>JBBWSJ010000009.1:0-600000 GCA_038088505.1 Diaporthe velutina | reverse complement strand
TTTAACAGGCAATTCACGGTGCAGATGACTTATGTAAGCAGAAGTGGCCAATAACCCAATTGATAGCTTCCCAATGCTCATCTCTCACTTCGACAGCTTTCGCTCACCAGCCTCGTTCTTGCCTCATCTATACTATGGCCACCCACACGAGATCTCAGTATATGGTCTAATCAAATGTCACAAGGTCATGGATAATTCGGTGATATTTATGAGATGGCTTTTCCATACAAGCCCGTAGCGTTTCTCACGGGCGCAAATGGTGAGTCGACCTCACCCTCCTCGTCGGCTCGCTGCTCGTCACGACCTCAACATCTTCAATTCGAGTGCCACTCTTAAAACAGAAAGCGACCCCGACTAACATAAAATACCAGGCCCAATCCACGCCCTAGCATACTCAGCCAGCCCGGGCACCTACATCCTAGCCGGCAGTGCCGACCGCTCCATCCGGCTGTACAACCCCTCGCCCAGCACGGCCATCCACCCGGCCAACTCATACATCACCAAACAGCAGAAGCAGCAGCAGTCCCACGAGGCCCTACCGGAGGGCCGTCTGATCCAGAACTACCAGGCGCACTCGCACGAGGTCCTCTCGCTGGCCGTGGCTGCCGACAATGCCCGCTTCGCCTCGGCAGGCGGCGACAGGACCGTGTTCCTGTGGGACGTGGCGTCGGCCCAGACGGTGCGCCGCTTCGCGCACGCCACCGAGGGCCACGTTGGGCGCGTCAACTGCGTCGCGATGGGCGGGGCCGACGACTCGCTCGTCGTGTCGGGCGGCTTCGACACCACGGTGCGGATCTGGGACACCCGCTCCGGCGGTGGTGGGAGCGGCAGCGGCGCGCGGCCGGTCCAGGTGCTGGACGATGCTTCGGATGCGATATCCTCTGTTGTGGTCCGCGGCGCGGAGATTGTTGCTGGTTCGGTCGACGGGCGCGTCCGGAGCTATGATGTGCGTGTGGGCAAGGTCACGGCCGACGTCATCGGGGCGAGCGTTACGAGCTTGTGCCTCACGCGCGATGCCAAGGCGGTGCTGGTGGGCAGCCTGGACAGCCGGGTCAGGCTCGTGGACCGGGAGAGCGGGTCGTGCCTGCGGACGTATGGCGCGGGCGAGGAGAAGGAGGGCGGCCAGGATGTGTGGAGCAACACGGATCTTAGGGTGCAAAGTGTGCTGGGCGGCGGGGAGAGGTTTGTCGTCGCAGGAGACGAGATGACGGGCAGTGGTGCGGACGGTCATGCGGCAGGGGACGGTGGCAGGATCTGGGCGTGGGATCTCATGACGGGGAGGCTCGCCGCCAAATTGCCTGTCCCGTGGGGACCGGGGGGCACGGAGCGGCTCAAGAAGGTTGTCGGCCGGGATGGGAAGCCCAAGGAGCGGGAATATGTCGTCAGCTGCATGGCGTGGAGGGAGGGCGGCTTTGGCGATCAGTTCTGCGCTGGTGGGACGTCAGGGGCGGTGACGGTGTTTGGCCCAGCCTGAGCCGGCCACTATTTGCCCCAAGTGCCCCAGGAGCAGACACAATGCCCTTGGCGTAAGCAGAGAAGACATGGGTACGCGTACGAGCGAGGTGTGAGCTTACGGTTACACCCGCCTCAGAATAAAATATCATTACGGAGGATGACTATAAGTGGTCCATCTACATAAAATTGCCAACATCGCCTCTACGTCGGATTTGCTCATACATACAGAACTACGCCGCCCGCCTCTTTACGCGAATGGCCTGCTCCATGGGAGGGACACGGTTAAGCGCGAACCACGTGTTCCGCGGCCGCTTCTCCAGCATCTCAAAGTCGTAGTTGAGGACCAGATGCGCCAACATCAGCTTCAGCTCGGCCGACGCGAAGAACCTGCCCGGGCAGGCGCCCCTTCCGTGGCCAAATCCGAGGAAGTCGTTCGTCGTGGTGGCCCACTGCTTGCGTGCGCGCGACAGGTACGACGCCTGGGCGGCCTCCTTGTCCTCGGCAGCGTCGCTCTCGGCGACCTTGCGCATGTCGGAGAACCTGAAGGGGCGGAACTCGTCCGGCGCCTCATAGACCTCCGGGTCGTGGTGCATCGCGTACCCTGGGACGCAGACCTGGTTGCCGCGCGGGATATGCAGCCCTTCCGGAGTGGTGACGCCGCCCCTCGCGACGACGCGGCGGCCCAGGCCGAGGGTGACGAACGAGTTGACGCGCTGGGACTCGCGGAAGCACGAGTCGAGCTTCTCCATCCTACAGCAATGGGAGTTAGCAAACAACGCACCAAGGAAGAAATTTCGGTTGAAATAAGGCAGGACCAGGCCACAGTGTGCCCAAAGCCTGTCTCGAAATCTGCAACCTGACAGGCCTTTGAGCCACAGGCTATGGATGGGATTTGTTTGTTCTCAAAGGGGTTCAGATTGTATCCTGAAGCTGCTTACTGCGCGAGGGCGCGCTTGTTCCACTTGCCGCCGTGCGCGGCCAGCACGGTGCGGATCTCGTCGCGCAGCTCGTCGATGATCTCCTGCTTTGACGCGACCAGGTCCAGGATCGCACCGGTAATGGCGAAGGACGAGGTGTGGATGCTCGCGAAGTTGAGCACCTGCACGCGCAGCGCCAGCGTCGACGGCTTCATGTGGTACGGATCTCCCATTTCCTTGGCCTGATTGATTAACCATTGCAGGAAGTCGTTGGGCTCCGGCCCCAGCGCCTTGTTCTTCTCCGGGTCGCGGTGGCGCTCGTCGTACTCGTGCAGGCGCCGCTCGATGGTGGGCCGAAGGACCTTGAAGAAGGCCCGCTGGTGCAATCTGTTGGGGATCATGAGCACGGCGGCCGCCAGCGGCCTGACGAACTCCGGGAAGAGGCGCAGCAGCTGGGAGCTCAGCGGGATGTCCATGGCGAGGGCGATGCCCTGCTTCAGCAGCTCCGGGTCGCGACACACGGGCTTGCCGACGAAGATGCGGTTCGTCACGCGGCCGATGGACTTCTGCAGCGACGTGTAGACGCACACGTCGCGCCACTCGCCCGTGTTGGTGCCCCAGAGCTCATCGAGGCTGTTCTCCGTCTCCTCGGCCAGGTCGGGGATCAGGTTGCCGGTCTGGTTCGTGAGGGTGGTGGTGATGAGCGGGTGGTGGACGGGCTCGCGAATCAGGCGCTCCCCCATGGTGTAGTCGGACTGCAGGCTGTCCATGGCCGACTCGTGTAGGCTCAGGACATTCTCGGGGTTGTCGATGACGAACTTCGTGTTCTTGGCTGGGAGCAGTACCATGCCGCCTGCGCCAAGGACGGGCACGATGCACGCCTGGTCGCGGTACTGGGTGCGAGCCAGCACGCACGCGGCCTTGAAGTCCTTGGTGTTCCGCCACATCGCCCTCCAGTAGGTGAACCATTCTCCCTTCCTGGCATTGAGCACGGGCAGGTCGGGCAGCTTGGATGGCTGCAGGAAGAGCCGGTAGAAGATGTAGGCGACGGCAAGGATGGCCGGCGTGAACACCGCCGGCCGTTGCACGAGCTCGACCAGATCGTAGGCCGCCATTGTGTGTTCTGGTGCGGTATGTCAATCAAGGGAGGACGCCGCTCAAGTCCAGGTGAAAGGGAATGGGGGGGGGGGACAGGGGAAGAAGAAGGCCATGCTTCATTAAATGTCATTCAACGTCTCGCCCAAGCCACAGCCTAAGCCAGAGCCACAGCCAAAGCCAACGGTGCTGGTTGCCCCGCTGGGTCCAACGTTGTTTGTGGACTCGTGCCAAACGGGTGTTGGTGCTGGTGCTGGCTCTCTCGTCGCAATTGAGTGTCGGTTAGTGTGACATCCGTTGGTAGTGGATCTCGGGGCGAGCTGGGATCGAGCATGCTGATCACTACAAGCTTAGAATTTGAGACCGCTGATTGGCGAAGCCCCGTTGCATCTAAAAGCTCGGATGAAAGACTGAAGGGACACGCTTGTGGAGAGGTGCGCAACCTCTGCTGGGCGGCCCAGGCAGGGCAGGGCGGTTGGAGCTGAGCAGAAGAGACGGGATGGATGGCATGGGATAAAGGAAACGCGAAGGAACACGCGATGTGAGCTGGCCAAATTCTACACAGTACTGTGGCTTTTTGCGGACCAAACGCCAACAAAGTAGCAGCGAGTCACCAGTCTCCCAGCTCCTATCAATGAAAGCTGAGCTGAGCTGAGTGCGCCCGTCTCTATATGAGCCTTGTGCCTCCCGGAATCGACTTTACAGACATAAAATGCCCATGTGATAGCCTGGCGCCAAACACCTCCTTGCCCCATGAAATGCTTCGACAGTCGCAACGCAAATATCCATCCACGGAGCTTGTTGTGGTTGCCAAGAAAGGATATATGTGCCCACAACCAAAGAAAAGTACCCGTTCCGTTCCACGCTCCCTTGAAATCATCATAACCCTGTTTGTGCCTTCTCTGGCTTGGTATCTCTCTCATGTCGCCCCTCCGGCCTCCGAGTCTAGTCCATGTGCGCGAACTTAAACCAGTTCGGCCGGCAGTCCTCCTTGTTCAGCCACGCCTCTCCGTCGGTGAAGCGACCCGTCACACAGCCCTTGCATTTCGGCGAATTGGGGCAGTTGAAGAAGGGAATGTGCTGGTATCCTATGTCGCGGAACCTGCGCGTGACACATAACTATTAGCGATGCTGACCTGGGAGAACCGCAACCAGGATCCATAACAAGGGGGCAACAAACCAGTGAATCCGATTCTTGTCCTCCAACAGACCAAGCGCGATGCTGTGCACCGGCGCATCTCCCCATCGCTCGTAGAAGAAGCCGCCCGCCCTGTCCAGGTGATTGAAGTAGTCCTCGTACGCCTGGCTCCTCCAAAACTCCATGTCGCCGACCTCAAAGTTGGTCCAAAAGTGACACGTCGAGTAGCCGTTCGCCTTGTCGTTGTGATCTGGCCGCCTAGACTTGTCGACTACCCAGTTCAAGGCATTGTTCTCGTGCATGTACTCAGGGTGGTCGGCGAGGAACTTTGTGGTCTCGGGCCACAGGGTCGGGATGGAGGCGGGGGCATCGTAGAGGTTGATGGTGAAGCCGTACGTCTTGTTGTTGTCCTGCATGTAGGCAAATACGTCGTAGTCAATGTCGCAGAAGAAGTGCACCTTGGGTTCTACACGCCAGTAGTATCGTGTATTGGCCAGCGCGGGGTGCTTGTAGAAGAGGCCGCTGTTCCAGCGACACATCTGATGGTAAGACATCATGCCGGCGTATTGGATGTCGTTCTCTTCGAGGATCTTGACGGACTCGTCGAAGAGGTCCATGTTGATCCAGGACGGTACTTCCCAGTGCTCTTTTGGGATGACCTCTGTTACAGAATGCGTAAGCCACCATCCTACCGATCGCCAGCCTGGCATCATCACGGCCTTCGCTTACCATATCTCGTTTCTGCGTTGGTGACCTCGGACGTGCGCTTCTTGAACTCGTCGGAAAAGGGCTTGTCGTTGAAGAATGTCCAGGGGTAGTTGAACTTGTGGTTCCATGTGCGTTCGAGGTCCTTCATAGCTTGTAACATGCCGGGCAATTCCTCATTTCGGACGAGGGCCAGCAGTGTGGCATTTATACGGGCGGGCTCCTTCGCATCGGGGGCGTAGCCTGGACCGGCGCGACGGAGGATACCCGCTGGCTCGCCGGTTGCTGCAGAGATCACAACGTCAGTCGGCCGCTCACACAGACCCAAGTCATCGTGCGACGGAGGGTGGAGGCGAGGAGACGCCAGGCGAGGCCAGGCGCAGGCGCAGGCTCAGGTAGAGCGACTCACGGTCTAGCAATGGCTCCTTTTCGTTTTTCGGGATGCCTGGGGCCAATGGGATGGGCGACCCTGGCTTGAAGACCTGGTAGAGGAAGAAACACCACATCATGACGGCCGCGAGCCCGAGGACTCTGACGGGGCGAGCAACAGCCATGATGACGGTCTGCGCAGGCCTGGGCTGCTTGCCTGCTTACTTGCGAGCTTGCTGTGTCCAAGATGAGAGATGAGGGAAGAAAGTCCGGAGCTGAGCTAACGAAGCATGGCCCCGTGGAAGCAAAGTGGTTGCGATGGGGAATCGAGGGCGCCGGGTGGGTTGTCGTGGGTCGATCGTGGTCTATGGATTCCGGTCTTGGATGGATGGCGGTTCAGGATCGAGTTCACAAGATAACAAGATAATCCAAAAGTTCGAAAGGGGGCCCAAGCCCAGCCAGGCACAGGTCCTGGACGCGTGTGTATCCTAGGTAGGTAGGGGGTACTGTACCTGGGTAGGGTGTCTGGCTTGTCCAGGGCCAGCCGTTGCCGCTAATTTTGCTTAACTCGCCTACTGCCAGATAGGGTGCTCACATGCTAAGACCCGCCTCTCTGATGGCAGATGAGCGTCATGCTGTGGAATAGGGGAGGCGGCCGGGGTGCCCAGGTGGGTTAGCCAAGCCTAAGCTTCTGCAGCGGA
The DNA here is from genome assembly GCA_038088505.1 of Diaporthe velutina. Taxonomy (NCBI): domain Eukaryota; kingdom Fungi; phylum Ascomycota; class Sordariomycetes; order Diaporthales; family Diaporthaceae; genus Diaporthe; species Diaporthe velutina. The sequence continues at coordinate 593,620 of JBBWSJ010000009.1, read as the reverse complement.
CATACAGACAGTGGAAACTTGGGAGAACAGCGTCAGATCTGCGCCCTGGATCTGCTTGGCTTGGCCGGGCAACTGGGGCCAGGTCGCGTGTGTAACTCTGTACCCGCCCTGGACGCGTACAAAGACACTTAGACAGTCACGCAGCAATTGAGCCTCATCTGCTCGGGCCAAGTGCACTCGACATATCTACAATGGAATCTTCGTGACACAATCAAGCGTCATCCTATATTTCCCCCCTCCCTGGCCCCTGCAGGATGGCATTCCTTGCCGAGTTTGGGGCCCTTACAGACGAGCTCGTCACCGTCATCACATCTACCTCGCCAAATGTACGCCTGCTTTCAATGATGAGACTATCTAAACCCCAATTCTGACAGCTCTCTAGTCTCGCCCACAGAGGTTCAGCAAGTTGCGCGAATCTGCCCTTCGTAGCTTGAGAAATCGCAATCACCTGGCGACAAACCACTTTCTTGTTGAAGAGCAACTCCGCGGCCTCGTGGAGCGCTTCTCAGTTGTCGGCCGCGATGGGCTCTCAGACGCTCTGAGGCAGAGGCTGGATTCTCTGTCAACCAAAACTACCAGGTTCACTCCTGAATTACTACACCTATTCCTTGAGTTGTCTGATCAGCCCACGCAAAATACCCCCACCAGCGCTTTGGAACGTCTGCGCCTTCCAGACCAAGACCCAGGCCTGAAACTGCGGTGGGAGGACATCGCCAAGGAGGATGGTTGGTCACAAGACCGCGGTATCTGGAAGAACGTCGATTTCGCCGACAGCTCCGAGGACGAAGTCATCCAGGACTCCCATTCCCAGGCGTCGAATGATTCGTCGGACACCTCGATATCCAGTGCGACTCATGGCACGAGAACCGCGAAGGATCTCGTGCTCACGCAAGACCAAGGCGATGCAGCGCTCGAAGCCGTCGAAAAGTCCCAGGAATGGCGACATGCTGACCTCCCCAGGGACGAGTCAGGGCGGCCGTTGAAGATACCCATTTCCGAGCTTCAAATCCTGCGTGAAGCTCTTTTCATGCTAAACGGCCTCCCGTCAGATCTGTTCGCCCCGGACTGCACGCCTGTGGCCAAGTACCAACTTGCAGATATCTCATGGGACACATATAGGGCCTTGATAAACTCCTTTGCCGAGGCTGGCCGGACCCTACTTCCTCTGCGCAAGTTCTGCGAAACGACACAGGTCATACCGATGGTCCAAGCCTTCCAGGATTCTGTCTTCCAACGGCTAAGGCTGTTTGACCATGAAATCGCTCTGATCCAGCGCCGTTTCGTTGACATCAAACATGATACCGTCGTCAGCCTGATCTCTCTTCAGGAAGAGCTTCGGCCGCACCAGACACCTCTGATTGCGCTGGGACATGTGGTCCGTCAGCTACAGGATGAGCGTTATGCTCATGCTTTCCGCTGCCTCGAATTGCTCTACGACGCGACTTGTATTGCCCAGCTGAGTGGAGATACACTCACGTACAGCTTCCTGGGAGCCATCTTCTTCGAATGCTTCAGGGTTTACACCATCCCCATAAGACGGTGGATGGAGGAAGGCCATTTGACGCCAGGAGACAAGACATTCTTCGTTGCGGAGCGTGAAAGTCCAGTCCCGCTGCACCAGATCTGGAGTCACAAGTTCGAACTCCGGCGAACTCCGGACAACCAACTGCATGCGCCGAATTTCCTGCAATCCGCCCTGAAGAAAGTATTCAACACTGGAAAGAGCGTGGTCGTCCTCAAACAGCTTGGTCGCTTCCGTAGCGCCAGAGATCATCCAGCAGGTCGTGCGCTGGAGCCCCCGCTGGATTTCGAGTCCATATGTGGCTCCCCAGACCTCGCCCTTGCCCCCTTCTCAGAGCTGTTCAGTGATGCCTTCGACCTTTGGATTCAAGGCAGATACTTTTCGACGGCTGCGAACCTCCAGGAAATACTGTTCGAGTCCTGCGGGCTGTTATCCAGCTTTGATGTTTTACAACACATTTACTTCATGTCAGACGGTTCCATTTCCGAAGTATTCGCATCCGATATTTTCTCAAACTTGGATGCACTGAACACTGCTTGGGCAGACCGCTTCATCCTCACTGAAGTTGCTCAGGAGGCTTGGTCACAATGCCCGGGACTGGAGCCATACCGCCTTTCAGCCGCCGTGGACCCTGAACACATTTTCCATGACAATCCTGGCAAAGCCCGATCCAGCGTCAGAGACACATTACCCGGGGTCCGACTTTCTTACAGGCTCGCCTGGCCCATTCGGCTGGTCATCACAGCAGACAGCATCGTTGACTACCAGGCCATCTTCACGCTATTACTACAGGTCCGGCGCATAGCTGCCATCCTGAATAAGCTGTTCACCAGCTGCAGGAGCTACGACGAGACAAGCGAACAGCTGACCTTCTACAGCCTCCGCTCGCGCCTGATCTGGTTCACAAACATCATCCAGACCTACCTGGCCACCCTCGTCCTCGCCCCCAACATAGAGCGCATGCGAGGCGACGTCCAGAACGCCGAGGATGTCGACGCCATGATCGAGATCCACTCGGCCTTCTCGAGGCGCATCACGGAGGAGGCGTTCCTGGGCGCCAAGCTAGGGCCCATCAAGGAGTGCATGCTCGACGTGCTCGACCTGGCCATCAAGCTCGAGGACGCGAGGCGCGCCGAGGAGGAGCGCACGGCCGGGCGCGAATACCTTGCCACGCCGAACCGCCCTGGCGCAGACGGCCCGATCGGGAGCGAGAGGACGCCCAGGCTTGGCGTTTATGTCAGCCCCAAGGAGAAGGAGAGGGAGGAGGACAACACCATCATCTTCGGGGACGACGCCGACGAGGAGGACGAGGATTTCGGCGTTCAGGACTCGGCCAACACCCCGAATCAGAAGCAGAAGCAGCAGCAGAAACAACAGCAGCAGAGGCAAACATACGCCGAGGTCCTAATTAACATCCGCGCCGACTTCGATCGGCACCTGCGCTTCATCGCGGGCGGCCTGCGCGGTGTGGCGAGGGCCTCGGTGGACGCGGCGGCCCTGAAGTGGGACATACTCGCTGAGATGCTGGAGATGGGCATCCGGGACAATAGCAGACAGGCTGTCTAGCATCAGGCAGTGTTTGCCATTCATGGCCAGGCGGAGAGGGCAATTATGATAGCCCCTGATCAAATTTTGACATTGAGCATGTCCTCTCGTGAAATGTGATGCTGTCCACGGATGAGTTGTGGCCCTTGAGAGATAGACACGGTGGTCCTCGCCGCCGTGATGTGCATTGACTTGAATTGGCAACGTACTACATCTACGAAGCTCCATCTCCGCCCGCCAGATGGCCATCTAAAGCTCTGTGAAATCCCAACAAATCAGTGGCTCCTTTTTCCGAACCCCTCACTCCTTTACTCTCTCCTCCTTTTACCATGTAACATGCAAATCCCGGAATGTCAAGACTGTGCAACGAGGTCCGACACAGGAAAACTTGCTGTGATGCCCGTCTCGCGCGGCTGAGTTGAACGCCGCCGGATCGCTTTCAATTGCTCCCTCCCCAAACATCCCTCGACTCCTGCGCATCCCTATTCAACAGCGGTTCCAGAGCTGCTCATGCGATACCCGCGAAAGACGGCGGGGAGATAGAGCTACAGGACATGTCTGGCCGAGCCAAGACGTTCAAGAGGTGTGCACATCGGCCTTGGCAATGGCCTCGGTAACCTTTTCGATCTCGGGGTCTGCCATCTCCTTCTTCTCGGTCGACTCGACACTCGGCTTGATGGCAGCTGTCAAGGGGGCTGTGTTAGCATCTCTCTTTCTCTATTTTACTCTGGTTTCATCCCCTTCGTTCTCGGCCCCTCATCAATATATGCACAGAAAGGTCACTTACGCGTCTCATTCTCCTTGGCCTGGGCGGCAGCCAGCTTCTTAAGCCTCTTCTTCTCCTTGTCTTTCTCCTTTGCGAGCCTCTTCTCCTCTGCCTTGCGGGCGGCGAGCTCCTTCGCCTTCTTGACCTCCTCGCCTCCGTACGCCTCGCGCCACTCCTCGACCTTCGCAGCCGGGATCTGCGTGAAGAGCAGCTTCGGGGTGCCGAGCTTGTGCCCGGGCTTGATGGAGTCCGTCAACCACGCGTCCGGGATCGAGGGCTGCGGCTGCAGGCCGAGCTGCTCGAAGATGTTGATGGCCGTCCCTGGCATGTAGGGCGCCACGATGGACGCGAGCAGGGCGATGTGGTTCAACGCGAGGCCGATGACGGCCGCGCAGCGGTCTGGCTCCTCTGTCAGGAGGCGGTTGTCGAGCTTGTTGTCCTGGAGGAGCTTGTTGCCGAGCGCCGAGATGGCCAGGACCGTCTGCAGGCCCGCCCGCAGCTTGGTGGCGTCCATGTGGGTGTTGTACTCCTTGAGCAGGGCGTTGACGTCCCTGATGTGCGCATCGATGCCCTCGGATTTGTACTTTGTGTAGTCGGGGACCACGGAGTCGTACTTAGCTTGGCAGAACTTGAGCACACGCTGGTTGAAGTTGCCAAGGTTCTTGAGCAGGTCGTTGTTGTTGGCGTCAACGAACTCGGTCCACTTGAACTCGCTGTCTGCCGTCTCCGGGCGCCGGGAGAGCAGATAGTACCTCCACACGTTTGGCTCGATGCCAGTGTCCTTTGCGTTGTTGCCGAACACGCCGACTCCCTTGGACTTGCTGAACTTGGACTCCTCATAGTTGAGGTACTCGGTTGTGGAAAGCTTGTGAACCTTTGTCCATTTCTCCCTGGTGCCAATCTGCGAGCCCGGGAAGACGATGGTGTGGAACGGAACGTTGTCCTTGCCCATGAATTGTATGAGGTCGACATTGTCGGACTTCCACCACTTCTCCCACAGCTTCCCATCTGCGTTCTTGCCGTCTGTGTAGTTGGCTGTAATGGACACATATCCGATGCAAGCGTCAAACCACACGTAAAACACCTTGTTAGCATATGCCTCGTCGTCCAGACCCTTGAGGCCCTTTGGTATGGCAGTGCCCCATTTCAGATCACGAGTGATGGCACGAGGCAACAACCCCTTCTGGATCCACGAGTCGGTGATCTGGATACAGTTGGAGCTCCACGCGCCCTTCTTGCTAGCCTCGAGGAACCAGCCCTTGATCTCGTCGCCCAGGGCGTCTAGCCGCAGGTAAAGGTGCTTCGTCTTCCGCCTCTCCGGGGTGGTGCCGTCAACCTTGCAGCGGGGATTCACGAGCCACCCGGTACCCTTTGCCGCAGCATCCTCAGCCGCGCCAGCCTCGGACTCGGGCTGGAACGGATCCAGCAGGTTTCCGCACTTGTCGCACTGGTCACCACGGGCTCCGTTGTCGCCGCAGATGGAGCACTCGCCCTCGACGAACCTGTCAGCGAGGAAGCTGTTGTGGTTCTCGTGGGAGCAGAAAGGCTGGAACTCCTCACGCTCGAGGATGAAGCCGTTATCCCACAGGTTGCGGAAGATATCCTGGGTGATCTGTGTCTGGTGCTCGGTCGGGGTGCGGCCGAAGATGTCAAATTCGATCTTGAACCAGTCGTAGATCTCCTTGTGAAGGGCATGGTACTTCTTGCAGAGCTCCTCGGGGCTTACACCCTCCTCGAGGGCCTTGGTTTCGGTTGCGGTCCCGTACTCGTCTGAGCCGCAGACGTAGAGGGTCTGGAAACCGCGGGCCTTGGACCAGCGGGAGAAGACATCTGCGGACAGAACACTGCCGATGACATTTCCAAGGTGGGGCACGTTGTTGACATATGGGAGAGCGCTCGTGACGAGAACATTCCTCTTGCCCTCCACGGGCAGTATCGGGTCCGTTGTCATCCTGAGAGCTGTGTCTCTATGCTGCGTTGTTGCGCCGACGAGCTGTGAGGCTAGTGAGTTGAGTGAGGACGAGGGTGAGGACAAAGGCGAGCCGAGGGTGAGGATGAGAATGAGAGACTGTAGTGGGGCCCACCCTTTGGGAAAACGTGGTGGGGCAACTTTTGGATCGATGTCGTTGGATATCAAGAGTTCTTTGTGCTCGCAAATGCTTTAGCCTTTTAATAGAATAGCCTGGCGGGTTCAATTCGTGGGGGGTTGTTGCTCAAACGAGATATAGAACGCAGTGAAGTGTGAGTCAACAGCAACGTGGATACCGCGAAACAATTCAGTGAGCTGTGTCATATGGAGGGGTCCGTCCGACAGGCGAGCTGAGGCTGACAGGGAATGCGGCGTACGATAACGATAGCGAGGGCGACATGCTCTACAGTGCCCCGCGGGCTCTCAACCACGGCGGCCGGTTCGCGTACCGCTTATCGCTATCGAGAATCCTCAAATACACTTCCACTCACGACATAATGTACCGTGCAAAGTATTGTCCCATGAGATTTTTGCGTCTTGTAGTCAAATCTCAATCTTCAGGGTCTTGATCAGCATCCATGTCTGTTTTTTTGTATGGCAGCAAGTGTGGGCGCAAGAGCAGCACCGCTGTCCTCGGGGCCGCCTGTCCATTGTAAAATTGAAGGCCCTTAAGTACCACCACGTAGCTCATATCCAACAGTGGTGGACCTTTTTCAGTCACTTTCAGGGGAGTCAATGGCATTCAGCAACTCGAGCTCCTGCATACCGGTTGTGCGGAGAATGGAAGTGATTATCATGAGAGCCTCTCCAAGTCGAGGGAAAGTAAGAATGGGGTTGTAGCGGCAAGATGTCACGGGCACAGGCAGAGCCAACAGTGTTGTTTCTGAATGCCTGGGCCCGGCCTCAACTTACTATTACAAATGAAGCGATTGCGGATCTGTGAACATCCTGATAGGCAATAAGTGATCTGTAAAAGCACCTCGCGCACAAGGCGAGGTCAAGATAATTAGGCGGCATCGAACATTGATGGTTTCATTATTCGGCATGCAAAGCTCAGTACTAGGAATTTGCTGTGACCCAAAAAAGACACGCTACTATTCGATACAATGCGGCTCTGCACGACCCATGGGCCGTTCGCTAGACATGCCAGCATCCCATCCATCTCCTATTCCCACCCGTCCTTCAATTCAGAAATTCGGGCCATGGGGTGTCTGGAGAGGGGGCTGCGGAGATATCACCTCCTCCAGGTAGGCAACCCTCCTGTGCCGTCCGACTCGGTCGCTGCCAAGACTGCCACTATGATGCCTGAGGGGTTGGGGTCGAGTCGTCATTGCTCTGCTGGTGCTGCTGGTTCTGTCGCTGGTTGTTCTGCTTGTTACCAGACTTGTGCTGGTTGGCCCTCTCCTTGCGAGACTCCTCGACGGTGATGCGCTGCTGGATGCTCTCTTCGTGCACCTTCCATTCGATCTTGGTTTCTGGGGGAAAGTTCAGGACCCGCTTGAAGGTTTCCCTGGCGGCAATGTTAGTTTTTCGCCCTCGGAAACGCACAGTGCGGTGGTCTGCTACTCACCTGATCTTGAGCACCTTGCCCCCACTGGTGGCAGTCCAGATGCTGAGGATATCCTCACCGTTTCTGACGCTCATCACGGCACCGCAGACTTCCTCGCCAGCATCACCAAACTGCTCACCAATGAGCGCAAGCATCAGGTCCTCCCAGTACCGGTCCGCGACCCCCTTCTTAAGGCGCACGACCCACTTCCCGCCCTTCCTGTTCTCGTCATCCTCCCAGATGGGCCGGACACCCTTCTTGAACAGGTGGTAGTCGGACACAACCGGCAGGGACGACGGCCGCTTCAGGTGCCTGTACACGGCCCAGAACTCCTCAGCGCTGCCCACCGTCGCTATGCCGTGGACGGTGTCCTCATATGGGATGTAGCCGACATTTTTTGGGATGGACGGGCGGTACCAGAACGCCCAGCTGTTGCGCAGCGGGTGAACCCCGCGATGATCGCTATCCTTCCTCTCCCTCGTTGCGGGCCCCGGTGTGCTCGCGGCTGATTTCGCAGCCCCGCTGAAACCGGCCCTGTTCGCGCTTCCCCCGTTCGCGCCGTCCTTGACGGATTTCTCGGCGGTGGGGGTCTTGGAGGCTAGATCGAAGGGGTTCCCGGTGGACTTGGGCGTCTTCGCTCCGAAGTTTGAGAAGGCGCCGGTGCCGAGGGCGAAGGCGTTGGACGCGGCGCCCGGTGAGGCAAGTCCGCTGCCTGGAGTTTTGATGTCGTTGAGAGGGTTCCTCGTCCCATGCGACGAGCTGTCACCGCCGAATCGCTTGGAGATGGAGGAATTCCGACCGATGGAGCCGGTGTCGTTGAGGGCTGAACCTGGAGTCGTGAGGGAGAGCTTGTTGGTGCTGTTGGAAGCTAGAGTCAGCTGCTGCGGATTGCCATCTGGAAGGATTGGGCATGGGAACGAGCATACTTGGTCCGGCGGGTCCATAGGTTATCCATGGAGGCTGTGAAACGAACGGCGAGGCAAGCTGCCCTTTGCAATTTGTTCTCGGGAAGATTTCTGCAACCCTCCTCGCAGACTGAATCCAGGCTCCGAGGGCTACGACGTCCCAAAAAGTAGTTTCGCTGGCGATCAATCAATTGAACGGACTCCTATCAGGTTGCGGAAATGATTGTGACCAAGTCGTTCTGGGTGTGCTTTCTTTGTTCGTTGTGCGTTTGCAGTACGGTCGCGGCGGTAGAGGTGGCAAGATGCAGTCTAGATGGCGCGTTGACAGGGTATCTCGATAGTGGGACGCAAATCCGAGTATGATCCAGCTGTTGAAGATGGCCACTGAGGAGTGAAGAAGATGTTGATATTGACGTGTAACCGGGGTTGCAAGTTGCAGTGTGGATTGTGTTGGTCTGTATCTAAAGTGGCGGACGGGCTGTGATGCATCAAAGATGCGGATGACGGAGGAGAGTCAAGGTACAAACAGAGCTTGACGCAGGGGGTGCAGTTCGATGTTTGGGATGGCTCGAGGTCGGGTTTGGCTGGAGAGAAGAAATGCCTGGCTGCAGCTGGGAAGACAGTCGATCTGAAGGTGGGATGAGGATTGCAGGCGGTGTCACAAGGGTATATGGTTTCTAGTACGCAATGATCTGTCTGGTGGGTTGGGATGGAATGCAGAACTTTGGAAAATGTGAATCGTCGACAGAAAAAGTCTCTTCCAATGAGCACTGGGATGGCGAGGCGACGGCTTGGGGCCCAGCCAGCTCCACCGTTGCACCTAATGGATCGACAGCCGCCAGCAGCCAGCAGCCCAGCGTGCAGTGTGGGGTACCTGGACAGACCACGCACGGGTGACGGCAATCTGCAGCCGTGGGCGCCAAGCCTATACCACACCACGCCCACCACCATTCAGCCTCCACGTGCTAGGCGACTAGATGGACATTTTGAAGCAGAGAAATTCATGAATCACCGTACTTGCAGAGCGCAGAGAAAAGTCCAGGCAGGCAGAAGCTATGCACACCTCTTGTCACCAGAATATGGGGCAGTTGAATGCAGAAGGTGTGAGGAGCTCAAGTGGTTTGCCCATCATCGCTGGTTTTCACAGCCGGTTATTAACGTAATGGGTTGCTGCCCAGTCCCAGTTCAGCGTTGGGCTGCTTCTAAGGCCCTGACTGAGCACTATAATCCGGTAGAAACACTCACCATCATGCCTTTCCCTTGCCCTTCCCTTGGGCAGGCTCTCTCCTCTTCTCCCACACCTGCAAATAACTTTCTCCCATGCACAGCAGCTCCTTCTGGATCTTGTCGACGAACAGGTCCTGGCAGACCACCCACTCGCCCCTCGCCTTGTCCAGCAGCTGCACCTTCCAAGTCTTGCGCTCCTCACCTGTGTCGGCCACGTCCTCCCGCAGTCGTACCGCCTCGTGCACCACGTTGGCCACCAGGTCGTAGTAGATCGGCCCGCCCCCGGGGTGCGCCGCCGGATCCGGCTCCACGTACGGGCTTACATCCAGGTCGCGCGAGTCGAACGTCACAATCGTCGGGTTGCGCTCGCTCACAAACTTGTTCTGGCTGAAGCGCTTGACGTGCATCATCAAATACGGCGGCAAGGGGTGCATCAGCCTGTACCGCCGCCGGTGCGCCAGGTGTTCCTGTGCTGAGTGCCCGTCGTATTTCGACAGGATCGTTGTAAGCGGCACCTGGGGGATGATGTTGCGCTCCTGCTCGTCCTGGAACAGCGGTGCGGGTGGGAGGTCCAGTGTCAGGAGGAGGAACCGGCTGACGTCCACCTTCACTTCTGCGGCCTCCTCGAACCGTAGGCGGTCGCCCACGTCTGCTTTTGCGGTGATGGCTTGTGACTCGACTTTGAGCTTTCCCTGGAACACTCGCTGCACCATGCTGCTCCCTGGCTTGGTCTTGCTTCCTCCCAGGCCGAGGTGGAGGTTATTTAGGAACCAGCTTAGAAACTCGACAGGGTCGCTCTGCGCCGTTAGGGTATATCGCTTGTTCGACCGCAATGAAATCTCCTGCAGCAGTTCGTGTGGCGACACGTGCGACTTGAAGGCGCGCGGGTTCCAAATCTTCCTGAACAGAATGCTCGTCCTCTTCACCAGCTCCGACCGTGAGCTCGCAAAGTCCTCCAACAGGAAGAAATTCCGCAGCGGCGGGACGTGTGATAGCGCCTGCACCACGACGTTTAAGTAGTCGTTCTCCTTGATATTGTTCATCCCCACGTAGCCTGGCGTATAGTCTTTGCCCAAGATCGTGAGGCTGGTGCGCGGCCGTCGATCTATCTCCATGACCTCTTGTTTCGTATACCTTGGGTCCGAAACGTACTTGATGTCATCCAGACTCTTGCTCGTAACCTCGTACCCTTCCGGCAACACGTATACTTTCTGAGTCGCCATGTTGATATAGACATGGTGGTTTTCGTCCAGCGAGTGGAAGTAGGCGTGCGATTTGGGTCCCCTGCCCTGGAAGTACTTGCCGCATACCAGGCACGCGTACACGTTGATGTTGGACAGCGACACCGAGCAGAGCTTCTCGAAGTCGAAGTCTAACACGTTCCGGTCGATCGTGTCGAGGTACAGGTCGTCATAGCCCGCCGTGGGCGCGGACTGCCTGATCGGCGCCTTCTCTTCTGGCACGTCGTCGCCCGAGTCGGAGTCTGGTTCTTTGCCATGCCCGTTTGCGGCGCCATTCTGCCTTGGTGTTGACCCACCACCTGCTTTGCGCTGCTCCAGGTCGCTGTCTCCGTGAGCGCTGGGGCTTTCACTGGGCTCGCCAATCCGCGACTTTTTCGATGCAGGCGAGTCTGCGTTGAAGGCTTCTTCGAGCGCTTCTGATGCGAGTCGCTTCGACATGCTGATGCAAGAATCGAGTCGCGTGAGGGCTGCAGGTAGAAGGAGAGGAGGAGGAGTTGAGGCGTTCCCAGGTCGGTGCAGCAGGTGGTTGTGTCGTTGAGGCTGCTGGAGTGGATTAGGTTCAGTGCAGCGCCGAAATCCTGGGACTGTTTGGATTGATGCACTGACGCCCCACCTTTCACTACGGCCACAACCAGAGCTCTGTCAACCTTCTATAAATGAGGCAACTTATAGTGAGTACATTGGTTCTATTCAACAACATGTCAAACGCCATCATCTGGACATAGGTATAGTCTATCACCAAGAATCCAATAAATTCATTCCATCACCGAGCCACTCAATTGGATACCTGCCAGCAGTGGCACGTCCCCAATCCGTCCAGGCTCTCACTTTTCATTTCACTGTATCATCACTCTCTCTAAGTTTATAGGATAACTCTTCCCTGTGTATCGGCAATCAAATAATCCTTCGACGTAGGGTAGGAGTTGATTTGACCCCACTTCGAGCTCTGCAAAGAATGATTAGCAATAGAAACGGGCAAAATAAAGCAAGGAAACCTCGTAACCAATATTGGCAGAGGCAGAACCCTCTTACATCACAGTACTTATGCTTGTACAACCATCCATCGGGCATCTGGTCGATATGCGTATAGAACCTGATACCAAAGGAAACCTGCCCGTCAAACGCCCAGACCTCCTCCTTCCCTTCAGGGACCTTACCATCCTTGTAGTATCTAATAAGCGCCTCTAAATTGGCACGCTGCTCCGGACGGTGATTTTTCTCTATCATGTGTTTGTACCCTGCGATTCTGCCTTCCCGTGTCCTCCACAGCGGTCTAGACGGTGACTGCACGGAGGAGGTTGAATCTGGTTCCTTTATCTCTTGGGCTGATGAGGAGTTTGAGTCCGTAGACTTGTCGCCAACGTTTTGATCTTCGAAATTCGTGTTGAGCGAGGTGACTGATACAGATGCAACTCCGTCAACCAGCTGAGTAGCCTCATGACCCGGGCACTCATTGATCTGTTCATTGGCCATTGTTGGGCGCGAAGTGGACAATTGGTATTTTGCGATAAAGTTGAGAAGTAAGTAGGAAGCGTCGTTGAGGCAATCACGAAGGATGTATCCAAAGTTGAGAATCAGCGTGACGGACAGCTGAAACTTTTTTATAAAGCAGAGACATTGATGGCGTGAGAAGATTAGCGTTGAGCGCGGTAAAAAGTTTGGGCTGTGCCTTGCAACGTCGCCAACAGGCAGCCAGGCTACAGCATGTGGCACCGGGTCGAGTCTCGCACAGCAAAACCAAGCTTATTGAAGACAGTGGTGAAGACAGTGGCCGATCACCGAACACGTCTTTTACCTCCCTCTCTACTTCCTACTGCTCGACTTGCCCCGGTCGTCCTCTCTTAGGTACACGTGCCTCCCTCGCCCTGTCAGAAAGTGATGTTTCTCAAGCCGCGAGCAAGATAGGCGCGTATACAAAGACAGCCGCAAAGAAAATGGAAGCAAAACTGCACTCCTGTGAGATCGCAGCATTTGAAGTTGGATCTGCCGCGCTAGACCCTGTACCCCCGGCAGCATTCGAAGAAGTACTAGCACTGGCCTGAACTGTCCTCGTAGATGTAGTTGAAGATGCAGACGGGGATGCAGTCTCCAGGCTTGAGAAAGGCTGAGACTGGCTGACCCCAGCAGTCATTGTAGTAGGCAAGCTTCCAGATTTGTCGCTATCGGTGGGAGTGGAAGAGGAGTATGTGCCGGAACAAGGTGGCAAGGTGATGAAGTAACCAGTTGAAGGGTAGTCTTGACAAGTCTGCTGGCTTGACCCAGTTACAGATGGCTCGCCCGTGAGTGACCGAGTACTCTCTGAAACAGAAACATTGTTACTAGAATTGCGTCAGTGCCCTAAACTCAAATCGTTGTAACCAGGGTTGGTTGGACATTCGTCTTACTTCATGCCGTGGCTCTGGCCGTTGACGGGATTGAGGGCGATGGCAAGGCTCAACCCCGTGAGAAGTGAGTCGGGTCGCATTTTGAGCAATGTGGCGTGAAAAGCGATAGCAATGGTTTTCCCTTAAATAAAAAAATGCCTAAGTGTGCAGAAACTCAGATGCAGTACTTGTAATTCAAGACCAGATCTTTTTCCTCCTCTTTATACTCTTTGATTTTTGCAAGAACGGTGGATTTCAAAACAAACAAGAAAGGAGTAGACGAGAAGAACAGAGTTCTGGCAGATCTTTATCTCAAGCCACCCAAGTCACGACTATGGTAGGGTGTGGGAGGCTTTTTCGAACTCTGCCATTTTGAACACAAGGCTCTGGGCCTCTCGCTCTTATCCGGACATGCGTCTGTAGGGCGACTTTTTGGACACCTCACGAGTACATCTTTTGGGGGAAGCCGGACAATAATTGAGCAGGACAGCCTCGTTGTGGCTTGTCTGCAGCATGTAAGCCTGGAGTACAGTTGTTCAGCGTCCTTGTGTTACACAGCATGAAATTGTTACCGATCCCTATATGGCTACTGTGACATGTCACGTCAGAATTGATAATTCGAATTGATTCTAAAAATAGCAATTCAAGTGAGCCTGTCATATTGCTTTCTGCCACAGTCGTCGTAGCTCGGGGGCCGTAAACCTTGGGTGGAAATGTTGCACAAGCATGTCTTGGCGGCTCCTTCATGTTATATAGCCACATTCAATTTCAGCTGGAGAGCCTTGTTCTTCTCTATGAGGTTCTGGTACTGGAGCTGTAGTCGAGATATAAATGGAAAATCCACTTGCAAGCGATGATTGGGAAAAAACGATCTCGAGCCTTCTATATCCTCAAATGAACCCAATACAACCGCCACGCTTGTAGACACCCCAACTACCTATTTTTACAGCAAGCATCCAGGGTTCACACAATGAACAGATCTAATGAGACTCAGGCATCGCTTCGTAGTGTGGAGTCGTATCAACTTGCGTCATCTCTACCAGGTGCGAGTAGCCCCGAAGACTACGGTTCGGATGAGGAGTCCACTGTTGCCAGCTCGGCCCAGAGTCCAACCCAACCACCAAGCTCAGTACCCGGGAATTTAGTGGCGAACAGCTTTCAAGCAACAGTAAATAGCGACCAAGTCTCGCAAAACACGCAGAAGACAGCAGCATGGCAGATACACTGGAAGGCGCCGGCGCTCATTCTAGGCCTGCTTGCCATTGGGATTGCGTTGGCGGTCGGCCATCACTTTTATTATCAATCTCTGAGTGGAACCATCGTGTCTTCCGAGACACGTCAAGAATGGGCTCTGAGATTCGGAACAGCCTTTGCCCTTCTTACTCAATCATCTCTGGTTGCGTCCGCCGGAGTGGCCTACACTCAGAGGGTATGGGTTGCTGTCAAGAAGAGGCCCTTTCCCCTTAGAACTTTGGACAACGTCTTCTCATTGCCGACCACCATTTGGTCCTTCTTCAGCTGGGAAGCCCTGTCGAAAGCGAAGGTATTATATCTACTCGGAATATGCATCTGGTACGTGCGTGTGCGTTCTGTCTTCTAGACAGTGTGGGTCACGGGTGCTAACCTTGTGAAAATTGCCGAAATAGGTGTATTCCGATCTCATCATTGATAACGCCAGCTACACTCTCAGTGCGTAGCGGTGTGAAAAGAGACATCAAGACTACAAATGTCCCGTACCCGGACTATTCATTTGACATGTCTTCCAACTGGGCGAATTTCGAAGGCGTGGTGAGGCTCGATGGCCCCACTCCTGAAGTCACACGTATTGTTGCCGCTACGTTGACGTCCATGGCGGTCCTTCCCTTCGCTGCACCGTTTCCGAACTCATCCTATTCATTGGACCTTTACGGTCCTTCCATTCGCTGTCAAAACATGTCTGATGCCGTTGTCAACAACACCTTAAATACAGGCGAAGCTTCATTATTGCAGGAAGCGTGGGACCTCACCATGAGCGACAAGTTTCCGTATAGGTACCCATACAACTCGATCGGCTTTCTTTACATTGCAGTAACCCCGGAGACTGATACGAATGTTTCTATGTACAACCATCTCTTCGTTAACACAAATGGAGCTGGAGCAGATGGCCGCAACTACTCATGCCACATGTGGAACACGAGCTACACGGTGAATTTCGCGTTTCAAGACGGCATGCAGTCTACGGAGATACAGAAATTTGAGCCACTATCTCCCTTAGACATCCCCTACGGTCAGATTTGGGATACCTACGGCGCAGGAGACATGCAATATTGGGCCATTTTCAAAGTCCTGGTGAATGCTCTGACTGCCGAGGTACGATGGGGCTCGACGGGTCATTTGATGGGCGATGACACTTATATAGTCACGTCAGCCCTCGGCGCATGCCCGGAGATGGAACAAGGCACTGAGGGTGCCGGCGCAAGTGGAGTCTGGTTCGACGTGCCCCTGTGCCGCGCCGGATCCATCCCGGGAGCCATCGAGGACCTGTCCCGCAACCTGACCCTGAGCGTTCTGAGCTCGGCCCGTCTCGCGAACGAGACCGCCGCCGAGGTCACCGTCCACACCGCGGCGACGTTCTACTCGTACAACTGGCGCAACCTCCTGCTCGCCTACGCCATCGCGGTCTGTGCCACGGCGGCATGCGCGGCCGTCGGCCTGCAGGCTCTGGCCGCGAACGGGTACAGCGCTGAGACGACCTTCTCTAGTATCTTGCTCACGACGAGGAATGCGGATCTGGATGACCTTGCGAGGGGCCACTGCTTAGGAGAGCGCCCATTGGCGAAGGACGTTGGTGATATGCGGCTGCGGTACGGCATTTTACGTTCGCAGGCTTACGATGCGGCGGTCAAGGGGTCTCATGCATGCTTTGGGTTGGCGGACGACGTGCGTCAATTGAAGAGGGGAGAGCCATGTTGGTGATAATTCCAACTTGTTGCGTCACCAGGATTTTGGTTGGCAAAAATCGTAGACGGTCGTTCGCTTGAATTCACTGGGATGATTTGGTATCACTTCTATTTTGTTTACCCAAGAATTGTTCCACCTCATGAAGATGCGTCCAGCATCAGTACATCTCCTTCGCCGTTCTCCCCAGCTACAGGCAGGTCCATCATCGGTGCTAGGTTCTCCATCTCCTGTAAAGTGTACTCCACTAGGTATGATTCATCCACAAGCTCCTCCGTGCGCTTGTAGTGCCTCTCCGTATACACCTTGAGCGCATTCAGCACCTCTCCCAAGCTCCTCTGCCCTCGCGCGCCCTTGACCGACAGGTTGGAGAATTTGGAGGCCGGGTAACTCCTGACCAGGGTCCACAGGATCTTCTGGGCTACTGGCGCGGTCCTGGCGTTGGTGTTCCAATCCCGCAACCTCAAGAGCAGTAAGAAGATCTGCTCATCAGATAGCGTCGCCAAGACCTCATCTACGGCCTTGAGGCCCGACAAGCTTCCCTCATCTGGCTCCTTGGAGTTGACCACCTTGGTGAAGAGATTAAGCAGCCTTCCAGGGTGGTTGAGCTGCAACGCGAGTGCGATGGCATCTCTGTATGCACCCGTATGCATGTAATTTTCGAGCTCCTGCTCCTGCTCGATGAGCTTGGTGGCCGCCTCCGCCGCCGCAGTTTGCGTCTCTGACGAGGTGTCCTTCCAGAAGGTGATGGTGGAGTCTGCGCTTCCCGAAACGATCATGTTCGTCTCGGGGTGCACAGCAAGAGCCCACACGCGGTCCTCATGGTTGTCTAGCGTGGTCTCCGTCTCGCCGCTGTTGACGTCCCAGACCTTCACGAGACCGTCACCGCCGGCGCTGGCGAATTGGACCCGCTTGGACTTGTCACCCTCGGTGTGCTGGTTGAGCCATGCCACCTTCAAAATACTGTTCGAATGCCCCTCAAAGGTCCTCAAACATGTGTAGTCTGACAAACTCCATATTTTGACGGTCTTGTCTCCAGAACCGGTCAGAATCAGACCTTTTCCAGCCACCGCCCCCTTGTCGCCTTGAATAACAGGCGTGTTAGTTGGTGCAAATCTCACCGACCACACACCTCTCTTGTGACCACGCAGAATACCCTGTACTTCACCCTCGGCCACGGACCAGATCTTGACAGTCTTGTCCTGAGATGCAGATGCAAATAATTGAGCGGAGGGGTTTATATCGAGTGCGTTGATGTCCTTCTCGTGAGCCTTTCTCGTGAAAAGAGCCTTGGCTTTCTTCTGGGCCTGCCGAGGGATTTCCCATTTCTTCACCGTCAGGTCTTGTGATCCTGTTATCAGAACCGAGGGTGGGTTGTTAACAGGGTCCTGGTATGCTGCAGATGACTCCTGAGGCACAGTCTTCGGGAGGCTGATCGCGCCCACGGATTCTGCGTGTCCCGTGAACGTTGCCCAGCACGTATAGCTATTGTTCTCCCGGTCCACCCGCCACAGCCGAGCTGTGTTGTCCTTGGCACCTGTTGCAATCCAGTGTCCAGACCAATCGACGTCAAGTGTGATCACTATCTCATCATGGCCTTTGAGAAGACCTATGTCTTGGCCTAGGTAATGTCCCGTCTCGTTAATGTCGTCTGCCCGGCCCTCCGCCTCTGCCACCGAGACTAGGCGCACATCCTCGGAGTTCGTGGCCAGCGCCATCATAGAACGATCAGGTAAGACGTATGCAAGATCGATGATCTCATCATGAGTGCCAGAAATCCTCCTGAGTGGTTCAAGCGGTGACAGTTCAGGTATCGTGAGAGCGTCTCGCATCGAAGGTGTTCGGTAGAGAACGAGGGTGTGATCCATCTGGACAGTCACCAGCAGGTTTTGTTCCGAGCAAAGAACTGCCCCAACGATTGAGTCCTCCTCAGACTTCGAGGACTGTTCCGTCGTCACCTCCCGGCCTGTATCGGAATCCCACAACCTTACGCAGCCATTGGCGCCAGCAGTGTAGGTCAGCCTGCCATCTTCCAAGAACCCAGCTGCTTCCATCGTCTCGAATGTTGGAATAACCTTCCTCTGGGTCCACGACTTCGCATCCCACCAGATCATCGTCTTATCACGACTGACCGTGAGCAGCGAATGTTGCGATGCGGAATAGTCAAGCCCCTGGACGTCCGACACATGCGACTCGAGGTCCGCAACCACCACGCGCTTGTGTAGGTCCCAAACTCTGACTTTCCCATCTTGACTACCAGACGCCAAGCGGAACCTAGCCGTCGCGGCATCCTTGTCCTCACTACCTACGTCACTCTTTCTCTTTGTCTTCTTGCTCCTTTTCCCAACTAGTTGCTCGTCTGCCAGGCGACTAGAGGCGATTTCGAAGAAGTGAAGAGCCGAGACGAGGACGCTGGGCCCTCGGAAAGTGTGCGTCACATATCCACCGATCAGGTCCCAGACTTTGATGTTGCCATCAGCCGCGCCGGTCGCGAGGAGGGTGCCGGTCCGGTCGACGGCCAGGACGACGACGGGGGTTCCGTGTGGTTTGAGGGTTCGCGTCAGGGTCGCTTCGATCTCGTTTTGGTCTTCAGAGGTCTTGAGAGAGTATATGCGCATGGAAAGGGACCGAGAACAGATGATCAGATGAGAGGCGGAGGGGGTCACTGGGCTCCCAAGTTAGCTACCACCCAGCACACAGTCGAACCTTTGGTGCGTCATACATGTCAAGGTTGAGATTTGCTCGTCATCCTGATGAGAAGTTAGTACCGACGATGAACTTGTTTTATTGTTGCTGCAGATGGTAAACGAACCCCTTCAATTCTGGCAAGCTGCCTCCCGGTCGAGAGATCCGTCAGAACGGCATCCTCGCCGAGAGTTGTGGCAAGGATCTTGGCGCCATTGTCCAGTGCAATTGAGCCGCCTGTGAATATGGGCTGTATCGCCCTTTCGGGTTCAAACGTCGTTTTGAAAGGAAGCCTTGTCGTCATCTCGACTGCTGCATGCTGGTGACAGTTCTGGGCTGCACAAGGCGCCGGCTGCAGGTCGAGGGTGCGAGTGTAAACCAAAACTTTTTTCGATAAGAAATTAGAGTTATCTTAGCGCCGATCCCTTGGACAGGGGCCACCATGCCCTGGCCCCTGGCAATCCCATCAACAACTCACCTCGAGCCACGATCACATGCTGGCCTCCAAGAGCCGCCTGGAAGTTCGGTCGGAAATGATGTTCTACACGCTCCTCCTCAATGGACGGCGCAACTACCAAGGTACTTTGCTCAAGTCGCCCAACCAAGCTTGCCCGGGAAGAGAGAAAGTATGCAGCACAATTTACTAATTAAACAGACATCTTCAAGCCGATTAATTCTTGCTGAACTTAGTTCGATGATGTGCAATTAGGAAAGACCGCAGGTAACTCGTCCTTGCTAAAGGAAGTGCAGTTGAGTGTGTGGCGATGTGCATAGGGCAGTCACAACTCTCCTTCTAAACAAGCAACGTGTCGAGCACAACCGACTCCCAATGACACATCTCCAAAGCAACCAGTTCCATTGTTCTTTGACAGCTGTGAAATATCTTCCTTCAATAGAGGAGAGCATGGAAACTATTCCCGCTTCACGACATGACAGGGCCAGGAGTGTGGAGCAACAGTGAAGTATGCCTTCCACTGCCATTCCTGTCCGAGGTTGACTTGGCTAATATCATAGTCTCGAACTATGGTTGCAGAAATCTTGGATAGCTCAATCTTTGCGATATTCTGGCCAGGACAGGACATGTAACCAAGCCCAAACTGTGAGGATGTGAGTTGCTACAATCTGTAGACACAACGGTATCAAAAGATGGCATCTAATACTTACAGGCATGTAGTACTTGTCGAGAGCTAGCGACAAGTCGCCGGCCAGCCACCTCTCCGGGCGGAACTCGCTGGCGTCTGCACCCCAGATCTCCTTGGAATGGTGCATCACCCAGGCATTGACGGACAAAATCGTGCCTCGCGGGAATGTGCGGTCACCAACCGTGACCCCTTCCTTACCTGCCACACGCGGGAGTCCCATAGGAGCCGGACTAAACACCCGAACCGCTTCCTTGATGCACGCCTGCAGGAGCGGCAGTCTCTGTGCCTCAGCATACGGCACTACCTTCCTCCGCACCCCCGGCGCCGACAAGCCAGCCTCGTCGATTTCTTTCCTCACCTGCTGCCACAGATCCGGGCGGCGGGTCATGTGGTAAACGAATGCCTGCAGGCCACAGGCGACGGTGTCGGCGCCGGCTGCCACGGCATTGCTGGCCGCGGACTGAACCTCCCTGGCGGACATCCGCCCCGGGTTCTGCCTGAGGTACCGGAACCAGTGGGCCACGGCGTCGAAACGCGCGTCCGGGTTCTTCTCCCTCTCCTTGATTGCGCCCACAGCCGTGTCGATGATGTGACCAAAGGGAAGAACATCGAGCCAGGTCACCAACGGGTTCGAGAGCAGCAGGTGAAACCACTGCATATAGCCCCCAATGGCGACATAGATGTTCTGCGCAAGGGAGTTGGCTATGGCCCCGCCGATATCCTTGCCCTCACGCAGGAAGCCAAAGGACTTGGAGAAGATGACCTCGCCGAGAACGTCGAGGGTAGTGTAGGTGAAGAATCGGTCGAGGTCGATAGGCTTGTGCTCGTCGGCGTACCTGTCTAGCCAGCCGAGGAGCAGCTCGACCGTGTCGTCGACGGCGGGCTCTGCCTGCAGCGAATTGGTGAGGGTGTAGCCCGCGGCGAGGTGCCTGCTCAGCTCAATCTTGGTCGCTGGGTCCGTCTCGCCCATAGGGTTCTTAAAGCGCCTGTCTGGGAAGTGTACGATCTTGTACCAATCTCCTTTGCGCAGTGGCGCGAGGAGGATTCTCTTGAGCGCATCTGGATGGCTGACGCTGACTTCGTCCGGCGCGATACGGACAAAATGGCCATATTCCTCATGAAGGCGGATCAGTTCCAGGTTCTGGTCGCCTTTTAGAATCCGTCTCATGTGCCAGAGACGGGTGAAGGATGCAGCAAAGGGCCCAGGGATATTTCGCAGGGGGGACAGGTACCTCCTCCGAAAGAGGATGCTTAGGATGGCCACCAGTACTAATCCAGCGACCTGCGAGGCGATTGACGCTCTGCCTATCCCCTGTTCAGCACGCAAAGTCGTCATTTTATCCTTATGGTCCTCTCTGCATCAGATGTTGCATCCAGCTCAATGGAGTCAACCGAGCCACGGACTGATTACCGGTGGTGTCAGCCAGGTTCCCCACAATGCAGAGAACAGAGAGCTGAGATTGGTGTGTCGAGGGTATCTTGCAGCTGACGCTTATAGCCTCCATTTCATAGGTATCAGAACTAAATAATGCTATCACTGGGCCAAGGCCAATAGCAAAATCGGAAGAGACAACCGAAGCCATCGCCCATGGCTTGGAGCTCTCGAGGCCCACTGTGACCATAAATGCCTCGGTTCACACTGTTTACCTGTCGTATTTTCTCATACGTCTCCGCAGACCTAGGCCCATCGCAGAAAGATGGGCACCCAGGCAGGCCCAGTACGGCAATGTGGATCGCCAACCAGCCTCTGGGCTTACAAAACCGAGTATCCCCGGACCCCCGGTTCGGAAGTCTGCCCCGGCACTTGACGTCGCCCGGAGATGGCAACCGAACATGTGGTTTGCGTAAGTACCGGAGATCATTACAGGTTTTCGTGTGCCGTGTCCGTGGCCGTGCCGTCGAGTCCTTTTCACGTCGAATAATTGGTAATTTATCAACAGCTGATAGCAATAATTCCTACATTATTGGTCCGGGAGGGTTTTCGATCAAAATGGGCCATGTCTTATAAGCCATTCCGCCCAGCACAACAATTATCCCCGGGGTTTATTCTCTTTCCACAAATGCAGACATGTGCAAGTCATGACGACGTTCCCGATCGTGAACTACCGGCAAAGAGCCGTCATCTCTGCAGCCATCATCTTCAGCGTTGTACCCACACTCACCGTGTTCCTCCGCGCCCTCGCCCGCCGCATCTCAGCTCGCCCACTGAACCTGAGCGATTACTGTGCTGCCGTCGCTGCAGCACTGACGATAGCTCTCGAAGCGATTAGCATTGCAGCCGTGGTCCACGGCGGTCTGGCATATGGACATGCGTCCGAGATCGTGGCACAGTTCGGCATCACCCCGGTTGTCACACTGCTCAAGCTCGTCATCCCGTTGCAATTCCTGTGGGCTTTGAGCCTCGGGTTCTCCAAGACTTCTATACTGCTTATGTACTCTCAGCTGTTCAAGGCAGAGCACCGTGTTATCGTTGCAGCAAGGTCCACCATCGCAATAAACGTGGTGTGGGTCGCCGGCACGATTCTGGCAGGGTGCTTGGTCTGCCAGCCATTTTCATATAACTGGGAGACGATTTTGGGTGGCCATTGCGGAGGTCAAGGCCTTTCGTTCATCGTTAGTGGAACGGTCAATTTGGTAACGAATGTGGCTGTCGTTGTTCTGCCATTACCGGCGCTGTGTAAGTTGCGCATGGGCATTTATAAAAAATTGGTTATATTTGCTGTGTTCAGCTTGGGCTTCCTGTATGTCTGCCCCGTCGAAGCACTTTTGAGAGGGCGTTTTCTCCTCTGTTAAGAACTGGTTTGATCTGATCTCTTTCCAGCACTTGCATCACCAGTGCCATCCGCTTGGTCTGCCTTGCACAGATGGACTTCACGGATATCACCTGCAGCATGACCCTGACCGTTATTTTTAGTGGTCTCGAACCGAGCATGGCCGTCACTCTGGCTTGCATTCCACTCTTCCGACCACTGATCGCCCGCTGCAAGTACAGGACGGGGGATAATCTTGAGTCTGGGGTTCCTAGGAGGGAGCAGTTTGAGCCACTAGGCGACGACGCTGGCAGCGATCAACTTCGCCTTCGGCCGCTAGGTTTCAAGCATCAGGCTGAAGTCTCGGCCCTCTCGATAGGGAACGATAGCAGCCATGAGAGCAAAGATGGCCGTGTCTTCAAGACCAAGGTGGATAGCGGACATACGGCAGGGATTCTGATCAGCCGGGAGTGGGAGGTGACGAGATGAAGCTACCGCCGGCGATATTGGGGTAGACTCATCTACTCATTCGGATTTCACACGGATTCTGGTGCCTCGAAGACATTGTGTTGTTCCTTTCATTCTGCATGAATGTAGTGCCATGTCTCATGGTCACGGCACGGAACTACCCTGTCCAGCTGCCGTGATTACGGCGGTCCGGTCAGTCACAACAAGGTCGCTGACGATAATAACAACACAAAGCTGAAGTGCAAATCAACCGCCGTCCAGGAAAGATGGCCCTGGACAAGAAGACACCAAACTCCAACCAAATGCAAATATCAACGCGCGTTACACATTCGACACATGCCCATTGTGAACGGGTCCATGATGCAAATCCTTGGTTTCTGTTATGGCCAACACATTAACGACCATTCGCAACATCAAGCACATCCCACAGGATCTCTGAATAATGAGACCCGGAAGGGGGGAGGGGGATCGTTGTGCTATGAATGAGGGCGAGACTCACCAAACCTTGCAGGATACGGCGGCTGATACTGAGCGATCCTTCCCCGGCGCCCGCACCCCAGGGCGAAATAGCAGATGATGCCGGGCGCGATCAGGAATGCAGCCATTGCCACGGGGAAGAAGATGACGTGGAACATAAATTTTTCAGGGATCCCTTTGCCGTCAAAAGTCACCCAGTCGGTCGTGGCCGAGCCTGGTGCTGCTTCTATCGCGCCGCTCACCATTGTCGGGGATTGGGAGAGCTCGGCAGTGTGTTTTTGAGGAATGTATACACGGGCTGGTTGATTGGCCGAGAACGAAGAGGGCAATGAGTACTTTGTGTTTCGATGGCCTGGTAAAATACTGGTGAGAGCTGCAGCTCTGTTCGATTGGTCGATGCGGGTATAGAGTAAGAGGGTATCGTGAGTGAAAGTATTGTTTCCGACCGGACAAGCGAAAGTATAAGACAGTGATCAACGCCGCCTTCAGTTAATTGAAAGTAAAAGCACAGCTTTTTATCGGACTCAAAAATAAAGAGCAAAACAGATCAGCGACACCGACAGAGGAGGGCGGCTGGTGGAAGAAGAGGCCTTTCACGAGGCGGACCCACGAGTCCCATGGCAACATGCAATCACCCCACGGTCCAAGACAAAGTCACCCCAGGGCACACGTCGCGTGGCCCCCCCTTACCGATATAAGCGGCACCCACGCCATCCTCGTTCTGGCCAAGGAAACGAGAGGAAGATGAGAATCCACCGGCGTCGATTGGCTACCTGTCAGAATCCGGGCCCAGCGCTGCGGCTCGGCGGCGCTGTCGGATCCCACAGCCCTGGGAGCCGATCATCCGAGCTGCAATTTAAAATCGTGCGATTGCCAATTAAATGGGTCGGTCCTGAGCGTCGGCGGGTTTCAGGAGGGCTGACATGCTGCAGGAGGAACGGTTGTGGGCATCTTTAGGAATATACGCGTGTGGGAAAAACGGATGGTGTATATCGTTCCGAATAGCTTCTTGGAGCTCCCTCAATTTGTTTGTTCTGGGCGCGAAGATCATAATCACTTGTTTATGATCACCCAAAAGTTTAAACGGGTGCGTCCGCCTGGTAGAAAAGGATGGGGCTCCACTGTAAACGAGACGGACCCCTGGAGAGATAAGCGAGAGCCTCTCTAGGTCAGGGTTAAGATGTGAATGGAGCCACGTGGGAACGGCAAAGACATTGAAAGACGACATGCAATTGCTGGGCAGGGGTAGCGAATCAATAGAGGGCTTGGATTGGAACACGCTTCGACCTACTGCTGTGTTGAAGCCAATCAATGATATCGCTTGCATCGTTTTGATATTGATGAGCGGCTTCGGCCGAGGCGATACTGCTAATCCTCAACTGTTGTGCGGTCTCGGTGATAGTTTATGAACTCGCCAAGAGATCCCACAGCGCATCCTTCTCGATATACTCGTGGTGAATGATGTTCACCAGCCACAGGCCGTTCTTTTTGTCTTCCAAGAAGTTTGAGCTCTCCGAGCCCTTGCCGTAGACCTGCGCCCACTCGCCCCAGATTCCAAATGCCTCCTCCGCCCAGGCCCGGAAACTGACCTCCTCGATGATTGTGGGTGTAATGATCTCCTTGCCGGGGAATACGCCCCAGGTCACTGCGTTCGTGCCCGCCTCCTTCATCTCGAGGTCCAGCCCGCCGCTGAAGTCGGACGACAAGAAGTCACCAGCCGCATTCGCCGCGTAGAACCAGATGACGTTCTTCATCTCAGGTCTTGATAGCTTCTCGTGCAGCCTCTTCCAGTCATCAGCAGGGCAGAAGAACTCAACGAACGCCTTCTGGAATACGAATCCGTTAGCCGGGCCCCACCCGAACGTCGGGTCTGAGGACCGCAGGCCGTTGACGGCAGGCTGAGATGCCACCGTCCACCAGCCGCGCGTGTTCAGCTCGATGAGCTTCTCCTTGATTGTCCCGGTCTCGGCGTTGAACTCCTCCTCGCTCCATGGTATCGCCGAGAGCTCGCCCCTCAGGTGGCGGATGAACAGTGTGTTGATGTCCTCCACAGCCTTGGGAGCGCCCCACAGCCTCTGCGCCTGGGTCACCGACATATGCAGGCTCACGCCGTATCCGTCGATCTCACCGTATGCCGGCGAGCGAGCATCGCCCCAACGTCCGTTGGGGAAGTCATCCCAAGTTGCCTCGCGTCCAAGAATGCCTTCACCTTCCGAAATGGCCAGGGTGTTAACCCGGCTGTGGACTGGATCGAAGGGCCGCGACGCTTCTAGCTGCGTGGCCTCGTACTCTGGGTTTGAGGGGTTGCGGTTCTCGCCGGACATGATGACGCGGTTGCGCGGCTCAGATGAGACGTTCGACTGGCGGCGCGAGGAGTGACCGCCGATGGCAAGATGTTGCTGTGACGAGTGGTTGGATCCCGAGCCATTAACTTCGATCTTGGGCACCAGAGGTATCAGATCGTCCATCACCGCTTGCTCACTAGGTGTCTCTGGTGGTATCAAGTCCGTCCGCTCCAGGATGAAAGAGACGGCCTTTTCGAGATTGAGGGTGTAGAAGTGGAACCCCTTTGGTCCTGGTGTCCTGCTCTTTATCTCCCTGATCTGCTCGACCAGCTCACTGAGGATATCAACACCAACCTGCTTCACCTGCTCGTCATCCTTCTTCACGTCTTCTAGACGTGCCATCAGGTCGTCAGGTATCCTGGCATGGCTCAGCTTCGTCGTCCTCTTGATCATCTGGTAATTCTGTATAGGCATGAGGCCCGGGATAATGATGGTGTCTTTGAAAGCGCCACTCGGGTGCTCTCGGAGCGTCTCCTCAAACTTGTCGTACGCCTTGATGCCGAAGAAGAGCTGAGTCATGATGAAATCTGCTCCGGCCTGAACCTTCTCTACCAGCGACGGTAAGTCGTGCTCCATACTCTGGCCGAGAGGGTGGCTCTCGTCGGCGTGGCCCTCGGGGTATGCAGCAACACCAATACAGAAATGGTCGCCATGATTCTTCCGTATATAGCGCACCAAGTCCACCGCCCAGATGAACTCGTCCTCCCCCTCATCGTCATCTTCGTTCTCGTCCCGGTACTCCTCTTTCCGCGGTGGGTCACCTCTTAAAGCCAGTATGTTCCGTATGCCCAAGACCTTCGCATCCTCCAACGCCTTGTCGATAAGTCGCCGGCTCATGTTGGTACACGTCAGATGCAGGCACGTTGTCAGGCCCAGCTCGCGCTGGCAAATCTCGGCGAGCTCCATGGACTTCTGCGCCGTCGAGCCACCAGCGCCCCAAGTAACGTTGACGAAGGTCGGTTTCAAGGCCCGGGCCATGCGCTCCAGACGAGAGCGCAGGTTGGCGAAGCCCATCTGGGTCTTGGGGGGGAAGAACTCGAGGGAGAAGTAGCTGGAATCGGGCGGCAGAGCCGCAATCTTGTCGGTGATCTTGTCCATGATGATGGCGATGGGGTTCCCGGGCAACTGCAGCTTGCGCAATGGGCAGAAAGGCTGGACAGCAGGAACAACGACGATATCTCACGTCGACGCAAGTAGAGTACGTGGGGGGGAACGCGTCGCTCCGTTGTCGGCAGTCAAACAGCCACGTGCGGTTCCTCTAGCCTGCGCGACAACCTAGTAAAAGGGACGATGCGACAGAGAGGGACCAATTGAGCGAAAGGAGGGGATTTATCAAGCAGGCACGACAAATTTTTGAATAAGGGAGGGAAGACGTGACGTCTCAATGGCTTTTCTGGCAAAGATCTGATTGCTGGCTATCGCGTTCCCGCCCCGCCGTCACCAAGTGGGGGGTTCCCTCCACCTGGGCAAAGTCAAAGTGGCCCAAGGGGATTATCATAGTGCCGCCGGGTGAGACTCTGGTATCAAGATACTCATTATCTCCAAGATTTGCCGACTTGTTGGGGCAATAACGAGCAGCGAGGCTTGATAATGATTTTCTCGTAGGATGCATGTTACTGATGTTTGGGCGAAATCGGCAGACCCTGCAGAACCGCATTTCTACTATTGCGCTGTGGATTGGAGACCAGCAGTGGGATACTAGGTCAAAGCAGAACATCGTCCCGCCTGCTTGCGCCCCAAGACAGTACATGGCTAGCTACGGGGTACAATTCTATCGTATGTGCAGACGTCGCGATACAAGGTTTGATAGACCCAAAAATAGAGTTACATCCACAGTCGGCAAGGCGATCCGGGCCGTGGGAGCTCAAATCTCTTGCTCCGTCACAGCTAGCAGCAGAAGCGGCCGGAGAGAGTGTGCTGCCAACAGTCAGCCTCGCCGCCGCAAATGAAGCAGGGCTCATCAAGCTGTGTCGTATAATGCTGCTCAGACGAGATAGGTTGCCATAATCTCTTTTCTTCCAGCTCAACCACGATATGCCATGGCTCCTAGCGGATGCCGCAGACACACAGGCTGAGCGTTCAGCTTACCAGATGATTGATGTTGCATCACAGCAGGACGTGCAAGGGGTGAACATGATGAGATGCACTTACGCTTCAGCTGGCACTGCATGTGACAGCCTGACATGTAGCAGAGTTCGTGCAGTCTCCGGTACTGACTGTTATCGTGATGGAATGGAATGTTCGTACCGTCAGGTCGTCATCAGATCCTGGGATGCCACGCATATAGGGGCCCTCATAATGACGGTTTTAGGGCACTATTTTCAAGTCTAGCTTGTTTGATCTAGACCACAGCTCGAAATTGCCAGTATAGAGGGAAGAGATTGCTATGCTGGCGGTGATATGAGTGAGTGGTCGCACGTTGAAGAAGAAAGGAAGAGAACTCACACAAGAAGCACGCCGATTCGCGCCCAAGAAAAAGTTGCGAGTCGCCCGGCAGAATAGTTGGGGTCTTACCGCCTTACCGGGGTGGGATGAGTACCCGGTACATAGGCGCACTCGTGGCCAACCCCAGCCCAGGAGTCGTCTTCAAGTCTCGATAGAAATTGGATAGAGACAATGGAGACTCAACATCTGGGAAAAATATTTGTAAAATGCTGTAAGCCGCGATCTTAATGCCAAAATCACTCGAGCGACTCAGCAGGTATAAAAAACATTCAGTTGCGACGGCCACAGCATGAACAATCAAACCACTAGGCATTCCGCACCATTCAACCTCTTATGATGAGTGTTAACCTTCTACAGGACAACCTCCGGCAAGATAACTGCCTCTAGATTACCCTCTCATTGGATGATGTCCTACAGGATATCCTCCTAACCTCCATTAGAATGACTGAAACAGGCTTGCTTACTGCTAGCAAAACAAGTGCTCCGGCCAAAAGACCATAATAACTAATCTAGCAGATTGGCCGCATTAGCGTACCCTGTACGTAAGGCCGAAGAGGCGGATATTAGGTAATCAGCTGTTTCGATAAATCCAGGAGGAGACCCCTGAGTCTGCTGCATCGCTGCGCTACGTCTGTTATCGATAAGGAGTACATGAGGCAGCTATGGTCAGAGCACCACCTCGCGAGCAAACTTGACTAAACACACCACAACACACCACAACACACCACATCAAGATGTCTGAACGAAAAGTGCTTTCGAAATACTACCCCCCCGACTTCGACCCTTCGCAGTTGACGAAGAAGAAGGGGGGTCCGAAGCAGGTCGGACCCAAGGTCCAAACCGTACGGCTCATGGCTCCTTTCAGCATGAAGTGCACCAGCTGCGGCGAATACATCTACAAGGGCCGCAAGTTCAACGCGCGCAAAGAAACGCCCGAGAATGAGAAATACCTGGGCATCCAGATCTTTCGCTTCTACATCCGCTGCACGCGGTGTAGCTCCGAGATCACCTTCAAGACGGACCCCAAGAACCAGGACTACACGTGCGAGCGGGGCGCCAAGCGCAACACGGAGCCCTGGCGCAAGGTCGAGGACGAAGCCGAGACGGACGAGCAGCGCCTGGATCGGCTTGAGAAGGAGGAGGAGGAGCGCAACGCCATGGAGGAGCTCGAGGCCAAGACAATCGACGCCAAGCGCGACATGGCCGTCGCCGACGCCCTGGACGAGATCAGGACCCGCAACGCGAGGATGGAGCGCGCAAACCACGACGGAATGCTCGGGGATGCCAACCTCGTCAGGCCGGACGACGACCTGAGGCGCCGGGAGGAAGAGGAGGACGAGGAGGCCTACAAGAAGGCCATCGCGGCCGCCAAGGCGCAACAGGAGACCTGGGAGGTAGTGGAGGAGGAGGACCCGGCCGCTGGGACCTCGCCCTCGGGGAGTAACGGCATCGGGACCGGGAATGCGAACGGGAACGGGAACGGCGTCAAGAGGAAGGCGCCAGAGGAAGAGGCCGGAGCTTCCTTCAGCTTCAAGAAGCAGGCCAAAAAGAAGGAGCAGGTCCTCATCCCTGGCCTCAAGATGGGGCCACCGCCTGTACCTGTTGCCAAAACGGCACCCGCACCGGCGCCAGCGGCAGCCAAGCCCAAGGCGGTTCTAGTTGATTATGGATCGGACAGTGATTAAGCATATGTGTGTTTGTGTTACGGCGTCTAGGAGTCAAAAGCTACGATACCCAAAATGGTTCAATATTTTCGATTATCCAGATGGAGCAGGCGGGCCGGGTGTGCGCCGTCAGTCAGACAGTCAGGCACTCAGCCCGTCAGGTCAGCTGCTATGAGCAACGCCTACTCGCCACGCGTGCTGGAGACAAAAAAAATTAAAGGTGATAGACACGTAGCAAACCCACAGCGCGCCAGCCAGCCGGGCTCAGCTAGCCTGTCAAATATGTCTGACATCCCCACGACAACAAACCCACACCGTGGAGATTGGGTGGATCCCTTCAAGAACAGGCTTTTGTGCGTGGGCGAGACGACCATGGCACCAGGGCCCCGAGTCAAGAGTGTGCATACGCACAGTCGACTATCACCCCATACGTGCTGCTACAACGGCCGGGCGAGGGTCTAATCAAGGCAGGGGGTCTTCCCTCAGTCCCTTGAGGGGGTGCGGGCCTATCGTCCTCCTCGGGCTCAGGGGTGGTATTGGGGGGCAGCCAGGTACCGAGACCAGCTTCCAGCCCTGTTGGGGGAAGTTTGAAGTGCGGAGAGGCAGTCCTCCTCACGATGGCCACGATGTTGCCAGAAAACCTGAAGAGGGAGCCGCGCGATGTCGGCGGCAAGACGCGAAATGTGGCCCGGGCATGGATTTTTTGATTAACTGGCTTCTGTGAGACAAATTACGACGTGATACTCCGCAATTAAATACGGGAAGCTTGGGAGAGCTTGGTGTAGGTAGCAGTGTTTGGGACTGACGGCCGCACTGGTCCCTTCTACGTTGGCACGACATCGACCAAGCGGCCCTGGGGTTACGCTCTTCCAACATTCTGCATGGCCGGGTGTTTCTGCCTTCGGTAACAGGTTATCATGTTTTGTGTTGAGAGTGGTTGCTTCTTTACCCGGGCGAGCAACTCACCGAGGAAGCGGCCACCATCCAAGATGTGGCAGTGGTTGTGGGTGGGGGTATGCTTCCCCATAGGCGCGGATCTAGCCTCTGAGGAAAGCCTATCCGGGGCTGCCAGAACGAGGCAGAAGACTGGATAGGAGCCCGCGTGGGCACAGGCAAGACAGGCAGACAAGCAAGCCGGACGGTGGACCGATCGAAAGGGAAAACAGGACCGCGGATCATGGGGGGCTTCCCAGCGAGCCCGCAACTAGGTGGTGTGTACACCAGTTACGAAATCAGGTATCTACGGTGAGTTAGGCATTCTCGTTGGCAGGGACTCGGCCTTGACTGTAACCACCGCCTCGCCGACAGGCTGAGAAAGTGAAAGAGATGGAGGGCGGGAGGTACGGAGGGGGTTGTTGTATGGACCTATGACGCACAATATAACCCGATCCATAGAAAGCACTTGCACACACCGGATACCGGGCAAAAGTTGGCAGAAGGTCTGCCGCACTGGCATGTGCAGCATTGCCAACATGTGAGATGGAACATTTCCCTCCGGAAGTAATGCCGGATCAGCCCTATACATTGAAATAGTAAAGGAATCTTCACAAAGGACAACATTCACGAAAGAAAACACAGTCAAGTGCACAATTTGTGTAGTAGTGTTGTGGATAGTATGTTATTGAATATCAAAGGCTAAAAGTTTTCGCGCTGAATGTCAAGCGCTTGTACAAGTAGGACCGCCTATATGGCGACTATCAGACCCTTTCTTCGCTCCTGGTAATGCGTGGGTCGCCGCCCGAGTCTGTGTGAATGAACTCCACTTCTCTGTCAGGCTGACACGTGCCTGGTGTGGCCAAGTTCGTAATGGTGATGGTACAGGTTTAAATGGCCGTTGCGTGTTTCGTTGTGTAAGACTATATCGGTGTCTTATCACGAGCCGAGAGATTCTGGCACATGATTTGTACCATTGTGTTGCTTAGGGACTCGTTTGCTTTCCCTGCTGCGGAGTGGCCCATTTCCCTGCCAAATGTGCGTTGTGTTGCCTCGCAACGCCTCTTTCTACGCTCAGTGTCTTGTCACTGTGCGTGGCGATGATGTTGGTCTAATGACTGAAGCCGGAAGACTTCGGCGACGTAACAAATCATGTGTGGTGATAATCATCGGGAGAGTTCTCGGGAGAACTCGACTCCTTGTGCACGCCATTCGGCATTGATGGTGTGCCTACGCCACGTTGGCCACTGCTGCGCGATCCGTTGCTGCGCGGGCTCCGTCGGTCGGATGCACCAGAGAATGCCTCCATTTGTCTCTTTGTGTGTTGGAGCATCGTGCGGGAGTATGATCCTATATCAGTGGGTGGTGGTGGAGAGTTCGCCATGTTGACGGAGAAGGAGTCTTCTTGGGACGACATTCTGAGGAGAGGCATATGCGTTGTTGTAAATGTGGATGGTGTTTAGAATGCTGGCGTGTGGAAGGTGACGAGGCGAGTTTTACTTCGTGGCAAGAGATAGGCTCGAGATTTTGAGTTGAATGTAAAAGAGGATGGGAAATCTGGGTGGGAAACCGGTTGTTATATTGAATAGGAGTTCTGATGGAGGTAGAGATAAAGTTTGGAAAGAGAAGGAGTCCCTGGGATGAATCCAGTTTATATAAAACTAGGTGCGCGGAAGCTTATTTGGGCGAGAAGCAAGGCGACGAAAAGCTCGGGTAACCGTTCGGGGCTGCCTTGACCAGGACCCTTCTTTCGTCTCCAGACCCTCATCAGACTAGTCCACTAGGAACAGAGGAGAAAGACTGGAGCCGGTAGCGTTGCTACCTCCACGCCCCCAGCCCCTCCTGCAGCGGTTCTGGGAGTGGGATCGACAGCGGTGGGTGCCATGTTTGGTCAGATTGTCTAACGCATGGCTGCACTGAATGTCGTAACCTAGCATGTGTGCGAGTGAGGGCCCACAGGGATCGTCGCCACTTGCAGGGCTGGGTGATGTAGCCGCAGTCCAGGCGCGGCTCGGGAGTGGTGGACGATGATGCGCCTGCATGGTCCTGCCGAACCTCACAGGCGACGCTAGGATCACAGAGGGTCTGATGTACATGACGGCGAAGAGCGTGGGTGTGCGAGACCCTGCAGATCGGCGACGGCACTGAAGTCATGGGCTACATCAGTGCCCGTTGGCCACAGGCTGGCCACAGCTCGCCGTAGCCCGTCCGAGAGGAATATCTGGACGAATGTCGTCAGACGTAGCGCAGATCAGGAGGGAATCAAAGGCACTTGCCGGACGGAGCAGGATAGCCCGTGAATGGCAGAGGAAACATAGAGTACTGTGAGCACACTGGCACAGCAACGAGGCACGCGGTATCCTCAGGTGCTTGTCTAGGGACGGCCAGACGGGCTGGACTGTGCGAGACAATGAGCGGGCGCACGACCACTGATTGTTTAGGCCTGCCAGGCCTGCCAGGATGCCTGGGGGTGGGATGCCTCGAGATCTACACAGCCTTTCCGCCCCAAGTCTCGCTTCCACATGATGTCATTGGCTGGCGAGACGGACTGAGGACGGCCTGGCGAGCTGGACCCGGCGTACTCGATACATGGGCTGCAGGTATTCCAGGGTTTCCCCAGAGCGACTGTGGGCCACGGCAAGAAGCTCACTGGCTGTGGCAAGGCTGATCACGGCCTGCGTGCAGCATGTGTCAGCTCTGGTGTAGAGGAGCAGCTGGGCAGCTGGGCTGCCGGGTGGGCAAGGTCTGGAGACTGGGTAGTTTTCTAGCCGTGACCAGACGCAACAGCAAAGTTGGCACGAGTTGGCAGGTTTTGGATCCCACATGCATGGAGAGGCCTTGCGCGGCCATGCCCCGAGCGTGTCTCCCCTGATGGGATTTCGGAGCCCTCATCAATCCGTGATTCAGTTTTCGATGCGAATTTCTGGGCGTGTGGAACTGCGAAGCCATCGCCGGTGTTGCTCGCGCACCCAGTCGGTCAGGAACCAGACGGGCTGGCCTGGGAGACCCTTGGCGCCACCCTGCTGTCCCGCCTGCCTGCTCCTTTCCCGCCTGTCTCGGACCGGGCGATACAGGACTGCAGGTACTCGTGTACTCTTGTGCATGTCTCCTGTACGGGACGGATGCTAGGCGGCTGAGGCGACAGAAGAGGCGGGAATTGACGACAGTGGTCCGACATTGCTGGGCGGTGGTCACCACCAGAAGGAAGCCGACTTTGCACGAGTGAGGTCAGAAGTGACGGAAGGCGTGCCACCCCGTCGCAGCTGGCTGCTACGTCATCGCACGGAAACGGAAACGGGTATTAGGTCAGCCGTCTGGGGGGTGGCCAGTAATACAGCCACATGCTGCTAGTAGGCAATGCTACCTAGGTAGGCATGGCAAAGTGTGGGTGGGAGCTGTCAGGGGTCCACGGCAGTCTAGGCCCAAGGGGAGCCAAGGGGGGGGCCGGAAGCATGTGCCTGCTCCGCTGCATTCAGGGTCCTTTTTTCAGGGACCCCAGCTCTTTTTTTCCGCCTCAATCCTCCGTACCACTTTGACTGCATGCAATTCTGTGCCTATTGCTGATCCGCCTGCCTGTTCGACGTCAGGGTTGACGTCTCGCGTGTTTCGACAATGCCATCTACCAGCCCACCACAACGCCAGATCCGCGCCTTTGACGTCGCTCGCCACACACACGCACAAAGCACCTGCAGAATGCAGAATGCAGAATGCACCTGCACACATTGCTGGGCCTTCCATGCGCTCTGGCGTGTAAGGTGAGATCATCCTGCCGGTCAACGGGCCGAGGGAAACGTATTGTGTCTATGTAGGCATGTGCCGTCCACACTCTCAGATCTTCGACTATGCAGCAAAGTTCTGCTGCCCTGAGACGACGTCTCCCTTTCGGATCCGGGCTGACGACGCCACAGACGCACCAAGGGTCCAGAGCTGCTTCCCACTGTCGGACAGGCATGCTGGCATGCATGTTTGTGGCCATGACATGGCTCTCGCGCTTGGGCGTGCCGAGTCCATGTCCACTGGACTGCTGCGCAGAACATATACACATCCATACAGCACATGCATGCATGCGCCAGTATGGAGCTGTACATACTCAACATGTCAATCCATCCCACATTATCCGGAGGACTGTCCTTCCCTCGAGCCAGCTAGCCGGCATGACTTCACGGCCCAGCCCGTTGGCAAACTTCTACAACACGCTAGTGCACCTTCCCTGTCCCTCAGTCCTTTCGCTCCCCGTCCACCGTCGACCGTGGGCCATCAACCGTCGTCATTCGACAACTGCAGCTCTAGCGACCTCCTTTGACCTCTTCCCTACTGCAAGGCTGGAGCATTCCAGTCCGGCACACGTGATGACGTCCACTCCTTGCTCCGATTTTCACTAAGAATTCTCGATCCCGAGATCGCAGCCTTGTCAGTGGTCTTTCACACACACACGGCCCGCGTTGGGATATCTGGACTGAACTTCTCCGTCCGCGCGGGACAGGCAGATAGATGTCGCTGGGAACTCCGTACAGGGCCATGTGATGGTTACGTTGCCAGGGCACCTGTCTGAGACACAAGCAGGGCGCTGTCGACACATGGGCATTTCAGAAAACGATAAACCCAAACCCGTCACTGACATAATTCGCCACTGTAACGAGTTTCCACATTCTTGGCGTAGTATCTGGCCTCCCGGCCTGTGACCCGCCTCCGCGGTGAAACCCTACACCGAGCAATCGATACTGCCTACGGGGGTCTACACTGATTCTGCTCGTCTATCACTGCTAATCAGTCCTGTTGACAGCCTTTTCGACAGGTGCACTGTCACAGTCGTGCTTCAAAATTGGCGATAATGTACATAATTTGCCGTCGTTTCTAACATGTGGCGGATGTTTTTGTGCGGACGTCATATGACGACTGATGTAATTGGCACGGGTGGTCGACCCCTTAAGTACACTGCTGCTCTGGGATTCTGGTGTAAAAACGGAGGCTGACGGAAGTTGCCAGCATGACGCCATTCCAACATGTTCGCAAACTCCCGGATGAGTCTGCTAGCCATTGTTGACACACTCACTTTCTGCGCTTGTTTTCGTATCTGCAAATCCAGATGAGACTTTCTGCAGGCAAGACGTCACTCTGGCGTCTTGGGAGTAAGCTCATATCAACATCTCACGGCGATGACGAGGTGGGTAAGAGTTCTGCATCGATGCGTGCCCTCATGTCATACCCTGTCGGCAGACTGTCGAAACCCCTGACGTTTCTATTCATCTGCGGCTGCCCCTGCTAGCAGTGATACCGAAGGCTCAGGTGGTGTTGGGGACAGCGATGACGAGCCGCCGATGACATCGAGTTCTCTCTCGCTCACCGGAAGTATGAGCTAGTCCACTAGTAGCCAACACCTGAGCGATCTCGTTGCTTGTCATTGTTGGTCTTCTGTTTGAGCGACAGTGTGAATAGTCAACAGGGTGCGTGATTAGAATCAGCACGTACTAGGTCTCTCTGTGCCTCCTCGTCATGGTTATCATGATACCAAACCAGGTAGTCGAGGTGATCTCCTGCCCTCGAACAGGATGGCTTCATTTCCGCTGGAGCGAGTCCTCCCACTCATCAGTCGTCCCGGCGCTCTCTCGTTTCCTGGGTGGCAGGACGCTACAGCTTGTGAATTTTACTGTGGAGTATAACCGTTTTTCTTTAACCACTAACCCTCGCAAATCAAGGCGGGTTGAAGAATATTCGACGATGCGTACCACACTATACCGAGGCAGTGGCACAGTATAGCCTGCGCCCTTTCGAATAATCAGAACCAGGTGTCCATCCTGAGACAGGCTTGATGCTTTGATCAT
This sequence comes from Diaporthe velutina, assembly GCA_038088505.1. Lineage (NCBI taxonomy): Eukaryota > Fungi > Ascomycota > Sordariomycetes > Diaporthales > Diaporthaceae > Diaporthe > Diaporthe velutina. The sequence continues at coordinate 556,865 of JBBWSJ010000009.1, read as the reverse complement.
CTACTTCTTGCTATGTTGCAGAAAGTCAGCTCATGTTTCTGCCAGGCACCACCTCTTCAACAAGATCCATGACTGCTCTCCACCCCTCGAGTCATTGCGAATCACAACGACATCTATCGTCTCGCCTCCTTTAGCAAGGTTTGACCTTCTATCCGTTCTGAGCATGGACGGAGATCATTCTTGGTCGTTGACACAAGCTGGCTAAGATGAATTCCTCAGTGCACAGTGGCACGACCCATCATGATTCAAAGGCAACTTGTTGACCACGCCACACACGAGCCATTCCAGTTTCTAGTTCCATCCCAATTGCGACCTCGACCCTGCCGATGCCGCCTTGATACTCGGTCGCCGTATTACTGTGTATCAAGCGGAAGAATGTTTACTCTGAACGAGGCAAATGCCCAAAACGCTCTCGAGGCTCGGGAAAGCGAGGCTTTCAAGTCTCCGGGTTGGTCACCCCAGCGTCAGTCTATCACATCGATGCGACGAATACGCCCAGTGCCTCGGACATGACTTCAAGTGAGGCTCTTTGGAAACGTATACGCCAAAATCGAACGTGTCAATTACCACAAGCAGAAAGTCGGGCTACGATGGCGTTCTATAAAATCTCTCCAGATGCCTTCAATGTTGAGGTAGAAAGAAGGATTCGCATCGGTATACAACATGGACCTTTCGACTAGTGTAAAGCCGACGAAAAAGTTTCCCGCTGCTCATGGACCTCAGGTGCGAAGTAAATACGTACACTTTTAGGGATTTTGAAGAGAAAAAAAAACAGATCAAGAAAGAGCAGAGAAAGCCAGCTATTTTTTTTTTTTTTTTGTCAGCGAGATCAGCTTGAGTGAAGAACTGGCTGATAAATAGAAACATAATACTATTTATGCAAGCTATCTGGGACTATTTCAACGGCGAAGCGCTCCACATGAGACAGATCTGACCGTTCACGACTGTATCATCTAGTTTCCAGGCCCTAGTGTCTTGCTGCTGATAACCACCTTGCACAGGAGAGCCCGGCCGTACCATGGAGAGCCCGCAGTGCGTCTTTCCAGTTGCGCTCTAGTACACATCCGATATGTACAATGTACTCAATAAGTACAGACTCAACTTTCGATCGATCTATCAATGAGCGAAGAGTACACTAATGTGACGTCATGCCTCCGTGTTGTCTCCTATGTGTCTGCCCACCGGCCAGGCCTAGTTGCTGACGATCATAACTGGTGATTGCCTAGAAGGGGTCACAGCGGCTCTATCGTACACAAGCATCTGCAACTCTACCTCCTAAATACACAGTCAGACCGCACAAGGTTCAAAGCCCTTCTAGAAAGGCCTGCTTTAGTCCACCCGTCCAGCCGAGTGACAATTGTTGTCTCGCTCGGGTCCTTGGCTCTGCCAACGTGCGCCCTACTCCTACTCACGCGGAGGCTTAGGTTTGTGCAGCAATAATAGAGTTTGTTTTTCTGCGCGGACAAGAGGCGTCGGCAGATGGCTGCCGAGAACAGGTGGGTTGCTGTCAGGTAACTCATTCCCCAAGAAGCATTTGTATGATCTACTTACACAATTGCTTGGTTCCCCTCGCCCGCATATTACGGTGGGTCAAAAGTTAGACCCATAGAAGTGACTGATCGTATAACGAAAGCAAGAATCCTAGTCTCTGGTGCTATCAATAGACCTAGGCTATCCGCTGCATCCGGCAATAAAACTCAAAATGATGGCGCTTTATAGATTATGTTACATACCAACTCCACGCGAATCAGGGCAACCTGACGCTCCGCGAGGCACATGATTCAGTTAATTATAGCGAAGAGACTTGCCAACCCTAACTAGTCTAATTGATGTCACAAATTTGTCTACATGACCCCAGACCATTGCTTTTGTTCTAAGATAGGTAAGATAAATAAACAATGAATAGATAATCACAACAGCATCTAGAGTCCTTGAACCCCTATGCCTCGAGCAAGACTATTAACCCAGCAACAACCAAAGATTCGATTTGACGTTGTGCGATCGTTCTTAAATTCTGCTCCCACTATAACCTATCAATAATAGACATATGGTTTTGCCTTAGGCTGTAAAATGGCGTTCGAACTCATGGACTGTCTGAACTTCATTTATAGCCGAAATTACAAGACGTAGACTGAGTCAGCCAAATCTAGTGAGTCCAGATTAATTGAAACTTGAGCAGCCGATGCCTCTATGGAGGCTTTGCAGTGTTTATGTATATTCTCCCGGAGCTACTAGGTATAAGATGCTTGTTTGAGATATATCGATGGCTGAGCAAGAATACTGAAGATTCACTTTGAGCCCCAGAACTGGGAATGGATTGTTGGGTGAGCGACATACCAGACAATGTACCCCGAAGACTTCGTCACCACGACTTAGTCTATCCCATAATACCTAGGTACGTTCATTGGCGTCGGGAACTGCGCCTTCGGACTGACTTAACTTACCGCCAAGATTGGCATACTTGCCCACCTCAAGCCTATGAAATCCGTGCTGGATGTCCCTAGTCACACCTTGACGAGTCCGTTATACCCTGTAGATAGACTGCCATATCCAACGCCCCTGTTGCAAGCCCCTCTTCGTCAGTGACCTTGATTTAACAGAAACTTGAAATTCTTTATTGAGGGAACCTCTCTCCAAAACGATGGATGTTGGAAGCGTTCTTCGTGATCGTACTGTCTTGTTGGTATTTCGCGGCTATCCCTGTATCGGCGGTGCAGCTAATCTTGCTTCCCAACCACCAGAGATGGAAGCGTAAGCGGCTGTATATGGGCGGGACACAAGCATCAAAACTACAGCGTGTTCACTTGTCCATGCGGAGCCTAATTAAGTAGCCATATCAGGCGTCAAGATACCTGACCATTCTCGTGAAGGCCCATCGGCGAGATGAAATAGCACTGTACCTGCTTTCTGTTATTGCGGGCATGGTCGACCGGGGCATTGTAAATCAGACACTAGTTTCCTATGTAGTGGTACACAGCTCGTATAATCTCCATGCCGCCATCTCAAGCCTTGTTGCTTTTGCTTTCAAATATTCTACGTTGATTCATCCTTTACATCGGACAATCGCCGGTGTCCCAGAAATTCACCCCTCCGGGTCGGCTGTAGTTAGTCCAAAACCATACAAATAGCCCGTTACCGCTACTTGCCTTGCCCGCAAAGCAGCGGGTTTTATCTGGAAGACCTTAAGGCGATGCTTGGTTGCTCGTTGCTACGATCTACTTGTGATTGACTTCGCTGTTTATTTCAGACAGGGTTTCGGTCATCGGTGACTTGCACACATTGTAGGTGTTGCACAAGAGGCGTTGGGCTCGCCACGAGGTTGAAATAGCAACTGGCTGAGATACTGACACTGTACTATGGTGTCCTAATGTCCGAAGGTGGCCACCAAATGCCACATCACGATATTGCGCAACATATCTGCTAGGGATTACTTAGACCCAGCTCGCGAATGAATATGCTCGCTGCTCTTTCGCCGATCATCAAAGCAGTGCTCATCGTGTTGCCGGCGACGTTCTTGGGCGCGATACTGAGGTCGGCCACCTTCAGCCCATTAACACCGTGTACGCTGAGGTTCTCCTCCACCACGCCCATCTGCTCCACCGGCGCCATTTTGCACGTGCCGAGAGGATGCCATGTTGTCCCGACGCGTGTGCGGAGGAACTTCTCGATGGCCGCATTATCCTCGGGCCCGTACTCCATTTCCATCTCAACGCCGATGCTTCCCATCTTCTCCTCAGCGAGAAAGGATGCCTTGGAGCCTTCGGGGAAGGCCGGGTGCTGCCCTGGAAGCTCGCCGCCGAAGAAGCGCATGCCTCGTGCCACGTGGCGTTGCTTCTTATAAGCCCACACTTGGGCCTTGATATCGAGGTCATCCGGGTCCGAGAGGTATCCTGTCTTGAAGTCGACTTCGTCGTCTATGCTCGGACCGCTGATATGCTATAGAACAGACATCTTCAGCATTCGATCACATAATTGCGGAAACTTGTCTCTTAGGCGAGGCTCAAGCTTACCACATGTCCCCGTGAGTACGGGTATGTCGTATAGCTGCAAATTGTGAAGTACAGTCCCGGCGGGAAGGGAGTAGGATCACCAAGGATACTATCCTTCGTGTCAGCCAGGGTCTAGGACCTATTTAGGACTTCAATACTCACCCGGTAACCAGGATCATCGAGATAAGCGGCTTACTCGGGACATGTTTGAAGTCCTGATCCCAAGCCTGCCGAAAATTTGGCCCAAGACTATCCGCTTCAAGTTCCGTTGGTCGGATTTTGGCCGAGGCATCCACGCCGTTCCAGCTCAGTATCTCGTCGTTGTTGGCCAGAAGCTCCGGGATGTGCCTGGTCCCATTGTAAATGCTCTCCCAGTTGTCCTCTGGAGACATGTCAGCCCTGTATGTGTACAGAGACGCTTGATGGTCCTGGTAGCCATGGCCCACACCGGGCAGATGGGCTACAACAGACACATGTGCTTGCTGGAGGACCTCGCGATCACCGATGCCAGACCTCTCGAGGATATTCGGGCTGCCGAAAGTACCAGCTGTGATGACCACCAGCTTTCTTGCCCTCACTACCCCTGTAGCAGGCTTCTCGGCAGTGGGGTCGGTCATGAGTGCTGCGTTCTGCCTGAACTCTACGCCCGTGGCCCGTTTGCCTTCGTCCAAGATGACCCGTGTCACTTTCGACCCAACGAGGACGTGGAGGTTTGGATGGTTGCCGTCCTGCAGACGCGGATGCAGATACGCGTGCGCGGAATCCTGACGCTTGCCGTCTTTGGGGGACACAAAGCGGTGCAAAGACGCCACGGCGTTCACAGCCTCGAGGTCCTGTAGATCCTGGACTTCGGAGTATCCGAGATTCTTCGTGGAAAGGATGAAGTCATCTTCGATTGCCTGGCCGCGAAACAGCCCGCCAGATACATGCATCGGGCCATCGTGTCCGTGGCTGTCATTGCCTGGCTCACGGTTGTACGTCTCGAACTGTTGTCAAGCACACCTCAGTTAGCTGGGTAATCACTAACCGGGCTGCCTCCTTCGGTTTCTGGCCGCCTCACCTTTTTCAGAAAAGGCAAGACTTCCTTCCCTGACCAGCCTTTGGTATCCCAAGAGTCAAAGTCGCAGAGCTGAGCACGTTGGTAGATCATGCCGTTGACAGAAGAGCTTCCGCCCAGGAGACCACCTGTGGTCACGATGACCTCCCGGCCTGAGAGCTGTTCCTCCTTGCGGCTCTTGTAGTGTAGAGCATTGGCAGTGCCGGGTGCAAGGGCAGCCCGGTAAAGTGCTGGGTGGGTCACTGTAGGCACGCCAAAGTTATCCGGGCCACTTTCCACCACGAGAATAGACAGCTCATTGTCTGCATCTGCCAGCCTGGAAGCGATGACACAGCCTGCAGTACCACCTGGTCGCGAGGATTTCATGTATTAGCACTAGACAGCCGGAGAAAGCGCCTGGTGGTTTGCGTCCACCTACCGCCAGCGATAATGACATCCACCTCCAGGATCGCATCAGTCAGCTCTGTGTATAGTCCCATTCTGTGGCTCAAGCTGAATCTGCCTCAGGTAACAGTGATACAAAGCGGAGGGAGAATGATAACCTCCTGTGGAACAACCTGGCAAAAGATATCTTCTGTAGGATACCCTCAGGTCTATCTTCTACCATTTGCTGATGTATGTAAAGAGAATATGAAGAGGAGAAACAGGTAGAGTACAGGTAAAGGTGGCTACTATACCACAGCTATTGGGGTGAGAGAGAGAAAGGAGGAGGCCAAATGGCTTGTGGCATAGGCTATAAATACTCATTGGCGTGGTCTTTTAATGGAGGGGCTACCCCTCAATGGATGATTATGTTGGTTACCAACATGAAATACGTGGTAAGCACGGGGGCTGACCGCTAGACACCTGTTGCGCCTCAGAGCTGCGTCCGTATCGCCCGGATCACAACTGCCGACACCCACCAACGCGAATCAGATCAAGACTCCTGCTGACATGTAAGTGATATTGACTTGTTGGGTGGTGATAGACGGGCTCCATGTTATAGTATCCCACAATGATGATCTTGGCATAGCAGGCCCTTTCCTCTTCACGCATGAGGACACACCTGCCGTATATTGCGGTATGGAAATCTTTTGCACATCTTCAGAAAACGCAACCACGAAGATGGCGATGAGCAACACAAACACGGAAATCTCTGATCAGGATATAAGAGCTCGGCGATGATACAGTAGGTAGAGAAGAGTACTGGGGCCAAAATGTAATGACATTGCCATCGCGTGCTGACGTGCTAGGGAAAGGGGCTGTCTAATCTAGTCTGAATATATTTGGTTTTTTCAGCGACTGGCTTCTCATTGCCATGAGCTTTTTGCGTGCTGTCTGAGGCGCTTGTCTTGCAGGTGGTGGTTGCGATGGAGAAGGGAATGATGCCCGAGTTCCTGTGGAGGTTGAGATGGCGGCAGAACGGGTGGTCATGCCAGTGTCATTCCTGGCCAGACTTGGTGTTTCTCGCCGTGATTGACGCTGCTGAAATGTGGTCATCTAGAGCGTCAGGCAGCGGTAGCTTGGGATGCTAGGGCACAATCATGTAAGTGAAGGTCTCGGTGTGTTCCATCCATTGTACAGGTCTTCGAAGAGGAATGGGTTAAGGAGAGATGTCATCACTTACACTCTAGCCACTCTGGACCTCTTTGTTGGAGGCGTCGCTCTCCTGACTGCCCGGAGCAACGTGAACCGGATCGGAGTTTCTCTTTTCTCGCTGTGGGTTCTTCTTCGTATCTCCTGACTGAAGCTCTCGCTCCCAGTTCTTCGCATCCACGAAGATGTCTTTGCCCGCTTTAGTCTTCCGCCAGGTCTTGTCGCTCTTTGCGTCCAGTCTGGCTGCTAGAAGAAACCCGAGATACGCCTTTCGCATCTCTGCCGACTTGTCAACCACAGTCATGTAAGCGTACTAAAGCGTGATGCGGAAATTAGCAAAGTTATTTAGTAGCAGGCATCACATCTGTACTTACTTGTCCGCCATCAAGCCCTTCAACCTGATCCATAACAAGCAGAATCAACGTCTCATAATCGCACAGAGCGACGAAGTGAATGTCGTATCTCATCGCGTAGTGGGTTGCCTGCCTCAGGACCATAGTTGTGCTGTTCATTTCGCTGACGTACGAGGAAAGACGCACAGCCTTCTCGTAGTCGGTGGAATTGGAGACCATTCCCTTTCTGAATTCATCCCTCGACAGACCCTTGAATTTCTTGTACTCCAACACGGCAAACACATTGCTCGAATTGCCAGGAGTCTTGTTGTCGGGCAATCCGGTGAAGTACGCAACATCAACGCGACTGGCCTCAGTCATGTCCTTGCGCGGTTTAGTGAGTTGTTTGAGGCAGATATCGTTTGGGTGGACCAGCTGATAGGCAAATTGAACAGGATCTCTGAGGTGCGATGCGGATGCATCCACGACGTCGGCTTCTGATTTGAACGCCATGGATTTGTTGAGTGGCGGGAGACGCATGTTTCTGAGTTTGTCTTGGTTGTCATCAAGGCACAATCGTGTTGCCAGTTCGGCCCAGTGCTCAACGGGTATCTTGATACCGCAACAAGGAGGCTTGCATGCCTTGGTAGTGGAGCCGGATGGTGTGGCAGTGGTCTCCATTTGGATTCCAAGCTGTGGGAATTCCGGGAGCGTTTGGTTGAACGAGTCGAAAACTGTTGCCATTGTGTTGTGTCTGCGAGAGGAATGTCCTATGCTGTTGAAGATGAGTGGAAGTTTGTGACTGCTCGAAAGAATTCGAGGTCTTAAGTAGTCAACACATGTTCGGAAGTGAAGACTCTTGGGTTGTGGAGGAGTCTTGGGTAGTGACTGAATTGGGGAAATAGAGAAGTGAAAAATCATGTTAATGAGGAAAGTGTTATCCCACGCATTCCTACTGCAGCACACATTATAGTTTTGGTCAGAAAGGTATATCATACAGCCATTCTTCCAGAAGGACAGTCTAACTGCATTGATTATGTTGCGGGATGGTCTACATCCAGAGAGAAGATCTTCCCACAACCTCTTCCATTCTTAATCCTACCACATTTCGCAAGAGCATACCCATCAGAAGACAATTAATTACTCAAAATATCGGAAGGAAGATCTTCTTGCAACGAGTAATCCCGTCGGGCGTTGTGAAGCAAACACAAAAGAAGAAATCGGAGATTCGCACCTATAAAAACGGAGGGTATACCAGTATATTGCAAGTACAAACGAAATCAAGGTAGAAATCACTCTAAACACAGCCAACACACTCTCTCATGACACCTCACACTTACCTACGCCTACTGCCTACACCAACGACCTACACCTACTGCCTACACCTACTGCCTATACCTACTGCCTACACCTACTACTTACCTACACCTACTACCTTCGCCCACTATGGTGTAGGGTGATGTACCGGTGTACCCTCTGTTTTTACAGGTGCGAATCTCCGATTTCCATAAGCATATCCTTCTGAGAACAGCGTTCTGTCGAATCATGTACCTTTGTGGGGTTATGGTGGTATTCAAGTTGTGTACAGCAGGTCCAGTGGACCGTTCAAAGTTCCAATGAAGATGTATGCTCCCTACTGTGTATGCTAGGCAGACGGGAGAAGTGTAAGTATCACCTTGATCTACCCCCACCTACCCACATCGCGGGGCTGTAGGGGAGAATCTGAGGAGCCCCGCAAACAGTGTTTCTATTCCAGTCACTGGCAGCGAAATAGCTCGTCAATGACCATGTATGATCCGTGCAAGACGCGGAGACCGTTGGAAATGGCATAGCGTGCTCGTCATCTGAACATAGCGATGATAAGACGAGCGCCAGCGTATAACACCTAGGATTCACAGGACAGGAATGACAGCTATCATTTCATCGGTAGTAACAGCTGTCCTACCTTCCCCCAAAGCTCGCCGGATGAAAGAGGCTGGTGAGATGGAGCTATCTCAGAGGGACTGTCACAGCCCCTAGGTTTATTTACATTTTGGCAAACTAACAGTTTGCTTGTAGCTCTCCATTGGCTGGCCATGTGCCCCTATCTGATAGTGGGAGGCCGTTGGATCCGGGCTGGTCGTCATTAATTCATAATCGGCTATTTCTGTGCTTGGGAGAACCAGCCGCTACTCAAACTCGTGCGGCTGAATGAATAGGGTAACGGTGTGGTCTGGGACCCGCAGGTAGTAAACACATTCACTAGTGCAAACAGCCAATCTGGAATTGTTGGAAAGCAAGGGGGACAACGCACAGTTTTTGTCACTAAGTACGGTTGCGAAGTACAGTCACCAAAAAGCCCCCAGAACAGTCACAGTTGTGCCTGCTTACCTTGGAGGCATTCACCTTGGAGGCATTCACCTGGGAGGCTGCCGCCCTCCTTGCTATTTAATGGCCAGCTGCCCGCCCTTTTTGTTTTGTTCACAACCAACCTCATCGCAATCTCTCTACTTGTTGGATTCCCTCCGCCTGCACTGGCATTCAAACATCAAGTTCTCGATCACACACCTAAACACAAGCCTCGACATGCTCTGTGTGCGTCACAACCAACATTCGCAACCATGAGCTCTGAACAAGGCGCATGTGTCACGCCCATGCGCGCTGCTGAGCTCCAGCCCGACAGCACTCGTCATCTACCAAGCCCCCCGTCCAGTTCTTCTTCTACCTCTGACGCGGTTCCCGATACCGACGCGGTTTCCGATACCAGTCTTCAGCCCCCTCCCCTCCCTTATGTGCCCGACGCGTGCTTCGACATCAAACCACACAAGCCCCCGCCCCCATATGACGGCGGCAGCGATTATAACAGGCCAGATCCAAAAGAGTGGAATGGAAATCCTTGGCCTTGGGGAGAAGGCTCACCCGACACTGTCATCGAGCAGTATCTCGCCGTTCCGCCCAGAATGACGACTCCGCCTCCAGACCAGACTGCGCGTCGCCTGCAGATTATTCACCAGATCCGCTGCGGCGACCCATGCAATGCACAGGTGGTTCGATGCTGCGTGGATGGGCGCGAGCTGGTCGCCAAAATATTCGACCCACTCTACGTCGGGCTCGATAACGAGTGCGGGCGTCCGCCCACGTACTTTAGCGAGCGTTTCTACTCGTGCGAGGCGGCGGCATACGAGAGGATCAAGGAGCACGGCCTGGATGGGAGGTTCACACCTAGGTTCGAAGGGTGCTGGTACCTTGAGCTGCCCCTGCGCAAACCCGATGGCATTTTCGTTCGCCGCGAGGTCCGCCTGATCTTACAGCAACATATTCCAGGCGACACCATGCAGAACCTGGGTGAACGAGGAGAAGTGGACAAAATCGATCCCAAAGTGCGCATGGACCTACTGGACCGCCTCATGGAGACGATCAGCCAGCTCGACTTCATCGGTGTGCAGTCCCTGGACGTGCACCCAAGGAACATTATGCTGTTCAAGGATGCAAAGAATGAGTGGCAGATCACGCTGGTTGACTTCAGCCACTCTCGTGTGCAAGGCCTACCCAACTCCAAGCGGCGAATACGCCGCGAGGAATTGCAGCTGCCTGAGTCTCCACTTACAATCTTGTGGGACTGTTGGCCGAACCATTGTGAAGGCTGGGTACCAAAGGAATACGACTGCAAAACCAAGGACAGCTTTGAGAGGAGGCTCAAGTGGATGAAGAATCGATGGGAGGGGTCTAATCAGTATGGACCTGTCAATTATAGGTTTCTGCCTAGATTCATCGCTGACGACCCTACCGACGACGAGTCCGCTGAAGACGACCCTGCGGAGGATGACACATGAGACGTGACTTCAAAGATGGGACAAGCGAGTCGCTTGTCTCAAGGGAAACCGGTATTGTGAATTCTCCTATTCACATGCGGAAATATTTTGGACTTGATGAGAAGCATCAACAGTATTGAACGTCAGCCCTGCAGCTCCGTGTAGAAAAGCCTTAATGGAACTTTGAAACGCCTATATTTGTCTCTTGCGGACGCGGTACCATGTCATGGTGCCAGTCCCGTGCATCTGTCTCCGCAAAGAGAGTAGCTGGTGACATGAATGGGTGATGAGCTGTTTACAGGCAAGCGAGTGATGATACAACCACAGAGACTATTTTCACATTGATGCTATTCTGATACACTGGGATTCGGTTATATTGAATCAGTGGAAGTGGTGTATCACGAGAATATGATTGGATTCACATGCATGATTTGACACACACGGCCAACTACTGTGCCAGGAGTATCGCAGGTCATTTAGACCCAATGCCAACAACGCTTCAGTTGCCATTTTGGGATTCCACCGCGGCCACTCCATGCTGAGTCAACCGACTTAAGACATACTCAGCCGTCCGGCGGAAACCACCAATTACTTCGAATTTACTCAGCCAGAGGTCAGTAGAACCTCCAGCCTCTTGATGATATTTGAAAACCAGTATCGACATCGTTCAATCTTTCCCCAGCTCAACGAACAAGTCCATTCAATCCAGCCAACTCCACCCATTCTTGGTCCCCATACGGAGTCAGAAGCTGGCTGGACTGGGTACATAGCCAGCTGCGCATATGATGGTTCACGAGCCGCGCCCTGAGATGTCGACCGCACGCCGTATCCATGTTTAGTATCGTATCTGGATACGATTTGAGCCAGTAACTGTACAGACGATGCGGCATGTATTCATACCGGCATTCAGTCTGCTTCAAAAACTTGAGACACTTTAAATTCATGTAAGTGCATAGTACTCAATGAAGACATATACTACTCATGCTCCCCAGCAAAGTCATGACCTCTGGAGTACTGATTTGCAAGGCCTGAAGATAGGACACAGCCAGACAGACGAACGATGAAGTGGAATCATAGACCGATACTGGTTATCATTAATCTACAGCCGGGAATAGACCCTCAACGTATTTATTAGCTGTCATACTCGAAAATAGCCTTCATCTCTTCGCTAGTATACCCAGCATTGATGGCCAGCTGCAGCAAGATCCTGGCCTTCTGCGGGCTCAGGAACCCGCCGCCGTACATGCCTTCAACGCCCTTGGGCTCAACATAGCCATCCATCGTCCGCCGGGACATAACAACCTGGGTGCCGTTGTCAGCAATGAGACCCTCGACAACGTCCAGCCCCTCATCTGTCCAACCGCCAGCGCCCACGCCGGCCAGCACCAGGCCCTCGGCCCCGTTCTCCACAGCAGACTTGGCGAGAGTGGCATCCAGCCCCTGGTACCCGTAGAGCACGTCCACCTGCGGCAGCTTGCCCGCGTCCGCGACGTCAAAGTATGTCTTCCCGACGGGCGTCGCGGGCGCGTAGTAGAAGACGGGCTTGACGTTGATGAACTCGCCCAGGAAACCGGCCTCGTACGCCTTGAAGGTATCCATTGCGTTGGCGTTGGTCTTGGAGGCGAACCACGCGCTGACGATGCGGTCGTTGAGCACCACCATGACTCCGCGCTCCTTGGCGGACTCGCTGCCCGCGAGCGTGACGGCCTCGAGGAGGTTGATGGGCCCGTCGGCGCTGATAGCCGTAGCAGGTCTCATGGAACCCGCGATCACCACGGGCTTGGAGCTGTTGAGAGTCAAGTCGAGGAAGAAGGCCGACTCCTCGAGCGTATCGGTGCCGTGAGTCACAACAACGCCCTGGACTGTTGGATCGTCGAGTGCCTCGGACACAAGGCGCGTCATATTGAGCAGCACCGCGTCGGTAATAGCGTTGCTGTCCACGCTTGTCACCTGCACGCCATGAACGTTGGAAATGTTTGCCAGCTCGGGGACAGCATCTATCAGCACATCGACGCCCAGGGCACCCGCCTCGTAGCCGGTCGTCTGCGACTGAGAGCCCGCGCTGCCGGCGATGGTGCCGCCTGTCGCAAAGATGGTGATGTTAGGCAGGCTAGCGTTGTAGGCCGTGTCTCGCTTGGAGAGCTGGACGAGGGCCTGGGGAGGCAGCGACTGGGGCGCGGCGAGGGCCACGACCCCGAGAGAGACCAGCGTGACGAGACTTTGGAGCATCTTGGAAAGAAGGTGGGCAAAGTTGTAAGTGATGAGGGATAGCTATCGTCCCGGCTTGAGGATGTCTTGGGGTTGCTTCCAAAGTAGTGAAGATGCCTGGAGAATTCGCATCACTACATAGATACAGATTCTCAAGCCTTTATATATTCGTCTTGCTCTGGATGCGTCGACGATCATAATCATCCAAGTCTCCAGCCATAAAGAGCCTCATCACGACGCCGATGCATACCGCTTATTCCATGCACGATCGGCCTTGAGCCTCACACCACGCACGTACCCATCCTACCATAAAGGCCGCACCCCTATTACCCCTACAAAACTGCCATTGTATCCACAAATGGCATCGATATGAGCACTTACACAAGCCCGAACAGGACTGTTGTGAACCTATTACCCCTACAAAACTGCCAGTGTCTCCACAATCCTGTCGACATGAGTCTCTAACACCCGGTCCGATCAGGAATGCGATAGAACTCATTACCCCTACAAAACTACCGCCGTACCCACAATCACGCCCAGCACGAGTCTTTGCGCACATTCTAGACTGGGACACCACAGACTCTATTACCCCTTCAAAACTCCCAGCGTATCCACAATCCCGCCAGCACGAGTCTTTGCACAATATTGAGCAAGAATATCACCACCTCCTATTACCCCTACAAAACTACCACCGTACCCGCACTCATATGAAGCTGGGTCCTTTTCCACAACCACAGACCCAAGAACGTGGCCTTTGTGTTTGGTAAAATTTTATGCGCTCTTACGTCGGCCGTGGATACGCGTGTGGGGGACGCCGAGCCGCCGCCCAGCGCGACGAGCCGCCTCACGATCGAGGGTGAATCCCAGGCGTTGAGCAGGGGGCCGAGTGGGTATCTAGGATGACTTTGCGGACGATAAACGTGCAGACGCTACAGAAGGCCGGAGATATTCCCAGCATGACTCCTTGCGCACAACTGTACGGTTGCAACAGCAGCGGGAAGAGATCGAGCGGCAGAAACTGACGCCGTCAGAGCAACCTTATCTACACTTTGGCGAGCGTATAAGCTAGCTGCACAGGCGTAATAACGGGACCGTTTTGCACCACCATCCATCCACCTTGTTGAAAAGGTTCCATCCGAAAGAGTACTGAATCAGGGCCGAATTGTTCGCACAAGACAAGGGGCGAATGCGCATTGATGAGCACGGTAGCAAGACAACTGGATTCTTTTTGTGGGTAACAAAAACTATAATCGCCAAAAGCCCGCAGATCCAAAGCGGAGCCGGGGCGGAGCCGGGCCTGATCCGCTGGGCCCCCTGTCCGCCCAATCTTACCCGGGCTCGAGCCGGGATCCGGAGGCTCTTGCGGGAGGGCCGGCCGCGTGGGGGTGAAGTTTTTGGGGATCGTTTTTGTACTTGTGTGCTAGATAACGACCTACAGCATCTTCACGTTCCCACGGGGACTGGGACGAGCCCGTTGGTGCGGTTGCTTCGAATGCATTTTGGGCTATGCTTCTCGCGTCGTCCTGTCTTCAGTCCAGGACGCAGGAAACACGCTGAGGCTCCGCCTCAATGATGCACAATATTTTATTACCACCTACTCATACACAGACCACATCATGAGCGAAGCCAAGGCCTCGGAGACCCCGTCTTGACCTCCAAGGCACGACAGCCTGTGCACGCAATGCCAAGGTCAACACTTTGCCCGGATGAGGTGCCAGGAAATCTTCTTCTCAAGCAACTATATAGCGCGCTATATCTTGCCACAGACATAGCAATAAGTAAGTTGGTTCTCTCCGAGTTCTTTGTGTATACTACACCAAAACTACTACTCCCAGATCCAGCTTTTCCGTCGCCAGCAGAACAAGTATACTGAGAAATCAATTCTCTGCTTTTCCGTTCGTGGGTATATTCAGATGCAAATAAATGAGGACAACATCAACAAGTCAAAAGACACACGTTCTCTCACACACTGTCTTTCTCACACGCACATACACATGTGGGGAAGGAGGTTTCCAGGATCACGGATCCAGGCATCAACCCAACCCCATTCACCAGTTAATCTGAGTCACGCGGGTCTTGAGGTCAGGGCTACCCGCGGCGGTGCTCCTGCTTCCGCACTGCAGGACGGCGCTGTGCCTCTTGAGGTCGAACTCGACCGCCTTGACCATGACCCGCTTGGCCTCGGGGACGGTCCTCTGCGCCGCCGCGAGGCTGCTGGCCGTCGACTCACGCCGCATGTCCCAGCGCGCGTTTCCGCCGGGCCCCAGGTTGTCGCCCAGCTCGGCCGAGCCGTTGGAGCCATTACGGGGCTTGGGCGACGTGCCGTTCGCGCTTGAGGGCTGAGGTGAGAACCCCCCTGCGTCTGAAAATGAGTCCGCGGGGCTCCGACCCGGCGTCATAAATTGGTGGTGGTCCTCTTCCTCCTCGATGTCCATGATCCATGTGCCGATCCGCGCCGTGAGCTCGCTGTCCCACATGCCTTCACGTCTGGAGCTGCTGCGCAGCAGCTGGATGGCCTGTCTCCTGAGGAGCGGGCTGCGACACTTGGTCGCCACGACGTAGAGCGGCGGGACAATGCCCAGGTCAGCACTGAAGCTCGGTTTGATATGGTTGGCCATGTAAGTCTGCCCACCAAAGATATCTGGCTCCTGAGAGTTGTGATGGTGGCATCTTCGAGGATCGGGGCACCTCTTCTCTGCTGCTCGTCGCTCCTCATCTCCAACAACTTCGAGACCAAGGTCGACTATGGTTTTGAACTGAGGCTGGAAAACGTCAAAGTGCTGCTCGCTGTCGCTGAATGTCATAAGGAAGAGGACCTGCCCCATTATCTGGAACATCTTGAGGACGGCAATGGCTGCTTTTTCCTGGCTGCTCACGCCGGGTGAAAACCTCGAGCTCAAAATGTGCTCAAAAGCATCTGCCCATGCCTCTATCCGGCCCCTGAACGATAGCCCGTACTGCCTTAGACTTGCAGGTAGAACACCCACTGGGCCGTCTCCGCTGGCCTGGGCGAAAAGTCTTTCGGTGAACCTGAACATCTGCTCACAGAGCGTGTCCCATGCGATACGTGCCTCATGGAGAGAGTCGAATTGGTCGGGGATGGGATCTTGATGCAAAGATAAAGGTGAGCCAACTTCCGATGAGGGCGAAGATGGGTCAGTGGGAGGCTGTATCAGCTGGATGACATATGGTTTCGGGAAGTGAAAGGCCATGTCGTAGGATTTGGCCTGAATCGCCAGGCGGGTGAACATTTGGATGATTTCGTCTTCCACCGGCTCTTCTGGTCTCGATAGGAAAGCCCGCCGTCTTTGTGCGCGTAGTTGCTCTAAAAGACCCAGACCGGTCTGGATCTGTTTGATGGCCTGCTTGTGGTCGCCTATGAATGAGTCGAAGCATGCTAGCAAAACACTGGCCATTAAGCGTGTCCGGTTGGCGCTGCTGTCTTGGCCAGCGACGCTCAGCAGCGACGTGCAAGCACTGGAATAGGACCGCACTGCCACCTCCCAGTGCTGCCACGCAGTATCAACGGCTTTAACTGCCGCTGCCGGCGAGCTCGGCGGAGATTCACAGTGCTTGTCTAATGTCTTGTACAAGGCGCCCAGCGCCACAACGGCATGACGTACAGCAGCTTCAGAGTGGCACTCCTGCAGAACTAGGCGTGACCAAAAGGTGGAATCAAAATAACCGGACAACTCGTTGGCAGTATGGGCCTGGAACAACTGGAAGTAGAGGCCGTCCTGCTCAGGAACTGGGCAAGTCGACGGCCTGTAGAGGGTCATTGAATTTTGTTGCACAACGGGTGTCTGAGGGGGCGTATATCGGTGATAGTATTTGGAGAGACGTCGAGGCTGAAGCTGTGTGGATTGCGAGGGCTGGGCAGGCTGGAGAGGTTGGACTGCTGGTGCGGCAGCCACTGGAGACTGCTGTCCCCCAGGCCGTGGCCTGGGGGCAATGCGCACCTCTTCGAATGGCCGCGCACTACGAGGCGGTGGCGGGTAACCAGAGCATTCCTTTTTGGAGCGCACACATTGCGTACAGGCTGGCCGTTTCTCGTCGCATTTTATCCTCCGCTGTCTGCAGAGAGTGTTGTGTGCTGTTAGCGCATGTGCAGTGCCAACTACCAAGGAATCATAGTGCAGACGAGCCCAAGGGCTATGCAGCTCGAAAAAGAAGCAGCAGGTGGGGGGTTGACTGACTTGCAGTTGTTGCAGCCCGTCTTGACCTTGGGCTTGCTCGTCCTCGCGCGCCTCTGTTTTGGCGGGTCGTTAGAGGTGGCCGACGTTGAGGTAGGAGCCGGGGATGGAGGGCCGTTGCGCTGGTTAGTTCCGGGCGCCATGATGTACTGATGAACCGAGGTTTGACCAGGCGGCGGAGCAAGCAATTGCCATTACAGCCATGCAACGGCGTGAGTCGAGCGAGTAAGCGGGCAAATTATGCTGGCGCGGGGGTTCCAGCGGGAGAGGGAAGAAATCAATTTGGTCTCCCGAGTGCTCGTCGCTGAGACCTAACGACTTTTGGTGTGGGGTTGAGGCGTTCGCAGGATCGTCCCCCGAAGGAAGGAGGTAGCTCCAGGCCGATGTGGTGGGGGCGGCTAACGGGCGTGGTGATGGGATGGGCGAACGGGGTCGAGTAGCGGCCAGCCTCTGGACAGGCAAGGGGGCGGCCCGGGGGGGTTTAATACATGAGATGGGCTGGCTGTGCCACAGCGAATTAGGTGGACTGGACAGGCGTGCTCATGCGAGAGCTTGGAGCTACACAGGCGCCAGAGGCTAGGAGCGTCACATCAAGACGGCATTTTAGTCTGGGCCACTTGATAAGGGACGGGGGACGGGGGACGGGGCAACCGGTTGGGCGCACCTCTTTTGCTTCTGATTGCTGCGTCACTTGAGATGGTTCATCAAGGGTCGGAAAGCCGAGACGAGACGAGCAGCGCGCTCCAGTCGGCGGTGCGACCTGTCCGAGACTGGGCCGTGCTGAGATGGTTGAACAAAAGAGCAGGGTACTGCCGCGTGGACGACACGAATAACGTGAACGTGACACCGAGTGAGCAAGCGTTGAGAGCTGGGCCGGTATTGAGGAGCGCGGGACGCGGGACGCGGGACGCGGGATGAGCGCAGGGACGCCGAAGCTGTCAAGCTGGTAAGCTAGCGGGCCTCTCCACTGTGCCGTAGCCCAACGGCGATTGACGCGATGACGATCAGATACCGAGAGAAAGGCTTGCCACTGGGGAACAGGAGGCTCGTGCGGTCGGGACTCAAACGAGGGGATGGTGGCCTCGAGGGGATGAGGAGCGAGCAAGCCGAGGCTGGTACTTCTGCCACCACGTGGGAGGGTGGCGACTATTGGAGGGTCGAGGACTCAGCAGGGAGTTTTGTCGAGGAGCCTTCGGGCGAGACCAAATGCTTATGAGGTGGACAGACGGAGGGGCAGAGACGGGCTAGGGGCTGTTGGGTGAGGAAAGGATATCGGGATATATATGTGGGCAGGATGACTATGTCCATGTGTCAGGGCATTTGTGTCTCGGTTGTCTCGATTGAGAAGGGCTGCAGGGCAGGGCTTCCTGCAGGCTACATATAGGCAGGAGCAGACAGCAGACAACAGACAGACAGACAGACAGATAGATAGGAAACACACATACATACATACATACCTAGGTACATACATATACTGTACGCACAGTAGATCGTGGCCTGTGAGCTGTGAGCTGTGCAGTTCTGGGCCGGTGGCTGCATCAATTTGCGGGCGTTCGGGCGCAAATACTGTATGTACGCATGTACATGCACGAGTGCGTTATGTCAATGGAGGGCACAGTAAGGCCCTGTCGGAGGCGGTCATCAAGCTCCCGCATTGCTGCGTGCTGCCTTCCACCCCTCCTCAACCCTTCTTCACCCTCCCACCCTCCCACTACCCCAGCACCAACACCAACACCAAGGCCACATACGGCATGCCCACCCTGACCAGGCCAGCCTGCATGTGCATGCATGCGCCGGCCCTCCTGGCCAGAAAAGGGGAGAGGATCGTAGACCATGACGATGCCTGGTGCTTGGTGCTTGGTGCTCGGTGCTTAGTGTTTGGTGTTTGGTGCTGCCGGACATATGGCCGCATGTCCAAAGAGGCAGCCTGGTGGTAGTCTAGATACGCTGCATGTGTGTGTGGACTGTGGATCGCATTGCCCACGAGCCTGGTCCGCCCGCGCTACAGTGTGCTCCTGCCGTTGTAGACTCTGCCAAATCTGGGAAGCAGCACGCCCAGTGATGAGAACGTCGACAATGGGCGCTTGCGATTTGCAGGGATGGCACACCCACGAGGTCGACCACAGTACGTTGAACCTGAAATGGTACTTTGGTAGCTCCCCAGCCATCGTGGTGGGCTGGTGGGCCAAGCATTGGGAGCTTAGTCTACTCCCTTGGGGGTACCATGTCACCGAGCAATGTCTTACTTCGGGCTGTGCTCGACCGGGGAGGGGTCGAGAGGGGAGGTCCTTACCCGGCTCACATCCGCATCCTCATGCAAGCATCATCACCACATTACATCCACACATCCCACCACCATCAAACACCACCACCACCACCACCATCTGTGACTGACAGATCCCAATCTGCTCTCCACACCGCAACTGTGGCTGGTCTAGTATTACCAAGACCATGACAAACAAACAAACATGTGCCGTCTATTGATATCTCCGCCTGCGCCATCTCCGCACAGATGTGGCTCGCACGGCACGAGAACCGGTCCAAGACGGCGCCGTCATCCCAGACACTTCTTGCAAGCCCACATTGAGAGACATGGCTGGCTGTCTCCCCCGGCAGTCTGTGCTCCCGACTCGAATTGGGACGACTCGGCTCACAACTGGACGCGATAACGAGAACGATATCGTAGTCCAACTGAACGCCCCCGTTCCCCCGGCCCCCTGTTTCTTTCCTGTAGCCCCAGCTATCGTCCCATGTCCAGCAGGACGGTGACACTACATGCGAGAGCAGAACAGTTCTTGGTAAACACATCTGGTATAGTGTCGACGCCTTCTTTGACCTGACACCTGCCAGCAGATGGGAGAACATGGTATCCGTTGGCGGTTAGTCCTACATTCATTGCAAGCTCGACGGCTTCTTTTTCTCCTATCCGGGACAAGCTGCGTGACTGGACACCGCGTTGCACCAAGATTGATAGCGAGCGAGAGCCACAGCAGACCGGCACTCGTGTCTGTCTCCCCCAGGATTGTCGGCATCATTCTCAAGACGAGTAAGTGACCCCCGGGGCAGATCGCGGTGTGCCCTAGGAGATCATCTCCGGCACCCACCATCTCAGCCCTACAGGAAATCGAGAGTCATGCTCTATGCATGGGCCCAACGACGTCAGAAATCATTGGGTCTCCCACCACCTCTGAGGGCACCTGCATCCACGCCACGGGCCAATCGTGGCACTGCCTGACAACAAGCCCATGTCGTGTTGGTCGTGCTCATCTGGCATATTCTGGCAAACAAAGGCGCCTGCACCCCCCCGGGCCCTCATCCCTACCACGGCCGTGTTGGAAACCTTCCCAAAAGGGCCGTCGTCAGCCCTATGTCCAGAAACAGGCCCTGATTCGCGAGGAGGCGTTGCCGGCACTCAAGCGAGACTACTGCGTCCTGAGGTTCATAGCCACTAGCACCTCTTTCCCGCCGTTTCCTTCCCAATCACGGCACCAAGGAGCTTGTCGACTGTTCGGCCTCTTCCTACGACCTGGACCTTGCACCGGCCGGGCGGCGCTGGGGATCGTTGAAGGGGAATCCCTGGACATGCCTGCCTCCCCGTCGACGTGTGCTCCCTGTAGGTGCCACGGCAGTCTCCTGGTTTGCCATACTGTTCATCAGTAAAGTCCCCAAGTTTCCCCAACCTATCCATGCCCGAAGCCGTGTAAGTGTCCCCTTGTTTTGGGTCCTTGTGGTACTCGTGACTGGATTCCACAACGCCACGTCAAGATCATCATGGCGAAGACAGGTCCCAAGTCTGAGCGGGCACGAGAGCGGGCACGACGAGCATACTGGACGCCGTCTAGTATGCACGCACCACTAATTGATTGTGCGGCTCCATTGGCTACTTCGAAAATTCCCTGGAATCGCAGCAAACAAGTGAATCACAGGCACCGACCTGCGCCACGATCTTGCTTCAAGTTGGTGGGATGCCTGGCTGCAACTCGGTGGAGACTACTCCTGCCATGGAACCTCGCTGCCTCGAAATCAAGGACTAGACCGGCCAAGTGCCTCCCCAACACACAACCTTGGTAGTCAATTCCAAAGGTTGCGCAGGTGGTTCGAGCACGGGCAGGGCTGCAGGGGGACATGCCTCGTTGGAGCTCTCTCTCCCCTCACCGAAGACTCGGGACCCCTGCGCTGTCACCCGCTCTCCACATCAGGGAGGCTGTGTGCAGCATTAGGCTCGTGCTGCCCCTGTTCGCCCATCGCGATAGCACCCGGAGCCGCCGCGTTGGGTCGTCGCTAAAGCAGCTCCCCGTCGATAAGCCACAAAAGCCCACTTCGATGAACCACGAGGAGGATCCGGTAGACCCCTTGCAAGTCTGGATAGGCAGACTGCCAGACTGACTGACGGAATACCTAGTTTCGGAGGGTGTCGCGGTTGACTCGGTGATGTCAACGACTCACCGCTCCATTGTCACGATGATGACGGCCTCACCTCTGCAGTAAGCGTGTTCCAAGAGCTTGCTATCCTGTCGTGGTTTGAGCGAGGGCTGCTCGGCGGATTCCCGCTCTACAGAGGGAGCCTCCAATTTTCTTTTGCTGAGCCGAGCTCATGCACGACTTGAGCATACCCTCACCATTTTCGAAGGCATTGCTCCTCCCTCGGCGTCCAACAAGTCACGACTGGCATTCACCAGGACCTCCACGAACTGTCAGACTTCACCGGAGCAAGACTGAATTGATTGATCTATCTCTTCCAGCTTCCGTAGGGCTGAGCGTCCAGGGCCAATGGTCAATGCCGGGGACGAAGCTGTGCGACGCTTACTACAGATCAATCGCCGTCCCCCCCATTCGCGCATCCGAAGCGACATAGATGCTTGATGCTGACGGCCTCTGAATGCACGCCCCTCCTAACATCAAATTGACATCTCACCAACACTCTCCAGCATAAGCGGGCAAAGAACAGCTCATGCACCTGTCTGCATGGCGTGGCACTATGGCCTGGGAGACGGCCCGAAAAGGACATGTCGATTCGCAGGCTATAGCCTTTCTTCTTCACTTTCGTTTTCTGTTCTGCGTTGGTAGGCAGACGCTCGTCGCCTCCTCCCTCTCTGACCTCCTCGGATCTTGGTCCCCAGCGTAGTACGCCCGTCCTTGTTGAGGAGCGGTTACCACCGACAAGTACCGTATGGAATCATTTATGTCGCTAGCAGTACCGATGTGACCCTGGGTAAGGCTTGGTAGCATTCGTCGCCGAGATGAGACTGTAAAATCGAGGTGTTGAGGTAGATTCAAGGGCAGCATGTAAGGGTACACAATTCCTTGTTCTGTATAAACCTGGCATGTCTACAACTGGTTATTCCTTCCCTTTCTTTTTTCGGCCGCGAGAGGGGGGGGGGCCGGGGAGGGGCGGACCAGTGGGCGAGGTGAGGTCCGTGATAGTCTACATGCATCTAAGCACGCCAGAGCACCGATTCACCCGCAGTGAGAATTCACCCGCGATTAAAAGCGGTCGATCTTGGGCATTGACAGTCTTCCTACAATATATGCGTAATTACAGCGCACATCTTCAATAGTACATCAAAATGGACAGGCATGAATCATAAAAAGGCATGATCCGCAAGCTGTGAATGCGCCGGCCAATCAGAGGTCCGAAGTGCGCGGCAGGTCTATCCACCGTCAGTCTGGGGAACCCATCGTACAAATTTGGGACTTCACAAAACGCCTAATATGTCTGCTAGGACGGCCCGAGGAGCTAAACTGTGTGTGCGAGCCTAGGACGTTACAATAAAATCCAATTTCGTCCAATGCTACTCCTGCGCAAAACATCTGGATAGCCATATCCAAAGCTGCGCCCCCATTCCTCCACCGGCCAAAAGAGACCAAGGGACGAGGAATATGGCAGCACTATCCGATATCATTTTCCCGTCACAGGAGTCAAGCATCAGCGCCAACAACATCAACAAGATTCTAGGAGACCTCAAGCGCTCGAACCTGTCCATAACGAACCGGCTGAGGTCCGTTCAAAAAGATGCAGATTTTGTTGAGGAGGTTGCCGCCGCTCTTGCTGGTGGCGCAGGTGTGGGTGACGATGGTGCTGATCAAGGGGGCAAGGAACAGAGGCGCCCACTTGTCGCTAATGAGCGGTGCGGGAGCTGGTACATCCGGCCCGGGTTGAAGGGAGCGTCGGCGTACTTCAAGAGTACCGATGGGCATACGGGCCAGTGGAAGTTTTCCACCCGGCGGTTGAACCTTCATCTGCTGCCGATCATTGAGAGGTGTGATGGGTAAGTTTGACCCTACGCAGCTTGTGTCACAAGAATTACCGTGGAATTATGTTTACGTCAACAAATTCATGGGAATGTCTTGGTTGATCCGCCACTAATGGAAGCCTCCATCCCGCAGGATAATCATCGTTGATTCCACACGTAGGGGCAAGAGGATGCCGGACTCGCTCAGCAAGACGGTCCCGGTATGGTGCTGCGTCCTCAACAGGGCGCTGTTCCCGGAGCTCACGGAGTCTCACGGCCTCTATGTTCCCCCAAAAGTGGTCTCGGACTCGGAAAAGTCACAGATGCTATCCCGGGTTCCCGGCTTCGTCGACTCACTCAAGCAGCTCAACCTGGACCTGACCAAAATCAGGGCCCAGGTCTCGAAGCCCATCAGGTCAACCTGGGTCACCCAGGAGACAGACCTGAGCCACTACCACGACAGAGATGGAGATGAAGACGGCTACGAGGCCGATGGGCGCATCTTTGAGTCCTTCCGGCCTGTCATATGCTGCACCTCGTCCCAGAGGGTCACGGACGGCGAGATGTCTGGCCACAGCGGCTACGTGCAGGGCGCCGGAGACGACACTGAGAACTGGGCCTTTGGCCTGACGCCGCCCATATTCTGGGACAACGCCGAGCAGCTCCTCTCTACGCCCGAGGCGGATCTTCCGGAGTTGATCAGATCCCTCGTCGCCTCAGCGAGCAGCAGCAGCACCACCACCCAACAGCAATCCCACTCTACAACCACGACCAACGGCACCGACCCCGATGCCCACAGCCTCCCGCCATCAGTCACACAGCTAACCCCATTCCTGCACGTCAGCCCC
Organism: Diaporthe velutina; assembly: GCA_038088505.1. NCBI lineage: Eukaryota > Fungi > Ascomycota > Sordariomycetes > Diaporthales > Diaporthaceae > Diaporthe > Diaporthe velutina. The sequence continues at coordinate 532,639 of JBBWSJ010000009.1, read as the reverse complement.
CTCCCTCTCCCAGACGCACTGCCCACAAGGGATCCCGACGGCGCGCCCCAGGCCTGGTGCACAATGACGATCCGCTCCGCGCCGACCCCGCCCGAGACATGGGCCCAGTCCCCGACGCACATGGACGTCGGGCTCGGGGCGAGGCACAAAGCCGCAAGCCGCGCCCTGCGGTCCGCCCTGCCTCGCATCTGCGAGTTCGCGGACCGCTTTCTCCTCCACCCCTTCCCCCAGCCCCCTCAGCAGCAACAGCCGCAACCACAGCCACAACCACACGACACTGACCCGCGGAGGATGATCCTCGTTGCCGACGAGACAGGCGGCCGTGACCTCGCCGCCGGTGTGGCGCTCGCGCTGCTGTGCTGGTGCTTCGGCGACGACGACGGGCGCCACACGCGGGTCGCGGAGCAACAGTCGTCGCCGTCGTCGCCGTCGCGCGTAGAGCCGCCCGTCTTCACAAAGGACCTGGTCCGCGCCCGGCTGGGCCGCATCATGACGGCCATGCCGGATGCGAACCCGAACCGTGCTACGCTGCAGAGCGTCAACAGCTTCTTAATGGACTGGAAGTAGGTAGAGGCCAGGCGCTTGGATTACTCGTCCCGTCAGGGGTTGTCCGGACCTGAATGCTTATGTCTATTTACCTCAGTGTGATGGTCATCTTGTTGCCGTGCTGGGTGGGCAGTTATATCTGTGATAGATCCTCATTCAAGCAGCAGAGGACCAGAATTGTGGACAGTGGAATGTCGGCCATTGGTAAAGATAATGCCATAACTAGACGCTCCCTCGGGAATGTGGTGGGGGCAGGCTACGCATCCATATATGTGAGAGAGTGCATGGTAGACACTAGGGTAATAGACGAACCACGAAACCAGCCGGAGGAGGTCTACAGGCCATTGTTCTACAGGATGTTGACCCATAGCAAGTTACCCTAGGGGAGGCTAGCCCAGAGGAGGCTGTCCCAGAAGAGAATATCTCAGAGGAGGCTTTCCTAGAGATGGTTATCCTAGAGAAGATTATCCTGGAGAAGGCTGTCCCAGAGCAGATTATCCTATAGTAAGTTACCCCATAGGAATTAATCCAACAGGAGGCTGTCTTGCAGCAAATTATCTCATAGTGTGTCACCCACAAGTGGTCATCTCACAGGAAACTGAGAGGGCGTCAGGAGGCAATCACCGAGGCCATTGAAAAACAGATCCAGGTTGAAATGACTGAATGCTTTTTATTGTTTAAGTGCCCAGCGCACTTGCTTTCGAACTAGCATCTACCGGTCGTGAATTCCGAGTTCGTCAGTCATTTTCCCAAGCTCATTGCGTAGTTGCCACTTTTGATATCCCGCTTAATTTCAACAAAAATCCCAGACAAGAAGGAAGAGGTCTTGGTCGTTCTTTCCGAAATCTACACCTTGCCACTCTCAATCTGCTCGAGGGCAGCAGGGAACTCGCTCCACTCCTTCATCACGATGACCGCACCTGCATCACGCAGCACCTTCTCCATCTCGGCCTTCTTGTCGTCGGCGTAGGGGCCAACGTAGCCGATGACCTTGAGGCCGGCACGCGCGCCGCTGAGGGTACCCGACTTGGAGTCCTCGACGGCGACTGACTCCTCGGCGGTCTTGCCGAGTGTCTTGAGGGCGTGCAGATAAATGGCAGGGTCAGGCTTGCTGGTGGGCTTGGGGAGGGAAGTCGCGGCGCTGAAGACGTCGTTGCCGAAGTACTTGTCCTGGCCGACCTTCTCGATGGAGGCCTTGACACGGCGAAGGGCAGAGGAGGAAACCACGGCCAGGTGGTACTTGCCCGAGGCGGCCAGCTTCTCGAGCTCGGCATCGACGCCCGGGCAGGGCCGGAGGGCCTCCTTGAGCTTGGCGATGACGACGTCCTCCTCCTTCACGACGTACTTCTCCAGGTCGTCGCCGTTGATCTCGAAGTTGTTCTGCTTCTGCAGGGTGGTGAGCATGCCGCGGAAGTTCTGGCCAACAAACTCGGTGATGAGGGTCTCGCCAGTGAAGGGCTTCTCGATCTTGACATTGCGCTCCTTGCAGATCTGGTTGATGAGGTCGGCACAGCCCTCAAAAGCGAGCTCCTCAGACAGCACGAGGGTGTTGTCGCAGTCGAACAGGATGGTAGTGATCTTTTGGCCGGACATTTTGGCTGAGGTGGGTGCTGTGGTGTGCAGGTGTTTCTGTTTGGTTGAGAAAGTAGGAGGATGAGCAGACGGACTGTGAGAGCTGTCTAACGGTCTGAATTGCAACAAATTCTTGACGAGAGAGGAGATTGAAACGCAGACGGAGAGTTCTAATTCTAAGTCTGAACTGAACAGGACAAAAGGAGACCTGATTGCGATGATTGAGAAGACTCTGGTTGAAGGGCGTAAGGAAAGGGATGAGATGTGTTTATGGTGAGAGAAGGAGGGGTGCCAACGGTTTTATTGTTGACATGGGGTGGGGTTGGCAGCGGGGGGCAGAAGCAGAAGGAGGGGGAGGGGCAAGAGACCAAGAGCTCCTGCTGCTGCTACTGCTACTGTCACTGTCGCTGCTACTGCTGCTTCCCGTCAAGGCAGGCAGAAGACCAGGCACTATTGGTCCTGTTCTGCGAAGATACGTCATGAGGTAAGGCACGATGGGACCTGTGGACTGCAGTGGATAGAGACACCCACTGCATGCACCAGCGGCAGGTGCATGGGCTGGCGGGACCTGGCAATTGGCGGGGCAGGAGACGGAGGGGCGGGCAAAGCTGCCCTCACGCACACAGACCTCAACGATTCCCAATGCCAACGTCGCACCTGCGGTATTAATTTAGAACCAATGCAATGCAGAGTCCGGGGGGTGAGGGCAATCAATGAATGGGAAGCGAAGAGCGAGACGGGCCGCATACCGGGAGCCAAATCCGCGTGGCAGGCTCAGCATGGAGCAAGGAGTGCAGGAACAAGGAGCTGGCGGCACATAATCACGGTGAGAGTAAGTGGTCTGACGGCTGGCATATACCGTGTACACGCAGGCTCACCCAGGTACTATCTGTACTGTAGTCCACCTTGGTACTGCACGTATGCCATTTGGTCGGAGTATCCCATCTGCAGTCAGATCGATCGACTTGCCAATGTGGGCCCTCGATCCGACAAGGCCGTCCTTGCCTGTCCCATGACTCGCTGGCAAGCTCCGCCGGACGACTACAAGAGAAGCCTCGAGAAAGCAAGCAGCGTTTCCTGCAAGCAGCCCCGTGATGATAGAGCCTTGCCGTATGTCTCTGAATGAGGGCCGACTTGGGAGTCCCGAGTAGTTAGCCTGGGCCAGGCCAAGCCAGGCCAGGTCTGGTCAGGTCGTACCAACCTCCCTCGGCCAGCCAGGTAGCCCAAGGCAAGATGCGGCCTCAATCTCAACCTCAACCTCAGCCTCAGCCGCTGCCTCGGTCTTTTCACCTCGACCCAGCTCAGCCGGGCAATCCAATCCCGTCGGGCAAAAGGGCTGACGAGGTTGTGCTTTGCGACAGCGGGCGTACAGGCGTGGCACGTCCTCTCGGGGTTGGGAAAATGTGTTTCACAGCCTCAAGCTCACGCCGTCTTACTTACAGCTCGCGCCGTGCTCGGTTTGGGCCTGGCCATGAGGCCGGCTGGCCGGCTGGTCTCGAGCCCAGCCCAAACTTTTCCTGCACACTCCAACCCGCCTTAAGCTGAGTGAGACATTGGAACACCTCACGACCTTTAAATTGCGTAGCCAGCAGGAAGAACATTGGTGTTGACCACATTTTATCATCTTGGGCCATTATTTTATCAGACTTGGATCTCTCGAAACACATGATGCTGCACTGATTCTTTTCAAATGTTTCCCATTTCTGACATTACAAGTCTATAGAGCCGACTAGACGAGGTGCAGAATAACAGGAAATGTGAGGCATGAGCCTCATGCTGTATGGAATCGTCCTAGCCAGCTGTTCCCTTTCCAGACCAGAAGGGCATGATGCTCCTTCCCAGAGTATATCAGAGCAAAACACTAAACTACCATCTGCCAAGGCCATGTGTCCCTGAATCTGGGAGCTGTCAGAGGCGGATGGGATCAAAATTAATCGAGGTCGTACAAGAAAAACAAAAAGGACTCCAAACTCCGTGCGGTCATGATCCGTTATCGTCCTTTCATGCAAATATGTCCATTCGTCGTCAGGCGCAACACCGGCTACTGACGACGATGGAAATGGTTCCGATACATGTCCTCAATTCTGAGTCATTGCATCAGACAGCAGAGAGCACCGAATGTTTCGGGGCTCCCGCTTTTTGTGCCTTCAAACAAGGCTGTTGTCGGGTGAGTCGGTCGCTCGCTCCGGCGGCAGTCGGCACTTGGTCCCAGAGTGCGCATCTCGGACGTCGAGGCTTGAGCAGCCCGGTTCACGCCTCTCGCACTCCTCAGGCGCAAAGACTCGTCTTGTGATCAGTATCCAGATACAAGTCCCAAAATTCTCATTCACATCTCATCGTCCCTTCGAGACCACAACACGTCAGGTTCGTTTCCTGTCACACCGCGACTGGCTTACAGGATGCTCTTGAGAGCCTCCTTTTGCTGGGCAGTCAATGATGTGGGGAACTTGACGTTGTACTTGACGATGAAGTTGCCCCTCTGGCCAGGCTTCTTCGAGATGGGCATCCCCTGGCCGGGGTAGACGTCCTGAGACCCAGGCTGTGTGGGGCCAGACTTGTCAAGGCTGAGCTGCCGCCCGTCAATGGTAGTGACGGTGCGTTTCCAGCCTGTCAGGGCCTCCTTCAGTTCGAGGTCGACGGTCATGCTGAGGTCGTCGCCGTCGCGGGTGTAAATAGGGTGTGGCTTCTGCAGGGATTGTTAGTTTTCCATCCTCATTTCATAGGACGACAGCAACTCTGCTCAGGATTCAGAGTGACTTACCTCCTCAATTACAAAGCACAGGTCCTGCTGACCGCCCTCCTCCTGGTCTCCCACGCCCTTGAAGCGGATCTTACTGCCCTTCTTCAGGCCAGCCTTGATGGGCACGGTGAGCATCTGATCGGTTGTGGTCCGCTTGCCATTGTCGTCAAACTTCTTGGCCTTGATCTTCATCTTCTTCTCCACGCCCTTATACATGTCCTCGAGAGAGACAGGCAATGAACGCTCCACCGTCGTCACCTCGGGTGTTGGTTGTCGTGCGCTACGGCCGCCACCGCCCATGCCCGCGTCTGGGAAACTAGTCCTCATCCTAGGCCCGCCACGGCTGGCCCGTGGACCGCCACCGCCGAAAGCACTGAAGATGTCGCCGAATTCGTCATCGCCGCCGCCTGGACCACCTCCACTCCGCATGAACTCGGCGAAGATGGAGTCCGGGTTGGAGAAACTAAATCCTCCCGGGCCTCCTCCATTTGTGCTGAAGTGGAATGTCTTGGCCCCGCCGCCGCCGCCCGTGCCGAAGTCGAAGCCTGAGAAGCCCGGTGGGACGCCGCCGCCGCCGCCAGCGAAGGGGTTGCCTCCAGCTCCCTCTGGTGGTGGAGCGCCGCCGCCGCGCAGCAGGAACTCGAGGCCGTACTGGTCGTAGACTTTGCGCTTCTCTGGATCAGAGAGGATTTCGTAGGCCTGTGAGCACTCTTTGAACTTCTCGGCAGCGTCAGGGTTGTCCTTGTTTTTGTCGGGGTGATATTTCAAGGCAGCTTTGCTGATTTTGGATACTGTGGTTAGCCATGATTGTTCTTTGGGAAAGGGAGGGTGGAACAGCCACAGTGAGACAATTGATAACAAAACAGCTGCCAGGTGCCGTGGGGAGTATGGTGCTTACCGATAACCCTTCTTGATCTCGTCCTGGGATGCATCAGGCTTGACACCGAGCTGGTCGTACAGCTTCGTTTCTTTAACCATGTTTGTGATCCCTTGGGTTGGCCTTGAGTTGTTTGCGAGTCAAGGGGATGTAAAGGAAATGACCGAGCAGGGAATGCAGGCTCGAAGCCTTGGTTGAATGCGTAGAAGCAATCAAGACTCTCGGCAATCGGTCAGGTCAGATTGGCTGATGGGGTCGCGCGGTGTTGTTGGATGTTCGATTGGGGGTTTGCGAGAGTAGCGATTGATGGTCGCTCTGCAGTCGACTTTGTCTTGGATGATTGGGAGATCGGGTTCCAAAAGATTGTTCGTGTTTGTGATTTTGGGTACACTCAATTTGAGTTGCAGTGATGCAGTGGAACTGCCAAGTTATAGGATCGAAGGATTGGAAGTTGGTCAGAAGCACAGAAGTTGGAGGGTGTTTGGGAACCAATTCTATCAACGAGGCAGGGCGTCCCCCGTGGTGGAAGAGTGGGGCTCGGGCGAGAGCTTCAACGTGCTTCAAGAAGATTCGATGCCCTTCCAAGCACCTGGACCTGGACTGTGACGTTGACCAGCCACACCAGTCTGCCTTTCTTTCTCTCCTTTATGCTCACCCAAACATCAGTCTGAACAGGACTGTCTTTCTCAGTGCATTCATTAGACCAACTCCGTCGAGGTGTAGCTAGCCTGAGGTCTTCAACTCATCAGCACAAACTTAAAGGATACCCTCGTGCCCAACTACAGGCAGGACGAGGTACCTACGGCCGTTTACAGCCATGTGGGGCTGAATGACCGGCCTGGGCCGCTGGAAAATTGCCCGTGCGTTTAGGGTGCCGGAAAGAATTGGAAGTTGAGGAGCAAGACCACCATTCAAACCCCCAGGAATACCTAAACTTACCTAAGATACTGTACCGCAATGCGGGCGTCTACAAGAATTTTAACACCAAATACGCAGGTACTTTGCAGCAACGTTAAACTGGAGGCAGCCCGCTTAGTCGGTCGCTGTTCAGGCCGTCTCTCGGCCGGACGATCGCGGGCTCACTGTTCTAGGTGCCTTCCAGCTCCTTCTAGAGAAACGCGGGGTCGGGAGAGGCAGAGCTCCAGCACCCACCACCGATTACCACCTGCCATGACATCATCGCCCTATCCCTGCCAGCCCGGTTGAGTACCCTAGGTACTTTTAGGTGGTCTAATACTTTGCTGGAGCTCAGGACAAGAGGTAGACTAACAGGCACTTGTTCAAGGTCAATTCAAATATCTTGCTGTAAACGTATTTTCAGCCACTATTGTTCGGCCCTATACAGTGTCTCAGTCACGATACCGCAATCGTTGGCAGCGCGTGGGCGAGAGAGAGAAACACAGACGCAACGAGTGCTGGAACAAAGAGCACCGAGACGGCGTGACGGATGCATAACAGCACCCAGCCAGCGGGCTGATTAGCTGCTCGTGGATAAGCGCCTATTCCATAAATTTGGAAGCATTTTTACCTGAAATCGAAGTCGCCGAGGGCGGACTGGTCCCATCCACGCCTCAGTATTTCCGGCACGTCCTCCTCGGCGACAGTTTTCTGGCTCAGCGGCCAGCTGCCAAAGCCGAACTCCACGCCGGCGCCCCCAAAGATGCTGCCGATCTCCGGTCCCAGCCCATTGTCGAGCCTCCGCTTCCACATCGAGTCGCACCTGACCTGCCGCAGCCTGGCGAGCTTGCCCTCATCTGCTACGGCACGCGCGAGGCCGAGCAGCACGGCGGGCAGCCGCCGCCAGCGCCTGTCCAGGTTCGCGCCGGTGATGCCCAGCGATGTCGCGCTGGCTGGGAGGAGCTGGGACAGGAGCCGGGTGTTTTTGGTCTCGCCCCCTGGGGCCATCTGTTCCTTCCTCCAGAGCGTATTGAGGCTGAGGAATAGATCCTCTACCGTGGTGAAGTCTGCTAGGCCAGCTGGTGGAAAGGGCTGTACAGACTCCTCTTCGGTAACCTGCCTTAGGTCTAGGAGTAGGGCTTTGAGTGTGCGCCTGTGTGGACGTAGGGAGTCGACGGCATCCGGTAGGTGGAATGACCTACCATCCAAATTGATGCAGCTCTCGGCAGCCTCGTATGTGAAGGTCGTGAGGCTGCTGGTGCAGCAGGACAGCAGGACCCTGAGCGCCGCGGCGCTCAGATGGCTTTGGGTCAAGCGGAGGTTCTTGAGAGATCTGAACGTAGGTGCTTTCTCGGGCTCGGACCAGAAGCCATTGCACATGTGCAGATTTAGTGTCTGTAATGTGTCCTTCGCCAGCTCGAGGACAGCCGCCGCCTGGGAGGGCACCTTGATCATGAGCCCTGGTGAGTAGTCGTGCGTGGCGAGGTCAAGAATTTTGAGAAGGCGTGCTCCTCCGGCCGTGGTCATTGATCGTAGGCAAGATAGGTAAGGAGTGTCGTAGTCGGCCACAGTCTGCTGGATGCTCAGGCGCTCGACACTTGGCAGCAAGCCTATCAGAATCGCCATCAGCTCGAGACCGAGCGCGTGTCTTTCGCGGAAGGTCTCGGTAATAGTGTGCTCATCGACATAGACCACCCGGGACACAATCCAAGCGCCATATGCACAGATCGGCCCACCGAATGGATCCTGCCCGTGTGTTCGATCTGGGTCTGGCCATGGCTTCGGGCCCCTCGTCTGACCAGGACGGCCCTGATAACATGGTGGCATCGATTCGTTCAACTCTAGGCCGAGACCACGGCCCACCCGCCGGAGGTCAACGACAGCCCCGACATCATCGAGCTCCGCCGCCTCCAGCAGCTTCGGGTGCAGCGATACCCTCCTCACCGAGGCCGCGAGGTCGGGCCGCTGCCCGACCGTCCGCAGGAACGATGTGAGCCGCCTGTCCCACGAGGTGGCCGACCGCCAGGAGTTGCCATACCCGAGCACGAACTCGTGGTGCAGCACCTGCTGGGCGACATCCCGCAAGCGCCTTGAAACCAGGCATAAGGATACCAAGGGCTGACGGTATTCGGCCAGGTACCAGGAGCGCTCGTGGGTCTCCTGTGGTTCTTGGTGGTGGGAGCTGCGGAAATATGAGTCTGGATCTTCCGTGTCGCCGTGATGGCAATGCAGGCAGAAGTGCTCGAATATTAAACCTAGCGTCTCTGATGGCAAACTGGTGATTGTTGCGTATTTCATGCTGTGATTCGCTGTCTTGGTCTCCAGGGTCCGACTCTCTCATTGACAGTAAATTAAATTCTTCTGAGAAGTTTGGAATAGACCCTCCGGGGGAGTATCATCTACTGAGCAACCACAGAAGCCCTCGGAGGGAAATACGTTGGGGGACTGGGCAAGCGGAGCGGGCGGCTTCTTGTCAGACGTGCATGATGGAATTGGAATAGCTTGGAAAACAATGTGCGCTACTGCCTAGAAGTGGACTGGTTGATATGTCGAGATAATGTAAATCGCGCCATATCTACAACGGCGGCAATTCCTCTCTGCAATTCGGGCACTGCAGCCTAAACCTCAACCACCCTTCCAAGCACGCGCTGTGGAAAATGTGCCTACACGGCGTGACCATGTATTTTCTCCGCTCCAGAACACCGGCAACCCCGCCGCCAGCAGGCTCGACGTCCTGCCCAGCCTTGACGACCGGCACCTCCAGGGCCTCCTGGCAGATGGCGCACTCGATCGCGCGGATGCGCATGCCCTTCACCGCAGTCGTGCTCTTCTCCCTGCCCTCCACGCTGCTCAGGCTGAGGGAGCGCACGCGCTCCAAGGTGGGGGACCCGGGCGCGGAGGTAGATGGCACGAGCCCGATCGGCAGGCCACCGGCCTCGAGGTTGTCCTCGCGCAGGATCGGGTGGTAGTCCCAGGCCTCGGGCATCCAGCCCTTGGGCATGCCGAAGCGCGGGCCGAGGACGTCCTGGAATGCCAGCACCCACAGCTGCGACCACAGCCAACCCGCCACGACGAAGAATGCCTTCCAGTCTGTCTCAGCGAATATCACGTTGCGCTTGCGCAGGTAGAAGTATGCCACTGGTAGGATCCGCAGGACCGACTGGCCGATCATGAAGCGCCATGAAAACGCACGGCGGCTGTTTCGATACATGTTGCGGATGATCTGGGGGACCCAGAGAGATAGGTAGGCGAACACCAAGGTGTTGACATAGAAACTCCGAAGCGGCCTCCACCACGAAGTGGCAGCGAGGGAGAGAAAGCTTATGCATGAGCCAGCGAGGAACAGCCGCCCGATGATGCTCGAGAACGGTGTCACTCTCGGCTGCTGTGCCCCGGTACCTGTTGTCCCTGGGGTAGGAACAGCCGCTGCCCCCGCAGCCGTATTCTCCGCAATCTCAGCGTCGATGTCTTGATCAAACGGGACGATTATTGGTGGACTGACAGCCGCAGCAGCGCTCGCAGTGACCGGCCGAGGTAGCGACTCTTCTGTCGGAGCAGGTGTCGACGGCGGTCTCGGCGTGCTACTATTCGGAGTATGTTCGCGCTCTCGGGGCCGCCATTCCGACTCCTGGACCTTGTAGATTTCACCCAGGAAGCTGCCTCCGATCATCATGGACATGAACAGCGCGAACGTCAAGATCAGCGCGCGGAGGAAGAATGGGGAGTCAAGACTCAGCGCGGCGGCAACAGTGAACATCATGCCATCCACTAGCACCATGATGATGATGGTCCAGAAACTGACTCGACCCATGGTGGACGGAGTATAAGACTCCCTCATCTGTGACTTGAGCAGATGCACCTGGCCGAAAACGATGGCAGCCATTAAGAGGAGGTAGAAGTTCAGGTCGTAAATCCATACCTCCTCTTTGAAACCAACCAAGTGATTTCCCTGAGCTTCGGGGAAGTTTGGCGGGCCTTTGGATTCAAGAAAGTAGGCACAGTCCGGCGAGTAGACAACGGCAGACATCCTCATTTCCGGTACATGAGGCAGCGGGGCTCCAGTAGGGTATCGCAGCTCGTCCTCGATCTCTTTGACCATGTCGCCTACATTGTTTCCGGGGTGCTGCAAGTCGTTGCCAGTCAGGGGGTGGACCTGCAGGTACACAACCCATTCGCAATGCGGTGAGGGGTTCCATGAGTCTTCTACACCCCCAACACTCGATGTCCAGGGGTCGCTCTGATCCATTAAAGACGACTTTTCCTTCTTGCTGAGGACCTCGTGGATGGTTTGATTTAGAAGTTGCTGGCTCGACTGGAAGAAGCTTTCGTCAGGCGCCAGGTGCGGAAGACCGAAGATCCCCGCGAACTTCTCACTCGTCGTGGTCAGAAGCATGTTCCCCTGCGCCGGCCAGTGGACTCCGTGCAACCTCATCTCGTACATACTGCCGCTCCCGTCATGGCCTGAATCCTCAATGATCAGCCCCGCGGCAACCTCGCGGACCGAGCCGCCCGTGCTGAGCCGGTGGTGCTCGTCAAAGTCGTTCGCGTCGAGGTCCTCCTCGTATTCCATGTGTCGCTTCTTATCCTCGACCCGCAGCTGCATCGTCCCCTCGGAGCCGGTTACGTTTCTGTTCCACTCGCCGTGCGTCCCGCTCCAACTCACGCCCGGCGTCATGGCCGTGAAGTTGTAGTCGGACCACGTCCTCGGGGAAGACCCCTCCCTTCGAGTCCAAGAACCCTTGACCAAGCCGGTCGCGTTCAACCACGTCGGAGTGCCAACCAAGTCCCACATTGACTTCGTCGACGCCCCTTCTTCCCGAGATTCCAGGACAGGTTCGCCATCCTCTACCCTCGGCTTGGACCACAAGGGGCTTGTACTCCGGCTGGTCTCCAAGCAGCGCTCCCTGAACAGACCCAGGTCTTCCCAAGCGAGGCCGTCACCCTGCCTGAAGCCCGTGATATTGATATATCGCGTGTGCTCGGTCCCGTTCGGCGGGTCGCCCACTTGTCGCGGGGTGAAGTCGCCCCATTTCGTCGAGTTGAGGACGGAGAAGGCGTGGCGCTGACGCGCAAGGCGCTCCTGTGTTAGGAATGGCGTCGCAAAGTAGCCGGCCTGCCCGTCGCCTGAGGACGTGGTGAGCCAGAAGATTATGAGGATGATGGCAAGGACGCGCAGGTTCTCCTGGTGCGGAGGCGGCATCTTCGGTCGATTTGGCGGAGGCTACGGAGCCTTTGTGGAGCGGAGGGTCACCGAGGGATCATGTCAGGCTGTGATCCGGGTGGAATATAGTCAAGTTGTGAGCTTCTTATTGGGGCATTGCAAGATGTGGCTCGTGCAGCGAGTCTGTCCCCAGTGTGTCTGCAAATGGGTAGAGTTGGGTGAAGATGGTGGTCGTGTGAGCAGGTGAGTAAAAGATGTCCGGAGGTCCAAGTGAGGATGACGCGGGTCCATCGCCCCTGGAGTACCTCAACTACGGGGCACCTGGGATGCCCTGGGTGGGCTTGGCAGAAGCTCACGCTAAGGCCATTGCCCGCTAGCAACGCGACGTCAACAGCCAGACCCAGACTCGGGCTGCATTTGCGACCTCCATATGCACGCCCCTTTACTCTCCGAACCGTCGTCACATGAAGATTAAACTGCTTGAAAGCGGCGTGCAAACGATACTATTGATGAGAATTTGTGCGACCGACTGACCCACTCGACTTGCGAAGATGGCGTCTAACAACAGTGAGCCAAACAACCAGCCAAATGTACAGTTCTCTGCCACCCTCCCACTCCCAATGCGTTGGCGGCCGTATCTAGAGCCCGCCTGAGACCAGAAGTCGAGACTGACAAGTCCTCTTCATAGACGTCCGACGACGCACGCGCAGAGCTGACGCAACAGTTGGATGAGCTTTTGAACACACTCTCCAACAAGTTCGCAGGAGTGTCAAGTGAGATCTTCGCCAAGAGTAAGTGGCCTCATCGAGCTGGGGCCGGTCATATGTTTCTGACACTTGTGTCCAGTGGATGAAATGTCTAGGAGAATAGACAGCTTGGAGGCAGCTTTGATGGCGAACAATGACCGGGATTCTGGTACAAAGCAGTCATAGCTTAAGGCGGTCACCTGAACACATGTTCAATGTTTGCATTTATGGACTGTCAGTCCGAGTCGAGGATACAGTCACGTTACACTGTTACAGGAGGTATAGATTTACGGATCAAGAGGTATCGTCAGGTATGACAGTGCTTTCTGTAGCACCAAGAGTCGATTCCAAGTAAGGTTCATTTAAGAGTCATTTCCATGCGGTTTGCCTGCCAGTGCTCCCAGTGAAATACATGCAGTTCTTGTTACTATTCCCATTTTCCTCCGTCTCTCCCATCAGCGTCGGCGCATTTACAACTCATCCTTGACCTGCTCAATCTTCTCCTCGACGAAGCGGCGCAGGATATTGACCTTGCTCGTGAGTTCGTCAACCTTCGTGGGCGCCAAGCCGCCCTTCTTCAAGATTCCATCGAGACGCGCGAGCTCCTTGGCAGCGTAGTTGTCGTTGGCCTTCAACTTGTCGAACACGCGGACGTAGTACTCGGCGTACTTGTACTGGGCCTGCTCCTTGAGCTCCCCGGCCTGCTTCTGTGCCTCAGCGAGGGAGTCGGCCAGGACGCTCGTACCGCCCGTGAACTTGTCGACCACCGCGTTGAGGGCCTCGATCGTGCCTGCGTAGAGGTCCAGACCGCCGCCGACAGCACGGTGCGTGCCGGCCTTCTCGTTCAGGAATGTGACGAAGTCAGCCTCGCTGCGGCCGCCGCTGTAGAGCTCGGCCTCCTTGCTGCCGGCGGGGAAGAACTTGATGGTCGGGTAGGACGTCACGCCCTGGGCCTTAGCGGTCGCCTTGCTGTTCTCGCCCTCGGCGTCAACCTTGGCGACCAGGACATTGGGCTCGTTCTCGTAGTCCTCGGCGAGCTGCTCCCAGACCGGGGCGAGGTTCTTGCAGTCTGTTTCGGGGATTATGTTAGCGACTCGAATAATCGACTGGCGGTACAGGTCAGTGCAGGAGACTTACGTCCACACCAAGGCGCAGTGAATGCAACCAGAACGTTCTTGTCACTGCCAATCTCCTTGTCGAAGGTCGAATCCGTGAGGTAGGTCACAGGCGAGGGCTTCTCCAGCTTCTTCTTGGGCTTGACGCCAGTCTTCTCGGTGATGAAGTTGGTCAGACTCTCCAGATCCCGGCCGCTGCTGTAGTCGGTGGGGGTGTCGCTCTTGCCGTCAAAGAACTTGAGGGTGGGGAATCCTTGGACACCGAATCTACGGCCAAGTTCCTTCTCGGCATCGGCATCTACCTTCGCGATCTGGACGTCCTTGGAGGATGCGAAGGAGCTAGCGAGGTCCTCGTAGACGGGGGCGAGGTTCTTGCAGTGGCCGCACCACGGCGCGAAGAATTCGACGAGTGTGGGCTTGCCGGACTTCAGGACGACGCTGTCGAAGTTGTCCGGAATGAGGTCGAGGACCGCGGACTTGGCAGCTACAACGGCCGTCAAGCCGGCGAGCACGAAGCTCTTAAGGAGGACCATTGTTGCCGGGAATTGGTCGTATTTTGGGAGGTATCGGGTGTTGAACTGATAAGGGTAAATAGTTGTCTGAGGGGGGCTCAGGCAGAAAACTCAAGCAATCGAGTTGCTTGGTTATGGGGAGAGAGGATGATGGAATGCTTTGAAATCGGTCGCCCGATTCAAGTGATATGGATGAGGTAGAGGACAATCTGTCACTGCTGCAGCTGTCATAAGCTGGTAGCTCTTTCACTGACAGCCTGAGTGGCAACAAAGTCCCCGAGACACTAGACTGCATTGTAAGCAGGGATGGAACAAGCGGGTCCATCGGCTGGCCGCCAAGGCAGGCAAGGCAGGTTACGATAAGATAGTGCAGGCGACTGCGCCACAGGTTTCCAGCGATTTTTCAGCCACACTAAAGGATTACCAGCAAAGGAATTTGCTCGGACTAACTGTGGCACAGACACACCAACCCAGAAATTTCAATAAAGGGAGCCGCGACCTGACTTTGCTCCACTTCAGAACCACCTCGTCCAGCCAGATCGACCCTCACGACCGCAATCACCTACCTCACCCTTTCGAAACGACAACCGACCTGACCGTCCTCCATCCCGTCAAGTCAAATAGTCAACCGACAACATGTCTCACGAGTCTGTCTGGAACTCCCGCCCTCGTGGCTACGGCAAGGGTGCCCGCTCTTGGTACGAATACCCCCGACACCACTCCCGGAGGGAAAAAAACATGTCGCTGTCGGAGCCAACCCGAACAAACATGGAAAAGACTCTGGGAAATGGCATTTTGTGGGAATGGGAACAGGAGCTAACATGCGATTTATCTTTACAGCCGCGTCTGCACCCACCGTGCCGGTCTGATCCGCAAGTACGGCCTGAACATCTGCCGTCAGTGCTTCCGTGAGAAGAGCGCCGACATTGGCTTCCAGAAGGTGCGGCCCGGTCCAACCCCAGCGCTGCGTAAAGCAGCTATGGCCGAGACGAGCGACGAGAGACTAACATTTGCTTTTCAAACAGCACCGATAAATGCACCGCCCCGAACGGGACGGAGTTGGGATGGGCAGTTCTTTCGGTCGACATGAAGATAAAAAATGCGCCAGCGACGCCAGCGGGGGAGAGCACTCAAGTTTCTGGGAACCATATCCCCACTCGCCCCTCGATACCCCCCGACGCGAACGAGAAAGCATTTCATCGGCCGGCTTGCTTCATTAGGAGTTCGATTGGTTTTTGGCGATCCGGACGTGGAAATCACCACTGGGAGCAAAGTTTGACGGGGAATTAGGTGGAGTGTGAGATCTCCGACGGTTAGATCGAGTTCCCATCCCAGATCGGAATAGAGAAACGAGTGCAAAGACCAACATACGCGCACGCCGCCACGCGGCAGAGATCGTGAATGAAGATGCATGGCGATTGCCCGTGCCCTAAGGTCATACGTCGGAATCGGAACAGCGACCGATCACACTGCGGCCAAAATTCCACCCAGAGAACAGTGTCGCGCATGTCTTGATGCAGACCTGGTCTAATACGACGGGCCGCATTCGTTTTGGGCAGTCTTCAGTTCCAGAGCCGCCGTTATCCCCCCCCCCCAAACCAAGTCCCCTGACTACCCGGAGTGCCCGTTACTTAATTTGTGCCAGTTTCCAGCTTTTTATTTGATCCCGTCACGTCCTCTTCTGAACTTGTCACTGCACAGCCAAGCTCATCCCTGTCCCCACTCGTTGTAACACGGGCTGTACTGGACAGCTGCGCTGGAAATATAAGTGAAATGCACATCACCAATATTGCATGTAGTCACGTAGGGAGTCTGCAGTTTCAAGTGCTCGATCGTCTGAGAGTTCTATCATTGCGGGTCTTGTCTAAACTACAGGATTAAAACAGACGCGAAGGGGCGTAGAGGGGAGATAAATGTCCGTGGAATCCCGCAGGCTCAGACAAATGTACATAGAATCAACTCTCCATGGTATACGTACACTCATGACATGGCGCATTTTTGCAAACTCCTTTTTTCCTGAACCTTTCCCACAAGCAGAGAAAAGAGATTGCTGCAGATGCGAGACTTCCCTCTGATCCCCAGACCGCGTGCAATGTAGGCGACTCGTTTGGGTCTTGCACTTTTCAGCTTTCATCATCTTTTGTTAAGTAACTTATTTGATGATGCGGGTGACCAGGCCGGTGGCCACGGTCCTGCCACCCTCACGGATGTTGATACGCTGGCCGGCCTCAACAGCGCAAGGGTTGTGCAGGGTAGCAACCATCTCGATGTTGTCACCGGGCATGACCATCTTGGAGTGGGCATCCTCGGTACCCTCGGGGAAGAAGAGGGCGCAGGACTCGTCGGCTGTTCGGATGTACATCTGGGGGCGGTAGTTCTCCATGAAGCCGGTGTGTCGGCCACCCTCCTCCTTGGTCAGGACGTAGAGGGAGACCAGGAACTGGGTGTGGGCCTTGACGGTGCCAGGCTTGGTGATGACCATGCCACGCCTGACGTCCTCTCGGCGGATACCACGGAGCAGGAGACCGGAGTTGTCACCGGCGCGGGACTCGTCGCAAGACTTCTTGAAGGTCTCGATGTCGGTGACCTTGGTCTTGATGACCTCACCTCCCTTTCCAACGAGCTCGACCTCGGAGTCCTTCTTCAGGACACCACGCTCAACACGGCCAGATGCGACAGTTCCACGACCGGCGATGGAGAAGACATCCTCGACGGACATGAGGAAGGGCTTCTCGAGGTCACGCTGAGGGGTGGGGATCCACTCGTCGACAGCCTTCATCAGCTCGTCGATCTTCTGCTCGCCAATCTCTGGTCGCTTGCCGTCGAGGGCGCACAGGGCGGAGCCCAGGACGACGGGGGTCTCGTCGCCCTCGAAGCCGTAGGTGCTCAGCAGCTCGCGCATCTCCATCTCGACGAGCTCCAACATCTCCGGGTCCTCCAGGGCGTCGACCTTGTTGACGAAGACGACTATCCTCTGCACACCGACCTGACGGGCCAGCAGCAAGTGCTCTCGGGTTTGGGGCATCTGTCCGTCGGAGGCGGCGACCACGATGATGGCGCCGTCCATGTTGGCGGCTCCAGTGATCATGTTCTTGATGTAATCGGCGTGACCCGGGCAGTCGACGTGGGAGTAGTGTCGGGCGTCGGTCGCGTATTCGATGTGGGCAGTGGCGATGGTGATACCACGCTTTCGCTCCTCGGGAGCCTTGTCGATAGAGCCATAGTCAAGGAAGGAGGCATAGCCCTTCTCGGCTTGTCGCTTTGTGATAGCAGCAGAGAGAGTGGTCTAGTCGGAAGCAATGCTTGTCAGCAACACGAATCGCGGATCGAATAGAGCTTGGGTTGGGAAAGAGGCTGGGCCATGTTTACCTTTCCGTGATCGACGTGACCAATGGTACCTGTTTGATGTTTTGTAAGTCTTGTGTTGCTCTGGGATGGTGTGGGAGAGGGCACGAACCGATGTTGACGTGAGGCTTGCTCCTCTCGTAGACCGCGTACCCACGGCGCAGGTTCAGAACTGGCGAAGTGGACTGTCGCTGCAGCGATACTAATGGGTGGGCGGACCTGAGAGAAGTGCGGGCTGTCCGCAGGAACGGAGCAACGGTTCTGAAAGAGGACATCTTGAAGAAAGGAAAGAGACGGCCACACAATCACAATAACAGGAGAGGAGATGGTTGAGCCCGGGATCAGGAGAGAAAAGCTGCAGCGGCCAAGAGGTCGGTCGAGGGCGAGCAAAAGTGAAGCTCTGCTCTCTGCCCGTCCTGCCGCAATCGACTTTTTTGGCGGCAGGACCCACTTTGCCCCGGGCTCTAGCGCCAATCAAGCTGCAATTGATTTCCCATTTGAGCAGCTACGTCACGTGCACGCGTCAACAGCGAGTTCTCGGTTGCACGGTGCGGAAAGAAGCCATCGTCGGTATTCATCCGGTTTCTTCTATTCCCACCACTCATGCCCACAAGAGTCAAACGCCCTACCAGATTGTCCAAAGGGATACAAGACCATGTGCCACCCAATGCCAGAGAAGCAAAAGGCAAAATGGAAAAAGAATATATCGATGCGACGGGAATTGAGCCCGACGTGGGGGTCGAACTGAGTTGGATGTTAATGAACAACTTCCGGAGCCACTCTGGAATGTCTGAATTTTCTCTTACCCCACAACCTTGAGATTATCTATCAGAACACGAGGCTCGTTAAGAGTCTCACGCTCTACCGATTGAGCTAGCCGGGCGTCTCTTGGACGCTTGAGTTGAAAACGCCCGTCGGACTGCTCACTATATCGGCGTTACAAGCACTAAGGTTTGGGTGCTTCCTAGATGACGACATTGATCACCATCACCAGGTTGCTCAACTTTGTAGAGAGACCTCCCTTTTCTTGAATTATTGTGTTCCCATACAATTCGCCACAAAATTTTTGACAGATCTCAATGAGCTCAAAGCACTCAAGAATTGTGGGAAGAGCAAGAGTTGGCAAGCTAGAGGTTATTGCTTGGTTTGGCAACAAGTTTTGTATGTGTCTCTGCCCGTACGAACGCTCATGGACCATTATAATCCCCGTGCGAACGAGGTGTCTCGGGTAGTCTCTACAAACGAGCAGGGTAAAATTCAAGGCGATACAGAAAATCGGCTGCACATAATTCCCACGGAAGTCGTTTCTACAGCTCTGGGTTCCTCGAAATTTGCTCTGCCGGTGGTGCCATTGGGTGTGATGGAATTTGCTTCACACTGAAACTGTCCCAAGGCGCGACACATTCAGTGATCTAATGGCCCGAGTCGGTGGGACTGGTAAGTAGCAGTCATATGAGGCATTTGATGGGCCGCATGGTTCTCTACAAATCAAGAGGTTGGCGTTTGATTCATCGATTGCCGACTCTGGTAGAGAGTGAGTCGCATTTAGGCTCTGGGATATCTCCTGCACCAGGTTGTCAGGGTCTTGCATGGGTGGCTGATCGAGCGGACCTGGCTCAAAAGGTGCACCGGAGACCAGTGTGATGCCTCGTCATCAATGTCTCTGTATTGTCTGCCCTAGTCCAAACTGCATGTAATTAACTGCAGCAACCACCGGTCCTACAGTAATTAAGTTGCGTGGACCGCTGCAACCAAATTGTGGCGCTCCTAACCACCAATCGAGCGCTTGCTGCCGCGCTTAGCACCTTTGACTTTTTTTCTCAGCCGCGCCCGCGCCTGTGAGCACAGGCCATATGATCTACTACTGGGACCCACTTGAAATTCCTTAGCCGCAAGCGCGCCGACTCTTTCCATCATCTTTCCCATCCACCTGTCTATCCACCAGTCAAGCTCTCAACTACGTCAACCCCTCCAACTTTTTGCGAAACCCTGTGCCGCCGACACTCCCTCTTCCAGCGGGCCTCACCGAAACTCTCCACGTGCCTAAACGCCTCGTCTGGCCCCTTGAACACATTTTCCCCACAGCCTCCTCCCTTCGCAGTGCACAATGGCCATGGATCACGGTCGGGACCCATGTCCCTGGGTCATTCTGAATGACTTTGGTGGTGCTTTCTCCATGGGAGTACGTCTGAGCCACCCTCCTCTGACTCTCACGCCTGTGATCATGGGACCTAGCTGACTCTCCCCCCCCCCCTCCAACAGGCAATCGGCGGCACGATCTGGCACGGCATCAAAGGCTTTCGCAACAGCCCCTACGGCGAGCGGCGGATAGGCGCCATCACAGCTGTCAAGATGCGAGCGCCTGTATTAGGCGGCAACTTCGGCGCCTGGGGTGGCATCTTCAGCTTGTGCGACTGCGCCGTCAAGGGCGTCCGGCAAAAAGAGGACCCGTGGAACGCCATCGGGGCGGGCTTCCTGACGGGCGGCGCTCTGGCGATACGGGGCGGGTTCAAGTCGGCGAGGAACGGCGCCATCGGGTGCGCTGTGCTGTTGGCAGTAATCGAGGGTGTCGGAATCGGTTTCCAGAAGATGATGGCGGGCAGCACAAAACTGGAGGTGAGTTGCCCCTCCGATGCTGCTGACGAGTTGGCTTTCTCGGGACGATACTGACTGACACATTCACAGGTGCCCATGCCACCGCCATCACCGGAAGGCGAGAAAGCGCTAGCATAATCGACCTACGAGTCCTGCCTTTTCCTTCACTTGTTCACATTGTACAACCATCAGCCTGGGTTTTCGGAGTCGAGAATCTCCCCACTTCAGAGGAAATATAAGATATGAATTGCGACAAGCCACCTACCTGATCTTCGGTGTTGTCACCGGCATAATTCGCATGCTCAACGACGGAAGGAATCCCCATAGAACATAGCCAAACGAAAGATTCGGGTGTAATTAGACCCACAATTGACTGACGTTTGGTGGCATGAATCTTTTGTGAAGTATTGTTGTTGATGCCCTGGTGGGACAAGACGGCTCAATCCACTTATGACTGTCACGTCAGTGAGACTTTTCAATAGGGCTTCTCCGGTTATATGGTCATCGCCCCGTGCTTGCTCATGGCCTGGCGGCTCTTTCTTCGATCGCGGTATCGAGCTCGACTTGTTCGAGCCCCGTCCATCCACTCGGAGTCATGAGACTTTGTGCCAGCGAGATCGCCGTCCTCGGACTCAGAGCTAGGCGTGCCGAGACTACCAGTCTCGCCGTCAGCAAGACCCTCAACGGCATGTATGTGTGATAGGATATGTTGATGGAATAGCCACCTTGTTATCGATTCCCCAAATGCTCGCTGCAACTCGTGCCCCGGTGTTGATCCTACTCGGTGCAGCACGTCCAACGGCCGGCATTATTGAACTGCTGAATGTACCGTATCTGTGGACCGGGCGATCACACGGCCGGGACTCGGAGTTCTCAACCCGCAAGAATAGCATGACAGCAACAAAATCGGGTCAGGAAATTGCCTGATGGGTTGGAAGAAAGCCATACATCCTGTGCCTCGAGCTGCCGATGCCAGGGATCCATTTGGATGCGGCGGGTCCAGCTGCGTACGCTCGTCACGACAACAAGAACAGGTCCCGATCAGTCTGGCTCGAATAGCACATGTGCTTTCACCTTGTCACCTTCATGGAGCGAGGCCTTCGGGCTCTCGAGCGTCTCATACAAGCAGAGCTCGCCAATGCTGGGCGCGCTAGGCGCGAGTCCTCATTCAGTTGCGAAAGAGCCATGATAGTGATCGGAGGCATTTCAGGTGTGATGGGTTGGTTTGTACAAGTTTGTCTTACCGGCACTCGAACTCCGCCGAGTAAACATGAGACATAGAGGTAAGTTGCTACCCATAGCGTATCATCGATTTCTCCTCAGAATGGAGTGAATGGTTACGAAGACTAGATTGATCCCGTGACAAAGACAAAAGGCGGCTCATATGACCATCAACTTGGCTTGCCGTGTACAATCTGTGAGATGAAAGGCGGACCATAAGCCCAGGAAGTAGGCGACTAGTATGTTGAGTCATTTCCCCCATCTTGCCAGAGATG
Organism: Diaporthe velutina; assembly: GCA_038088505.1. Lineage (NCBI taxonomy): Eukaryota > Fungi > Ascomycota > Sordariomycetes > Diaporthales > Diaporthaceae > Diaporthe > Diaporthe velutina. Next base: position 511,037 of record JBBWSJ010000009.1, on the reverse strand, counting down.
TGATTCCATTCGTACGCGGCCTCATAACATCACATATGCCATACGCGATGCTGTGCAGTCTTTGGATGTTGATGGGCTTAGTATTACTGGAAACTGTGTCTGTTCGGTCTGGATTCATTTCTTTCAGCGAGCAAGTTTTGGAAACCGAGACCACTGTTCTGTCAGTCTGAAAAATTCCCTTCAACTCGTTATTCTGTTTGTTATGCGTGGCTATTCCACTTATGGTCACCGTTCGTACTTCGCTTGTTCCCTGTTGATGATTGACCCTTGTCATGCAGGCGATGACCAGGCCCCAGATATACTGGCCGTGCAATGCAGTCGAAATCGCAAGGCTTTCTGAGTTACAAGGAGAGGGGCATTGCGCACCTAACTAAGGAGAGCTGTTGCTAAACGAAGCGGCCCAGTTTGGAAGGCGAGACAAAATTCGAGTCCAGCGGATAGCCCGCATAGCCGACGGTGCTTGTTTTTTACATGAGCACGTGAAGTCTCGATCATTACAGGCAGATGATTCGCAGGAACGTCGTCGGCCGTCTGCTCTGTCAGCGGGAGACCTTTCAGATTCCAATCGCAGGAGTTACGGACCGTTGGACAGCCGCAGCTGGAAGGGAATATGCTTTCGCCCTAGGTGCACTGCATGGAAGTATATAGCGCCGAACCAGGAGCAGCGGTCCGTCTACCAGCTTCAAAGAGATTCGTCTAACAGATATGGCTTCGGCCGCGACCTCAGTTTATTTAGCGCGGAAATGGTATGTCATCAGCAGCTTTGTCAGGCAACATCGCATGCTTATTTCTAGATGATTGGGACACTGTCAAATGAACAAGTAAGGGAGTAAATAGATACGGCTAATTTCAGCAACCAATTTCAGATGTCGCAAAATATTATTTCGAGAATAATGCACAGAAATGTTGCGTGCTTATCTTGGTTGAATTTCCTATTTCGGAGTAGATGTCACGCCTGGCCAATCGCATGTTATACTTTGATTGTGAGTATGTGTGTGGGTGACTGCACCCCAGTGACTTGCTAGCATTCACTGAGGGTTCTGGGCCCCACACTCCTCAGGCTTAAAACCCCTCCACGACAATTTCGACTAAACCTTCCCCTTAGATAGAAGGTAGCGCCGTCTTATTTTGAATTGACGTATTGAGGATAGCTGCCTTGTCTCTGTATCCCTCTCGTGACATTGATCGCGAGGAAGTGGGGTCTTGGAGCCAAGCGCTTCGCACTTCACACAGGATAGTTACATCTACAGGAGAGACGTCGTGAATACCACAATCAAGCTCGTGACTAATTGAGGGAAAGGTTTTGTGACCGTTGATTTACACATCCAAACCAAGCTCCCTCCAGCTCGCATCAAGGTGTGGGTGATTCATCTCGGTAGCCAAGGCCTTGGAGGGCACGTCGCAAGACAAGCGCACCTCGTTTAATCAGCCATGTGGCTTCAGCTTCACATGCAGTGCTTGGGATGACGTGGATCGTGCAAGTGAGCGATGAGGCCTGGGACTCCCAAAGCATGCGTGATCATCACGTAGTGTATTACAAGCGGAAAGTATTTCTCATGGCTGTAGCCGCTATTACCAATTTCTTTAGGTGCAATTCAGCTTGACAATACTACTGGCTTACAGAATACACTTATTCTATGATCCAGATAAATAACTTTGTTTCATTGTTTTATCAAGACTTCAGATAACTGCGATATGCGCCCACATGCTCGACCAACCCGGGCCGGGGCCAAAGTATAGAAAGAGGAAGAGAAAAATAGGCGGGGCTGCTGGGGAACGGGGTCAATCGGTCTTACAAAACAGACCGAGTTGCACTTACCACAAATTACCTCCACGGAACCTCCTTACCTGTGCATGAGCTGGGGTGGCTTGTTCCGCTTGAAACGATTCACATACGCAGGTATGCAAAGTATAGATCGGGACCCACCCTCCTGGGTAGCGGTCCGAGTCCACTCATTCGCCTCATACGATTTCTCTCATAGCGTTCCCAAGTTTTCTTGTGTTCTCTGAACATTGTTAAGAGGCAGTCTCTAATCCCTGTGTCAAGACCTGGAATGACCATCTGGCGACCTTCGTCAGCTGAGATGATGGCCATATCACTATACTTAAGCGATTCCGTTCTATCCCCATCCTTGGAAACGAGGACAATGATGTCATGGGGGGATTCTAGCAAAGGCCTTCTCATGCCAAAAGGGCGAACTCTCATGCTATGAAGATCATCCATCAGAAGGGGTAAAGGTACCAGCCAGCGCTGGGCAAGTCCCACGTCACCGTTGGCAGGGCCACAAAAGGGGTAGTCTTGGTTTTCCAGAAGAGTGAATCCGCCCCAGAGGAAAATGTCTGCGTCACGGCCTTGAGGCCGGAGTGGGGCGCCCAGAGATAGCTGGTTGAGATGAGGGCTTTCGAAAGCGGGCCGGGGGCCAGGAATGCCAAAGTCCTTCTTGAAACGCTGAACAACGCTGTAGCTCTCCTTGCAAACTAGGCTGAGCGAGAGCGCAGGGTCGCTCGTGCGGAGAGACGACCTGTTGAGGACAAAGAAAGAACAGAAATTGTACTCAAGAGCTTTGTTATAAAGGTCGTTGTGGCCGGATAGGTCATTTATGTCTTTCCCGACAACAATAATCCTTGGCTCTTTGAGTGCAGATAATGCTTGCTCGAAGACCATTTCCCTCAATTCAAATGGCAGAGAGAGAAAGTTTGAGAAAGTGGAGGAGGAATGGTGGTCCATAGCCATGATGGTGGGCCGAGACTGTAGGTTCAAATTTCTTGGGATGCTTGATTGTTGCAGGATGGTCAAGCTGTCTGGGTGAGAATGACTTCTGAGACCTTATATCTGCAGCATCAGTACTCTACAATGGGTTCTGAGACCCGGCCCAGGGGACAATGCCATTGTTGTGTGCTTTTGTCTCTGTTATCAACTTTTATCAAAGTTGTAGTCAAGACACAAACAGGACTAAAGACTCCGGTGAAGAGACCCCAGCCAATGACAGGCGCTTGCACGGCCCACTTGTGTCTCGGCCAGTCCAGACTGACCATCGCCATGGAACACCGATGACATAACACTCAAGCCCCTCCGAGGCCCAGCACGCTCTTTGTCACTGGCAGACACCCTCTCGAAGCTGGCTCCTTCGACCGGGCTGCGCTTTGGTTGATTACTGTACAATCCTATGCCATGCGCCATTTCCGCTCCGTGCTTTCCGATCTGCAACCTCGACTGTCAATCCGCTGATCCTCCGCCTTCGTCTCGGTCGGGCCCATCGCAAACACAAAATCAAAAGGTTTCCTGGCCGAGCGAGCATGGGCGGCCAAGACAAACAGGTCGCGTTCGAGGATCCTCACTCCAGCGCCAGCGATGAGGATGCCAAGGCCGTCGAGGTAAGGAAAGACCAGTGCCCCTCTTAATGCCCCTCAATACCCCTCCAAGTCCTGCCAATGCCGATGTGATTTTCATCACCACGACACCTATCTTGCTGCCGCCGGGCCGCTAACCAAATTGCCAGGTGACTTTCGACGCCGGCAGCGTCTATCGTCGCAAGAGCTCCCTCGTCCCCTCCGAAGCGCCAATCCCCAAGCTGCGCCAGCAGCACAGCGATAAGACGCAATGTCTCGTCCATCAGTTCCTCGACTCGCAGAAGCGGGCGCGCCACGCGCAGCACGAGCACGAACAGCACGAGAAGAGCAGGCAGCACGAGCAGCACGTCGACGGTGCGTCGCTCTCCGAAAACGGCGTGTCTGACCAGCGCCTCGTTGAGCCCAAGGGAAAATGCGCCATCCTCTCGCGGGGCGCCTTCGCCGACGCCAGCAGCGACACAGGTCAGACCGACGAGCACGAGTGGGCCAAGCAGATCTCCAAGACGACCTCGGACTTGGACTTGGACAAGTCGCACGCCGAGGCCGACCACGAACTGCACAGCCGCCTGTTGACCAAGAAGCAGCTCAGCGAGATGGCCTGGGGCGTCAGGGAGCTGAGCCGGCGACTGGGGAGCATGCGGCTCAAGTTCCGTGTGCGCAACATATTCATATTGACCAAGGTCTACGATCGCGACCTGATACCCAAGACACGAGAGCTGGCCCGGTGGCTGCTGGACAAAGAGCGAGATGTGAGATACACAGTATACCTGGAGCGGGACCTGAAAACCAACAAGCAGTTCAACGCCGAGGGCCTGATCGACGAGCTAAAGAAGGACTATATCCAGGCCGGCGAGCTCGAGGAGGAGAATGCCCACACCATAACGAGGCGCCTGAGGTGGTGGGACGAGCACATGTGTCGCACGAGGCCGCACACGTTCGACTTCGCAATAACCCTGGGCGGCGACGGGACGGTACTCTATGCCAGCTGGCTATTCCAGCGCATCGTGCCGCCCGTGCTGAGTTTTGCATTAGGGAGCCTGGGTTTCCTGACCAAGTTTGATTTCGAGGACTACCAAAGCACACTCAGCGGGGCCTTTAAGGAGGGCGTAACTGTTAGTCTCAGGTTACGGTTCGAGGGGACCATCATGAGGAGCCAGAAGCGGAAGAGGGACCCGGGCCTGATAACGGATGGCACCGCTGGCAGTTCAAATACTTCAAGTGAGGAAGACGAGGAGAGCATACGGCGAGACCGGGACCTGGTAGAAGAGCTGATTGGTGAAGAAAAAGAGGACGAGCACACACACAAGCCGGACGGGACCTACGAGATATTAAACGAGATCGTCGTGGACCGGGGACCCAATCCGAGTAAGCCTCTGCTTCTTATTCACAAGATGCGCGCTATGAGAGTAATGATGCCGGTTCATTCTTACTGACACGCAACCGCAGCATTGTCCTACCTCGAGATATTCGGTGATGACGAACACTTCACCTCGGTCCTGGCCGACGGCATCTGTGTGTCGACACCGACGGGGTCGACGGCCTACAACCTTGCGGCGGGCGGCTCGCTCTGCCACCCGGAGAACCCGGTGATGCTGGTTACGGCCATCTGCGCGCACACGCTGTCCTTCCGGCCTATCATCCTGCCCGACACCATCGTCCTGCGGGTGGGCGTCCCCTTCTCAGCACGCACGAGCTCCTGGGCCAGCTTCGACGGCCGCGAGAGGCTTGAGCTGCTCCCCGGGGATTACGTCACCATCTCGGCCAGCCGCTTCCCCTTCGCCAGCGTTCAGGCCGAGGGCCGCCGCTCTGAGGACTGGGTGAACAGTATCAGCGGCAAGCTCGGGTGGAACACGCGGCAGAAGCAGAAGGCATACAAGGAGTGGGAGCACTGAGTAGGCACCGCCGCGGCGCCATGCGGATTGTAAGATCATTTGCACGCGGGTATATATTGTGCAGACGTTAGGTTAAGTACAACATATGGGGTAGCCGCCCTTTGATGAGCGTGTTACTTTCAATATAGACACAGCAGGAAGAGTAAACTCCGCCTGGAGAGCAGGCCGGGTGTCTACTGCGAAGCCCGCAGATTGACGGGTCAAAAAAAAAAAAATAAGATCCGACAATAGACAGGCCACGGCCCAGCACCGTCACGTTCCGGAAGGACATCAACTCCGACTGTAGAAGAGAGCGCAACAACCAAAGCCGGGGTGCTCCGACGCCACCCCGGTGTAAGCACCACCACAACCACATAGTAACATGTCTTTCCTACCCTCCTGTGACGAACAACGAACACCCCCCTGCCAGGCGCCGGTTCCCGGCCAACATTGAACCTACCGCACGACATAGATCAGACGAAAGGGCGATCACCCAAGAAAAGGCCAGCATGAAGACAGGAGTCGATCATCAATGCCACTCGAAACGTTCAACAGCGTCTGCGCCTGGGGCCGCGCTGCTAGCGATAACGAGCTTAGGCAGTCTGCCTAGCACGAACGGACGGCGGAGCCCGTCAAGTGTTGGTTCCCGTCTTCGCAGAGAGACCCCTACCATCACTTCACACAGCACCACCTTGTATATACAAGCATCCCCGCATTCTTGAGCCCCCGGGCCTGGCACGCTGGCACAAGTGCAGGCCTTCCTCTGCGGTGTGTGACGGGTGGCGATTTAGAAGTGGTTGATGGCTGAGCTGCGCGGCCCCGTGATTATACTTCCTGGGTCAAAATCCAAGGCACAGGTGCCAACCAAGGCGGCTCTCATCTCGGTCTGCCACCTAGTATTCAAGTTGGCGCAATAATACTTACAATTTGTGGGGAATGCGTAGAGGACCCCACTCTTCTGAACTCTTGAGCCTCTCGCGGGAGGAAGACTAAGTGGTTGTAAGTGATCTCACAATTCGGCCAAGACTACAGCACAAGTAAGTCATACGGGCATATGAACATCGACTCCTCGTGACTGAGCCTCAAGTCAGCCTTATCATGCCTCTCACTCACAGGCTTCCCTTGAGTCCCTCGGCACCGGGCGATATATTATTTGCAAAGACTTGCAGTTCCGACTAACACCATATCACCCTAATCCGGCCTACCCACGGTGTCGAACTACCTCATGGACCTGCCGGCCTTGGACCCCACCGAGGAGGCTAGGAGGGTCTACATCATCTACCCAGAAGCCGGCACCTACACGAGCCTCCAACGGAACCTCTTCCTCACCATGGCATTCACCCTGCTCGACCACGCGCACGAGTGGCTGACAGCAGACACCTGGTGTTCACCGTGTCCTACTCATCCACAGCAGCCATCCACGGTCGGGAACACACTGACACCCGACGTCATCGTCCGGTTGGGCCACAGACGCGTTCCTCGCCTGTGTGCTCTTCTGCCCGCCGGCTCCTCGACAAAAAAAAACCCCCTGACCGTCCTCGCTAGAAGCATTTAGCACACGAGTCGGAGTGGCTTTGTTCTTCCTCCACCTGCGTCGAAGCAGCCAGTTGAGCAGCCTCGAATAAAGGACCGCCCGCCTCTTTCTGGCGTCAATATAGAGTTGACCATACCGAGGCTACACACAGCCAGAAAAGGCAAAAGGACCAGAGAGACAGGCACAGGTTGCTTGAGACTTGTACGTGTATTGCACAGCTGACCATCCAGCACACCAGCGCCAGCCCCCAGCATCCCTGCCCGGATGGTTCCCAACGGCTGCAACCGAAGCCACCCACCACTACGATCAGAAGGCCAGGATACCCCGGGACGGAGCCGCGGTGGCGGGATCCAGAAGTCTAAAACCGGGACTGGGATATTCTCTTGCACCTTGGCGCGCAGTCCTGAGACAGGATTATGGTGTGAATCGTCATCGGGACACTCACTCGATCCGACGATCCTCTCTGACTCGAATGGACATTGCTCGCTCTCGTTAATCCGAACACAAGGGAGAAAGGCGTACATCGAATAAGCCCAAGATTACATCGGGTCTGCCGCAGATGTGATGGGACGGATTGGTGGTGTTTTTTTTTTTTTGACTTCGCTTGTCAGAAAGCTTTTCAAGACTTGGGATCATTTGTGGTATTGACTGTCTCCGTCCGGTTGTAGTCTTCCTGGTCCAATGTCCAAGCCGTGTTGCCCAAGGTGTTGCGCTGCTCCGACGATCTATAATGTCTCTGTCCAGCTTCGAGCCTGTCCCTCAAACGCCCCTCATCACACAACAAGAAGGAGAAGGTATATAACGCAGTTCTGAAGTACAAATTATAGCCTATATGCAAATTATAGGCAAGTTCCACCATATTCACAATTTCGATCGTCTTTTAAACAGGTAGTAAAGTAGTCGTAACAATGAGTCGCTGTGGTAAGATGATGGCGTAAAATTCACGGAATAGTTGACGGGGAAAGGGAAGAGTCGTTCACTCCTCATCCTCGTTGGCGTCCTCGACGGTCTCCACGAACGTCATCGTGATGCCTTGCTCCCCATCGACGTTCAGGTTGACAGCGTCGATACCGTTGGGGCTGGGGCTTGCGTCCCTCTTGTTAGGGGCGATCTGGATGGTCTGAACACGAGGCTCGATTGGGACGTCGCGGGCGCTCATCTTGCTACCGCCGTTCTGAAGGGCTTCATAGCACAGGAAAATTAGTCGACGTCGATTATGAAGTTGCGCCTGCTCCGTAGGACCATCGAGTTAGAATGTGTGGGAAAGAAAACGTGCAAACTCACAGGGAGGAACGCCAGAGCGAACGTACATGGTGGTGACCTTGACCTTCTGGCTGGCAGCCAGGTCCCGCCTCTTGAGAGCGGCGACGGCAGCACCCTCGGCAGGCGCAGCGGGGGCAGCGACAGCAGCGCCCTCGGCGTTTCCAGTGCCTGGACGGGCGGCGGCCTGAGGGTTGTTGTCGACAATGATACCGACGCCAGCACCACCCTCACCAGTTCCGAGCTGCACCTTGGGTCCCTTGACGAGGGCAGCCTCAGCGTACTGCAGGGCGCGGTCGAAGCCGGTCTGACGCTTGGCGATGCTCGGGGTCTCTCCTTCTTCTCGGGGCGCGATCTCCTTGCCCATGCCCTGGAGCGCGGCGATTTGGTTGGCCTGGATGAGTAGAAACTTTCGTTAGCGGCGGTGTACCCTCTCACATGAGGTGCCCGTTGGCGTTCTATGAATCACTGCTCACCTGCTGCTGTAGGGTGGGGTCCACGGAGGCGGTCGAGGCAGACCCAGTTGCGGCAGTCGCGGGCACAGCCGCCGGTTGAGCAGCCGCCGGTGCTGCCGGCTGTGCTTGGGCAGGGTTTTGGGCAGCAGGACGCTGGCCTTCAGCGGCACCTTGAGCGGCACCATTAGTCGCTGCTCCATTTGCTGCGTTGACTGCTGCGCCCTCAAGGACATTCATCAGGCCGGACACATCTTGATTACCTCCGAAGCTAATTTCACCATCACCTGTTGGCGTAAACTGTGATTAGCAAAATGTCATAGACTGTTGCGAGGACACAGGTGACCATCTTACCCACTACCAACGCCGGGGAGTATGCTCCGAGGTTGATGTTCAAAGGCAGGGCGGCGACGGCGCCGGCCATGAACAGGATACGGTATGCGACCATTTTGACTGTTGTAGAATCTTTCCTTGGAATGGTCTTCTCGAGTGTGGTTAGATGAGGTACGGGAATATGATCCGTGTGTGTATATGTAATCAAGATATCTGAATGAACGACCAGCGACGGCGACCAGCGGCAGAACGGCAAAGAGCCGGGATGAAAAGATTATACTTGTGAAGTTGGATCGAGCGCAGCTGACGGAGGAAGAAAAGGTCGACATGATTCTGCATAGCTGGGAGGCGAGTTGATATATAGCCTATGAGTCGTGAACATGCGTCCAGACCCTCCCTCGCCTTCATCTGGTCCCTGCCCTAACAAGCCTCGAGGACATGAAGCTGCCAAGAGCCCAGAGCTGTACTATGCCGGGGATTGTGGAGCCTGGGTAGTGTCGTCCCCGGACATGGGGGTGATGCTTGTCCGGAGGACGTATGCTTGTTCGCCTTGCGAGTGCGCTTGGTCAACACAGCGGACGAGGCATGTTGTCGGTCAGGACGAGGGGTGTGATTGGCCAACGAGCCGCCAAGAGACGACTACGATGCACTGGGAGGTTGAAACGCAGGTGACACTAGCCACAGCTATCCAATAATAGAGGGAACTGAGGGACTGGTGCGTGTGAGAAAGCGAGTGGGACGGGCGGGAGCAGCGGGGGATCTGGATCTGGAAGGGTAGTGCCTGATCACCCAGCGGCGGACTGGGTCGCGTTTGAGGGTCTCGAGGTGATTCTTCTTGGCGGTAGTAGCCAAGACAGGGCCCAGGCACGTCCGGCATTCAGACGATGGAGACCCAGGTGGTTGGCTGGGTGGGTCATGCACACTTGATACCTGCCAAGAGCAGCCCTAGCCGAGTTGGAAGGAGGAGAGACCCGAGCGCAGGCAAATCGCGAGGAAACACGTTAAGGCGCCACTCGCTCCCAGCGACTCTCCTGCGGCAGACTGGCACAGAACTGCAAACCGGACGGCAGCAAATATAGAAATCAGCGCCGGCGTCCACGTCCAGGCTGGTGCCCTGGCATGCCTGGCCATGCCCATTTTGGCCGCCTGCTGCTGGGGGGCGGGGGCAGTCTTGGCAATGTTTGCTTAAGCTCCCTAAAAGAACACAAATATAGTGACCGATCGGAGGTATCCACCTGGGGGCGCATGCCTTTGCGCAATCCAGGGCCAAACAGGACATGGAATGTTTGGTAACGAGCCTCAGGCCATAGTCGAATTGAGTCGCACCCTTCCGGGAATTGCGCGTGTGCGCTGAGCATGACTGGTGGCCGACGGACACGCGCTCGTGCATCGCCGTGCGTGCATCGAGCATTGAACAATGACGAACGCACGACGGTTGTTGTTAGTGGGCACCAAGCACTGGCTGCGCCGACGTGCGGTAGCATTTCCATAGGCTTGGGAATGCTTCGGAGGGAGAAGCTTTTTCGCGGGCTTAGACGAGAACAGCCCCAAGCATTGGCGCAGATTATTGTGGAGGCCAGGCCACATGAACAGACCACACATCGTATATCAAGCTCTCTGGGCGCTGGCGGCCTTCTCGGCGGTGCAGGATGGGGCGAATCCCCAGAATTTGTTGTTCTCGTCGTCCCAGAATGTACGGAGAAAGGGCCGGAGGAACTGACCCACGGCCTTTCTGTACGCTTCCACTGCATCCCTTGGCCTGCAGATGAACGATGGCCCAGTGCTCTGGGACGGCATCTCGAATGAAACAGCGAAGGTTGGCTCGTCGGATTTGTGCATGTTGGTTGACACTTTGCAGCCGAAAGCTTCTGCGCGCTGCGGCGGGCGGAGAAGTTGACGTTGAGCTTCATTCATGTCCTTGCAGCCATCGAGATGCAAACTGCCCAGTTGAATATTGACTCCTGCACAGCTGATCGGCAGGTGGCCGTGGCAGGTCCAGGTGTGTGGGCTAATCCGTACCTGCCTCGAGTCCGGCCGGTCTTGAGGTCCCTTTCCCTTTCCGCGCAGCATAACATAATTGGGTGCCGACGATTGCGCTTGCTCCGACTCAGGAAAATCACTAGAGCGGTCCCCTGCCGATTACAGGAAACGAAACAAGACACGGGCCCCCTTACCTAGATTTCGCCAGCGTGAAACACGGTACGATGCGACATCACAGCAACCGAGGCAGGACTCCAACCAGGTATTGTCTACAATTATCTTCAAAGTAATACAACATGTGTGCATCGAGAATTGAGCCTTGAGCCTTGAGCACGTTTTCGTTCATCATCAAATTGGAAATACAGAGCCAAGGGTGGGAAGACCTCGACGGAGCCGCAAGGTACCATCAAAAGAAGACAAGGAAAGTGGGATACGTACTGCCCCTGCTCAGCCGACCCACTGATTCGCTCGGTGGTTTCTTCCCGTGGCTCCACTACGGATGCAACCCCCAGCTTGACTTACAACTTCATCACCTACTCTCAAGCAACGTCCGACCTCATGAACCCTATCACAAGTCAACTTCTCGCCAGCCTCCAGAAGACCGTGCAGCCGCGCATCTATGTCAGCCTAGCTATCCCTGTGTTCGGGGGTACATACAAGCCTCTTATTTCAAATAAGCGGGTCCAGAGGTGTATTTCCTGAGCATGGTGAGGCATCGCCAAGGTGATCGGCCTCGACTCATCCGCTGGCCAAGCAAGGTCTGTGGTTCACAACCCAGGACGACAAGCCGGATGGCCTGGGTGCTTCCCAGCCGGAGCCGTGAAGCCATTTCCCGCCTGACAGACACACGTTGTCTTTCATTGTCGATCGTTTCATTGCCACGCTGCTGTCCTGAACCAGATGAACTGGCGGTCCTTCCCTTTTCCCGGCCACACTAAGCAGCTACAGTTACCTGCTATTCCTCAAAAGTTCGCTTTTCCTGAAGTTTAAGTGCCACGAGGATCTGCCCACGTGTGGTCTGCCAGTACAGTACAGCCGTATGCTGCAGTCAAGGAATGAGCAGTGACTCGGTCTCCTCGCCCACCAGCACACAATTGACTCGACTCGCATTGGGCGGACATTCGCGCCTTGAGCTTCTGAAGTCGCACTAACTGACATATCACACACCGGCATCAGTAAAAGTAGGATGTCCTTCTTTGCTGCCATTGGCATTCCGGACAGCACTTTGTCGCACAATCACCCGCACCTCGGCCAACAGGATCCTGTCGCGGGCGCCAGTGAATCAGGACTAGCTCCCCAAAGCCGTATTCAGTCCTAGCCAACGGCGCGCACCGCATGAAAACCTTATAATAACCTTGTCTTTTAGGGAAAACTAATCGAATGTTCCATACCTCAAAATATCGGGCGGGCATTGACAACTGTCGAGGCTAGCAGAATCAAACTGGGTGACACCTCCCTGAGCCGGCCCTGTCGTCTTGCAAGCGCCGGCTATCTGCAAGCTCTTGCTTGTATTTGCGGACGAAAGGCGCCCAGATCGTTCGAGACCCTGGGCCCGGCGATATTTCCGTCACGATCTAGGAGATAGCGCAGCTAATAATGGCCACGAACACTAAGCATCGACACCACTTCGAAGCGGCCACGCATCTCGTGATGCCTCACCCAAGCCGGCCAAGCACCCTACGGAACTGACGCTCTCCAGGCCCGTCTGGACTTGTTCGACTGGTTTGACAAGGGATCCAGTCAGCACTACGGCCAACAGACGGAGAGTCTGGCTGAGACTCACGGCCACGATTCAGTCACATACCTGGCATTTCGCCTCCACGCGGCAGCTTAGAGTTCGTTGCCAACGCATGAGCCACCGCTTCGACTGCCATCACGACCTCTCTCTTTCCTCTTGGCCCGCATTCAACGCATGCGACTGGCTGATCGGATAAGTCCTATCGAGGCCCAGCTGAGCCTAATATAACCACTTGCTGGAGGATCTAAAAGATCGTCCCTTTGGTCGGGGTGAGCTGGTCTCTGCGAATCTAGAGAGTTCAGAATGACTGCAGGGACAAGAACTTTGGGCACTCGTCTTGGTAAAAGCCTCCAGGGCCTCTTGGGCCAAGCACGTCGTCGTCAACATGCTGGCGAATATCTCCTGCAGGCCGCGCAACTTTCATCAGGGCGTCATGGAATATCCCATCTCAATATTTGCAGCCCCAGCCCGCCTTCAGGATTTTACCGTTCCCTCCAGAGAGCTTAGCGCCGGCTTCACACCCCGATTTCAGAATTCAATATCGGCACGAAGGGCAAGCCCTAGCTGAGCTGTCACCCATGACGAGCACCGAGGGACAAGGTGTCTTCTGGTCTGCCCCACAGACACCGCTCACCTTGGCAATCTAGACGAGGCAGTGGACCGACCGCAAAGTTTTGAGGAGATCAGGCTGATAGCAAGTATGCTGGGCGGGACAGCCTTCTCGACCGTCGGCCATCCGCTGTGCATGTCTAGGAACGAAGCCGCTTCCTTGGATCAGTCTAGAGAATGGATTTCTGCTATCGCTCGAGCTCGATCTTATGGGTGCGAGGATTGTGTCTGCATATCTCGGCCCTATCCCCGCCCCCTCAGGCACTTCGGGATGGTACGGATTACTCAAGTGAGTTTCGAGCTGGGTTTGAGACGAGCACACAATCAATGCATCTCGCGAGCGAAACTAGTTGAAGTCCAATTTGTGCACGTGTTTTTGACTATCATCATGAGCGCAAATTGAACGGAGAGGCCATCTAGCGCAGTCGTCCAGCCGTCCGTTTTTGTGAGTGCAGATTCGCCGAGGTACGAGTATCTGAAATCGATATTTGACTAAAATTCGGGCATTGTCAGTTGCCTTGCTATCTCTGCCGAAGGTCCATGATGGTCCTCTGATGGTGTTCAGACAGTGGTACAGTGACATGGCTGATTGGGGCCCACTAGGTCCTTTCACAGTGTCCCAGCCGTCTCGGTTGGTAGGGAGGGAGATGGGAGGGCCGTAAGTCTCCAGGACCAATGAGTTTGGACAGCACCATACTCTTGAGCCGACGTTTTGCCTCTTTTCATTGCTATGCTAGATCTGCTATCGCTAGAAGCCTTGCATGAGTGCACAAGTATCCTACAGCTCGAGGGACCAGGTCTCAGCTGGTGACTATTCAGCTGATGTGACTCCCACTGGAGCCCCATCCACTATCACTTTCTGCGGTATGCTTCAGACTCTGTCACGTTTCGACCGCCTGGTACGATTCGAGACTGGTCTGTCTGACGGCCTACGTCGTTCTGTTCGTGAGATAACAGAGTGCATCGGTTCCTGGCTATGCCCGGGGATTCGAAGTAACAACAACTGAAATTGAAGATGACTGTGCCGTACGGCATGGTATCAAAGGTTGGCGCAGCTAACTGGCCCTTTCCTGTTTACACCCGTGTACAAAACAGCCATATGTACACTGGGGCGGATGGAAATGATCATCAGCACTTGATGTCGTTGTCTACAGGGACTCGGAGAAGCTCCCGTGGGCCACTAATCAGCTGAACCAGGTAACCCGCGATCTCCACGGCTGTCCCATAATCGATCGCAAGACTAGTGATGCCTCCTGCTGGTTACGGGCTGGAGAAACTCGGTTCTACCGTATTCCCATTCTCTTCACTCGCACTTGACTTGTTACGAGACACGTATCATCACTAGAAGCCAGACTGGACTCGAGCTACGCACGCTTGGTCGACGCAGCGGGATCAAATCGCAGCGCCGGCATCCGCACAACGTCCTCCATCATTCTCGAAATCCTCGAGATGAAAGCGGATGGATCTGTATTCTCCTGGTATTGATACCGGCGAGACCGTTCCGCTGCCATGCCGTCGCGCGGATACTGCGCTGTGGAGGGTGGACTCATCAAGGATGCTACTTACACATGTTCGATAGGGGGCCCCCGGCAAGTCGACCGGGCGGCCAGAGCAGGCATGGGCGGTGACAGTGAGGGAATACTGACTGGGAAGTGCCCTGGCTCGTCTGTATCTGTCGTGCTGGGTATCAAGAGCAGTGCGCTGTCGTACCATTCAACCAAAGTCTCAGACTAGAGATCTGAGGTGACGGGAAAGCCCATTCTCACCGAGGACTGCGAGCAACTCTGGGGCGCCAGGGATCGAGAACAACGTGCGCAGCCGGACACGCGATGCCCAACTTGTCACGTTGGCGATATCTTCCACAGCCAACAAGCCATAGAAAGCCATCACAACCAACTTTGTGAAGCTGGCTCGACTGGCTCTCGGGGGTGCCATTCCCCACCTAGCCGGACAGCGAAAACCGTCTGCTTCTCTCACCAACAGGCAGAACCTGTGTTCTTTGTTCTGTCGGCAACATGGGACATCCAGCTGTACGTACCGGCCCGTTCTCAGCCCAACCGACGGCGCAAACAAAGAGAGGTCCAAGAAGTAAAATTGTTGAGATGGATGGCGGCCTGTTGAATTCTCGTGCAGCCTGCAAGCCCGAGGTTGCAGCCAGGTGTGCTCCAAAAAGTCGCCATCACTACCCGGACCGGCCCACTGACCACATCTAACGACACGACGGACGGTCAGATTATGGAGGATCAAGTGCGAGAAGCCCTCAGGACCGCAGCGGCCGTGGCCTTGATCATCGGCTTCATTATCCTGTGCGCAGTGGCCGGGAGGCTCTGCGTCAAGCGCAATCGTACAGATGCGCCGTTGTTGTGAGGAGTTTCCTTCGTCTTCGTCGCCGTCTTCGTCATCGTACTGGCCTTCGTCTTTCCATTCCCATCATTTGCCTTCCTGGACTGGTTTCTGCGTGGCCTGGGAAGTTCCGTCGGGGGGGATCCTAAAGATGGCAGCTCTTTTAGGCACAGCTGACCCAATCTCGCATGCAGGGCACCGAAATATCCAACGGATCCGCCGCATTCGTTGGCCTAGGAGAGTTGATCATGACGAGATGGGATGGAATAATGAGATGAGATGAGATTAGATGCGGAAGACTGGGTAGAGACGATCGTCAATCTCGGCCTCGGTCTTGGGACTGCAGGTTTGCACTCGAAAGGAGATGGATGCATGGTGGCTGTGAGGCTTGATTGATCGGCAGCCAAGGATGGGAATCTGTGGTCTGTCAGTCTGTCGACCAGTCGGTATCGAAGGAGAGCGAATTGCACAAAGAGGCAAGCGCCGGGTTAAGGTGACGAGGTTAGGACAGTCATGCCGAATGCTACACTGCTTTGTCGCCCCTGAGTCAAGGGACCCTCTCATTTCTGCGAATCTCGTGTTTCTCGGGCCACCCAAGCAACCAGTCCCATAAGAGATCCAGGCCCCGGCCGTAGCGAGAACGAGGGCGCGCGACAGGACAAAACGGGGCATAAGGCCATTGTCAATCACCTGTCAGCCGGTTCCTGGTCATTGTAATCTGCGCTTGTCGGTTGACGGGGAGCGTTTAAAGCAGGCGAGCCAAGAAAAGAAGCATGCACAACCAGAACAAGCTGCACACAAAAGCTTTTGTCCCTGGCCAACCAAGGCGCTGCCGCCCAGGACTGACCCCTTTAGAGTGACTTCGCCATCCCTGCTGAGCCCACAAATATCTGCTTGACTTCCCTGCCCCAAGTAGATCTACCCCTGCCCTCCTGCTTCCCAAAGGTCAAGTCAAGCTTCAATCCAAAGTCTCAATCCTCGCATCCATTGTTTTGTTTCGAGGTCGTCTTGGGTCTCGTGATTGATCGTTCCTTTACTTCAAACATCAACTCTGAACCACCATCAGTAATACTAATCAGAACACACCACAAAACATCGTACCCGTCACACCAGCCTCGACCGTTCTCTCTTGGCCCCAAGCCCCACCGCCTGTCTCGCCACCGGCCGCACTCCTCTCGGACAGTCTCGCTCATTCACTCACCACCCCCACAGCCAACGGCAACCATGACCAACTCCAGCAAGCTCTTCTCCTTCTCGGACGAGTTCACGGAATGGGCCAAGCAGGAAGACGCGGTCAACAACCAGATGAACAGCAACTGGATCCCCGCCTACGTCATCATCACCCTGATCCCCATAGGCTTCATCATCAGCGCCGCGCTGGCCAGCCGCAAGGAGACAAAGAGGCAGGCCAGCGAGCGCGCGGCCAGGGCCGCAAGGATAGGTGAGCTACTGCCCCTGTGGCTACGCGATATGGTCGGTGCGACACAAAGTGCTAACAACGACTCACAGGCGGCAACTGGGACTGAGCAGGATGTGAACAACAGGATCGAGTTGACGGATCTGGAAGCAGGGCTCGCCAAGAGGCCGGGCACAGTAACAGCAACTCCCGCAGCAGCAGCAGCAGCAGCAGAGACGGCGGCACCCACCGGTCCGAGGGCGAGGACGAGGTCGGACAGCCTAGCGTCGGAGACAGGCGCCGTCATTGGTTTGACGCATGGCACCGACGATTCGAGCCCGCCTCGGCGGCAGCGTCGAAGGGGCCCTTCAACCGGGCAGCGCCCCCAGCGGCATGAGCGCGCCGCCGGGTCCTCCAGCAGCGCGGAGAGGAGAGCGAGGCGGCTGACCGTCTGGCCGAGCTTCGCCGAATAAATCGCAGGACAGGGCACGGTCATATACAGGACGCCGAGGCAGATGAGGCCCGGTCGAGATGGCTGATCAGTCAAGTCTCGATTGAGGGAGGCAGTATCTCCCCCTCACCGGACATGCCGGCGTCTTGGGGATCTGCGCCCGGTGGCCGCGGGCAGAGAGCCATTGTCTGGATAGATAAACCAGGTAACAATATTAATGCGAAAGCAGAAATTCAATAAGAAGTCCAAGATGCTAAAAATGTGAATGAACTGACATTGGTTTGTTTTAACGGTCCATCGTAGGTCTTTTGTCTGTTTTTGGTTGGCTGCTAGCGCTTACCTTGTGCAGCCCAGGTCCACGGATCCTCTCAGGCACGCCTGCGGCACAAGCTGCTCAACCAAGCTTCCGGCCCGCCCTGCAGCCAAGGTTGGTGGCAGCGCCCAGCCCATCAATCCGACACAGCATACTCGGTCCATCAACACAACACTTGCCTTGTTTTTCGAATCTGCTGTTTACCAACCACGCCCGAGAGACTCGACATCAATTTCGCACGATATACGATGGCGGCTTTAAAAGCCTCACCTGGTGGTGGAAGTGATGCCGAGGGTGAAGAAAAACCTCCAATTAGAACTTCAATTGACCAAGCCTTTGCCTTGCAATACACGCATAACGGCCTTCTCAGAGTTGTCGTCCGGAACCACATCGCCCCTCCTCGGGGAGGCCCCAAGACGACCTGACGCTCCCACGGCGAGGCTTCTGTTCATTTTCATGGGTAGCGCCCACGACCCATCTCATACAGAGTTTGGAACTTTGGACAGCACCCTGCACAAGCCGGTCTGCAATCCAATAAAAGTATCAACTACACGCACAAATAGACCGGATTACATACCAAGCCGTACTCTGCGCCAAACATAGGATTCACCCGCGGGCGTCCCCGAGAAGACGTTGTTGATTACTCTATCCTGCACAGGTATGCGGCTGACATCAGCATCCGACCACCACGCCGCATTCCTGCAGGATCTAGCAACGTGAAATTTGGCGTGTCCTCCTACTACAGCGCCGGAGTTATCGGAGCCCATTAAAGTGTTTGGCAGCTGCAGGTGACTAGCTGACTCCACGGCCAGGAACAATGCTGTGCCTCACACCCACGTCTCCGGGTTGGGTCGGGTGGGGTATGAGAGCTTATTTTGACGTCCCGTCTTTACCTCATCTCTCAGCCTGTGAGTGCGATGAGGGACATGATGGCTTTCCTTGTGTGTCTCAAGGTCGCGGTAGCTACGGAAGATCGCTCTCATTCCTGATTTACACAGCTTTGAGAATCAAAGATGTGCGATGAGCCATTCGAGGTGGTGTTTTATCCAGGCTGCTTCGTGAAGGGTACAAGGCAGTGACAGATAACATGAGTTGATAATATACTGCAATGACTAACGCAGTTGACGACCGGTAGACACATTAACCTAAGAAGTTTACTTCGGCGGCAGCACGCGATTCAAGAGTCGCACTAACCAGGAAGCCTTCGCCTGTCCTAGGGGTCGTCTTGGAAAAGAAACAGTCGTTACCAAATGCTCCGAGATGGACGGAGACTCGTTTAGCAAAGGCAACCCAGACAGATCACAAGGAAATACGGGGAAAGCCCATGGGCTAGGTTTTGGCCCCAAAGCATATCTGGTCTTGACTCGTCGTACACCTATGTACCATTCTCGTATGATCATCGTGGCCTTTTGTGCCTAGCCAGCGATATATTGCCAGATGAGGCAAATGGCGGCACAGCAATCGGCCACGTACCTACCTAGGTAGACTTGCTTACATAGCTCCTCTGCGCCGTGCGCTACCCGGCGGCTATGCTCTCGGGCGATTGCTCGCATATCACCAGAATCACACGTGGTAAGCTGGCGAACTGGTACTATTGATGTAATTCGATGTTTTGCGATGCTCAAGCACCTTCTCTGTGCCGGTCTGAGACCGCTCACAAGCTTGTCGTATAGTGGGCTATCGGCAGAGCTACTAATTACACCACCAACTTGACACGCGGTCCGGACCGATCTGTCTCTCTTTAGACGAGAAGGCCTGACGTGTTCGTACGGTTGACTGAAGTCGAAGGGTACTTATGTGGGCACCGGACGCGGAGAATCATCGTATGGGAGACGCAACACTAATTCACATTCGAAGGGTCTAGTTTCTCATCTGACACCCTTGGCGAGCGAGAATACGGGGTTGATACGAAGACGATGAACCGTAGACCTGTTAGAACTGCTTCGCAACAGTTCTCAGGATGGAGCAGCTCAAATTGAGAGCGGCCTAAATCTTGGGGCGGCTTGAACTTGGCGACAGTGCAGAAGGGGGAAGGTATAGGGCGAGGAGGGAGCGCAGAACCTTTCGGTATATAATCAGCCTCTACTCATTGTCCTGCTGCATAGCTCCTAGGTTCTGGTCCTTCTCCGGCTTGGATCTGTTCAAAAGTAGACCTCACAGGTGAGCTGGTCTGCAGTACCGGCACGACATACGTTTCCATATCCACGGAGCTATTGTGTTTCCTTACCCATTCGCATCGATCTTCAAGATGTCGTCTGTCTGCGATGTACCGGCCTATCAGCCGTCGATGAAACCTCAACAGCCAGAAGAACACGTCGAAGACTCTCTGTCTGTCGTTGACAACCGGACCGGCCGCTCATATAATATTCCTATCACGCAGAACTCCATCCAGGCCACAGATTTCCACCATATCAAGTCTCCGCACAATGCAGAGAATCCAGTCGAGCAAAACAATGCAGGAATCCGCATCTTTGATCCCGGGTTCCAAAACACAGCATGCATGGAGTCCGAAATTACATATGTTGATGGGGATGCTGGCGAGATCGCCTACCGAGGCATTCCTGTCGCTGACCTGTTCTACTCGGGAAGGCCCTTCGAGCATGTCGCCTTCCTCCTGATTTTCGGCCATCTCCCCAGTGACTCGGAAGCGGCAGCGTTCAATACGTCCATCGCCACTTCAGATATGCCCCCTCAAACTATATTTGATATGATCAACAATCTACCGTACGTTGTCCAGCCAAGCTACGTATTCCTAGGTATTGAGCTGACTTTTCAAGACTGGACACACACGCCTCAACAGCCATCGGTGCCACCCTCGCACTTCACGCGTCCCTACGCCCCGAGAAAATCCCGGCGTATCGAGGGGAGAACCTCTACAAGGGAAACATCGCCGCCATAGACAAGGAGATCCCGCAGCAGATATTCGCCGTCTCTGTCATCTCAGCAGCTATATTCTGCCGCCTCCACGGTCGCGAGTTCGCGCCGCCCCAGCCCGAATACTCGTACATAGAGAACATCCTACACATGATGAGGTTTGTGGAGAAGGAGACTGGACGGCCGGATCCTCGAGTACGTGGCCCCCTGCAACCGTCGCCTTCCAGCCCCTGGGCCTGATATCCTATCCATGCGGCGTTTCGACTGATACACCTGTAGGTTGTCAAATTACTGAGCCGCACCATGATCCTCATGGCAGATCACGAGATTACCAACTCGGCCTCTGTCCTTCTCAACACGGCGTCCACACTAGCAGACCCTTATTCGTGCTGCGCCGCCGCGACCCTTTCGGGCATCGGCATTCTTCACGGCGGTGCTATCGAGGTCGCTTACAAGCAGCTCGAGGCTGTGCGCGACTTGAAGGAGGTTCCACTTTTGATTGAGGCTGTCAAGTCAGGCAAGATGCGACTATTTGGGTATGGGCATAGGAAGTGGAAAGTAAGTCTTCCTACCTGTCCTTACGCTCCTGTGATCTTAAGCCTGTCAGCTATTTGCCCAAAGCTCCAAAGCCGCCAGCAAAAGACGAGATAACAGGAAACAAAAGAAAATGACGCCGAGAGGATCAGTCACTGACAGCTCCATAGCTCCCGGACCCGCGGTCGGTCCTCTTCCGCGAGCTGATTGCCGAGGCTATGCAAGATATTGAGGCCCTAAGGGAGGACCATCACCTCGGCGTCGCGCTCGAGATCGACCGCATCGCATCCCAGGACCCATACTTCCAGTCGCGTCACCTGTGCGCAAACGCGGACCTCTTCCTGAGCTTTGCGTACAAGGCCATGTACGTGCCACCCCACCTACCCACCAAGTACCGACCTCACGTCTGTTTGTTCAATACTGATGGGGAGTCGTGATGATATAGGGGCATTCCCGTCGACTTCATCCTGCCAATGACGCTTCTGAACAGGAATCCTGGCTACATCGCGCATTGGCGCGAAGCAATGGGTAAGTGAATATTATTGTGCTGTGGAATACCCAGCAGTCGTTTCGCCGAAGTTGTTCGTGTCACTGATTCTTGGTTTTAACACAAACAGCCGACCCCAAGCCTCGCATGTGGCGACCCCTGCAGATCTATGTGGGAAAGATCCCGCCGCAAAGACAAGATGATGATTTGAAGCAGAACCCGGTGGCCGTGAGCAGTTTGTGAAGCTCTCAGTGCACAATGTGGATGCCTGGCTTCGTCAGGAGCGGGTTTTCCTTTTTGAGGCTGTTAATTAATCGGACTAGCCATGTCCTGCTAAGTACTTATGCTATCTGGAATTTTGAGATCTCGCTGAACAGATAGTTCTCGCGACCGAGTATTCATCCACTATGACTGCGCGGGCGTCGCAGGCCCCAGGATGGTCGGTTGTACACGTCGGTCGTAGATACTGAGTTAATGTCTAATTTATGATACGGGGCTTCCCGAGGTCGTTTAAGAAATCGTGATGAGAGGGGAAGGAAGCTCTCAGTGATCCGATGGGGCTATGAAGGTAATCAATGTGTGGACTGACCGGAGTTCTATCCGACAGACTGCTTTTCGATTAGGTATGGCTGGGAGACATTGATCCTGGGCACTGGACTAGGTTGGCTTTGCAAGCTTCGAGCAAGACGGTATACCAACTCACAAGATAGGGGAGACGACGTCAATGCCCGTTGTCTTCCAAAGTCCGTGAGTTAAATCGGCGCATATAATAAGAAAACGGATATTCGCACGGGCGAAAACGGATGGTACACGGGTATACATAGCCCCTATATACAAACAACGCTTATAGCCCCCCTAAGCTAGCTAGCTCTTATATAGTATTCTATTTCCTTCCCAGGCTGGTAATTAAGTTAAGAAAGGGCTGGATGGGGTGAGGGCGGACGGTGCCGGTAGGTACTGCCGAGCACTACTTAAGGCTTAACCCGGTACTCTTTGTGTTCCTTAAATTAAGTAAGATGCTTTAGAAGGTATGGAGGTGCTTTTAAAAGTAGGGGATTGTTTTGATAGAGGCTAATTCTACTGTTTTTTGTTGTATCATGTGATTATGTACCCGTGTACTATCCGTTTTCGCCCGTGCGAATATCCGTTTTCTACAATGATACCTGTTCTGAGTGTTCTCCGGGTAGAAAATTCTTCGAGAAAAGGTGCGGAGCGGTCCAGTCCAAGACGATCATCTTGGAGAAGCGATACAACCTCTACTCAAAGGTTGAATATCATATAAATATCTCTTCAAAATGCGAGATAGGCTCCGGTAAATAAAATCCCTTTGCTGAGCTCACCCATTAATAAGGAATCATGAGACTCTCGAACTCGAACTGAGTGAGGAAAGATGCAACTTTTGAATGGCTTTGTAACATTGTTATACAATGCAAGCCAGACCTACTGACCATCTCGACGCTCTCGTACATTATCTTGTAGGAAGCCACGTGCTGGGCTCTGTGTTGAAAACAAAACAGCTAATAGTGACCACCCAATCACATCCCCCAACTCATATATACTATGATACCGATACCACAGCGAGCGCAGGTACAAGGGCCGACGGCTGTCCGAGGTTGCAATCTCGACAGCCATCTCCCTCACGGCCCTTCTCCACCGCAGATCGCTTCTACAATTCCATAGGAAACGGAATGAGGACAGCGATACGCAGGCGGCCTCTTCATGGCCTAACCAGAGGCTACGAGACGGGGTTGAAAAAGGAGCATGGGGCCAATTGAACCACAAGCTTGATCACAGGGACGTATTAATCCTCCTTAGCACATGCATGGCGAATCTGTCCACCGACCCGCCAACATAATACGCACAGGGCCGACCATAAACCAGCCTCTCCGCACAGACGCCTACCTCACCACAAGACTTGCGTATATCTCCATGTTCCAGAGCGCATCGCCCAGACTCTGGGCCAGATCATCAGTCGTCATCGAAAAAATATTGAAACGCCGCAGTGCAAGTGTACATACAGCACTACTGAAATGCGCACGGGCAGTCCCAGGCGGCGGCAGATCATCCCATCAACCTCCCAGCCCAGCCCAGTCCGGCCCCCGGGCTGCCACACGCCCATTAGGCTTTCTTGGCCGCCGCCGGTCGGAAGCTAAACACACTCGTGTCAGGACCCAGACGAGCTGAGCCGCGTCATTTTTGGGCCAAGCTTGGCTGGGGGACGAGCGCCCATTAATCCCCCTAAGCACGAGTCGGCGAAGGTTGGGGTAAGTAAGTACTGTGAGCTTGTGGCTGGGCTGTGACACTTGTTTCTCGCGTGAGAGAGTTTTCCTCGTGTACGCGTATGTGATGATCAGATGCCATTTTAGATTTTGCTGAGTTTTGGACGAGTGTGTGGCCGGCTGGAGACAATTCCGAGGGTATCAGGAATTGGGGGAGGCAGCCTTCCGGGGAGCCCAGCCTCGCTCTCGGTCTGGCAGATCGGTCGGTCAGTCAGCCAGCCTGCCTTGGGAAACGTCGGACGCAGCACGGTAGGCTGGTATGCCTTATCAGGCCCTCACATATATATAAGCTTATGATAACGTTGACCGAGTGTTCATGCACGAGCTCGGTCTATATCAAGGCGAAACATGTCAAAGACACACATCAAGCATGGCTGTTAAGAAATCCGCGACACGAAAATCCACATCACAATGTTGCCAGAAAAAGCCAGAAAATCGGAGAAGGATTTTTGACGGGCACGGGAATCTGCTGTATTCCTATCCAGGTATTGGTGGGGGTGACCTCCATTCCCTGTGGCTCCCTCGAGCTCGTACGTGGTTGATTGGTGATGTCGCGCGGTGAAATAACGACTGCAACTGAATCTGACCCCTCGAGCCCTTCGCAGGTCAGTTCGTATCGTAAGAGACAGTCCCCCTCTCCTGTAGTCTATCAACTTTCCATGGTTCTCTTGATCAGACAACAATTAAAAAGTGAAAAAACAACAACAGCTGGAGGGTCATGAAAAGAGAAAATTGTTCCGCTCCAGAAAGCCGTATCCCTTTCTTTTTCCTTATCCGGGCTGCGTTCATGCAGATCCAATACAGAATGCCAAGCTAATAAAAAAAGAAAGAACCGGGGAGGGAAAAAAAGAGGAGCCCTGAACATCATGCTTCTCCTGGCACCGAAAACGCCTTTATCGTGTTACTGAAATGACTCCAAACTCCATTATCTGAGTTGCTCCCTTGCGTCTAGTGCTTAGCAGATGTATGCTGAGGTCGTTTCTCGGTTCTGTATTCGTCCTCACACCGTGGACGGTGGGGAAATCATGTACAGAGAAGCGGGCGGCTCTGATCGTTCGATGTCGGGTGCTGTGGGTTGTATGGCAGTGTGGGACGGTGATACTGGAGACCGCGTACGGTGAAGAGGAGAGGCCGCTGTAAATCCAGGGTGGCGTCGTGTCTGGCATGTTGAACGTTTCCGCTGGGTGAGTCGTTGGGGTTGCGATCCAATTGTGATGCGTGGTGGACCAAGGAAATATTTCTAGCCCCGGCGATCCTCTCAATTGCCGTTGGGCTTCCAGATTCCGGCACCGAGTGGTTTGCTGATGCCGAATCCCACTCCTACTGCCGTCAGTACCACCAGCACGATAATGGCGACCTTGACGAGAATCCTGTTGCGCTTGCTCATCTTGGCGAGGCACTGGCACGAGCGCTGGTTCAGCTTGTTCGCCTTTGCCTTCTTCTTCCAATGGGCCTGGCCCGGCCACACCTGGCCGTCTGCGCTGCCCTTCATCTGGCCCTTGCTCGTGGACTTCATGCCGCAGCTGTCATCCTCGCGCGTGGTTCGGGTCGAGATCATGGCCTCGATGTCTGTGTCGAAAGGGTTGAGTTCACGCGAAGACGCTGGCGTCGAGACTTCGGATGGTCGGCGGAAGTCTGGTTCGGGGCAGACGAGGGCCTCGGTAGTTGTGATGGTTGTGGTTGGCTTCTCGCTGGAAGCATTTTGTGGTGTGCTTGCGACTGTGGCAACAGGCGTGGTTGCCTTTTCGTTGACGGTTTCTGAGGCCATCTTGACGGGGTTGCAGAGGCTGGCCTCTGCACTGCTGACTGGCTCGATGTGGGTTTAAGGAGTAAGTATGCCAGGTGATGTTCTGGTGGGTGGGCGAATGCTGCGCTCTTCGACTTCACAGAACGACGTTGCTGTTACTCCAGAGTGGAAACTGGGACGGGTTAGATTCTTGTAGCCGCAAACAGAAAAAAAGTTGTAAAACGTGGTGGCCTAACAGGTGCAGGCGGAATGGTCGAAAGGTGGTAGGAGCTACACGCACGCAGGGACCTTGAGGAGACCAAGGACCATGACGAAGGCGCGCGGCCTCGCGAATAGAGTGTGCGGACTGGCCAAGCGGTGCTTGTGACTTGGATGCAAGCAAACAAATAGTGACCCATACGTACCAGCTTCGAAAGGTGACTGATGGAGTGATTCCAACCTAGACGCAGCTGCACGGCTGGGCGACCTCGTACGTCAGAGTTGTCTGACCCGGAGGAAGGCGAGGCAGTTGATGAAGATGGCGCGCCTCCAAATTGCCGAGCTATTAGAGGGAGATTGGGAGAGACTGGGCCGAGCAGGCACGATCAACAGCAGCACAGCACCCGACAAGAGCTGCTAAGGAGTGGGCGAAGGCTGCCAAGTGATATGATCAGTGGCGCAGTGAAGTAAAAGATGGGAGCACAACGTGTCGCCAGCAGGGAAAAGAAGCAGGAACGAAAAAGCGTTCGGTTTGTTGTGCGTTGGGGGATGGGGAAGTATGTCGATGGAGCTAGCAGACGACTTGGCCAGCAAACAAAGGAGCAGCAAATATTATCTATCCCCCACGGGAGGCAAGCTGAGCAGCTCTTTGGATGGAGCGAGAATGAGAAAACTGTGGGAAAGGGCCGAGCACTGGGGGTCGGCCGTCGATAATAATAACCAAAGATCGACCGAAACAAGAAGAGAAGCGGGTAGAGGCAAACGAAAAAGATGGGATGATGATGAATGTGGTATGAAATGTCGCTCTGGCCTGCTTCTGGCCTGCCTGTGGTCTGCCGTGGTCTGCTTGCTGTCTCGCTCTCTGTCTCTCTTTCTCTCTCTCTCTGCTCTCCTCTCTCTCTATCTGTGCTAGCTCTACCTAGCTTCTGGGGTAGTATCAGATGCAGACGGGAAATGAGCAGACGGCGGAACCCTGCCACCTGCTGCCAAGGAACAGTGTGGTCTTCTTGCAGGGGTGGCAGAGTTGCATTGATGCGCCTGATTCGGTTTAGATTCGGTAAGGCCATGGGGCTCTCAGGGGCTGGCCCGTCGCCTACACACGCAGAGATAGCCAGCCGTCTCACTGCTGACTGTCTGTCCCGCTGCAGTCAAGCTCTTTGCTGTTGGGGACAAATTGGATCGCTGCTGCGAATCAGTGGCGCACCCGTTTTCCCCATCCCAGGCGGATATTCCCACCCTGCAGGAGCTTCCCCCCACCCAGGGCCTCCCTATCAGACCCAGGTGGCCCTGTCTGGCAGCGCCTGCTAATGCAGCTCTACTGCGCAGTAAAGTCCCCGCCCCACCCAGCACATGTCGTGTGTGTTGCCCTTTCCGGCAAGCCAGATCTGCTGTCCGCCCGGTCTATTGGTCCATCTCAGTCCTGAACCGCTGCAGGTGCTAAAAGCGTCGGATGGCACATCCACACCCGCACCCACACCCACCGGAAAAGCCTCCAGGGGTGCAGGCCTTTCCCTTCCCACTGGCAACTTTAGTCGCTCTGTGGTTCTCGTTCCCCACGACGCCAACGGCCAGGCATCTGGAAATGGCCTCTTGCCCACGGACGTTTCCCTTTCCTTCCTGGGCGGCTGATGCACAATCCCCTCAGGTCACGTTGCCATGACCGAGTCAACAATCTCCAGCTGGCCGGCGGTCAGCGCTGGGGAGATGGGGAAGAGAGGAGGGGGCCCTTGTCCTCTCTCATTCCCTCTCTCGGTCAGGGACCGCTCGAGAGCGAGAGTCAACAAGATGTGCAGGAGTGTGACGAGCGAAACACGCAGGTGGCGAGTGAGCGTGCGATGCGGTGGGCAACCCGTCAATCAACCTGAGCTTGTTTGAGATCAGCAAGGACCATTGGAACCGAAAATTTGCCCAAATGCTGCCGGCCAGCCCAGGACCCTGCCAGATCCCAGCTGTCAACGAAAACGCCTGCGAGTCGCACCCGCTCTTGTTTTACAGTTTGGTGATCGCCAGGGATGCACCGAGCAGAGCGGAGCTGCGAACAGGGCCTGCATGAAATACTGCCGCCCGCCATCCTGTTGGGTTCGCTCCCAGCGCCGCTGATGATGCTGCTGCCACCACCGCCTGCTGCACCGCCGCTGCAGACCCCGGTCGTCCTCACTCCGCGAGCGGTGAGCGATCCAACCCTCTGACATTGTACGCGTGGTCAGACTGTTGTGCGTATACGTTACGACAATGATACGAGCGAATACGGCAAAGTAACTCTCATTTTGGTAATTTTTTTTTCTTTCTCTTTCAATACGCCCGGGCGGAGGATGTAGTCGTCCCACAAATAAGAGTTAAATTGATATCACGAAATTATCGACGGGCTGATGGTGACATTAGGCGAGTCGAGATGGCAATTTGCCGCTCAATTGAGGACCTCCACGGTATCGAAATAACACAAGTGCCAGATTTATTACTGATTATTGAGATGCCACCGCCGGCGGCTCTTCAATTTCGACGTCGCCATTGTGCATTCAGGACGCATCATGACTTGGTGCCCCACTTTGAACCATGCTCGTACCATAGCACCGTGGTATTGGCGTGGGTGGCTTGGAGGTGGATGCCATGGGTCTCTTTCCTTCTATTTCTTCTCTCTTTTTCGCTACGACTAGGCCCAGAACGGAGGAGGCGACTTGTCTCTGAGCTGCCAAGCTTGTTGGGATTTTCAGTGCATCAGAAGACCACAATTTTCTGGAAGCGACTTGCATATGCGACATACCACCTGGGCGGGACATACAGACCCACCCCGCTTTTGCCGTCCTCTCGTTTCCCCCTCGATGCTGAAACTGCGAACATTTAGTCTACGCTATCTGTGTGCAGCTGGTCCCTCCCAGATTGCGCAAGATCCAGATCCCAGATCCCAGGTTGGCACGCCAGTTCCTAGAACAAAGGGAAACTGTGGGTGGGCGTTCCTGCTTCCCCCACTTCCTTCCCTTTTCGTCCACACGAGCAGCCATCATTGGTTGAGGCTGTGGGGGCGTTCTAGACCCTCGGACCATCCACGCCCACCCCCCGCGATAACACGGACAGGACGCCAAAAGAACAATCGAACTCGTTTCCTCTAACCAACAACTTCCAAGGTTCTTCTTGCAGTCGCGGCTCCAGACCATCATTCCCCCAGCCTAGTGCCGTGCCACAAGACGAGAACAGGTCCCCGGCCGCAGATGCGACCTCCCACACGAAAAAGACAAGCTATATGCAAGCTTTAGCCACGTGGGCCAGGGAAGGACCGATAATCTAGAGCCGCCTAGGCGCACACATGCAACCCCGCGGTCGGGACCACTCAGGCCACTCCGGTGAGGCCTATCCCACCGTGGCCCACGGGCCCCAACCAGAGGGGGACTCGCCGGCCGAACGGCTGAGGATGGATGCACACAGACGCCAGAATCAGACCTGAGCCGGAAGCTACTGTCTAATAGACCGTTCTCTCTCGCCACAGTGTGACCTCGTCACCCTTGTCCCTGGCCCCTGACCGATCCCCGAATGGAGCCTCACGCCGCCTCCTGCAGATAACCTTGCAGCAGTCGTGCTGAGGGAACTAACTTGGCCACACCTGGCGACGGGGCAGGCTAGCAGGACTGCTGCTAAGAATCAAGATCGCCCGCCGGCTGGCATCATCGCAACCATGCCGAATTCGAGGGGAAGCTACTTGCCCATTGCGCTCATTTCTCGCCGTTTGCTCGGAATCGTCAATGCAACAAGGAATCAATCAATCAGGGACCCCTGATAGCGACGGCGCTGGATCGGGAACGCAACGCTTTGGACCATTGGGAAAAGTTACAGCATATTCTGGCATACCTCGCGATGGCGCCTTGAAGGTGTAAGTCGGCGCGATAGGGAAATCTGCCCGTCAAGTGCGGCATTTTGTCACGGTTCTCGAGGCGTCGAAGGAAGAAGCGTCGCCAAGCTCGCAAGGGTGCGCAAGCCTGGGGGAGCTCCTTCGCAGTAGCCGAGGATGAGACGGAGATGCAGCATTCCTCAATTGTCTTTCCCCTCACGTGCCCTCTTCCCCAGAATTTGTCGGCCGTTGTTGTTGGCGGTCAAAGTGGCTGAGTCCATTGGGGCCCCCAGCTTCTCGAATCAGGATTGTGCATTTGCAAAAGCTCCCCTCCTCGCTTGCTACGGAGACTGTCCGCTGTCTAGTCTGCCGGAGTAGCGAGGCTTTTGGACGTCAACAGCCGGCACTCGATGCGCCGAGCCGGGCACAAACGGGAGCTGCTCGATTCAGGGTCCTCGTTGGCACTGCTGCGGCAAGAGAGAACCCGGAATAAAGCATGACGCCCACACAGTGTACTGCGCTGGCCTGGCGGCATTCTTTTGGTTATTATTGTTTTATTGCATGGTAGATGAAGTCATCACCAGGGACGGCCAACCTGCGACGGCGATCAGCAGATCTGAGGGAGACGCCCGCGGGATATAGTACTGAGAACGTGAGTATCCCCGGCGGCATATGCAGACGGTATCAGCGTATGGGGAGGCGGACGTCGCATGCGCCGGTACTGTGAGGAGCAAGGGGGGCATAACCTCGGGAGGAAGGATAGGCGATTGCCGTCCAATGATTGTGGGCGCGGGAGTGTGATGGGCGCGCCGCTCTCTGTTCCCAACGCAGCCAGTCAGTCGGCATTGCCAGTCGGCATAATTGTTTCGCGCCTTGAACGTTCCCAGCTGGCATTCATGCGCAGATCGCCGAGACCACCAATCGCGGCGACGTCATGGGCACTGGTTACCCTCCAGCCAATGCCGGTGCCACTGTGTAGATGGCCAAGGTAAGGGACCAGACGTGCATGATGTGGTGGTGATTTTGTGGTGGTTGTTTTCATGCGCAGCTTCACTCCTCAATGTCGGTGGCAACCACGAGACCACCAAGTTCAGTAGTCACAATATACAAAATGGTCAGCCAATCTATGCCTAGGAGCATACCGTTTGCGCAGTGCCTTGCTGGACGAAACACCGTCAACCGTCAGTTACGTCGACGACGGCAAAAATAATCGGCAAAAAGTTTGGGACCATGCCCTGTCTCTTCGTTCGGTCAGTGCCAACGTACTCGAGGGAAGGTTTCCGCCGCATTGAGCATACTTCCTGCCCTTCTTTTTTCCGTGGAGACAGCCTGACTTGAACGGAGGACTGTTTAATTACTTGTGTTGTGAGACGCTATGGCGGTTGGGCCAGAGAGCGCTGGGAGTCGAGGGCAACTCGACCATTGAAGTAGTCGTCTCGCACTGCGGACCCAGGCGTAGCAGCTGGTGTGAAGGCACTTAGTGAATGACAGAATCCCAAGGAGGGGAAGCTCTGAGAGGCTTTCGACCAGATGGCACACTGACCCATGGATTTGAGACCGAGCATGTAGCGATGAATGAGGGCCACCACCATGGGAGAATATCACGCTTGATGGTCAGTCATCTCCGCCATGCGCTCGACGGGCCAAACAGCTTGTTATGAGGCGTGCTTCGAGATTCTCCCGACGATCTTGGGTGCTTATGCCATTATATCTGGTTCCATCTGTTGCTGCCATCACTTCGCCATACACGCAATTATCACGCTCAATGGTTTTATCTTTCCTGGACTCAAAAATCATTGCCAGTATTACTTCCCATGAAGCCATGGTCTATCCGAAGATTTCCCTCAATAAGCCCTCGGCCCCTTGGTCTCAAAAGGCGGACAGTCGCCTCAAAACGTTATCATAGGCCATACATCATCATGAGAGACGAAGAATATCCACCCCAGGGTCTCATCCGTAAACGGACTGAGCGGTCGGCTTGTCTCGTTGTGATGGAACAGGCGAGACACTTTGTCCAACAATCGTGGCATGATTCTTCCACCTCGCGCACACGTACCGTGGCGACTTGACCGGCACTGAAAAGCTGCTCCGTTAAGCTCGTGGCATCGAGGCAGGACAGGCCCTTGCCTTTCTGCTCAGTCGAAACCGGCCACTTCTCCTGCCTCGATCATCCTCCATGTGCTCTGCAATTGAAGCAGCTGACTGACATACTGCAGATCCTTGGGGTCGCCCTCGTCGTCATAGCATACGTCCCAGTATTCTTGCTCTGTGGCCACCGGGCTGCCTCTAATCAGGCAGCTGTGGGGGATTCGTCCTTCCGAGTCGTGAATCATCCAAAGATCAGGCCCAAACATAGTCCAACCATGAATCGGGGTCGTGTTTGCAATGCCCAAATTTTCCTCATTTCGCCTCGCATGGCGACCTCTCTTCATCATCTCCACACGCCCGCCCTCCTCATGACATGGTCAAACTCGGACTTCCTGACGCCCTTGCCCACGCCAGCCCCGCCGTTCGCCTCGAGGACCATGTCCCGGAGCAGCGCGTCGTCGACCTCCTCCTTGAGCACGGCGGCGACCCTCTTCAGGTGGGCCACGGTTATGACACCACCACCGCCGTCGCCGGCGCTGCTACTGCCCGTGAACAGCGCAAAGGCCTCGTCGACCTCGCGGGCGTGCGCGTCGGAGGTCTGGTCGCGGGCGTGCAGCTTCAGGGCGCAGATGGCGACGAAGGAGGGGTAGTTCGCGTAGCCCTCGTCCTCCGGGTCGAGGATCTCGGTGAACTCGGCTAGCTCGTCTTTGTCCTTTGGCGGGATGTCGAGGGCTCTGTTCGTAGGCAGTTGTTGTCAGCAAGCAGTGCCCTTTAGGCCGCACCCAGCCCTCGCTCCCAAACGGTGGGGGGTCGCGCTGAGAGCGGGCGAACGTGAATGGGCTGGGTAACAAGAAGTAGTAGCAAACATACATCATGGCCCTGCGGACGTCATCGATGGGGATGACGCCCTCCTTCTCGCCGTCCATGGGCTCCGCAAAGAGCGAGAAAGCCTCCTTGATCTCGGCCTCCTCCTGCGCCGTGATGTCGTGCTCCTTGGCGAGCTTGGACTGCCTCGCAGCCTTGCCCGATGCGCCTGACTCGGCCGCTCCCCCGGATTTCCGTTTCGGAGGCTGTTTTGGGCGCGGTGTCAGATAAACGACGGGGAAATACGGCAGAAGCTCATGCAAGTTGATTTCGGGGCGGGATGTCTGGGACTCACCATGGTGGGCTGCGCGAGGGCGCGTCGGCGCGTGTTCAGTATCGCGATGTTGCTGAGACGTGGATTACTGGAAATGTGATGCCTTCGGATGATGTCAAAGTGGAGACTCTGGGTTGGACTCCCGGGGTCGCTTACTGCAGGCCCTTTTGCCAGCTGGGTGCGGCCGCTTGTTAGCGCTGCCGGGCCGCTCGGAAGGTTGCCATAGCTCGCTTAAAATTTCTTCGTCACAAAGCTCTGCATTCACTCCAACACACTCAATCAACATCCGTCCCAACTCATCGATATTCAGCGGCTTGGGACTCCGACTCGAGATCTTCGACACGGGAGTATCGCGCGACGATGGACGTCTGATTGACGGTGTTCCGACACGCCATATGTTGAGAGGAAATGTCCCACGATGTAACGCGATGGCCAAGATGCCGCTGTCGAGCAACAATGTCCATGAGCCAGACAGGAATGTGCTTTCGTGCACATACATTCTAGCTCCGCAAATGATGAGCTGCAACGGTCAAGAGTGATGGCGACGACCTCGGGTTGGCCAATGACGGTACAAGCGCTCGGCGATCAGCACGTACGTCTCGCCAGCATCTGGAGGGCATTCGTTGTGGCAGAGTTCCTACTCCGCATTTACCACCAGGATGCCTCGAGCCCGCGAGCGCGCAATACTTGGCTAGTGTACTCGTACCGACTGCTTGCCACGGTGAGAATTGACTCCCAAGCGACGTGAGGGCCGAATTCTGCTCTTGGGCCGTTTAGGAGGATTCATCATCCAGAGGGCATGCCAGGCAGAGGGATGAATGCGGTACCATGTTGGCGATAGCCATGCCAGTCGGGATGAATTGCGGCGATGCTCAAGTGACATCGGCTTGAGATATCACCAATTGCCCGTTAACTTGCTGTCACAAGGCAGTAAGGTAAGGACATGTGGTCTCAGCCTCGGCGAGACGACACCTGGACAGAACGCGTCTATCGGACCCCCATCAAAACCATCGCTTCTTCAATAGCTAGAGCTTGCCGTCTCCAATCATTATAACTCCAGGGCGGACAAGTGTGGACACTGAAGCAAGATCAAACCTTTCCATCACTCGGTCGATGTTGCCCATTCTCATCCCAGAGATTGGCAGCTGCTTTGACATGGGAACACCCCTCATCACAAGCTAGCATTTTGATAGTGGGCAAATCGTGAAATATCAATTCTCGCCGCTCAGATCTCAAAGTCTTTTTGTGATTACATGTTGCAATTTGTGCCCGGGTCATCAGAGCCTTGTGTTGCTCGGCTCTCTGCCGTGGCTTTTTAGCCAGGCCTCTGGCATTGACTCGTCGTTCCCGGCTCAGACTTACTTGAAGTTGTTCTTGCCCTCACGCAGCGCCGCCATCACATCCACGGGGTCTGTCTTGCCGGTAACCTTCTGCATCTCGGGATCCTATCACACAGTTAGCGAATGTGTCGAAAATGCATGCGAGGGCCACCACTCACGCTTGTCCTCATGAACGGGTTGTGTTGCTGTAGAACAAAATGTGTCAATAGGATCTTGTCACTTTCCGGAGCCGCTGCATCCACTCAAAACATACCTTCTCATCCCCGATCGTAAACTTGCCCTGTGTCTCCCGGTTCGCCTCAGCAAAAGCCTGCAGCTTCTTGATCGCCTCGTTCTGCAACACCGACACCGCGAACTTGACGTTGCTCTTGGTGTACTCGTGGCCGGGGAAGACCTTGGTGTCGTCGGGAAGGGCGGCAAGGGTCTTGTTGAGCGCCGTGTTCATCTCCTCGGCGTTGCCCTCGAAGAACTTGCCGCACCCGGCGTGGAACAGCGTGTCGCCCGTGAAGACGGCACGGTCGCTGCCGCCGTCCTCCATGAACCAGCAGATGCTATCCTGGGTGTGGCACGGCGTGTACAGGCCCTTGACAGCGATGCTGCCGATCGTCCAGCCCTCGCCGTCGGCGGGCGTTTTGGTCACGCCCTCGGCGCCCTTGCCGGCGATGATGGGCAGGTCCGGCAGCCCCAGTTCCTGACGGAGCTTCTTGTTGCCGCCTGCGTGGTCCCAGTGGCTTGATAGGAGGTGGTTAGCGGGCGAGCTTGCAAGTTCCAAGCTGGGTGGGGATGGCTCACTGGTGTGTGTTCACTATGGCCTTGAGATTGATCTGGCCGCTCTCGATCGCCTTCTTCAGGACGGGAGTGACCCTAGAGAGGATGTGTGAGTATTAAACTAAAGTCCGTGGCCATCCGGGTACTTACTCAGGGGGGTTGGCAGGGTCGATGATGACGGCATCCTTACTCTTGTCGTCGGTGACCAGGTAGGCGTAGTTGTTGCTACTGCCCACCCCTTTCAGAAACCCCGTCAGCAATATGGCCAATACCCATCCGGGAAGGCCTTGACATACACATTGGGATAGATTGGATATGCATGGCGCGGATTGGTGTGAACTAAGGTGTCGACGCCGTGTCAGTTGATTCAGAAGTGTTGTACTGTCACAATTCGCGATCGTCATACACAATGGCGGGCGGGCTTGCTACTTACAGCTCTTGCTAGAGGACTGACTTTTGTGAGAACAGGTCTGCGAAAGATTGCTGAATGCATCACTTGTTCGGAGAAACTGATTCTAAAACCGTGAAGCTTCTCCTCTTTGCTTGCGACGGACATGCATGTACAGTGGGATTACCAATGCAAATCAGAATGACGTTATTGGACCCCAGGCCGGCCGAGTACGGCTCCGGCATTCACCTCCACCACCTGCTTTGGACCCTTGCTCACGATAGCTCCGGCAGCTGCATTTCATGAAACAAGCCTTGGGAAACGTTTTTGAGAAAATCCAGCAGCTGTAGCAGCTGTCCCACCTATTGACCGCTTCAGACCGTCCGTCCTTGGCCAGCGGCGACCGGCGAAGAAGAAAGATGTGTTTCCATGGGTAGATAGCTCGCCGAACAGCACATGAGATGATAACATGGCAGCCAAATTCGGAGATTGCACGGCACTTTACAACAATACGGCTGAGGAATTAGGAGATCAAGCACTGGTGGCGATGTCCCATGAGACAGACCCCAAGATGTGATTACTCTTGGAAAGCAGAACTCGAGGTCGCAAGTCATCACTCTCGAGCTCTTTTCATCAGAACTTAGAGAATCCCTATGGGCCTCGTTGCCCATTGGCCTTTCCACCTCTTCCAGCCGGGGCCACCATCATCGGCACCGTCATGTTTCCTCTTGCCGCCCTCAGCCCCATCGACCAAGGCCTCGGCCTTCTCTCTGGCCTCACGTAACTCTTGCTTCATCTCCTCAACATCGGTTGGTATCTCCCTGACCTCGCCTTGCTGTACCTCGTCCCCTGCGGCCCGGAGGAGGATCTCCCTGGAGAGCTTCACCGACCGTGATAACATCCCCCCGTCCCTGGCGGTCTGTCCGATCTCCTCCAGCGTCCTCAGCACGAGCACATCGTCCCACTGCCCCAGCTGCCTCGTCAGGGCCTGCTTCGCCGCATCGCTGCCGACCTCTCCCTCTTGCCTCTGCAGATACCCCATCAGCGCGGCGCGGCACATCCTCCCCTTTATCGTAGACGTAGCAGAAGCCCTCACCACAGGCTGCTTCTTCCCAACCAGCTGGCCTGATGTTGCATCAGGAGCAGGAGCAGCAGCGGCCCCACGAGGCTGCAGCCGCCCACCTGCAGCCGCCTCGGCCCTTGCCTCCTCCCCTCCATCAACCGCGGGCCCATCCGGCAGGTTCCTCCAGTAGTACTCCCATATCCAGACGAGCGCCCTCCCCGCGGCGGGCCGCAGCTGCGCCAGCCCGGGCATGGGCTCGTGCGTGCCCTGGTGCCGCAGCTCGACGAAGCCCGCGGGCAGCCCCACCGTCTTGGCCACCCCGTACATGCTCAGCTTGCGCGCCCTGTCCTGGTGCCCGTCCAGCAGGCCCGTCACGAACCGCGTGAAGGCCGTGAGGTACGCCGCGCGCACGCCGTACTCGCTTGCCGCGTCGTCGTGCGATACCGTGCTGCTATCGTCGTCGTGGTCCTCCCGCCGCCGCGTGTGCCGCCGGTCCAGCAGCACCGCCGACATGAGCATCGCCGTCGACTCCACCACGTGCGGGCAGTTGCCGCGGTGCACCCACATGAACACGCGCGCGACCGCCCTCTGGATGTCTTGCAGCTCGGCCGCGGTCCATTTCTGGTGCGGGGTGGGCGGTGATGGCGGCGTGCCTTGGGTTGATGGGTAGAGCTGGCTGCGGACTTTGAGGAGCTCGGCGCGGTTGCGCCAGGGCGTGAAGACGAACTGGACCATCCCTGATGGAAGCGCAAATAATTTTTTTGTATCGGGACCTATTATTGTCGTAATTTGTGTGATCTTCTCTCCTTCAGTTCTGAGGTCCTTTGCTGTGCAGATGGTTGGTGCAGATATGGATGTATGTGAGGCTCGCTTTCTTGCTGGTGATGCTGAGAACCGTGTGTGGGTGGCCCAGGTTGGTCAAGTAAAATTCTCATTTCTCACCCGCGCGGCCGTTGGCTGCTTCTCACCACCACCACACTAACTAATACTTCACCTACATTCACGTCGAGACTTGAGAAATGGGCTGACTCTCTATATTTCCATAATTCAATCTCAAGCCGTTCTTCATGCACCTCCCAATATGAGCCACGCCTGCAAATTTACGGTCCCGCTGAGCTTCAACATGCCAACACTGCATTATTAAAGTGAATATACACATCACTCAAAGACCGTCTGCTCA
Source organism: Diaporthe velutina (assembly GCA_038088505.1). NCBI lineage: Eukaryota > Fungi > Ascomycota > Sordariomycetes > Diaporthales > Diaporthaceae > Diaporthe > Diaporthe velutina. The sequence continues at coordinate 473,502 of JBBWSJ010000009.1, read as the reverse complement.
ATCTCGGAAATTGTCTATTCGTTAAATTTTCTCTACCTGGTTCTACGCCATATTTTTGAGGGTATTCTGAGATGGTGTGGCCACAACTTTTACCAACCAAACAGCCATTTCGGTCATTCCAGCGTGGTAGGCTGAACCCATAGCTTACTGGATGGTCTTCTCCTCCATGTTGATGCCGTACTTGTTCTTGAGCTCGTTCAAGATGGGCTCGCACAGGCTCCACTTCATGGGGGCCAGTATACCCTTCTCGGAGATGGCGCCGTCGAGGACCTGCTTGACGGCTACGGCGCAAGGGACACCGACCAACTTGGCCATGGCTGAGTAGCCCTTGGGGTCACCGTACTCGACCAGGGTCGAGGTGCGCGTCTCCTTGCGGCCGTCGGCATGCTCGATGCCGAACTTGTGCTGCAGCAGGACCATGTCGCGCTCGTCGCCCTCGTATTGCATCTTCTTCTCGAGCGTCGCGCACAGCGTGTCGAGCGGGTTGCCGCGGGGCGTGATCTGCTCGTCAGAGAAGATGCCGACCCACGCCAGGCCGGACAAGATTCGGCTCTCCTCCTCCTTCGAGTTGAACGTCGCCTTGGACAGGATCGCCTTCTTGAGGTCCTCCTCGCTGGACGACGAGGCGCCCACGATGGCCTTGGTGGCCTCCCTCCATGTCGTCGGCTTGGACAGCACGTCCACAGGCGTCTCGGTCAGGAAGCCGGTCTGCACCAGGGTGCGGATGAACTCGGGGAAGCCCTGGTACCGCAGGGTGCCGCGGACGATGGTCTGAGCCTCGGGGATGCTGTATCGCTCGTTGTAGGGCGTCGAGTCACGGTTGGGGTAGGCGACAAAAGCGTAGCCCGGGTAGACGAAGTACGGCTTCGCGGCGCCCATGAGCTCCTTGCCCGCGATCTCGACCTCCTTGCCATCCTGCCAGTACTTGGCAGTGTTGCCCAGGGCGAGCAGCACGCCACGCGACGACCAGCTGAACTTGTATCCCAGCGGGTTGTCGGACGCCTCAGGGGCGGGGAGACCACCGCAGTATGAAAGGAAAGAGGTGATCTTACCTCCGGCCTGGTGGACCTCCTCGATGGTCTTGACGGCCCACAGGTGGTCGACTACTCCGGGTCAGCTATGCAAGCAGAGACGATATCCCGCACGCATTGTATTTGAGTGGAACATCTACCCATTGGCTATCCTCAAGAATGGACAACCGGCATAGTTCACAGGCAAAGAGTTGTGGCTTCATATGATATCGGGGGGCTGCTTACTACCGGGGTCGAGGCCGATCTCGTTCATGACGGTGATACCAGCCTCCTTGGCGGCGGCGTCCAGCTCCAGCATGGCCGGGCTGACGTAGCTGGTTGTGACGACATTCTTCTTCTGGCGGATGGCGGACTGGATGACCTTGGCGTGGAAGGTGTAAGGGATCAAGGAGATGACAAGGTCGTGCTCGCCGACGGCGGCGTCGAGGGCCTGTGCGTCGTTGACATCGAGGGCGGTAGGCCGGGCGCTCTTGACGCCGGCGGAGAGCTGCTGGGCGGTCAGGAGGGTCCTGCAGGCTGTCGAGGGGCGGTCCAGGTTAGCCTTGGGGCCGAAGGAAGGCAGACAGACATACGAGCCTGGCACGGGGCGTTTGGGGGAGTGCGGCAGCCAGGGGGGGTTGGGATGGTCCAGGTGACCAGATGGGGCTGCGCATCAGAGACAGGAGGGGGATGGTTTGCGTACCGACAGTGACCTGAACGCCGGATTCACTCAGAATGTCCAGAGTCGGCTTTGTGACGAAGCCGGCGCCGAGCATAAGCACCTTGCTGTGAGAGGTAGGCCACGGGTTAGCCGACTGCCCCGCCTCATTCTCAAACCACCGCCGCACGACACAGCACAACACCACAACGATCACGATCACCCACACGAGCAAGCAGGGGAGCAAGCGAGCCTGCAATATCAAGCAGGCAAGGGCGGGTGAGAGGTAACTGCTTGCGCGTTCCTGCGACACGAGATCACACGTACTGTTGGGATGCCATCTTTGCTGGAGAAATTCGTCCGATGGGTGGAACAGGTTACGGGGACGGAGCAGAAGATCTGGGCTCTGGACAAGAGATTGTGTTTGTCGTCACACCAAGAAAGATTGGGTTGGTCGGTTGATCGATTGACTTGACTGAGTGACTGGCGAGATGAGCGACCGGCAGTTTGGTTTCCACGTCAAAGCAAGACCTGTTGACCGCCACTGTAACTGCACAGTACTATGCCGTATACCACAAAAGGGAAAACTTTGTGGTGACTCTTTTTTTGCTGTGACGCCAACCCCACGATGCCGATAACGGCGGGTTTGCCTCAGCTTGCATCACCGATTGGCGACCCCTCATTCTGGTGGACGTTTGGGAAGGTACGTACTGCCGGGACTGGGCGTGGTTACGCGGATGCGTGTACATCGTCTTGTCTCCCTCGCTCACTGATCTCCAACCGAGCCAACCACCAGTCCACATTCATATGCTTGCTTGCATCAGGAAAGCTACGTATAAATACGTACCGAACACGACGCAAGGGCCACCTGGAACAGGAAACGGCACCAAGCCTCCACCGCTAGCGGGAGCGACGTCAAGAGAAATTTTCGAACCAAGACCGCAGTAGCGAGCGAGCCCAGCGAGCCAGAACCGACGGGGTCGCTACCGTCGCACCTCTTGGCGCGGGCTCGCCCACCCATGCAAAGAGAAGATCCCCACCTCCACCTCCATCGGACACGCCACACCATATGCCAGCGGGCAAGGGTCCCGGCCTCGAGGCACAGCAGCAACAGCGCCGCAGAGCAAAAAAAAAAGTATAGCCCCCATTCCCTGCTGCCCACCTGCAAAGCACAACGCAGCTGAACAGCAGCAGCCAGCTCCCCTAGTCCCCCCCCCGAACCCCACCCCGACACATGGAAAAACCGGGGCCCAATACACACAACAACAAAAAGAGATCACCATCCCTGCTGGCCGGGCACAGGGGTCGTCCCTCTGAGCCCACCCCCTCCCTCGCTCGCAGGGTTGCTTTGCTGTTATTGTGTGTATGAGCGGCTCTTTTCTGGCCCATTCTGGGTGGTACTTTCCCATCCCACCCCGGTCCATCACCCACACACACCCCTTGTTTTTCTTGCATTTGCATAGATGTCATGGTAAAGGTCCGTCCGTGATCAACAAAAGGGAACGGGGAAGAAGGCAGCAAGGGTTTAAAAAAACAACAACAAAAAACGAACAAGAGAAGAAACCCACACTGGCCCCTCTGCCCAATCACCACCACGTCCCCACCACCCCACCCCTTTTACCGTATTGGGTATTGTCTCTCACACACCTCAGTCCGTGTCAGTGCAAGGCAGGCGGTCGGTGCCCATCTCGAGTTTGATGGAAAGAAAGAGATTCCTGAGAAGCTTTCGACCGGGTTCCAGGTTTCTTGGTCTGCCGCTGGAACCCCAGGCTGAAGGGTGGGAAAAGAGACAACCGTCATCCATCGCTTCTTTTTCGGTCTCTCTCTCTTGGACGACTCTGTGACATCAAGATTACTACCCACCCTGCTCCCGCTGCTTTTGGTTGTTGGATCCGGGCGGACTTGACTCGGGACACGAACATGCACCCGCCCGGACCGGCACTGCATTGCCGGTAATGCCATTTGGGCCAGACGTGTCTTTAGTATGGTTTGCAGTCACCCGTAGCTTCTGCTGGCTGTCCACAATGCGAGAGCTTGTCACGATTCAGAAGGGTCCTAGTGCCATGGCAGCGCCAGCAGCAACAACAATAGTTTGTAAACTTGGAGTTTGGTTTTACATTGGTGTGCCTTTTGTAGCAGCGGGCTAGACAGGCTGGTCCTTCTTCCGACTCGTACACAGAATTTCCTCACCCGCTTACACACTCCTCCCCTCCCACGCCCGACCAGATTTCCGTCCAAATGGTAGTAAATCTTACAAAATCAGCAGTGTTGCTGGTTTGATCTCTCTATCGTAAAACCCGGGGTATCGAATTTGCTCCTTTGTAAAACCTGTAGCCCATTCGTCCATTGATCAGAACAAAAAGCTAGCCCAATGTGAACTCCGTTGGCTTTCCCAGAAATAACAAAATGTTGAACTCCAATAAAATGCTGATCATAATCGTGTCATGCGTCGTTGTGTGTGGCTCGACTAGTCTTCGTCGGCAGCCTCGCCTTCGCCATCCTCCTCTTCCTCATCATCATCACTGACTGGTGGCTCCCAGGCATCCTCCAACTTCAGGCCTTTTCCAGTTGGTTGATAGTCGAAGGATGCACCCAAGAGGCCGCCATCGAACGGCAGCTTCTCTGGAGGGTCGTAGAGACCCAAGCCGATGAGGATGTCTCCCTCTTCTTCCTCGTCGTTCTCGTCCAGCGGTTGGAACGGGATGGACTCATCATCATCCTGGAGTGCTGGCTCTGGCTGCTGGGACTTGGGCGGATCCTCGGGCGTGGGTGGGGCCAGAGGTGCAAGGCTCGCCCAGTTTGCTGGAGAGTGCGAGGTCGCAACATAGCTAGGCAAAGGCGGCGCACAGGAGGGTCCAGGAGTGAAGGAGTACTGGGCCTGACCAAGAGTCGAGGGCGGCATGGTGGCTGCAGCATCTGCGGCAGAGACGTCCCAGCTGGGAGAGGAGTACGTCTGAGGCAGCTCATAGTTTGAGTACGGCAGGTTCAAGGGCGAGAAGGCTGACGCCGGTGAGCTGTATGCCGAGTAGGCGGCGGGCGTCGGTGGGAATTGGACGGGGGCAGGAGCAGCCGCAGGTGCGGCAGTATAGCAGTCCACATCGCAGTACGACGGGAAGGGATACTGGGCCGGTTGTGTTGATACTGGCGGCATATATGGTTGGGTCTGCGCCATGGTTGATGGGTGCCAGCTAACTGGTCGCGGAGCCTTCTTGACAGGCTCATAGTAGGCGTTGCCGCAAGTCTCAGGACCAGGCGTGGGCAGATATGGCTGCTCAACCACTTGTTGTGCTCGGTGGACGAAGGCCGGGTCATTCATCATTGTCCGTCGACGTTGCTGCATGAGTGAGTTGCGAGGGCTGTTGCTGGCGCTGGATGGTTTGGCAACTCTCATGGCGGTTCCGGTGTGAGCACCGCTCGAACCCCTCGAATATCTCCTGCTGGCTGATGCTGCCATTTGCCTGGACAGGTCTTCGAGGAAGGTGTCGTGGGTGTACTGAGCAGGATAGGACGGTATGCCAGGAAGGCTGCCTCCGACGAAGGATTGCATCATCTTGATAGTTGTGTGTTTGTAGGCGAGGTCGTCGTTGGTGAGTGATGTGTTGACGAGAAGGATAGGTTGGAAGGCATGGAGCACCGTAGTCTATTAGTATATGGCATCGTGGTGGCTGTCAAGGCAGATCGAGGTCTCTGACTGCTTATTATGGAATGGGTCGGTCATAAAGGAGGGCGAGCGTTGAGACAGGGACAGGGAAGCAAAGGGGCCATGTGGAATGGTTCGAAGGATACATCGAAGCTAGTTTGGGCAGGAGTGACATTGCCGCATTGGCACGGAGAACAAAAGTAGTGAGATGGGGACGGGGCCATTTGGCATGTGGATGTCTAGGTGGGAGGTATCATGGGGTCAAGGGTGGATGCGTCGGTTCGGGTCAAAGAGAGCTTGCATGCTGCGAAGGATTGGCCGCCTGCGTCATATCGACCTGCAGGGATCATTGTTTTATGCTGCTTGTGTCCTAGCAGCATTGGGGACGGTAGGACGACTGCCACATTCGGCACCAGCCCGATGGAAGCAGGAGGGATCAAGCGGACAAGCAGTAGCCCTGTCAAGCATGGTGTGAGGTGAAGCGGGCCAAGCTGAGGTGAACGATGTACCGTAGCACACCAAGTATCACTGTACCTCGCGCATTGGACAAAGCAATTAGGTTTTGGCCTGTCGGTGCTGCGGTACCGAATCGTGACTGCTGCTTTAAGAGAGTTCAGTTTGGGTAGTCCAAAAGCTGCGTACGCAAGCAGGAGGCGGGCCAGAAGCATACATTAGGTACACCGAGATACCTGCGAGGCATCTCAGCCGCCCGTGCTGGATGCAAAGAGCCGACTGCCTGTGCAGCGAGCGTGCATGGTAGCCCACATGCCGCGGTACGAAACAGAACACCTCTAGGTCGGTGTAAGACAAGTCGCGAAGGGGCAACCACGACGCGAGATTGCCTGAGCGAAAAGGCGGTAGGGTACTCTGGCGCATGAGCAGTTTGGCGTATCCCTGAGGCTCACGATGTACACGGTACCGGTATTTCGTGGTTGGAGGAGCGACCCCAGTCGACGGTTGGATCTGGGAATGTTTTGATTGGAACCGGCCCCTGGGGATAGAGGAAACGCACATGCAGCGTGGTATGGGCCACCGGCTAGCCAGAGCAAGGGCAGCCGGGGCCAGGCCTGGCGCCCCGTCCGTTCGGCACCATCAATTTGGCAGAGACCGTGTGAGGTGTGTCTGTCTGTGGGCCGCAGTCAGGCGGGCTGAGGGGGTACGGAGGTACAAGGTCAAGACTGCACGGGGCCGGGATGTCTAAGGACCAAGGCGAAGAATGAAGTAGCTGGGCCTGTGAGCATTCTCGCGGCTTAGAGAGCCCGTCCTGGGGTGGCCCCACGTATCAGAACTCGAGACCGGCCCTGAGGAAGGTAGCCTTTGCCCAATGGTGACACCGCCTTGCGAACAGGGACAGGTGCGCCAGGCTGCAGAACTTCGAGACTTTTGAGCGCAGTGATCCCATCCAAAAACGGCTGCATGCAAGGATGCTGGCATGTGGGATGGCGGACAAGGGGGGAGGACCCAGAAGCCCTTGCCCAGGCCCCAGGGGGGTTGCATCTGGGTCGGATGGAGTTGAGATGCAGATGCAGATGGGGACTTGACAGTGGGGACTGGGGCCTCGGGAATGGTAACGATGGGTTGGTAGGGGTGGGGGGGTGCATGAGGAGGACGTCCGGGGGGGGCGTGTGTCTTGTGACCTGACACCACGAAGTCAGCGCGCCAGGGAACCGTCAGGCAAAGACATGGAAATGAAACCCGTGCCAACTGGCCGCCCCGGCGTGAGACTTGTCGACGAACAGGGGGTCGGTGCAGTCATAGTGCCGTAGTATGGGTGTGCTCCTGGCGAATTCGATACTTTGCAAGGTTGGACGGAAGATCCCTTCGATCGTGGAAAAAGATCACCGGTTTCTGTTTTTACCACGTCAATGGTCGTGATGACTGGGGGCCCTGGGACCTGGGCCAAACCATAGCCCTGCGCCCTGACACCCAAACCCAGACCGACGACCACAACGCCATGATGAGACTCCTCAGGAACAGAACTGTGGGCCGCTGCACTGCATTGCACCGCACCGCAAAAGGCCGCAAGACCGCGCGCCAGCAAAGCCCGCAAGCAAGCCTCCGCCGGTGAGCTGAGCCATGAGGCAGGTCCCTTGGCGCCGTGAGTGAGCGAGCCAGGACAAGGTCCGGGAGGGGAGGTCTCTATTCCCACCGTCGTATTGTTGTCCATGACGGGTTGCTCGCGTCTTCGTCTTGCGAGGTGTGTTTCTCGGGAGTCGGGAATTGCATGGCACAAAAACGACAAATCACCATTAGGAGCAATGGTGTCTAGGTGATGTCTGAGAGCACAATGGCGGCCATCCTTGGAATATGCAACCTAGGCCAAGTGCTGCTGGTTGCAGGCTGGCGCCGTCGATGGGATGGGCTGGTGGCCAGGGTGATGATGACGGGCCGAGGGTCAGTCACAGATGCAAGCCAGGAGATTCTCCTGGGCCCGCATGCACCATACTGACGCGCTGCGCAAGTGTGTACAAAAGTACGTACCCCCTTACTACGCAGTAGCTTTACGGGCCCTGCGACGTCGTAAGTTACGGGGCACGCCCCCTCCAGCCATCCTTGGGTGGCAACCTCAGCAACCCTCGACTTTGTAGGATCGATGGGACCGGGCCAAATGATGCTGGCTGCAGGTGCGGTGCCGCTGCCGCTGCCGCTGCGCTGCGGTGTCAGAGTGTCCAGAGTGTGTGGGCTCGCTCTCGTGCTGGTCCCTTGGTCCTGCAGTCCTAGAGGAGCTGGCACGATGCACATCCCATCGGAGCACCTGACGCCCCAAGGCCTGACACACCACTAAGCGAGACGAATCTCCTCCGCCTGTAGGGGGCCACCTGGTGGCGGGGCGACACCTTGGTTCGGACTCACTTGCCCACGCATGCATGCGTCCATGATTGTCGCTCGTGTTCCTGGCCACAATTTATTACGCGTCGTGGGCAGGGCAGCCCAGGCCGCCTTTGCCGAGTCCAGTCTTCTGTGTTGTGCGGCCGCCGCATGATGGAATGGTCAGAGGAGGAGCCTTCTTCCACCACGGTGATGAGCTGGCCGTCCCGTGCCATCGTGTTAGCCTGACAGGTCAGATCGCCCTCCTGCGCCTTCAATCCAGAACGGAGAGGAGAGCAGTCGCACCACAGTAAGGCATACATAGAGCATGGTACATAGTCCAGCAGACACGGGCTTGCAGGGCACGCCGCCTTCCAGACGCGGAAGGCTGATTGCCGCCAAAGGCTTGCGTCGGGAGGCAGCATCGTCTTTTGAGTGGGCCGGTGCGTGTCGAACCACAGCGCGCAGGCCAGTAGATTGGACTTCGAGTGCCACCTACCTACGGAGCAGACGTGCTCGTGATACTTTTCGCCTCACATCCCCCCCGCCCGGTAGCAACGCACGGGTCAGGCCAGGACGGGGCGACCTAAGTGCAACGCTGGGTGTGCTTTTCCCCAGGTTGGATGGTCTCGGGTTGGGGGCTTGGGAGGGCTTCACAGACCCGTCTCATTTAGGGGCGGGCGCGAACTGTTTCTCATAGAGTTTCGCGATCCTACAGAAATTACTGCGCAGTGTGATCATCGGCGAGAGGCGTGTGTACTCGGCGGCCGGGGAGAAAGAGGGCGTGCCGGCAGGGTGCGTACTGTCTGACTGTGAAGTGTGTGCACTGGGGCACGTACGGAGGCACTGGGCGTAGTGTGCTTGGTAGTGCGAGCCTGGCTGACTGGCCAGAACTGGCGGACTCGGCGCGAATGCGGTGACAGAGGATCGTGCTGTGGGTGTGTTGGTGTGTTTGGTACGGTCCGGTATGGTCTGGTCGCGGAGGGCAGGGTAGGTACGCCGCTGATCTGTCCGTGGAGCATGCCAATCAAGGTAGGTAGGCCCGAAGATGAATCGACCAGGATCCGAGAGACACAGACCAAGCCCCCAGAGGCAAGCTTGAGGGTGAAGGTTGGAAAGTCAGGACGAGAATCACCAGAGTCAAGTCAGGCTCCATCACACACACATGCACACACACCCGCCCGTCCGCCCTGGCCGCAGCATCAGCAGGGAGCAGCAGTTCCGCCTAGGGCAGGTCCTAGCTGCCCAGGTGCAGGACAGGGCAGCAGGGCAGGTCGGGTCAGGTCAGGGCAGGTATGAGCCGTAGTGGGATGCAGGAAGGGAGGGGGGGTGAGCGCGTTTCGCTGGCTTCGTTGCTACGCGAGGCGGAAATGGAATGGACCTGCACCTAAAAATGAAGTTCCAGGCGACTGGCCGCCTGCGTTCTTAGCGCTGCGAGGACTTGGCCGTGGCCGCCTTCCCCCTGCCAGCCTTGGAGCGCTGGAAGCCTGCCCTGGGGGAGGAGCCAGCCCAGGCCAGCCAGACGATGAGGCGTGCATGCCCATGTCCGAGTTACTGCGTACACCCAGCGCTGCCTACCTCGTACCACTAGCCTGCCAGGTAGCAGCCGACAGTACAGGATGTACGGATTACATGTATCCGTAGTGCTCCACACAACAGACCTAGGGCACCATCCCTGGGTAATGACTGACATTTTGCCTGCTACGGACGGTGTGCCACCATTTTCTTTTTGAGTTCCAGTCTTTCCCAGGTCCAGCTTCCAAGCCACCAACGCTTACGCAGCACACACCTGCTGTGCCGGGCTGTATGTGCCACTGTTACACGTGCTGCACTGAACACAATTGCTCAACTCACCCACAGTAGCATGCGCTACATACCTAGGTACTGTAGGACCCAGAACGCGGAGAGGGGATTGGCATTATGGGTATATACGTACACCGGGCGTGCCGCGTAAGAAGTGTTCCAAGGTATTTTCCACCTCCCGCCTGCCTTTCTCATTCGTCCGTTGTTCAGGGATTGCCTCGACCGTTGACACACCGACCCCCTTTTTGTTACTGGAGCTGCACCTTCCTTCCCACTTGCACTTGCAACTCGCACTTGCGCTTGCACTTGCATTCGCGCCTACTACGGTAGAGTACATCTGCCACCCTGCGCCCGCCGCACCGACTGACCGGCCATTCCATTCCCGTCTCAGACGGGCCTGCTCTAACGAAACTTTCCTCAATCCTACGTAACACCGAGCCGACTACGTAAGATTGACCCGGCTCAGTACCAGGATTGCCGTAGCCATTCTTGCGCATCGTACGCAGTAGCGTACCGTACCGCACCCCTCTTGCTGCTCCTCCCTTCCTTCCCCCTTCCCTCCCTTCCTAGGATGATGATTCCGCTGCCCCACCCCGGATAGCGACTGCCCTCCACCCTGGCGCCTTGCCTTGGCTTGGATCATCACCCAGAGACCAAGGAGGGCCAATCAGTCGAGGGTACGTACCTGATGGAGTCGAAGCACATTGGATGTGCCGTCGCCAAATCCGTGAAGAGACATGACCATGACCACCACACCTGGCGCCCCGCCCAATGCACCCACCTGCCGTAGCTTGCTGCCGTTGTCGACGCGATGTCGATGGCGATATTGCATGGCGCTGGTTCAGTTGCAGTTTGCTGCAGTCATTCCTTTTACCTCACGCACGATCAGCGAGCAGCCTACCGTCATGCACAAAGCATGTACATGTAGCGTCCTTGGAGGCTCGAGCATGACAAGCACACCAGAAATGCTCCCAACCTACCTGCGAGCCTGTCTCCTGTCCATGGTGCTGTGCGTCGACTGGTCTGATTCCCTTGTTGGCTAAGTGCATCATCAGCCATCCAACAGCACGAGACACGAGACCGGACCCGTCCCGTCACCAACTATCCTATCCTGTCCTCCAGGCGTGACCCACAGGGGCATGTCGCCGCCCTGTTGTCGCGCCTCCATCCGACGACCACTTGGTCTTGGCTCTGGGTTGGTCGGACACCTCAAACGGCAGTCTATGCTACGACATCGTTCTCGGAACACCACAGCCTGTTTCCGGTCCCTCCGTCCTGGGCCGTTTGCGAAAGGGGACGCCGCCCGATCCTGGCACAAGCCCCATGCTCAGCACTCCTCACAACCTTACCCAGCAGCCCAGCAACCCAGCAGAGCCCCGCGTCTGTTCTTTGAAACGGCAGCTGTTGGCTGGCTCATGAGTTGGCTGGTTGGGCGGTACAATCCTGCTTTTGCCTTTCCGGCGGCCTGAAACTGGTCGGCGGATGATTTAGTGCCCCTCCACATTCTTGCCCACCCCCTCCTCCAAGGGTGCAACAATGCCCTGCGCGCAATGTGCTCCGAGTCAAAGCTGACGGGTTGAGTCTCGAGTACAGTAGTAAGCTCGAGGGCCGCATGATTACTCAGACGCGTCGAGATCGGCCATGTCCATCGCTCGCCTGTCTGCTTTGGCCGCCTGGCCATTCAGCCGCCCAACCACCGGCCCAACCCACCGAAGTTGCAACCTGTTGAGGCTCAGGAGCGATGTCTCCGCAAGTAATCATGCGCGGCAGCAGCAAACTTTCGGGTCTCGCGCAACTGTGTCAACTTAACCACCATCCTCTTTCGGACCCAGACCTGCACTACCCGCCGTCCAGGGCGGCGTGCCTACCTTAGTTGAACATGACTTGCGCCTCGAAACTCAAGCTGACCCGGTGCAACACTGGCCTCTGGAGATCGATCCGATCCATTTGCATCTTGGCGGCCACCTGCCTTCTGCGAGACTAGTCAAGAGCAGACGAGGGTCGGGCCCATCATCGCTGTCGACTCTTGTCGACCTGGCATGGTAGTCAGTGCAAGGGTATTGCCCCTTGGCCTTCCGCGCGCTCGGCAGACCATCGTGAGGTACTGTGAGTCGCACGGTTTGGCTTCCTACAACGTCGATCTCCGGCATAGCCTAGAAACCAAGGCTCCATCTTTGCCAACAAAGGGCCTCGATGCCTAGCGAGACGAGCGGGGAGTTTGACTTCGACTCCAAGTCACACTACTCAAGTGCCCGATTCCTGGCTCTGCAACTCCAAGCTTTATTACTCTGCGGGGCACGAAAGTCGTCGATTGTGTGCACGCCTCTCAGCCCCCGGCAAAACCGCACTTGAGGTCGGTCAGACCGGGGCCGGCCGGCGCTAGAAATCTTCATGTACCCAGGTATCCAGGATCCTCGCGTGCGGTGCTTGTGCTGTCTGGCACTCCTGGATTTGCGGCCCACTGGAAATTTCCCCAAATTGTTGGCCTATACCCAAGCACAAAGTCGGTCAGCAGCAACTCGGTGTCATCGCTCGCCCCAGCCGGCGGATTCGACTCCCACCACAATTCACATAGTGCAAATACTACATCACGTCGTCGACCGTCTTGCCTCGGTAGCAGAGCCTTGTCCTAACCTTCTTTCCATTGGGCGAGCCAATCCCACGGGCACTTTATACCCCGGAACGATGACCCACCCTCCAGTACATGACGACAGGGGTTGATGCGGAAAGAACTCATCTGGAAAGATTGGAAGGTCGATCTCAAGGCCCGTTAGCCATGCATCCCTGTCAAGCGCACCCTGAAACAAGGTACATATGCTCCAGTGCTACGGTTCCTCTTTCGATGCTTCACTCTTAGCATTCTGGTACCTCGGCCCATGCCAAAATTGCCGCCAACTTCCGCGTCGCGTCTTCAGCCACCAAGTGCAGTCACGGCTGGGTGAGGTTAATGTGTGCCTGCTTGAATGCGCATCGATCACCTTTCGTGGGCGCGATGAAGTGTCATTGTACCAATGATAAACTTTGACTTTCAAGGTTCCTGCCAGATGTCCTCCAGCAAGCGATTCATCATGCTCGAGAGCTAGCCAAAAGAGACCAATCACAAAGATGCGCTGCGTGCAATGCAGCCGCCCTAAAATGTCCTTCCGGCCGGTGCCATCGTCATGGGTTCACCTGGGCTGTGCCACGGGCCGCAGGATGGCTGGAGACTAGGAGGCGGGCCCCGGCCCCTGTCCCAGCTTTGACTCTCGAGTGACCAGGCCGCCGTTCAAAAGTGGCGTCTCCACGTCCCGGCCAGATCTGATGTCCCGTGTTATTGGGCAGTGCTCAGTACCTCGCGTCAAGCACACTAGCGCTTTCGAAAGTGACAAGAGACAGGGGCTGACTGCCAGAGGATCGAAATGCAGGGTATCGATTACCTTGCCATCCCAATGGGGCCTTGCCACCTTGGCAGACAGCCTGCCTGCAAATACTGCATGATTTTCTCGCATTGCTGGGATTTCGGTCGATTCAAACACGGCCACCAGGCCACGGTTCGACGGAGGCAGTGTGATGTGACTCCAACAAAGTTTCGACCCAGGTCTGCTGGACCACGGACGTCAACGTCAGATCGCAAACCAGAGTTGCCTCGGATACACATCCTCAAAGAGTACCGCAAACTCCCCGGAATGAATTCAAATACCGACCTGTGCTAGGAATTTGTACGCCTCGGGAAGAGATCTGCAGCAATTTGTGCCTCATCTCGTCTCCGCTGTTCTTCGCAGAATTCACCACTGGAACGTTCCCCCTTGCGCCTCTCACGCTGTCACAGATTCCTAGACCTAGCGGGCTGTCGGAGGATGCGCTGACTCGCAGGACACGTCGTTCTGACTGCCAGTGATCTGATCTGACTGCCGCTTTCAGGCCGGGTCCATCGCACGCTGCCACTGACTGTGGTATCCACCGGACTGACCAGCCTTAACACAGGGGTGCGTTCTCCAATATCACCGGCTCGCTCGGCGTGAGCTAAGAATCGCTTTCTCTGGGGCGCCGTGGGCCCTGTTCATGTTGTGCCTTTGTGTTGCGGGCCCCCACACTGCACTTGATGTAATTTTCAACCCTGTCAACATCCACCCACCAAGTTGTACACCTGTACCTCTCGGTACGGGTTCTGCGGTCTCTGGGTGTGGAAAATTACCGGACATTTCCCTGCGGATGCGCCGTGAATCGTACTGCCTTGAAAGCACTCGCTCGGATCACCACGTCCCTCGCCCTGCTGATGGGCGGTTACGGCTGATGGCCTGGCCATTTCGGCGATCACACACCCAGTGGTACCCATCGCCCATCGATGGTTGGACGAGAACGACACTGTGGCCTGTCTCGCACCTCGCGGCAGTACGGCGGTGCCTACACTAGATACCTGGACCGAATGTGGGAAGGCTATTTAGAATCGGCCCAATTTCGCTCACCTCCACGGGCAGCCAGCTACCCCACGACGTAGTGGTCCAGGCTCCAGTTACGTACCGAACTTGCCTGCCAGCCCGTCAGCCTCCTGGCCTATCGCGGCCGATGTCCGGATGACTTCACTGACGTCTCACCAAAATGCACGCACGTCAATCGCCGCCACGGTCCACCACAAGCCAGGACGTTATCATGCAACCTAATCGCCTTGAACTATGATCGGCGTCTACGAATGTAGTTTGTAGCGCAGCCACGGCCGAGACGAAACCCTGACAAACCGAAGACTTCGTGTGCATGCCCGCGCGGGTTCATCGGTACTGCTGAACACCAGGCGTGGAGGACCCCGGGAGGCTCCGTTAAAACACCGAAAACAATGCAGAGTCGAACCAAAATGTACCCAGACACGCGTAATCCACCCACGGCACCAGGGACAGGCAGGCAATCATCATCCGGTGTCCAGCCACACTGATCCGCCAACAACTCGGGTCGCGAACTTCCACCATTGGGAAACCACAAGGAAGCGACCTTGTGTTGATCCGGTGCCCAGCTCAACTTCGCACCTCGATTTTCAGCAAATCCTGGCTGGTACAGACTGTTTCAAAGCTTTGGGCATAAATGAGGAATGCCAGGGCGTGCCCTCAACAGCCAAAGCGTGGGCGTGGGCGTGTGCGTGGTCTACTGTGAAGTGGGATCCCAACCGGGCAACCGAGCACCACACTGGCGCTCGTTGGGTTCCCTAGACCGCTTGGCCAACCAAAAGTTTAAGGGCGGAGCCCTGATAATAGCAATCACTTCTCATTAGCAGCGACACATGATTCGTGCTACGGCCGTCGTATGCAAATGGCGGCGGAGCGCCGCAGCCTTGACTTTTGAGGACCAGGACTGCTAGCTCCCTTGCCGTCTGTGGCTGAAAATATCGGACGACGTCCGCGGCGCAAAACTATCTTGGTCGAACCCTGTCACATTTCCAATGCCAGCGAGGCAAGCGGTCTGATCCTGCTGGATTGTCCATATTCCCCGAATGGCACACCTCACAAACTTTTCTCCGCCTTAAGCAACCTTGACTCCTTCGTCGCCGCCAAGTTGTGGATGCGTGCGTGATCCGAAGACTGCCCAGAAAGGATACTTCGCCGCGGGGATTGAGCTTTCAAGCTGACCCTAGCTCGAACTCGAAACGACGCTCGATATTCCAGCATGACACGATAGTTGGCTGATGTCGTCGGGTGTGGCATATTGTGAGGGCAGCCCAACGACACATGAGAGACCCTACCTCGTTTGGTGCCGGGCTCCATACGTCTGCAGGGCATTAACATGGTGATGGAACGAAGCTGGTTACCCTGACCGAATGAGAGCCTGTGAGTTGGCTCTCAGATTTTGCTGTGTGCATGCCAAAGGCAACAGTGGCATCTGCTCATTTTGCGCCCCCGCGAAGCCTTTCAGCGTTACAGCGACTTATGAGATATCGGGATCGCGCTGGCTGACTGCCTGATGTTTTGGCCCACGGAAGCAAAGGAATCGCCAGCCGTTCTGTACGACTGTCCAATCCTAGCCCAGGAGTACCTCGAGCGTCACTCACAGGGCAACTCGCCCCTGACCCGCTCTGACCAAGTCGACAATGTCTCGACGCAAGCTTGCTGCACCGGCATGGGTATTGAGGCACATTTTTAATCTATCATACCCCCTATCTGCAGCGTCATCGAAACGGATGCCAGTCCTCACAGCGTGAGGGGCATGGCCCATTAGATTTGAACGCTATTTCCGGCATACACGGAGTTTCGACCGCGGGGAGCCACAAGAAGCCGCCTTGGGAGGGGCCGGTGGCCACCCACAGTTCGGATCAACTCCCATCCACCGTCCCTAGTCTCGAATGCACAAAGTACGGTACACCGCTTGTTCCGTGGTTGCATATTACCCTTTCGTTGACCTTTGTTGTAATCCTCGTAATAGTGACATCCTGAGGAATGAGTTGGGTACTTCCAGCTGACGATCTCGCAGCAACCCTCGCCGACCTTTCAACACCAGTTGACTGGTTTTGCCGAGACTTAGCCAGGCTGCCAGGTAGCCACAAGCTGTGACGCAAACCTCCTGAGGGGACTGCTCTCCAGATTGGAAACAAAGCAGTCGGTCAGGGTGCGGGCTAAAGAGCAAAGCCCACACATACTTGCTTCATGATCATCAGTCTAGCCCTCGGCCTTCATGCAATCACACAACTGATCCATCCGCCTCCAGTGCCTTTGCCCCAACCGGCTGTCCTGACTCAAACCCAACTCCGATCAACCTGCAGGCGACAATTTGGACGCCAATCCTCCAAACCCATCCTGCTGGATCTTGGTTGTAGCAAGGTTTACGGCGAATCTGATTGTCCTTTCATCATTCCAGTCGCCCCTGCGACAAAGCAGACCGTACAGAGTCCCCGCTACGAATGTGTCCCCGGCTCCTATAGCGCTGCATACCGCGCTCTGTCAGCTTGATGATCTCGTTCATGATTGTGGGCACTGGAGAGTGGGCCCTTTGCAAATGGCGAGGGAAGGGAGGGGGCGTCCATCATACTCGACAATTTGGACGGTGGCAGCTGGTTCTGGCGTGACGTTGAAGATTTGCTGAGCCGGCAGCGATTTGGCGGTGGCTCCTTTGGCGCCCCAAGTGCAACAAAGGAGTGACCTATCAATACTTCAGTCTTGGTGTGACATATGGCCACCTGGATGCCAACAGGCTACTGCGGGAGACTACAGTTGGAACTTACGCCTTAGGTGTCCGCGCGCATTCGCCTGCCAGACATGCCTCAGCGCTTGCGTATCCCTCGCCCTGGTCCTCTTGATCAGCTTTGTTGTCCTTGGTCGTGACCGGCTGATCAGGACGCGAGACACCCTTCCGACTCACCTCAGCCCAACTCTTAGAATAAAACACAACATCAGCCTCGGCGGCCAGCTCCCGCAAGCCCTCCCTCGCGGGCTTCTCGACCTCGACGCTGATGCGAGACTGTGGATAAGAGTGGCGCAGGTGTAGGATGCACTGAAGGCTCGTTTCTAGGATGCGACCCTGCCGCTCTCGTCTTTAGCCATGGCTTTTCGGCTGCCGAAGCGCAAGATATGAGCAGATCCTGCCTGCGCCTGACGCCTCGATCTGATCCTACTTTCAGGCCAGGGAACTCGGCGTGGACACACCTCAAAATGCCACCACATATCTTCAGCATCTTCATCATGGAACGCGTCCGCAATAGCGACGAATTCGTCTGTCGTCATCTCGTCCAGAGCATTGTGGTTCACAATAGTCCGAGTACCTGTCGCCTGACTAGACATGATGCAACAGCTGGCCGCCTCTGTCTGATCGTCTCGGTAGATGCAGTGGCTCAGATCGATCGGCGAGTCTGGCCCGAATGATGACACTACTTTCGCTGTTGCTGATGCGTGGCGGTTGGGAAGAGTTGTGACGAGGTGGAGGCCGAGGTCTGCTGGCGTCGGCAGGAACTGTTGCAACACCTCGAGTGAATTGCCGCCATTCCCTCCTCGTCGGACTCTGAGGCTTGTTGCACGTAGTTTGGCGTCCTCTTCGGGATAATGAGGGACGCTGCAAGTTGATATGTGAGTCAGCCAGCGTTCAGTCACGACGACCAGCACGACCGAGATACCTCACCTGAGAACGGTGTCAAGGTAGCACGCGCCGACCATGAACAGGTGCTTCATCGCGGCTCTGTTAGCTGCAGCCACGTCTTTCCTAGACGTGTGCTCTTCACTTTATTGTGCACGTCCTCGAAGGTCTGGCACGACAACTTTGTAGTGGATTCTTGCAAGTGCACGAGTTACGTCACAGGCCGTTCATCTGCGGTTCTTCTTACGGTGCATGTCAACTGTATGCAATGGGATTGAGTCGCAGGGAACGAAAACCACGCCCGATCCTCGCGTGGGCTCATTCGCATCTCGCAATAGCAAGTGTGCGGTCACATGAGATACGATGGTTCCTGAACGTGTCGTCTGCGAGGTAGGTAGTTCGGCAGAGCGGCAAGCCTGAACTCCGCATTCCCCGAGTTCGCTCTGATTGGCGAGTCTCAAACTGTTGGCACCAAGTCTTGCTTAGTATGCTACCTAGGTCTGCTGTTCGCTTGAGCATAAGTCCAAGGCGGCCTCTCGTGTAGCTTTTCGCACAGCCTGGCCACTGGACGTCGTGGAGACGCTGGTCTCAAGCCAAGAAATGTCAATTGGCGAACTCGATGCCGTGGCGTAGCTCGCACCTGTGGGCTGCAAGCCGTTGGGGGCACACGTTCCCATGCAGCCTCCCCAGCTGGACGATCCACGCGACAGTAGGCAACGGCTGCCTCTCTGTTTCATTTATCAGGCGGTCGGCGGCGGCTTGCTGCACCGGAGAAACCCTCGGAGGTGGGACATGTCCTGTGCCACCGCTTGATGAGACAGAGAGGTCTCAGAGAAGAGAACAGTAGACTGCAAACAGCGCTGTTGGCACGGTACGTTTCACGAAAGGGGGTCGTCACGAAAGCAGCCGGATAAGCAGTTCTTGCTTTTTGCTGGTTTTGTTCTCTTGCTGCTGTTGCCGGAAAGCGAATCGATGTTGTCGTGTGTGCTTCATTGCCTGCCTCATGCTCAGCGACTGGTGTGCTTGCTATTCAAGAGTTTCGGTCAGTCAGACACGGCTTATATTTGACACCTTGGGTGGGACGGCGTGCGATACACTGTACCATGGTGATAGGAGGCCACGCCACAAACAGCAGTCTTTTCATAATCTTTTCTGAGATGCGAGTTGTTCATGGGTCCAGATGATGGAGCCAAGATCGTTCCAACCGGTCAAGAAGCGCCTGTCCCCACGGCTTTGAACACGGTGATGTCTCCGCCGCAGTTTAGATTGGACGAGATTCTATATGTTCCACGAGGGCAAAGACCAGGCCACGGCCCTGCCTGGTCCGCGCTCGTGCAGTCCTCACGAACTCTGTGTATTTTCTGGGGCTTTAGTGAGGGTAGATTCGTGGTGATAAGAGATGTGCCAAATACGCAGTAGTGGGCAGGCCTGTCTCCCGCTGCTAGTCCAGTGTTCGCATGTGGTCGAGCAAGACCAGACAATGACGAACTCTGACAGACCTGGCTTCGTGCCCCGCCCCTTCTTTCCGTCTTCCTGCTTAGCTCTGTAGTACGTGTGCCCGAGCAATTCAGATATCAACATTCTCGGGTCATCCGAGGCAGACAAGATGACCATTGCCAGGGGAAGGGAGTTTGACTCATAGTGGCATACCTAGGTAATCACATTGCCTGCAGAACAATCGTTACCTGCGAACAGCCACTGGGCAGTGCCGAAGTTCAAGTTCTCCCTGGGATGCCACACGCCCGACGAAAGCAGTTGTTGTTGGCCGAGAGCAATGAGTCGGCTATGCGGCCCGTCACGTTACCAGATCGACGACACTTCTTCTCCATTGCGGTCACTGCTTGAGCCGAGGTTTCTCCGCCCAGACCGTCACCGTCGCTTCCCCTTTTCCTCCAGAGAACACGCCCAAGCTACGTGGCTGGTTTGACATTAATCATGCTGCGACTCCTCTGGCTTTTGGAAGCATAGGTATTTACACAAATCATCATTGCAACCCCAGATGTGTGTTGATATGTCAAGCGCGGGCACATTCTGAGCAAAGGAGAATGGCCACATCTACGCAAACAATCACGATCCAGAACTGCCCTGGTGAGGGCGTCGAACACTATGAGCTTCGGAAAATTCGCAAGCCTGCAGGCTTCGCCAGCGGTCCGGTGAGCGATGCGGAAAGGGGCGGCTCGTCCTCAGGGACAGCAGCAGGCTCAGCACTTGCAGCGCGTGAACGAGAACAGGACTCGTTGTTAGAAAAGCTACCGTAGCCGTGGCTGAAGATTTTCAGCGTGGGATTCTCATTCTTCTGTGCCGGCATCAATGACAGCACCCTAGGCCCGTTGATTCCCTACTTGCTGGTCTCGTTCTCCATCGGCACCGGTATGGTGGCCGTCCTGTAAGTCTACCGCGCTACATCGGCAAAGCGCGCGGTACAGGAGCCTGACAACATGCCCCTTCCCTCCATCACAGGTACGCGTGCAACTTCGCAGGCTGGTTGGCAGGCGCCCTGACCAACCCAGCCCTCGCGCCGCACCTGAGGCTGGGCCAGCTCCTCTGCCTCGGCGCCCTCCTGCAGCTGGCCGCGCAGGTGCTGCGGCCGTTCGGGTGGTCCGGACTGCCCGCTTTCGCCCTCTCGTTCTTCCTGCAGAGCCTGGGAACCGCGTACCAGGACGCCCTAGGCAACACCTTTGTCAGCGGCGTCCGGGCCGCGCACAGGTGGCTGGGGTTCATACACGCCATGTATGCGCTTGCGCTGCTCGTGGGACCGCTCCTGGCCACGGCCATCGCGTCGAATGCGACGCCCGGAAACGGCAGTGGGTTTGTCGGGGGTGAGGAGTCGTGGAAGAGGACGTACTTTGTCACTGTTGGCCTCGGGGTTGTCAACGTGGTGTGGGTGATGGCTGCGTTCAGGGATACGCTGTGGGTGCCCAAGCCGGGTGATGGTGTATCAAGAGGGGGCGATGAGGAGGTCACTGGAAGGGCTGCGGGCGAAGAGCAGGATAGGCAGACGGCGTTGTCTGCTCTGCGCGACATGGGCACCATGTTGAAAGTGAAGGACGTCTGGCTCATCAGCTTGTTCTTCTTCTTTGCCCTTGGGGCTGCCCAGACTGCGGGCGGTAAGTGGTCGAAAACCCCATTCCCCCGTAGACTGGGCCCATATCTGTCCGATGCATTCAAGACGGCTGACTAAATGTGGCAGGCTGGGTCGTCGCCTACCTCGTCGAGGTGAGAGGGGGAGACGTCGCCAAAGTAGGCTACGTGCCGTCCGGTCAGGCCGCCGGGATGCTGCTGGGCCGCCTCCTGCTCCCAGAGCCAACCCACCGCTTTGGGGAGAAGCCGATGCTGCTTTTATACTTTGTCATCAGCATCGGTCTCCAGCTTGTGTTCTGGCTGGTGCCCAACATCCTCGCTGGTGCTACGGCCCTCAGTATCATGGGCTTCTTCCAGGGCCCTTTCTTTGCGACTGTAAGTGTTAAGAGTGGCTTTCGTCTTGCCGATACTGCATCAGATGAATCGCTAACGGTGGATGGCACAGGGAGTCTCAGTCGCGTCGAAACTTTTCCCACGCAAGATCCAAGCGGCAGCTCTCAGTAAGATGAACCCCAAACCCCAAACCCCTGTGCTTTTGCAACATACGTCAGCATGGCTTACCGACACGCTGCTATCAGGCTTCATCTTTGTGGTTGCTCAGGCGGGCGCTGCTATCTTCCCTTCGTTGACAGGGCTGATTGCCGGCAAGGCTGGCGTGCAAGTACTCCAACCTATCGTGCTGGCTCAACTCGTAGTGGCGACCATCTTCTGGGCGTTTGTGCCTAGGGTCCAAGAGCGCAGGGAGTAAGGATAACACCGACGAAAGACTAACAGGCCGTATGAAAGCGACGCCATGTAAGTCGCTGCCTTGTCGTACAATTTTGTTTAAGAAATAAGTGTCAAGCCCTGATATAGGTGCCATGAGGCAAAGCAGTGCTGTGTAAAATTGTCATGACTCCTCCCCGTACAGGCCATCTTCCGCAACCATGGCAAAGACCTTCTCGGACTTGTCAAGCTCGATAGCCCATTTGACACTCTCGAAGCCCTGTCGAGTCCTGATTTTAACCTCAATGTCAGTATCCGGCTCCATAAGGACTGCGGCGACGTTGGTGTTGGCGGTAGTCGGGGGCTTCCACCCTCCTTCAATAGGGTTCATGTCCAACCTGGCGATGAAGACGGCGACGACGGCGAGAACCTCATTTGGTGCGAAATGTCTGCCTGGGCACAAAGTCTTGCCTCCACCAAAGGTGCGGAAGCACACATCTCGCGGACAATTCTGCTTCTCCTCGGGTTGAAGTCTGCGACGTCGGCGCCCCCGAGGCTGGAATCCTGATGAATGATGCGGCTTGGCATTTGCAGCATTTCACCCTTCTTTAGTAACCACCGATCGAGGTAGGTGTCTTCCATCACCTCGCGCACCGATGTGCCCATGGAAGAATAACGGGGTACTTCTTGATATGAGGATAGCAATAGCGGGCAAGCCTCCTTAAGAGTGGTTATGTCGATGGTTTTGACGGTGGAGCCGCTCTCGATGGTCGTTACGGTGCAGGCATCGATCTCGCCGCGGGTGTCCTCGAGGAGACCCGGATGGGAGTGGAGCATGAAGAGGGTCCAGAATGCTGATGGCGCCGTGTTCACCAAGATGGCAATAGAGCCTCTGACTTCATAGCAAGCGATATCCTCTAGTGGGACGTTATTGTCGATCTCCGCTTGGTCTCGCATCTGGGCGAGAGCCGATGCCTTCTTCACTCCTATAACTCTGTGGTATGCCTCGAAAGCCTTCGCAACCCTGGCCCGCGCAGCAACAGGTTTTCTAGCGGTGATGGAAAGAAGGAAGCCAATCAGAATCGACATTAAACCGCCTTCAAATTCCCTAAGTGAAACAGCTAAAGTAGAAGCTTGCCCGGTGAGAGGATCTTTGCTTTCCATTCACACTTACCAGAAAGCATCGGCGATCGCTCTATCGTCATACGGGTTCATAGGACCGTAGACTGATCTCGTCGTTGCAGTGGTGATAGCATCTCTTAGCCAGGAATACATGCCAATCTTTCGGGACTCCCCCCTGGCTGGCTCCAGCAGATCAAGCGACTTTGCGATCTCCTGTATCATCACTCGATTCATGTCGTCAAGCAACGAGCCGGGCTTGAGTGCTGTCCGCATCGCGGCATAAGACTCCATCGATAGGCCAAAGTCGCCCTCGTCGCCGTTGACGTTCTTGGCCGAGATATCCTGGGCCTCGCGGCTGGCACCGCAGACCGTGGACGCGAACTTGGCCTCGATGGGCGGGAAGGCGAGGGTCTTGTGCTGTTTCTGCACCGTCTGTGTGAGCTCAGGCTTCGTCACCACGTACATCTTCTGACCCGGGAGTGACATGGTGAAGACGGGCGAGCCCGTTCGCTGGCTGTGACAGGAGCTAAGTAAGAGCTCGTCGCGTGACTTGTGGTGATTGGGATGAGGTTGTGAGCATACCTGAGGTCGATGTAATAGTTGAACTTCGAGCGGGAGAGCCCAATCATCTGTGGCCGATTATGGGGATCGACTGGGGAGCTAGAGGGGGCTCGCGAGGGTCGTGGCTGAACAATTTGCGAGCAGCGATTGTGATAAGAGTCACGACGCCGATTAACAGGAGGAGGGTGGAATTATTGGCGGGAAAAGCCATTTTGGTAAGTGTGAGCTTGATGCCAATGAGCTTGATGCCAATTATATGGGGTTGTAAACGATAGGATGTCACGGAGTTTGAAAACTGAATAGCTTCAACGTTCATGTTGGCCGTCTTTAAGGGCAGTCTGCACCAGGGCGCAGCCTGGGCGCATCCTAAACTGTGTTGGGTGGATCATGTTGGTTCAGAATCTCGTACCAACATGCAGCGTCAATCCATTAAATCACAGTATTTCAACCCTTAGTGTCGCTTGCCGAGCTGGTCTTGCGACATGATGTTGCATTCAAGCGGTCTTAAAGAGACGCTATGTATTGTACGGTTGAGGTCGCTCCATGTAGATGCTCTCAGGCAATGCTCAGACTAAGCGTTGAAATGCAAATGAAAGAGCCACTACTATAGAATTCATGGACTTGTAGTGCTTAGCATGTTGAAGCTGTGTAGAGGTATGCGACAATGACCACATTAGCCTCATGCTTTTTCCGACTTTCCACCCAGGGTGCTCGTGCTGCTGCCTCCTGTCCCACGAAGGTCCTTGGATGAAATGGCTGTCGACTGTTTATGTAGTTCAAGCTCGGTGCGAGACTCATCATTAGGCCAAAGCCTTTCTTCGTCGTCGTGAGGGACGGTCTCTTCTTGTTTCGTGTTCCGCGGACCGGAGCTGCCATCACGGGCCTTCAGTTCGTAGACCTCGGCCCGGGCAGCCCGCCGTTTCTTGTTGATGGCAAGAGCGCTCGAGTGCAGCAAACGGGGCGTGTCCTCTTCTGCCTGTTCCCCTGGAGTTCGACGGAGGCTGCTCGTGAAGAAAGGCCGAAGATATCGACTGGCCAAGGGTCGGAGTGCTGGTACTGAAGAGCATACTATTCCCGCGCTCACTTCGACGTAGCACCAGTAGTATGTTTGGATGATGTCCCATGTATAATCGTCAGATTGCATGACTCCAGCGAACATTATCACGGTCCTAGTGATGGCCGCCGCGCATACCCTACCGAGTTCAAGTTAGGAGGCAAACCCATGTGATCGGGTTGGGGTTGGGTTCTTGTTTCGACCTACAATCCTCCTGTTGCAAAGAGAAATATCAAGGAAACCTTCTTCCCGGTCCTCATCTGTAGAGGCAGTATGATTGGGAGTGGCAGAATGAATAGGGCTGCGTCCACCAGAATATTTGCAATGCTCAACACAAGCATCACAGTCACCTGCGAGTAGCACTCCGCACCGGTTATTGTCATATCCCAGGCGGCGGCAACAGGGCGACATCGAAACACCATGACCAAAATATACGCCAGTGAGTACCCGCATACGAAGACGATGAGGACCCACACCGAAATGCGGAACGATTTGACCGGTGAGAGCTGCAAGTACAGAACGAGCAGGCTTAATTTTGCGAAGGTGATTGCAAGACAGTAGAATGATGTCGCGACTATCGTCCACTGATCAACAAAGTCAGCTTGACGCTTCCGCCATACTGAAAGATATGACGCCTTATCACTCACAGCTTGCAGACCTTGAGTAAAATCGTAATATAGAACATTCCAAACTGAGTGTGAGGTTAGCACAAGTATGGCAGTGGGAGTCCACTTTGCGATTCAGCACGGTTCTTACTGTGTAACCCAATTCCGACGTCTCGTTCTGTTCCACTGGCATTAGCTAAGGCAACAATGGTAGATCTAGGAAGCGGCTGGCATACGTATAGCGTTGCTTATTACCAAGAGAATCGATGCAATTACTGCCGCCGCGGCGAAATCTGGTATCAATAAGACTCAGGCAACAGTCAAGGCGGCAGTTAATCCAACGAACTCACAATCGTCTACCCGGAAAGGCATTTTCACAATATATTTCCTGGTCAAGATACGAAGTGCTACCACTGCAAAGGCTATGGCAGTGGTCACAATACTGACGAGACCCATGGCGAATTGACGGGTTGGACTGCCATCAAACCGGGGCCTACCATCAGGTGGCGGAGCCATGTAGACGATGCCGTGGTCATTCGACATTTTGAACGGATTGGTGAAAGAGAAAAACGACGAAAATCCAAATTGAAATCCAAAAGAGATTGATCCAAAGAAGGGAGACGGTATCTTAGAAGTCTGAACAGATGGTACGGGGGTGCCATCTGCGGCCTTTTGCCACGGTTTGTTTATGATGGAATCTGAGCCTCATGACACTGATCACTTTTTTCATTGCATGTGAATATATCTCCTGAAAACCTCAGTCGACCGGTGTAGCAGTGTAGTCAGGGCCTGGCTCCTTCATAAAATGTGACGTCGGTGGAGTCTGCCGGACAAGCTTGAAGAGACTTGTCACCTGGGCGGATTACTTTGTGCGTGGTGCACAAAATTCTCTCGAGGTGTTGGTGCAGATCCCTCGGAGTAAAAGTCCGCATCCAAAGAACGAAAGATCCTGGCTATTCATGCCAATAAGAGAGCTCTGAATTTGCATTTGTATCTCTGAGGCTCCATGCCGAGGTTTCGAACCCTGGGGACCGAGACTGGCGGACTGATATATGACAAGGGGAAACAGACAGGCGGATCCCCAAATTATTGTTAACCACCAGAATGACCTGATCTGCCGATTTCATTTGTCTGCATTGCGTCTTATCATATTGACATATGGGGTATGCAGGTTTTCCCGTGCCCTAAACTCTTCATGGATGTATGTCACATCGCCCCCTTGCGTTGCAGTCGCCAACGGGCGAACATGCATAGGTAATGGTGGACCTCAATATGTAAGCCCCTCCCCTCTCCCCAGTTTTTTGTGATGGATAATATTTGACTTTCCTGTCGCAGTTCGGCAGTACTGTCCCTGACGAGTGCTGCTAACGTTCTCTATCAACCAACTCAACCCTTCTCCGTGAGACCTTTCTCGTGTTACGGTGCGCTGCTTCGTCCCGTGCGCCTATTGCACGTTCGACTACATTGCTTCGGTTCTCTTATCTGACAGAACACCAGGTTGCAATCGATCATGTTTGGCTTCTCGATCTGGTGGGCCCCTCTGCTGGTGTTGGTGGTCGGGGTGCTGGTGAGTAACCAAGAAGATCTCGTGGTATCCTCTGACACTTTCCTAGGCTCACTATGCGTACTTGCTCTGGTTTCATCCGTTGTCTAAATATCCGGGACCAAAACTTGCCGCGTGTACAGAAGTAAGCTACTCAGAGTCTGCCAGAAGATTATATGCATGTCGCTGACCGAACCGTATAGCTTTGGTACGCCAAAAGCTGGACTGGCGGCAAATGGAATGTCAGGATCAACAATGCTCATCGAAAGTACGGTAAGTACTAGCACGACGTGATTTGAGTAGTTCACGACCATGTGCTGAAGGGTTTTCGACTAAACAGGCGACATCATACGAATTGCGCCCAACGAGCTGTCATTCGCATCCGTTCAAGCGTTCAAAGACATATACGGACCCCCTTCCAAGACTCGAAAGCTTTTCCCCAAGTCGGATCTGTTCTATGACACTGGAATACAGAGCATAGTATACGAGATGGACCCGGATGAACACGCGAAACAGTACAAGCTCTTTGCTCCGTCGTTCCGGGCATCTGCCGTGCGCTCCCAAGAACATGTAGTACAGGAACATGTCGACCTCTTCATCTCACAGCTAAGATCCTGCGGAGAGGCGGGAATCGACGCAACAGCATGGTTCGAATGGCTTGCCTTCGACATCATCGGCAAGTCGAGCCCTGTCCTGGGTTAAGCTGAGCCCTGCTAACACGATTCATCTAGGCCAGCTAGCCTTCGGGGAGTCATTTGGCGCTGTGGAAAGGGGCGAGACACACTACTGGGTCTCTCTCCTCCACGGTGCGACGTATGGCAGTAGTGTTGGCCTCCTGGCGAAGCGAATAGCCATATTGGGTCCAATAATGCGATGGGCACCGCGCTTCTCCCAGGGGGCCGCGAATGCCATCAAAGCCATGGGGCAGCACGCGGCGCTCACGCTCGAGAAGACGCGGTCTAGGATCAAGATGGGCAACGAGCATGGCGTCGAAGACTTTCTCGCACCGGCGATCGGGAAACTCAGCGAGGAGCAGCTTGCCCACCAGGGATTTATGTGAGTACCCTACACAACGGACCATGGAGCCAATGGAGGACCTAATACAGCTAACGACTATCTCCGCTGGCAGCTTCCTCACGGCCGGCGCCGAAACCAGCGCGACCGCCCTCGCAGCCACAGTATGGTTCCTGTCCCAGCCGGCCTACGCCCACTGTCTCGCACGGCTGCAGGACGAGGTGCGCCACGGGTTCAAAAGTTATGCAGACATCACCGGCGACGCAGTCGCGCAACTTCCATACCTCAACGCCGTTCTCGAGGAGACGATGCGTCTCATCCCACCCTCGCCCGTCGGACCGCCGCGCATCAGCCCCGGCGAGACGGTCGACGGCGTTTACGTACCCAAGGGCGTGTACGTCTCCGCTGATATCTGGTCCTTCACGCGGGACCCGCGAAATGTGGGGGGCCCAGTTCCCCCGGACGTGTTTGAGCCCTCGCGCTGGGTCGACCCGAGCAGGGGGCGACCCTATTCGGCGCCCTTCATTATCGGGCCGAGAATGTGTATTGGTGTCAACCTTGCATGGCTGGAGATGCGTGTTACGCTTGCGAAGATGGTGTACGCGTTCGATTGGGAGTTGAAGGATGAGGCTGAGGGGGACGATTGGCTCGAGCGGTGCCAACTGCTGCAGTTGTGGAAGAAACCGAAGTTGATGGTCCGGGTCACTCCGAGATCGAAGGCCGGATAAGAATCACACACTGTTTGCTGATGCTAGTGCAATGGTTTTTTTTGAATAGGGGACAAATAACAAGGAAATAAGTTGCAGCGGCGCGCAGAAGACAGTAGCAGCAACCTGGAAAGACACACGTATGGCATGCGACTGCCTTTCAAAATTTTTGCTCTAGGGGACAAGAAAAAGTGTCATTGGAGGCACAGAGGTCCCCATTGTTCCCCCGGACATATCCAACCGACTTCATCTCTCATTACAACAAGCCTGACATGCACAAGGCATAATACACTGCCCAGTTTCACTCTGCAATATGACCAGATGCAAATATCGTACTGCAGTATTCGAAGTGACTTTGTTCCCGAGCCTTCGCCATCGAGGACAGTGTGAAGACTTGTCCTACTCATATTCTCATGTTGACAGTCTTGATACATGCAGGATATTCTGACTTGTGTCTCTTCGGGGGACACTGCCAGGGTCCGTCAATTACGCTGATCGCATAAAAGTGAGCTGTTGGAGGCAGATGAATGTGATGGGGGGGGGGGTGTTGGGGAGCCCCAATCAAGACCAAGAACATAAGCCATGATCATATGTGCTTGATGACGACGACCATAGAATCGGTGGCGACACAGAACATGGTGTATGCCTGGTGAAGGATTGATGGTGTGAGCAGTGCCGCCACTGTCTTGTCCACCGCCAGCTGGAAACGGAGCCTTGACGCAACGCTGAGCTTGCATCTATGTATGGCTTATGAAAAAAGAAAGAAATCAAAGAGGGATGGTAGGGGGTTGGCGACACCGTGGAATTAAGAGAGCTGGCCGCCTTGGTCATCTGGCCCCCCAAAATAGCTCTTCATTCCTAGGCGCCGATCCAAATCCCAAATCCACGAGCTAGTATACTTGCAACATATAATGAGATGTTAGCATTATATATGCCCAATGACAATTCGCAGATCAGTTGCATCAACTTTCTTCCAAGCGGAGGCGCCGCGAGGGCTCCAGCTCGATACTCTGCTTAACTAATATTTCCAGGTCATGATTGCCATTTTTCAGTCGAGACATTATGTCCTCATAACGCTTCATATTTAATGAAAAGAAGAGACGCCGCTTCAATCTATCAAAACTGGAGCGAGGACCAGGTGGGCGTATCTGTATCAAGTCACTATATGTTCAATAATTTGGGGGAGGCGACAAGTACAGCAATTCAGGTCTTACCTTCCCATTCTCATCAATTTCCAACTTTTTGCAAAGTTCTGTCACTGCCTGGTGCATTTGCATAATACATTCTTGGAATACGTCCACTGATTTCCAGACTCGTATGCGGGCCTCACCACCAAACTGTTCGCAAACAGGCCCAAATCGAAAATCTCGCCAGATAAGACTTGCCGGTTCCAGGTGGGCCGTGAATATACTTGATGCGCTTCTTTTCATCCAACAAGTACTTTATGGCGTAGCGCGGGTCCCGAGGAAGGCGCTTGGGCATGTTCTTCAGGTGCTTGTTGCTGTGTTTACCCTGCCTGAGCTGTTCCAGGTCGGGGAAGAACTCCTTCAATGGTTTTCCGTCACGGAGTTTCGCTCTGACCACATCGTCGAAAAGGATGAGGCTGGCAACTGACGGCCCGATCTCCCTCAGGCATCGTATGGGGCGCCGTCAACTTCTTCACGGCCGTCGTCTCTTGCCTTGTGCGTTTTGTCGCTGTCTACGACCTGGATCTTGACGTTGTGGTTTGCCTCACCTGATCTGCCTAGCTCGGCAAAGCCCTTGGGGGTAAGAGGCTTGCCTGCCTCATCAACGCTTGCATCTCGTACTTCGAGGATAAGCGGCAACCTTGCAGCGCCAGAGTCCTTGTCAATTGGAACTGGTACCTTTTGTGTGACCACAGATTAGCTGGCACGTTGACGTGGTAGCCACAGAGGCGGATTGGGTCCGTGAATGGGTTGGGAGCGTCGTCGATCTCCGGGGGAGGTGGATTAAGCCAGGTGCGGTTTGGTTTAACGAACCCCAGGAGCTTCTCCTCGTCGTTTGCCAGCTCCCTGATCTCGACAAGCTTGGCTTTCAAGGTCTCGAGGTTTGCGGGGATGTCCTCGCCGCTCTCATCGCGGATGCAAAGCACTCGAGCATGTCCTGAAGCTTCTCGTACATGTCCTCCACTTTATCGAAGGAGTCTTCATCGTTGCGCACATCATCAACGGCCTCTTGGATGCATTTGGCGATGTGCTCGTTTCCTGTCTTGACCATGTCTTCCGTGGCTTTTTGTTTCTTGGGGAAGACGCCTATCACGATGGACTCGGCGCTGTCGCCCTCCGTCGGAAAAAGGTGGTTGATTGTGTCACCAGCAGCGACTGTGTCGACGAGTATAAAGTACTCCGTTGGTTCCTTGCTCACTGGGTGGAGGGATCGTCGGGCTGGAAACAACCGAATGGCCATATCATACTCCCTGAGCTTGCCATGATTGCGGTCGTGGTATTCCTTCTCCTGCTAGTTCAGGGCCACTGGGACGTGGTATCCTTGGTATTTGAGTCGATGAACTCGGACAGATCCGGATACTCGAGATTGAGATCCTGCAGAGCCTGAATGTTCTCCTTTGAGTATGCCTGCTGTTTGACACCATCGGGGGCCGCGATGACATCGCCCACGAAAACAGCAGCTTGAACTATGTCGCTGTCCAGCCACTCCCTCGCAATGCTGGCCAAGGGCGTGAAAGTACCGACATCATCGGCGGCAGACTTGATCGAGCGCTTGAGCACTTCAGCAGGGTTTGCACACTTGCCTTCCAGGAAAGCCTGCGTCCAGGAAAGAGTCAGCGAATTGTCCCGGGTTCAGAATCCATTGGCTGCAGACGTGACAGAGCCACGAGGCGCGAAGAGACGCGAATGAGAGGAAGTGCCTGTTTGACTTACCTCGACGTCCTTGGCAATGAGGTTGGTGGTGTCCTGGCCAGCGATATCCTTACGACGCTCAGAGGCTTAGAAGGCGTCCTCGATTCGGTCCTGGACGGCCACAAGTCAGCTCATCTGTCATGGGATCAATCAAGTGTTGTCAACTTACGTCGACCTCAAAGGACTCGAAAGTCTCATCGTCGTCGTCAAGGTTGGCGGAATCCTTCTTTGCCTCGTCAATGGTGGAAATGCTTCGCGAGCGGCGGCGCGTAGGGGATTTGTTACTGCGCGAGACACTCTGCGACCGATCGCGGCTAGTCATTGCCGGGGAGCGGTAGCCAGAGCTCGCCTCTGCCTTGTTGGACTCCGGGTTGGATGTGTCCATTCTGTGGCGTAGTGGATCAAACGAACTTGACGTTTGAGGGGTTATGGGGGTTGAGGCTTGTGCAAGTTAGTGAATGTTGGGGGAATGCAGATTGAGGATCTGCGTGCTGTAACGCAAAAGGACCAGAGACTTCGTTAAGCTCTGGGTAGTGGTGGTTGTGGAAGTTGGGTCTGTTGCACTGGTGTAGATGAAGGTCTGCGGTGGGCGAAGGTAAAGGGAAAGGGAGCTTGTTTGTTTCTGGAGGTTGGGTGGGGCGGAGGTCTGCTGTGGTCAGCGGGATGTGCCCGTTGGAAAAAGTGTTAAAAATGTTCTGGAACAATCCACGTAGAAGCATTTCGCATGTGTTTTGTAGAATTACGCGTTGGACGCGGATGGATTGATTCGAATGGTCTAGGTCTCGTTTGGCGTTCCTCGTATCAACGGCCTGCTCGCGATAGACCTCCAACGCTTGTATTGCCAAGGGAATGGTTCTCAGGACCGGCAACCTCTAAACCCTCGAATCAGGACATCTGTGTTGCCGAATCGGACGGGATTACTCACGGGGGGGGGGGGGTGGGAGTTGCCCAGGAGCCTTCATGTCCTCGAAATGGGGCAGACTTTTGTCAGAAGTGTCTCCTATAGGGCTCCGTGTCTCTGTGTTTGAGTGTGGATAGTCCTCTTCGTCTCCTGAGTCTAAGGATTCTCGATTGCGGCCAAAAACTTTGAGGCTCCCGGCTCAGGCAGAAAACCGGCCCAGCTGGTCCTCTACTAGGGAAAGCTCCCGAGGGTGAACTGATGCTGCTTGTTCGAGGCTTCGCTGGAAGACGCTGAAGTGTAGCGTTTGTTGTCCACGCAGGGTACCCTTACCCTAAGGGGTCTTGCGATGTAAAGCGGTTTTGCTGATTTTTCGTTTGATGTGCGCAACACACGTTCACCCTTCATGGCTAAGAAGAAGCAGCCTTTGATGAGAATCAGCGTGTGAGCTGGGAGGCAGCCCTGGCGATTGCGAACGGAATAGACGCTTTCCAAGAGGTGGCGACTTTTCAAGAGAAAGCAGGAGCTTGGGAGTAAAGGTTAACGCGAGAAACGGGCCCAAGAGAGTTGATGGCAGGGTCACAAGAGTTATCCCAGAGGGTGTCCTCCAGGGGTGTATCCCAGAGGAGCTTGCCGTGTTCTGTGGCGCTGGGTTGTGGTACTCTCGTGGTAGTGACGCTGGGCGGGCGGACGTTCATACGGCAGGAGCGATACAGGATAGGTTCAATCATCACAACCGCGCACACCACTTGCAACAGCCACGGTTGCAGCTGCCGCATCGTACCTGGGGTGGCGTTGATCTGGTGAAAGCTTCTTCATGATGTCACCCGCAAGCGGATGAGCCAAGATGAAAAAAGAGGCATCAGAACACTGATTGGGATATCAAAAATTCCGCCCAGGTCGGCCCCGAAGGACAAACCAGACTGGTCAGCGCCACGATGTGCTATGCAGGCTTTCCAACCTATCATGGATAATTCATGATCTATCCATGATCAGACAAGGTAAGTATGAAGAAAGGAAAAAAGGGAAAGAAGAGGAGGAAGAAGAAGGGAGGGTGGCAGGGTTTAAGTATTCTGGCGCAGAGAATTCTGCCGCCTGCGTGTCCGGTTTCTGACCGCCTTATCCGCTTTGGGCCTGGTGCCGCCTGGTCTGCCTGGCCGCCTGGCCGACTGATCCGTGCGCGTGTGGGCCCAGGCAGCTGGCAAGCGACCGTCAGCTGTAGCTGTACCTCAGATGGTGACTACGTGAGAGACGGAGTGAAATGACGACCAGCTGCAGAACGTACCAAAGAGCAAGTAGATATCATTGTGGTATCCAGTAGTGAGGCTGATTCCCATGGGGCAACCGCTACAGGAGCCCAACAGCTCGGGCAGGACCTGCGAACGGTGCACCTTCCCTGAAGGTTGAGGTGTTTCCGTCCCTCGCGCTGTCTCTTCACTGCTCATATGTCGCCTCATCCACAACCCACGCCTACACCTTACAACTCACGACGAGACTTCTGTCGACCTCTCGTCGTTCATTCATGCAAGCCGACCCCGGAATTTCGATATCGCGATACCATCATTATCACGACTCGATGGCACGTCTCTAGGTACCCATTAGCATCGCACCAAGACCCGTCACCATGACCAGACACGGCCCCCTGACGTCCATGGCGCTGGGCCGCTCGCCCTACGACGAGATCGTCATGGGCGAGGGCGAGGGCGACCCGCGCGCGCCCCTCCAGATGTACGACGAGCGCGGCCGGCCCGTCAACCCGGAGACGCGCCGCATCAACCGCGACGTGATCCGCTCGCACAACGAGGTCATGCTGGTTATTGGCGTAGTCGAGGCCGAGAACAGCATCGACGAGGTCCGCGCCGAGCGCGCCCGCCACATCGCCCACCTGCAGCACGACACCCGTGTCGCCCGCCACTTCGAGTGGGCCTCGCGCGCCTGCGAGCTCGCCGGCGTCTGGGGCCTCGCCGGCCTGCGCCAGCGCATCCTTCTCTACCGCGAGTACTCGCACGTCCCCGTCCCGCGGCTGGTCCATCACGAGCTGCAGCAGAGGTCGGTGCGGGAGCTGTTGTGGGACGGGCTGCCGGCGTTTGTGGTGGCCAACGCCATGGAGCTGCCTTGGTTTGGCCAGCGCATTATGAGGAGCACTGCTCTGAAATGGGGCTTCACCTACGTCCAGACTATGCTCAAGATGTGGATATTCCTGTCACGCACATCACTATTGCCGGCGTCGAGCTCAACTTGGTTCCCAAACTGGAAATACTTCATCCCATTCACAACATCATCCATCATCCCACCATGTCCTTTGCCTACCACGCTCAACTCCCGGTCTGTGGTCTCATGGCTAGGAAGTATCGCTCTTAGCCTTGCCCCCGTCGTAGGTCTGTGTTTCTCGGAATGCTTGATCGATTGGGTTAGGGAGTTCTTTTACGATGTCATCTACGAGCTCCTCCCGAATCCGTCAGGTCCAGAGCTACCGCCGGTCTTGTCCAACGTAATAGTCCAACGAGCCTCGACCAATGCAGACGATCCAGTCCAATCCCAAACACAGTCGGGCCCAGTCCCTCTCTCAAACGCCGCAGAAGCTGTACCGGTCCGCGTTGGGCCAGGCGACTCGGAGGGGACCACTCCAGGCGAAGGAAATGTATGGGAGGTTCCTCAGACGGCGGAGGCTTCAGCTCCACCGACAGCGGAACGCGGTGCTCCCCCAAGAGAACGCAGCCAGTCTCCTCCCGCACGAAACAGCGGCGCCGGCCGCCCCGATACCCGTCGCCGGCCCAGCCACCGCCCTCAGGCATCCCAGACTGCCGAGACTGACGACTTTACCGACGATGACGAGGACGCCAACGAGATCGTCTCGGCCACACTCATTAGCTTTGACGTCGAGAATAATCCCGAGAACCCGGACCCCAACGACGCCAATATCCCACCGGGCGTCTGGTCTGCGGAGCTGAGGCCCAACCCGGGCAACGAGTCGCAGAGCGGGGGCGGAGGCGGCGGAGGCGGAGGCGACCGCGACGGCGACGACCGGTCCAGGCGCTCGCCGAGGCTGTACAGGGACAACGCCCTGACGCGACTACCCGCGACGCAGGCGGCCGATATGCTGGCTCGCCGGGCCGCATCGTTCCTACTTGCGCCGATGGAGGCGATGGTGCTTAAGAACATCGCCGAGAGCTGGTGCCGGCCACGGGGCCTGTCGACAGCGGGCATGTGGGGCTTCTCGCGGGGCATGGTGCTGAACCTGTTGGCCGTTGAGATAGTCCACTTTTTGTGCGACGCAGAGCATTGGGCCGCCATCTCGATGCTGTCGAATGACTTTGTCGTCTCGTCTGCGGAGTGGGAGAAGATGCAGAAGGAGGAACAGGAGAGGGCGCAGCGAGAGCAGCAGCAGCAGCCAGGGGACAGTGCTGCCAGTGCTGCCGATAGGCTGGACCACACCAGTGCGAGAAACGGGTCAGCGGGCTAGGGACTCGAGTCTGTGAACATGCTGAGAAATCCTTGGACTCGTTGCCATATGCGTATCCTACCGGCCTTCTCCAACAGATTTGACCGGGCGCTCCGCCGTCTTGGTTGGCGAAGGTCCGAAGATGAGCAGGGCGGCCCACCTCGTCAACTTCGGCCAGACCCCAGTGAGTTCTGGGAAACCATGAAAGCAATTGCGGCCTCTGCTACCGGGGGAAGAATGGTGATTTCAATTACACATTTCGGTCCCGTGCTGAGATTTTACTACCCCGAGCTACGAAGTCCCGACGCCTAGAGGGATACTTTCCGACGGTGGCACATGGAGGAGACTGATCCCAGGAAAAAGGCTGTCCTATACGAAATATTCTCAGAGCTTTCGAACGGGGGCCTGTTGCGCGAACCGATGCCCGACGTCAAAGAGGCTGACTGGGCGATGAGGATGCTGAAAGTGGCATCACGCCACCCAGAACTAGTGCAAGATGTACGCCTAGTTGAGATGGAGATTGACTAAGACTGATGATGGGAATCCATCGAGCGGATTTTATGCGAGAATAACAATAGCGGACCAGTCACTGCTGAGCGAGTGCTTGAGGATGGGGAGAAATGATGGCTGTCCAGCTCATTACTATGCTGGCGCCGATGCATGCAGTATCACTTAGAAATGAGTTACGCAGCATATTATGCATTATGAAGGGGTAGCCTTGATGGCGTCACTGTGCCTGCTTTACTACCGGAACCAGTCACTATTACTTATTGACCATGATGGATAATTGCAGGTGCTGTACAATATCATCCCGGCTGCCCAAGTGAGGTCCTTCCCACCTTCGCCTCTCCTTCTCCCCATTCTCTGGCTACAAGTATGAGAACTACACTCAGCGGCGTGGGTGCATCATCTGAACTGCAAGCCTTCGACAAAAAACCGTAAAAGGGTTTTCTTCTGTCTCCGCTCTATCGTGCCTTGTTGAGAACCTCGTCGGCTTATCCTATGCTAATGGGTAAGTAGTCATGGGAATTATTCAGTAACTCTTCTTCGACTGCTTACCATCCGAGCTCCGAATGCCATGAGACGGATTAGTCACAATGCACACCCATTCGACTGTGGAAGATGCTATTCTGATGACGTTACTGCTCTAGCCTCTGGTGCTGGGGCCAATTACTCTTACTGGTCATAAAAATATCCCTTCACAGCTTAATCGGGTTGAGTGGAAGGCGGAGCTTGCCTTTGGAAAAAGAGCGCGGAGATTCGCACCCCCAAAAACGGAGGGCGCACCCCCTAGTATATACAAACAACACCCGCTACCTAGATTCCCTTTCTAAAACCTTCCCTTTTTAACTTAATCCCTAGCCTTATTCTATTTCTTCCTTTTATTTCTTTCTTAGTTAGTAATTAAGTTAAGAAAGGGCTAAATAGGGTAAGGGCAAATAATATTAATAGGTACTACTAAGTACTACTTAAGGCCTAACCTGGTACTATTTATATTCCTTAAAGTGAGTAAGATGCTTTTAAGCCTTAGAGGGTATGGAGGTAACTTTAAAGTGCTATAATAGGAGCATCCTTTACTGTTTGTTTACTAGGTGGTATATGAGGGGGTGTACCCTCCGATTTTGGGGGTGTGAATCTCCGCGCTCTGGAAAAAAGCCTTTTGGGATCCTTGGGAACTGCGCTACTGCACGTT
This sequence comes from Diaporthe velutina, assembly GCA_038088505.1. Lineage (NCBI taxonomy): Eukaryota > Fungi > Ascomycota > Sordariomycetes > Diaporthales > Diaporthaceae > Diaporthe > Diaporthe velutina. Next base: position 436,254 of record JBBWSJ010000009.1, on the reverse strand, counting down.
GCAGTTTGCCATTGCATTCCCGGGCCGTAACCAGGATGGCGGTGATGACCCAGCGTCGCATTGGGACTGTGGAGGGTGTGGGGCGGCGTGAAGTATTTCCCTTTCGAGTAGTTCTCCCAACTGGTGGCTGCAGTGTTGGAGACTTCACGCCCATCCATTTCTCAGCATGAATCCTTACTCGGCTCCGCAGCCCTCGTACGACAGATGTATCCTGGCAGGATATAAAGATTTCTGAATAGTTGAGAGAGCGAGAATTCCGATTGCGTGCATGTGCTATTTCCCAGGTATCTGTTTCCCCAGGCCCTAGCGACCCCTGATTTTTTTCCCCGACCCATCGCGACTTATCGTCATTCACACCCTAATCCACTCCTTGCGTATCTTATCACAATCTCCAGGGCTCTGGACGTCTCCATTCAGGTAGAACTATACAAAAGCAGGGCATCGATAAGAAGCCATGGCTACAGACAAGTACGGCCCGGAAGTCCAAAAGGTCTCGGCCGACACCCCAATCGAAGACATCATCTACCTCCTAAAGCGAGATGGCGGTGTTTTTGTCAAGGGCCTCGTCCCCGTCGCCGACGTTGACAAGGCTTTTGAGGAGTGCCGTGCCAGGCTCGAGTCTGATGTTGAGTGGGACGGCAAATTCTTCCCTAGTATGTGAAGGCAAATTCTTGCACAACTTCGCCCATCCTCTCGATGTTTGGCTAATGCTGCATGTTTTCTCTTCCTCGCTCTGCAGAGGAGACACAGCGCGCGCCGTCGCTGCTCAAGCACAGCCCAACCTTCGCGCGGACGCAGATGATGAACCCGCTCTATCAAAAGGTCATCGACCACTTCCTCACGACCCGCAGCTGGTTCTGGTGGGGCAACGAGAAGAAGGAGTCGGTGTCAAAACCGTACGTGCACTCGTGTACAGCCATGAGCATTGGCCCTGGGGGCAAGGCGCAACCCCTGCACCGCGACGACTACATCAGCCACAACTACCACACTGAGATCGACGCATGGGACGACGAGCGCGACAAGAATCGCGAGACGGCCGTGGGGTTGTTCGTTGCCGGCTGCAAGGTGACCAAGGAGAACGGAGGAACACAGTTCATTCCCCGATCGCATCTGTGGTGAGTATTTCCTTACGTCGCTTGCTCTACCTTCCTTTGCATTCTCTCGATTTCTCAACTCACCAATAACGCAGGGGAACCGACCGATACATGCCTCCACGCGTGGAGGAGTGCATCTTTGCCGACATGGACAAGGGCGACGCGTTCATTATGCTGGCGTCGGCATACCACGGGGGTGGGACCAACAGCACCAAGGATCAGCGGCGGCTGATGTTTGCGACATTTTCGGTCCGCGGCTACATGAGACAGGAGGAGAACCAGTTCCTGGCGATACCCCACGAGGTCGCCAAAACACTTGACCGGGATATCCAGGAGTTTATGGGCTACTCGATGAGCGACCCGGCGTGTGGCTTCGTGGAGGAGATGAATCCCCTCTACGTGCTGCGTCCCGAGGAAGCCAAGGGTCCTACGGATTTCTGAGCATAGCAGAAGATGCGGATTGTAGCACAATGCAGGTATTGAAATTTCTGAATAGTTCTCACTAGCCATCTCTTCAGGCAGGGCATGTGACTGTATATCTGCGTAGCTTGAAATGCTGCCCCGACGGCCTCCACTCTGCCAACCACACAGACACATGGCCGAATGTACACTATACATGCTTCTCTTCCAGCTCGAGTGTCCTGAGTTAAAACCCCGGGAATTTCCCCGGATTCCTTTTCCGTCTGAATTCGCTGGATGTTGTGGTACTTCGACTTGTTGATACTAGATTTATGACCATTTGGGAGCGCTACATGAGACAGATCAGAGAAATATTTTGACAATTCACGCCACAGAATTACGAAACCATGCTCGTGTATTGATACGGGACGAGTGTTGAATCCAGACCAATATTATTTGAAGAGTATAACTGCTTCTGCATGTGACGTGGTGCGTCTTGACTCTACTGCGTACCTTGGTAAGTGCCTATTCGGGTAGTTTCGGTCTACTTACCGTGCCTGCTGTGTCATCCCAAACAGACCCCGCTGGCATGACACGGGTTGGAAAACTTACCCTTTTCAACTACTCCGCTGTCCGTCACCATACCTAACCCATCAGCATTGAATTTCAGCGGCGGCGGCAACAGCACAAAGAATATGTCGGCCAGGATCAGAATGGCAAAAGGCTCGAAAGCCATCCGCAGAGGTCAGTCAGTCAAATGCCCACACAGGACAAGATGTGCGCGCTACAATACACCACCCCCTTGCCTAACCTCCGCGTATTCTGTCTGCTGCCATAGTCACTTTCTCCGCATCCGGTTATAGCTCCAACCGCCCTGTAATAACACTGTCCAAATTCTATGCAAATTACTGACAGGACTCCAACCAGACCCGGCCTGCGGGACGTGCCGCAAGAAGTGTCGCAAGTGTGACCGCTCACGACCCATCTGCAACCGATGCAAGACCAAGGGCCTCCACTGTGAGGGCTATCCCCCCAGGTTCCAGTTCTGCGAGCTCGCCACGCCGGACCCCGAGGGTGTTGTCAGTGCGGCCCCGGCCCCGGCCCCGACCCCAGCTCTCCTTCCGGCTTCCAGTCCCGGTTCCACCCCCGGCGACCAGGACAGAGGCAATGTCAGCCCGGGCGAAATGCGCGAGTTGAGGTCGAGCTCCCTGTCCAGCTTCGGCGCCGGCCCCTACCAGAGCCAGTCGTCTCCTCCGCTTTGGAGGACATACTCTCCTGGCTCGCCCCAATATGTCCGTGCCAGGGAGACTCCGTCGCCGGGTTCTGATGCTCGCTTGCTCGATGGCATGCTGCTGAGCAGCGAAACGCAGCAGCAGCTCAAGTACTGTGAGTCTGTCCTCCTCTCCTTGAAATCTACACAGATAAGCCTCTGGTGCTTTATTCTCCCTATTTATATGTGACTCTACTCTCGTATTTCTGTTCCTGCTAACAAAACGGGCACGCATCACAAGTCGATGAGGAACTGACACCCGGCCTAACCATCGTTGTCGATGGGACTGAGAACCTCTTCCGTCGCTATCTCCTGCCTCTCGCGTGTCAGCACACTGGTGTCCTGCACGCCGTGCTCGGCTTGGTTGCCTGCCATCTGCGGTCCTCCCGACGAGACATGAGGAAGGCAACCGAGGCTGACGCACTGAGCCACCGAGTGGCTGCCCTCCACATCCTAGGATCCATGCTCATCCAAGAAGAGGTCGAGGGCCTCAAGGCTGCCGATGAGGAGGCGGTTCTTGCCATGATCCTGCTGCTGATCTTTCATGACGTGCGTCAACACACTGCTCCCCACATCCTTCATTTGCCAAGCTTCCGAAGACATGACAAACTGAAACAGGCAGGGTAGATCTGCGAGATGGGTCTATCGACCCACGGAACCCATTTGAATGGGGTGACATTTCTGTGCCGGAAGATTGCATCGAACTCGAACCTGTCAAGCCGATCCGATTCGATCCAGTTCTTCTTGGCGGCACTCGCCTGGTAAGCACCGAGGCGACATGTCCCCGTCCACCCCCTCCGCCCCCGGCGCGCCTCCTCCGCGCTTCTGTAAGGTTTCCCAGTCATCGGAACTAACTAAGCTTTCTCTTCGTGCCGTAGGCTAGACGTACTCCGGGGTTTCAGCGGAGCAGAAAAGCTCACGTATTCAGAGGACGTGCGAAAATGCGTCATCGAGAACGGACGGGTCAGCCTCCACACCCTGGTAGGCTGCCCGCCCAGCATCTTCCAACGCATCGGGACCGTCCTTGAAGCCGCCAAGGGCTGGCTAGCGGGCTCCATGTCGAACACGGAGTTCCATGCCATGCTGCGGGACGCCGATACGTACCTCCGCGAGCTGGACCTGGACGAGGCGGAGTATCCAACGCAGCACCCGGAGTGGCGGCAGCTGGCCGAGGCGTACCGGCACGCGTGCCTGCTGCGGGTGATGCGGTGGCCCGACACGTTCGCCGTCCCGTGCGAGGACGCCAGGATCAAGGCGTCGGTGGCGGCCATCCTCGACGCGCGGGCCAACATCGCGGCCAGCTCGCCCTTCTCCAAGCGGATGCTGTTCCCGCTGTTCCTCGCGGCGGCGGACACTACGGTGCCGCACCAGCTGCACTACGCGGCCATGTCGATCAACGAGATCAGGAGGTCGACGGGGTTCGAGCACCCGGCCATGAAGACGGTGCTGGAGCATGTGTGGGAGGAGAGGAAGTCTCACACGTGCGGCTGGCGCAATGTTCCTTGGATGGAGTTTGTAAGCAGCAGCAACTCGACCCGTTCCCCGTCCATTATGCGTTCGCATCTTCACCTATCCTCACTTGCCTTCATTGAACTGTTTCAGTGATCGCCACAGCTAATCACATGATTATTCAGACCTGTTCCGAAAGCTTGCAGAAACAGCACGCTTATCTCTTCTTCTGATCGCCACGAGTTCGGTAATCCTTAGCGCGTGTAAGTCTTACAGGGGGGAGTTGACAGCGGTAAGCAAGGTCCGAAGTGACCCCTGCTTGGACCGCGGTTGGGAGTACTTCCCAAATAGGTAAAAACGCTTCCCATCCCCACCGCAAAGACGGTGCGAGCCGAATCTGTACCGCATGGAATGGGTGTGTCAGTACGTAATGCAGTCTATTGTATTTATTCAGATTTCTGCGTCCAATGACTGGCGGAGGGGTTTGAATTCCCTGCAAACTTTCATCCCAAAACCACAGAAGATCATCGCCCCCAACCATGGCTGCTACAGAGAAGAACGCCCAAGAGCTCGAGAAGGCCTCGAAGCTCAGCAACATCCCCAAGGGGGACCAGTACGAGAGGATGATCTCGGGCATGCTGTGAGTTACCCGCCCGCCCACAGTCAACAACCCTTTCCGCATCGACGATGCACCACTATCATCACCCACGAAGTCAATTCGCTGACCTTTGCTACCGCCCATCCCGCCCAGCTACGACTCGTTCGTGCCAGAGCTGGCGTCGGCGCGGTTCGCGGCGCGAGCGTGGATGCACAAGTACAACAACTACTTCCCCTCGGACCCGGCCGCCGGGTTCGAGTCGCTAGAGAAAGAGCGACACCAGATGCTCAAGGACCGGCTGGGCCGCGTGGGCGACGAGGTGTTTATCGAGCCGCCGTTCCAGGTCGACTATGGGTCCAACATCAGCCTGGGCAGCCGCTTCTACGCCAACTTCAACCTCACTATCCTCGACTGCGCCCTTGTCACGATCGGCGACCGCGTCATGATCGGCCCTAATGTGTCTATCTTGGCTGCGACGCACGAGGTCGAGGTCGAGAGCCGCCGCGCCAACATCGAGTTCGCCAAGCCCATCACTATCGGAAATGACTGCTGGATCGGCGGCCACTCCGTCATCCTGCCAGGCGTCACTATCGGCGACGGTGTGACCATTGCCGCCTGCTCTGTCGTTACCAGAGATATTCCGTCCTGGAGCGTCGCCATGGGCACACCGGCGCGTGTCACCAAGAAGGTCAAGGCGTTGGACAATTAGACATACCGCGCACCATCTCCTGAATGTGGTGACAAGCAATGAGTGTTGAGGTCAAAATAGGGGGAGAGATAGACGATGTGGTAACCATAAGACAGACACAAACAAGAGTCCAAGAGAGGATAAAACTGAAGAATACCTAGATACATACAAGCTGGACCTCAATTGCATCAGCCGAAGTCATTCGCATGAATTACGGTCTACGCGTGGATAGAATGGCGAATGGATGACAGTAAACCCAGTATTTTCAATCTGAAGCAGCTGAGTGCATCTCTTCGTATTTGTGAGACTAGATAACGACACCTCCGCGATTCACTTAATTGTACAGTCCACCATTCGCAGAGAGGACCGATCCCGTAGTCCACCGCGCGTCATCGGTACACAGGAAAGCGACGAGGGGAGCGATGTCGTCGACCTCTGCGATCCTCGCCGCTGCGGGTGTCGACTCGATGAGGGGCTGCATATCGTTGCGGAACTGCTCGTCGCTTTCGTTCCATTGGTCTATTCACAGCAAAAACGATCAGTACAATCCAATGGGATCACAGAACGCGGTGACACATCCACCTGGGAGATGAGAAAGAGGGAAATTTGTGTGTATGTGTTTTCGTTTTGGGACTCACCAGTAGCGACGGGCCCGGGATTGACGCAGTTGACGGTGATGTCGTGTGACTGGCCGAGCTCCTTTGCCCAGACGCGCGCCAGCGACTCGTCGGCGGCCTTGGTGGCGGCGTACACGGTCTGCCCGGCGACCCCAAGGCGGGCAGCTGCCGACGAGACGAGGACGATCCGGCCGCCCCTAGCGATGTGCGGCACGACAGTCTTGGTCAGGAATATGGGCCCCTTGACGTTGGTGTCAAAGTGCGTCTGGTAGAGGTCCTCAGTGACCTCGTCGAGGTTGGCGTCGTGGCCGAGCGCGGCGCTGTGAGGAAAGGAAGCGAAACGTGGTTCAGCCGAAATCAAGCGAAGGCAGGGCAGGGGGGGTGGTGAAATTGGTCATGACAAAGGATATTTAGATGGGGTGATGTTATCATCGAGACTCACTTGTGGACGAGGATTTCGATCTTGCCTGTGGTGCTCAGGTCGAGGGCGGCTTGGACGAGCTTGGGTATCTCAGGGACTTTGCTGATGTCTGCCTGGACGGCGACAGCCTTGACGCCGTAGCCTTTGATAGTCTTGACGAGTGCTTCGGAGCGTTGGCGGCTGCGTTCTGTCATGTAGTTGACGACGACATTGGCTCCTCGCTTGGCCAGCTGATTTGCAATGGCCGCACCGATTCCACTGTGTGTCATACGCACACTCACTGTTAGCCTTCGATCCTTTGTGTCTTCTTTCTCTATTTCTCCAACTTTGTTTTAGAGGAGATACATGAGGAGAGCGGGTTGTACCGTGATGCGCCAGTGACAATGGCAGTCTTTCCAGATAAGTCAAGTCCCTTGAAGTCAGGCATGTTGTCTAGTCTTGTGTTGATTGGTTGTGCTTTTCTTCTCGTCGATGTATGAACTCGCCAAGCCGCAAGGGAAAAGGTGATATCAGGACATCAAAGCGAATCTGAGGTAAGTGAGAGAGGAAGCAACACCGAACAGACCACAATTAATAACAGGGCATCGAGTCCAGTATATTCAAGCTGGCTACACGGTGATCAGAATTATCAGGGATGCCATTATATTACCAGTGTGCCCGCCATTTCTGGAGCTGGTCTATTCCATGTTCTACACAGTACAGTACTTCCAGACCTGGGTCCACTCTTCTCCAATTCTGCCCGCCTCGACCCTGCCTTGGCTGGAGCAGAGTGATTGGAAGTTGGAAGTATTTCCCGAAATGGACAAAGTTGGGGACTCCTCCACCAAACGACCTGTCAGGATATGCGGGATTCAAGACCAAGCCCACCACGCGAATATTTCTAGCCCCATTGCGCGGCTGCATGTACTGTAGTCGAGCCGCACGCCATACTTTATCGTGAACCACATGCATGTAGACATGTGATCTACTGTGTCTACGTCACGAATAATGGCCTTGGCTGCCCAGTTAAGGCCGGACGGCTTAGTCTGGCGGGAAGTGCTTCCCAAAATGGTTATCAAGCTCTATAAAAGAAAACGGATATTCGCAGAGGGAAAAACAGATGGTACAGAGGTACATAATCACGTGATATACAAACAATACCTAATTACCCAGGTATGCCTCTATAAAGCAACTCTTCTTTTTTAAAGCTGCCTTTAGTACCTTTTACGTATCTTACTTAATTTGAGGAATATAAATAGTATTAGGTTAGGCTTTAAGTAGTGCTTAGTAGTACCTACTAGCACTGTTTACCCTCGCCCTATTTAGCCCTTTCTTAACTTAATTGCTAGCCTAGGAGGAAATTAATTGCTAGCCTATAAAGAAATAGAAGGCTGGAAAGGGTGGGCTAGCTTGGGGGAGGGAATTTGGGTGATGGGCGTTGTTTGTATATTAGGGGGCATAATGTACCTCTGTACCATCTGTTTTTTCCTCTGCGAATATCCGTTTTCCTATAAAAAATGTGTTGTCGACTAATGTTTTTTTATGCCGGCGTGCCATCAGGACGAGGGATACAGGAGGAGTAACCGCAGGAAAACGAAAAATAAAGGATTGCTCAGGGGAGAGCGAAGACAAGCAAAACGAAACCTCGAGGTCCACCTCGAGCCGCTCGTACAGTAAGTAAAAAGGCGTGTCTCTCTTGCCAGAAAAGCGTACACCAATAAAACCCCAATACTTCTTTCTCGATGTCTTAACTATACCTATTCTACCGCCGGTCTACCCTGCTTGTCAATTACACTTGCTCGACTCCATTCTTCGCCCAAGGCTTACAGCCCACCGCCCGCATTTCCCGTCGACGGTCATACTACGTACCTATATCTATTCAGGCACCATGGTCACTGTCGTACCTCATCCTCTGGATCCTCTTTCCTCTGATGAGGTCCGTGAGGCCGCGCGAACCCTCATCAGCCACCTTCGCGTCGCGAAAACAGACATTCGTTTCAAAATCATAGATCTTTACGAGCCCGCTAAGGATGAGGTTCTTGCTTACCTACACCACGGCCATCAACGGCCTCATCGTCGTGCCAGAGTATAGTACCAGCTCAGGAACACCACGACGCTTGTGAGTGCTATCGTCAACCTCAATAGTGCCACCATTGAGCGGACAGAGGGCCACCCAGACTCCCAGGGCCCTGTCGACTGGGTCGAGTACGAGCAGATTACCAATCTTTGCAATGAGCACCCAGAGGTGCTCGCCGAGATCGAGAAGCTCAAGCTTCCTCCAGGGTAAGTTTGTTGGCAAATGTTCCATTGGTGGATGCGCCATGTGACATAAACTGATCATGAGTCCGACCGATTTTCCAGAACTCGAATCTTGAACGATCCTTGGGCATATGGCACAGATGACGCCAACGAGAGGAGGCGTCTCTTTCAATGTTACATTTACATTGCCCTGAACGATGACCCAGAAGCCAATCATTACTCGATTCCCCTTCCCCTTGCTCCCATCTTCGACGTTCATACCCTGGAGCTGGTACATCTCGAGAAGCTTCCCATGGGTGTCGACGCCGGCGTGGACGAGGAGGCCCAGCCATGGACCCCAGTCAAGCCTGTCGAGTACAGCGCCAAATTACTCGGAGCAGACGGTCTCCGCAAGGATCTCAAGCCCTTGCAGGTCGTCCAGCCAGAGGGTCCTTCGTTCACCATAAACCACCGCGCCGTCTCCTGGCAGAAGTGGACTTTTCAACTCGGCTGGAGCCTCCGCGAGGGGCCCATCCTCCACGACGTTCGCTACGATGGTCGATCTCTCTTCTACCGCGTTTCCATGAGTGAGATGACGGTCCCGTATGGTGACCCTCGCTCCCCCTACCACCGCAAGCAGGCCTTCGACCTGGGCGACTCGGGCTTCGGCCTGACCTCCAACAGCCTGTCTCTCGGCTGCGACTGCCTGGGCCTGATCGCCTATTTTGACGGCGTCCGCGTCGCTGCCGACGGCACGCCCGTGGTCATGCCCAACGTGGTGTGTATGCACGAGCAGGACGATGGCATCGGCTGGAAGCATACCAATTTCCGCAACGGCATGTCCTCCGTCGTGCGGGACCGCAAGCTGATTATACAGTGCACATCAACCGTGGCCAACTACGAGTACATCCTCGCTTTTGTGCTCGATCAGGCCGCCAACCTGCACATCGAGGTCCGCGCCACGGGCATTTTGTCCACCATGCCCATCCGCCCTGACCTGAAGCATGTACCATGGGGCACTGTCGTGGCGCCCGGTGTCTTAGCCGTGAACCACCAGCACCTCTTCTGCGTAAGAGTCGACCCCATCCTGGACGGCGACACCAAGAATACCATCGTGTACGATGACGCCATCCCCGTGCGCGACGACCCAGACCTCGACCCCTTCGGCTGCGCGTTTCGCGTGCAGACGACGCCCATCGCAAAACCCGGCGGCTACGACCTCGACCTCGCCAAGGGCCGCGTCTTCAAGATCCTCAACACGTCCAAGACAAACGCCGTCTCGGGCAAGCCCCTCGGCTACAAGCTGCACGCGGAGCCGAGCCAGATGCTCATGATGGGGCCCGAGACCTTTAACCATCGCCGCGGCCTCTTCGCAAGCAGGCCCGTCTGGGTCACCCGGTACCGCGACCACGAGCTGTGGGCCGCGGGCGAGTTCACGAACCAGAGCAGGGAGGACACGGGCCTCGGATTGTGGGCCGCGCGTGATGAGAATACTGAGAATGAGGACGTCGTCCTCTGGCATTCGTTTGGTCTTACGCATATCACAAGACCTGAAGGTAAGCAGCCCCATCCCCTTTTCTATCGCCGCACAAACTTTGTCTCGCAGCGATTCGAATAAAGTGAACATCAGGAGCTCTCTGACTAACACTTATTTGCTTCTTTGCCAGACTTCCCCGTCATGCCGAATGAGAAGCTTTCGTGCACGCTCAAGCCAACAAGCTTCTTTGACCTGAACCCGTCCAACGACGTACCGCGCTCCGACCAGGGGCGCAACAAGTCTCAGCTACATGAGCAGGCCCCAAGCTCTTCTGTCTCATGCCACAACCCAAAGCCCTCCCTTTAGAAGTTTTCTTTTATGAGGCAGATGACCACAAGAGCCAAGTGCAAATAGAATCCCATGCCTTAGGACTACCATAGCAACGATTTATAGTATAGGTCGTAAAATTGTTGTTGTTGCAGGCAGAGGTGTCATTAGATTGTACGAATGTAGCGTAGCTACATTTGTGGATATGTTAACCTGGGTGACAACTAATAACGCGGTGATCATAACTACGATAAAGCCAATGTCGTCAAATTTGCATATATATATCCTCTTGAATTTTGTCCATAGATATCACATTGTTTAACTGAACTCCGAGCATCTGATATGAAAAGGCGGGGCATCTCCCTATCGCCTCCTCCTTATCATGCTTTAAGTGATGACCTCACCGTCTTTTGCTCAATACAACCCTGTTTCATGAATCACGCATCTTCAGGACAAGTAATTTGACCTCTCAAACATCCAAACCAACTTCAATCTAGGAAGTAGAATTCTGAGGGTTAAATGAGACAGCAAATTTGGCTTCCGCAAAATCTTCTCTCAGCCCAGCCATGGGTGAGAGCACCCCGCCACACGACAGCACCCAAGCACTGACCGCGCCACCAGACCCAGCAACAACCACCAACGGTGACGACGCAGGCACAGAAAGCAGCCCGCTCATCACCACCTCCTCAAACGACCCCATAGCCCCAGGGCCAAAGAAGGAACCACTCACCCTCGTCAACGGCCTCGCGCTCGTCATCGCCCTGCAGATCGGCAGCGGTATCTTCACCCTCCCGACCCAGGTGAGCCAGTCCGTCCCGTCGCCGGGCGCGGGCCTGCTCGTCTGGCTGCTGGCGGGCCTGCTGGTGTGGACCGGGGCGGCGAGCTTCATCGAGCTGGGGTGCAGGGCGCCGAGTAACGGGGGCATCCAGGAGTATGTGCGTGTTGCGTATGGAGGCGGGGTCGGGAGGAAGGGCTACGACGGTGGGGATGAGGAGGGAGGAGAAGGCGGCACTGATGAAGGTGAGCTGGACGAGAACGATGCAGCCCCGGAGGGAGCAGCGGTAGGCGGCTCGGCACCGGCAACGATGGTGCCTGCGACGAGTCACGACCAGGTAGGACCGAGGGGCGAGCTCGCAGGCTTCGTCTTCACATGGACGTGGGTCCTGCTCGCAAAACCGGCCGCCAACGGCGCAATCAGCGCAATCGCGGCCAACTACCTCGCCCGGCCGTTCCTCCCGGCTCCTTCATCCTCGGCCTCCTCGGAGGCAGGTCTCTCGCCACTGGCCAGCAGGCTGATTGCGCTGGCATGTATTGGCGTCCTCACGGTGGTCAACTGCCTGGGCGCCACGTCGGGCGCGAAAGCGGCCAACGTGTTCCTCATGCTCAAGCTGTCCGCCCTGGGGAGCATCATTCTCATGGGCTTGTTCGCCCTGGCCACGGGGTGGCGGGCCGATGGCGTCCCGGCGTCAGGAGCCGGTTGGTTCGGGCGGTCTGAGGCGGACAGGGGGACTCCGCCGTGGGAACTCCTTGGCGAGTTTGTTACGGCTACATTTGGCGCCGTGTTCTGCTACGGCGGCTGGGAAACGGTACGAAAACACCCTACACCCACCGACAGGGACTTGTCGGCGGCCAAAAGCGTGTTGAACAGCTCACATTGGAATAACGGTGGACGAGACGGGATGATGGAACTATTCTGACAACGTGACGCGCAACAGGTCGGCTTCGTGCTGGGCGACATGGCAGAACCCGAGCGCGACCTACCTCGCGTTATCACCGGCGCCATGATCACGGTAATGACGGGGTTCAGCCTGATGAATGCTGCCATCTACATCTGTCTGCCCTTCGAGGTCATCCGGACGAGCAGCACGGTCGCCGTGGTACGTAGGACCCTCTTGCCCCTCTACCAGCATGATCCCGCAGTGATCATGCGCCCATCCGTTGCTTCGGCCCACCTAAACGAGCCGGGAGGCAGGCTGCTCGCCCGACTACTTGGGATGACGCAGATTTCCATTCCCGCGGGCGAAAGCTTGGTTAACTCGAAGTGTCGGGCGCGGGCGCTCGGCGTGGGAGAGGAAACACCTCCTTACACATGGCCACCAAAGATAGCAAGGCCACCTGCTAATGTGGCACTGCGGTGGACGCGCGTAGGAGTTTGCACAACGCACGCTAGACTCTCCGACAGCCGGGGTCGTCTTTTCGGTCTTGGTATCCGCCTCAGCCCTTGGAGCCCTCAACGCAAACGTGTTTGCTACTTCCAGGCTCTGTGCCGCAGCAGCTCACCGAGGGTATTTTCCGGCGGTCCTGGCAAACCTACACTGTAGGTCTGAGGCGGACGAGGCTGAATACTTAGAGGAGGCGCTGGTTGGCCTGAAGCGCCCCGTGTTCTCCGTTTTGAAGAATGGTGTGACTTGGTTCGCCGAGGCAACAAGGGAGTTGCGCTGGAGGAGAGGTGTGCCGGTGTGAGTCTCTTCTCCTCTGTCCTGCCCCAACTGTCACCTGCTGCCTGTGAAAAACCATGTGTAGAAAGCAAAAGGGGCAAGTTTGGCGTTAAATATGGTTAGACTGGGCGGAATTGGCTCACGTATCCAGATTCGCAATGCTGCTAAACAGCCTCCTGGCAGCCTTCTTCATCGTAGCAGGCAGCTTCAACGGACTCGTGGTCCTCATAGGTATGTTTAAAGGGACTAATCCAATCCAAAAAGGCATACTGGCATGGCTGACAGCTGGTGTTCAATTTCCGGACAGGGTTGGCGGAATATACCTGCTTCTTAGCTGCCGTGCTCGGGCTGCTCCTCATGCGCTCACGCGAGCGCTACGACGCGAGCCGCGGTCAAAACGGCCTCAGCCGCAATGGCGGTTCGCCGAACCGATCCAGGAGCAGCCGCCCATCTCGCTACCGCACTTGGATTGGAAACCCTGTGGTCTTCAGTATGGTCAGCGCGTTCCTCATCCTGCGGGCCGTAGTGACCGACCCATTTCAGGGCCTTGCCATAGTGCTTGTGGTTGGCTCAGGGGTTGGTGCTTTCTCCATGAGGTCTGGCTGGCCGTGGGCTAATTAGAAGTTGAAAATGGGTGGTGCGTTCGGATGCCTCTAGCCTGCCGGGCGCAATCCAACGTACTTTCGTCGTTCAACCATTCCTCGTGGCTTGAGCCGCAGCTTACGTCCACGTCAGGGAGTGATTGATTTGGTGCCAGCGTAAGCAGCTATGCCAGATAGGGTAGCCCGACCCACGCACACAATGCAGCATGTTGGCGGCACACACTGCCTTGCGCGTTGACGTGAATCGGAACAAGTCGAGATCTTAGCCCTACTCAGACTTGCAGTTCTGATGCGTGGCGGCGCGCTTCGTGCCCGCCGCCGTGCTCCGACTTTTCTCTCGCAGTTGTTACCGAAGCGTCACGACGGTCTTTTTCTCGCGCCTCGGTAGACTAAACCGGGCTCTATGTAACCCCAAGTAAGTGAGACTGACTACACCTGCACATATGATCATGAGTCGGTGGCTGGCAGCAGAGCGAACGAACGAGCAGAGCGTTATGCAGCTGGCCCCCAGCGCTTCTGCAAGGGAAGCAAGCAAGGTACATCCGAGCCCGGAGAAATGGCTAGACTGGGTTTTCAACGCCTGGACATTCATTGGACATGTTCAACAGCGCGGAATTCTCTTGCCGAAGGAAGTAGAGTGCAGTGTAGATCGCCGGGGACAGTTCATCCAGCACCAAACAATGCATCTGTCTTTGGCCACATGCAATGTCGATTATCGCCAGATCCCTCGGGTGGTCCCGTGTTTTTCAGGCCACCAGCAACGGGCCACATCAATATTGCATGAAGTCTGAAAGTTTGAAAGGTTGACCCTCCCATTTGTGTAACTTTGGGTAACGACGCAGGCCTGAGTGAAGCAAGCCTGACAAGGCAACAAAAGTATGTGAGGCGACAAGATCCGACCGGCGATCTATGCAGATAATTCTCCGGAGGCAAAAACGCGTTTTCACATGGGCTTTGCGGTCGCACCCGTTGGGACGCCGGACGTCTTGGACCGGCCAGGCTGGAAAGCGGAAGGGCAAGCCAGTATATTCTCACCTGCAGACTGGTGTAGTCTCGACCAAGAGAGACTGTCTCGGGAACCGGCACTAACGTCGTGTCGCTCGTGGGGTCCTACCAGTTTGCACATTTTGGACGTATGGGCTGATGGGTCAGAGTCCACTCTTGCTGCAGCTCGATCTTCAGGGCCGTTCGAGGCCTAGAAAAGTCTCCATATAATTCAGTGCCCAAGGTCCTCGTGCTTGGAGTGGCGTGGAAGCAGAATTGCAAAGATGTCTGGATAGTAGAGTCGTGGCATTTGCCTCCCGCGTTAACCTGTGACGAGCAAGAGAATGCAGTATTGCACTGTACATGATGTGGGCCACCGCCTCTCCCGTCCTGCGTCAGATCATCACCGGAAAGTCTGGTAGCGTGCTTGGAGGTCAATCTAAGCTGCACCTACAACTCTCGTTGGGCCTATGATGGAGGGTATGGGTGACTCGAGCCCGGTCGAACCTTTCTGTTAGTAACAGCGGGTAGAGTCGCAGGGGCATTGCACTTCTCGTTGACCGCAGCGGTCCTTGAGAATCGACCATGTGAGAATCAATCGAGATCCGATGTTCTGATATCCTGACCCACTCACCGTACGCCAGCCAGGCAAGCAACCGTCCGGAGTCAATGGGATCTCCTGCTCGCTGTTGACCTGTTCCGCAAGGCTTTGGTATCGGAGGATATAGCTGTGATTGACCGATAGCAGCGGCCCTCGCCTGGCGCAACATCATGTCAGAGCTTGTGTGCGAGTAGCTGTACGGTGACAGCTTGTGTCCAGCGGAACATGCACAGGTGCGACGTCGGTCCAATCGTCTTTCCATTAGCTTGTTGCCCGAGAGGTGTTGGGAGGCCCGTAAAGGATGCGCACTCCCTTATTCAGACCACTTATCGATGCCAGGAGCTCCCTTATCGAGGGCGCCAGAAGGCAAGGCCCGGAGCGAGAGGACTTGGGGGCGTGGTCAGCAGGCAAGATGGCCGGGCAAGGGGATTGGTCGCGGCGGATCCGTGTGGCAGTCAAAAAATGGGATGGAGGGTGGGCTACGTTGACGCCAACCATCACATAGACGCTGCATAGGAAAGTCGGTGTCGTCTTTGTCGCGTTGAGGCCATCGCCGTCGTCTGGTCCAAGTCGACAGTGCCAATGCCAGATTAGATTGCTGGCGTCCGGATGTGGTGGGATGTGTTGGTGGCGGGGGTCGGATCAGCTCCTCGATCCGGAGCGACAGCCCCAGTCCCAGCCCAGCGAGATCTTTTTGGGGCCGCATCGTGAGACAGGTCGACAGGGCGGACTGATTGGTCTGATGGCCCTCTGTTTCCAGAAAAGTTGGGCCGGGTGTCTCGAGCTCGCAGCTGGGTTGTCGACCTGGCCCCGCCATGCCCCTCCCCTAAGGCGCCCAAGGTTGCATTGGGGAAAAGTTCCCCTGTCTCTGTGCCCCTCCCACCACCATGTGCCGAGCACTCTCAATGACCGCTCTGATCCTGTGACCCTCCACCATCATCTTCCAGATCCTCATTATGTTGTTCCATTTCGGTGGGTTGGGCAACGGGTCAGGAACCGATGGAGGCGGCGCTGCAGGTCTCGTAGCCCAACCTGCAGGCTGATGGTGCGCCTGTTCAAGGCAGCATCTGACTCGTCGAGACCGTCCTCGCACGAGGGCGACATGCGCCGCATGCCATCATCGCACATTATTACGTGGTGACCTGGCGGAAGGCATTGCTGGGGACACGTTCGGCGTGTGGAAAAAGAACACAGGAGGGCAAATTGTGAGGTGAGACGAGACCATCAGCCGGCTACAGGGGCAATCTGTCGAGATGCGTTTGCTCTGCAGGCAAGCAGGACAAGGACAAGCAAGCCCGTTGTGATGAATCGCACATTTGATCGGCTGAGCCTGCAGTGGCGGATGCAAGCCGTTAGCTTTAAGTGGAGAAATTGATGTCACACCTAAATGGGAGAGCTGGAGAGTCGAAGGAAGGCAGAGATGGCAGAGAGGCGGAGGACCAACAGGACGCAGGAAGAGAGGGGAAGCCAGACAGAGAAAGAAAGAGCGTGAGGTGGAAGGAGCAGCACAACAAAAAATTGGCAGGACTCGTACCCATGAGGGTGTTCAATACGTACCTCTCTGTTCTTGCCCCAAATAAACCGTTCCTGCCATTCCGTTCCATCAGCCCACCCCGTTCAATCAAGTATTGTCCGTCCTGTGTGCTCTTGTCCTGTTGTCCACTTGTGGTACATATAGATGGTATTTACATCCGGATGTTGCTGCCCAAAGGACGCGACTCTACTCTCTCTTCTCCCTCTCCCCTTCATCTCTGCACTGGATTGCATTGCATAGCATAGCCAGCCTACGCCTCTTTCCCAAGCTTGCTCTTCTGCTTCAGAAAACACCCAAGAACCCAGAGAACCCCACTGCAGATCGCCCTTGCCCCAGTCAATTGCCTTTGCTCAACGCTTACCCCGGAGTTCCAACTGGCGGTGTTGTGCCTTCCTACTGGTCCTATCCTTGACACAGATCGTCAGCGCCTATCAAACCCAATATTCTGACGACCTTTGTCTTTCACCCCCACAAGACAAATACGACACAACGCCACACTCTGACCCGCCGGGTTTCAAGACAGACGAACAACACTTTATCCTCTGCCGCTTTGCTCTGAGCGAGAGCCTGTCCTGCACAAAACACTCTTCCTTCTCCGAGCCGCGCACGACCAGCAGCTTCCCAATTCGCCAAGCTTATCCAGTCCTGGTACCAGCCAGGCCGCCGTTACCCCTCCCCTCCTACGATGTGCTCCTGAATCGATATCATCGCGCCCTTCATCACCCATTTCCCGCCATCCTTCAGCATGGTCGGAAGTACAGATGTCGACACACTACTGTCTACAGGACATTGGACTACCCAAAGAGCTAAAAATCCCGGACTGTAAGCGCACTTCTCCCGTTCTTGGACTGTCAGCCGGGATCCTGGTTGCTACGAGTGCTAACAGTGGTGGCCTTTCCTCCTTCATCAGGTCTAACCCAGTCCGAGCGAACCAGTCGTCCAAGCTAGAGCCTCTGAACCCGAACGGCCCAAAGCAAAGCAGGTCTTCCAACTTCTTGGCCCGTCGCGGTCGTTTCCCTCCACCTCCCAGCGTCGAAGATGAGGTTGCGTCGGTCGCCAAGGAACAAGGCAATTCCGTTGTCGGTGTAAGCGACGAGGAGCCCAAGTGCAGGGGCGATGTCGAGCAGAATCCTATCATCCTGCCTGTCCCTGAGTTCAACCCGGAGCGCCGATATGTGCTTGTCACACCGTCTGAGACAGACGATGCTTGTCTCTCCGATACTGCGGGTCAAGGGAGACCAGTCTCGACCCCACGGACGGAGTATCCGGCCAACACCAAGATTCCGCTTGACCGAAAGGCAGATGAAGCGGTGCGGCCAGAGATACAGAGACGCAGATCAAGGGCTGACCTGCCTCGGATTGAGACAGACGTCCCCCCTCCGCGTTCCAAGACTCCATCGCACTTACACAGAGCCAGGTCGGCGACCTGCGTTGACCAGAAACCCAGAGAGCCTCAAGATTATTTTAGCCCCCACCCAGAATCAGCACGGCCTGTTGTGGATGCCTTCTTGTCGCCGGTCATCAAGCACAGCACCAAGGGCAGAGATAGGGCGTACTGGAATTTCAATTCAGGTTCAGAAGGCACAAGTCCTCGTGGTTCATCAGGTAGCTTAAAACCCAGTTCTGCGGATCGAAAGGGACTCGAGGGCTATGCAAAATCACCTCTCTCGACCAGCCCCGTAGCGCAAAGGCGTACTCATTCTGCTCTGGATGTACCGAGGGAGTCAAGGAGGACGGCAGAGCGAAACAGCTCCTATAGGAACGAGCAGTCCGGTCGGACGAGGAGGAGCGGCCCGCCGTCCCCGACTCTGGAACAACGTCAAGCGCCAGCAAGATCGAGCCGCAGAGACCTTTCTCCGGCAAGATCAATCCGCAGAGACATTTCTCCAGCAAGATCAACCCGCAGAGACCTTTCTCCAGCAAGATCTCATACGCCACAGCCCAAACTGAGCCGGCGAAAATCTAGTTACAACAACCGTCCGTCTATGCCTCGGAAGGACGACCACGAGTTTTCGAGTGACGAGGACCGAGATTATAGAAGGTCTCGCACTCACCACGACCGTAGGAAGTCGATGCTAACCCCGGCGGATCGTCCAAATTTGCTGAGTCCTGGATCAACTTCAGTCGGCAAGGCGAAGTCACGACCTCCTTCGCCCTTGCCGTCGCCTAAGTCATCCCAGGCCTACCTCCCCGACTACGACTACCAGGACCACCCTCGAAGCTCAACCACATCGTTCAACACCGCTAGAACCAGGCACAGACATGATTCCGAGAGGCCCGTGTCTCCGATGTCATCAGGAGACTCGTCTCCCCGAGGCCATTCACGGTTGACAGTGAATGGCTCTGGTAACCGACCAAGAGCTGCTTCCCGGACTCCAAGTGTCAGATCCAATGCGAGCACCAGCAAGCCAGGAAACACGTCTGCGTCCGTTCCCGTTGCCGTCCCCAATCCGGCCTCCATGATGATGGATGACCGAAAGAGGCAGACAATGCCACCATCACCAGCTTACTCTCGTCAGGGCTCCTTGGAAGCGATTCACGACTCGAAAAATTATTGGCAGCCGGAACCGTTTATCCCTGACCAAAGTCATGTTTCACCTCGACACAGCGCGAATTGTGTAGAACAGCCACCCCCCGTTGTGTCGTATCGTCGCTTCTCCGAGGACGTCAGCGCAGGTGCCAACCCGGGCCTACCGGATTGTCCTATGAAAAGACCGACGATCGGATATACAAACTGGCTCACTCTGCCCAGATGTGACAACTTCAACGTCTGCCTCTCCTGCTACGAGCAGGTATTCTACCCTACCGAGTTTCGTGATTTGTTCGTCCAGGCGCCGTACCGCTCTAGGGAGCGAGAGATTTCATGCGATCTCGGGACTTCGCCATGGTACCGAATCGCCTGGCTGATGACACGCAAGTACCGGCGAAACGACCTCCGACTGATTCAAGGCGTTGCAGACGTGCTGTCCAAGGAGAAGGTTCGTTGCCACGGAAACAAGCGCGTCACGCGGATGTGGTACTCGATCACCGACCCGGATACACGGCGCTCCATCCCAGATTTCGGCGTGTGCAGCCCCTGCGCCAAGGCGGTGGAGATCCTGTTCCCGAGCCTTATGGGCGTTTTCGTCCCCAAAGACCGGCAGGCGGAGCCGAAGTCGGGGAGGTGCAGCTTGCACTTCACGCCAAACCGGAACCGCTTCCTGACGTACTTTGACATCTTTGAGAAATGCCACGACGTGGCAGTGGAGACCAAGTCGGCCCCGGACGTCCAGCGTCTCGCAGACAACATCAACTTCTGGGCGAGGGTGGAAGAGTGCCCCGGCGACGAGCCCCTCCGCAACGCCCAGTGGTACATCATGGCCTCGATCCCGGAGATGACAGTCTGCCATGAGTGCTTCCTGGATGTCGTGTTTCCGGAGCTGCTTGCCGATGTCGAGGCCAACACAGTCGCAGGGTCCAAGCGGCGGTCGACCGCACGGGACTTTTACTGCGACCCGGTTACCATCGGAGCGACTACAGTGTGCCAGATGGTCAGCCCCAAGATGAGAGATGTCTTCCGGCAGGCTTGTAAGAGAGAGGACGGTATCGAGTTCTTGGATAACCAGGTCAGGGGGAGGTTGGGCTACTAGTGAGTTTGTCGGGTCCATTGTATAATGGGAAACTGGAGGTGAAAATCAAAACATGGGCCCATTTAATGTCAAGAAAATAGATGAAATGAGGCATGATATGGAATGAATAACGACTACACACAGAACCATAATGATATATGTACAAGAGTATGGTTGATATTATGGGGGCATGCCTGGGAATGTTATCATTGTGCGTGATATGGATGAGTGATGAGCCATGATTCGAACGATACCCAACGTGCTTTAAGTATGGATGATTCAGCCTGAGACTGAAACATAGGGATACATTCGCTGGGACCTCACAGATTGTAACTTTTACGAGGAGAGGGTCAAGGGCCAAATAGTAGAGCCAGAGAACATATCTACAAAGTACATATTTTCAATTCGCAATCTGCAAAGTTCAGCTTCTGCATCTGAGCAAAAAAGGAATGATCTCACAGCCGAGCACGGATACATCTGTGCCCTTTCCGTGTTCATGGTGACATGCCCAGGTGCCGGAGATGAGACACCAGAAGAGTTGTCTAGTACACTGGGCCTCCCCCACTTCGATGTGTCTGACGGACAGTAAGAAAACAAAGCTTTCAACACTACCAAGGGATTGTCCAGAGACAACTACATGGGTCCTATCAAGCTTGAATCGTAATCAAGCCAAGTCAAAACCATCAGGCATGGTGATCCAGCTGCGCTCTGGGCAGTTTGTGGACAGGAAATACTTACAAGCCCAGCATGGGATGCGCATCAGCTCGGGAGGGGATAAAGCATCAGGCGCGGGCGCACCGGGTCTGCAGGTACCTGTGATGGGCTGGACCGTCTCTTTTGTTCGCCGCACTTGGCTCAAAAGCGCTGTTGTCGTTGGTAGGTCTAAGCTTGTACGCAGTCGGCCCCGCGGGGTCACTTACATACCATATGTACGGGTGTAGAGGCGCAGACCTACCCCGAGGGGGCCGCGAGTCCGTTCTGACGGGTTCACTATGCGGCCCGCCCATGCAAGTAAGTATCTAGGTACCTATGGTGGGGCGGGGTGTGTCGGGTTTTCAAGGTCACGGCCATGCTGCTGTTGCTGTATCTGGCCTGGAAAGTGTGGTCTCATGCGGCAACTCTCTTCGTGCGTGTGTCCGTGTAGGCTGGTAGGTGCGCACGTAGACAGGCTGCCCGGCAAGGCGTTGTTCTGTTAGCAGTGCGAGGAGGCCCAATCATGCCCCCTGCCTGGCTGCAAGTCGCTGAAAATGGTTGAGCCAGGGTAGGGCATATGCTACCTACCTACGTAGTCTGACACCGAGCCCACCTGGAACGGGCCACGCCCGGACCACTAACTGTGCCCTGCGCAGTCCCAGCAATGCTCCTCACCTCAAGGGCTGCTTCCGAGCAGCCCACTTGATCCCACAAACCGGGCCCTTGGGCTGGACTTGGCATCTCGCTCCCAGCTTCCCGCATGCACAGGCTGCGGCGGCGGCTGCTGCTGCTGCATACCGCCTCATTGCCCATCTGCCAGATCGCCGCCGCCGCCGCCTCCATCTCCTTCCCCTTCCCTGCGAGGCTGCATGTACACAGAGACGCGCACTGTTCTGCGGTACAGTTCTCCATTCTCTGCACTAATAAACGGTTAATGTGCGCTACTGCCCATTCGGGCGCACACACCTACAGTGACGGAGAATAGAAGAGAGTCTCGCGCCGTGGGCATGGATCGAAAAAGGAAGCCGCATTCCAGTTCACACCCCACACGCGTTGTCCTACTAGGGTCTTGCTGCAAGTGTCTTGAAATGGTCAACTTGTGCGAGGGCCAGGATGCCAGATGTCTTTCACTCATTGTATCGTGCGGTAACTGCACTGTGCTCTCGCGCCGACAGTTGTGTGTGCGGCTGGGCGATCTCTCGATATGCATCAGACGGCGACTTGCAGGTGAGCCATGAATCCTTTCGCATACTGTACCTCTGTCCTGGGCCTCTTCAGGGCCCTGAGGTACACTGACGTGACGTTCTGATTGGGTGGCTAAGCCCCCCCCCCATTCGCTGGTTGTCCCTCTAACCCAGAGTCCAACGGTGCTAGGCTTCTTGCATTGGCACTGTTTTACGAGTCGATGGGGCACCTCTCCAGAGGTTAACCTACATCACCCCCATTCCCTTTCCCCCAAGCTGACGCCCGGAGGTCAATATATTGGTATATATATTACAGAGAAACCCCCATTGATTGTGTCTCTCTAGAAAATTTCAGAAGAACATATCGTTACTTTGATTTCTCATCCCATCCTGTTCCATGCCACTTCCACCCCAAAAATAGCTACCAAGTCTCCGTTGATATAAGGCTCCACACGCTTGTCAACAACAACCACCACCACAACGTGCTCATGGCGCCAGGAACAGATGATCCGTGGTCGTTGGATCTCAGCACATGCGTTTCAATAATATTCGGCATCTGCGGGATGGGAGTTTCTCTGCTAAATTTATACTTGGCTTGGGAGCAACTCGACCATGTGCGGGTGTAAGTCACGAAAGCAAAGCCATGCCTCACTCCCCCCCTGATGCTAATGCCGTACAGGATTCGTCGGCGAAGGAGAGGTTTGCGAGAAGCTTGGGACATAGGTTTACTTGGATACCAGCCTATTCCACGACAAACACTTCTACTTTGAATGCATTCGTGAATACTTTGACGACTTCGTCGTCTCCACAACGGAGTTATGGCGTTTGGGCATGGGAGGCGGGACTTGGGAAGGCTTGCAGCGATGCATGGCGCGATATGGGAAAGCTTTTGCTCATTTCCACAGCAACAGACACAGCATCACATGTACAATGTAAGCCTATTGACATGATAACGTGCTAGTCACGGAATCTTTGAAAGTTTTCCTCACAAGGAGTCCAACCAAGCATGCAGACCGTTGAAGGTGGACGGACACATTGCAATGACCTATACTAATGTTCAAGCAAAGAATGCTTATGACATTTGTGATCATTCGATGAAAACAGTTACTTGTTCTTCTCGATATTGTGAATGGTCCCCACGAATTACTGCCGTAGGCGCATTCTTCTTACGACCCGATTTCCAAAGCTTCCATTGCAGCTGTACACATTGTTGTGGAGTACACGGGCCTGCCGAGCCGCCAACGCGCCGACCTCCGTAAGAGAGCCCCGCATTTCCCGCACTTAGACTCCGTTGGAGACCGGAGCTTGCTCCGAGACCTTTGAGTTTCGGGCTTTCACACCTCAAGTAGAATTGTATTCTCTTCATTGTGATCTGGAGCCTGGAACCACAACAGCGACAAAGTAGAGGCCATCCAACTCAACAGCCTACCAGATCTGCGGGATGTACACGAATTCAATTGTTCACACCGCGCAGAGACCGACATACAAATGCGCATCTACGCCAAAATCATCCTTGAAGGGATTCGGTGGCCGGAACTTGGCCGCGGTTCGAGGACTGTGCTTGACAGTATTCCCAGACTCAAAGCGCCTCCGGGACTGGCGAAGAAGGCGAAGAATTTCGGGTGGAGCTTCCACGCCAGACAAGGCCTCTCTGTAGTGAATATGTTGGTCTGGACCATGATTGTCCTCGTGCTTGACTTGGGATTTGTACCTTTCTGGCTTTCCTCGATTGATGGTCTTGATCTGCAGAGTGCACTGGCACCGGCTTACTTCTTGGCTACTGTTGTCACATTATTGGTTGCCGTCTTAGCGATCAACTCAGGACTTAAAGCAATAGGGACTCATCTGCTCTTGAGGACGAATACAGGGCTCGATCTCTTCCAGTACCAGAGCCTCACTCTGGGATCTAGGTGCATTCAGACATAGCTCCTCGTGATACCTTGGAATCCCAGAGTGAGACCCGATTGCGGCATCAGGCAGGCAATGTCCGCCCACAACGCACCACTCAATCGGGCACATATAGGTTGGGGTTGGGGCTAATGTCAGCCAGCGAGCTGATTACACTCCGACGAGTGAGATGCGGATTTCGGGTTCAGTGAGAACTCCACTCGCAGCGAAGATTGCAACTGTGGTCTGGCTCGATGGTCGCTCGCAACCGATCCGCCAAAGGTGAGATTGCCTGCCGGCATCATCTCCTGACCTAGCAAGCGCAGGCACGCAATATCCCAAGTATGCCTTATGGTTAGCAGCCATAGTGTCCCAATCTTTCGCCTGGTCTGCACAGCACAGCCACATGCAGGCCATCTGATTCCGAGCAGCATGGGTGACCGGTCTTGCTTGGCGATCAGGGCGGGGCACTACCTAGGTACCTACAAGGAGCCGCAGTCTATCCTACCTGCAGCTATCGCCCAAACTCTCTATTGTGCATCATGAACGCGTACTCTGATTAGTGCACGTTGAACGAAGCGGATGTTCTTAGCGTCCTGCGGTTCCCCATGCAGTCTGCCGCCGGCATCAACGTGCACAATGGTCACATATCCATATGTGACTTAAGCACCCCGGATACACTTGGCTGCTCGCGCTTTTTAAGTCTGAAGAATGCCCTCTCAATCGGTGAGTGTTCGATCAAGTCAAATTTGACTTCCAATTCTAGCCCTGTCGTGCTGCTCCCGTGAGTGCACTTTCAAGGCAATTTCGTTGCTGGTCATATCTCTCGGGCTGCTGCAAGTTAGGCGGCCTATCAGACGCACGCAAAGAACCCAAGGTGTCATCAAACAACGTCCCAGGATACTGCGTATGAGACCTGCAGACCAAGGCTCGCAACAAACTCTTACCGGGTACCGAGTCTCGGTTCTAGTATTGCGACTAGGTTTTACAAGAGCCAAAGGATCCGATGAAAACAGCCCACAATCGCACATCTGCAGCAAGCACAGCAAACCCTTGCCGACGTCCACAACAGTGCCATAATGGCGAGCACTTGGGATGACTCGTGGTCCTTGAGTCTTGACACGCTCGTGTCAATCATATTTGGACTGATCGGTGCCCTCAGCTCTCTGGCAAACGTTTACATTGCCTGGAAACAGCTTACAGTCTGCCAAGCGTAAGTGAGGATTCCAGGCTTCGGGAAAACACATGGCTGGTACTCCAACATTGACTTGACGATTGCAGGGATCATCGAAGAGGTCATCGCCAACAAAGTCCTGAATGGCCGGAGAATTTGGCTGGACAGGCACAGGTTGAGCCAGTTTTGGTACATCCACATCATCATATGTTTGTGTAAGCCAGGCAATGTTTGCAATTAATTCAGAGACCCTGTTCAATTATCATGCTCGTCACCAAGGGAACAAAGGTAGAAGACACCCAGAAGAGGAGTGATTCATATAATTTATGCTTGGCCCCACAGTTTTAAGGAGTATCCATCCTTCAGTTGAGAATGCTGTGTAAAACGCTCTATTCAAGTTGTGTTCTATATTGACTCGAATATGCTAAAACGATGAAATGGAACGCTCGTTCTTTAAGTCTGAGCAGTCATGAATTGGCAAACTACCTGGATTTTCACTAAGGTCCATCTTTGATCCCATATGTGTTGCCAGCACCTTTCAATAGCCATCTTATTGCTTCTAAACAATGTCTCTCTCACATATACTGCAGCCTAATGAGTGGCTACATGCAAATTCACTCTCAATTATATCTATATAGTTGATCTACATCCTTGCTCCAAATTCTTCATAAAACCATTACCCTTTGTAAGTCCTGTATGCCACTCCACATGAGCCAATCAGCTATTCTTGCTGCCAGATGACACACCCAGTACGTATCCACACCAGGCGTGGCATGGGACCACCCCTGGCCTGCAGCTGCACCTTCCACGTCTACCCCGTAGACGGCAGGGTTACCCCTCTTATCAGCTGTGATCATGCTTGACCCTCCCCCAAAGTTATCTGAAATCAGAGTTTGTGCTTCAGCCCCCATCTTCCTTTGGCTCCACCTTGTGCATTTAGCAAACAATCACGGCCTTCTTGTTAACTGCCAGTATCAACACACCCTACCACTTCAAAGTATGGTATTCCTCTTGAGTTACAGAGCAAGACTGGAGTATGTACCATGGGCTTGGTGTACTCCGTCCCTGTGCCATTTTGGTGAATGACTGCCAGCAGGAGCTCAAGGCCTAAGTTGGTGGTTGTGTAGTCAGAGGATGGCTTGTTGGATGTCAACTCGTCATCCCGTTGAAACAACTGAGAAATACGCCCAAGGCTCGTGGCACAAGGCAAGAGCACTGAGGTAAGACACCGCTGTAAGCTGTACTGTGCCACTATCTCAGGTGTCCTGTGTCCCGTTTCAATGGCGCAACATCTCTCCTGCAGAACAGCGGCAGAGAACTAACTTCCCCCCCCCCCCCCATTCTAAGCCACACTCATCACGCCTGAAAACCCCACTCGAAAACTTGCCCACTTGGCTCGGTCGGGGTATCCCTGCGCAACCATTCGACCCTCTCACCCGCCTGTTTTTGCCTACTCCTCCGCGCCTGGGGTCTTGGCCGAATTGGGTGGCCGCGGGAGATGAACACGCTAGGTCTACCCTGCACAACCATTCGACCCTCTCACCCGCCTGTTTTTGCCTACTCCTCCGCGCCTGGGGTCTTGGCTGAATTGGTTCTTATAAACTCGGCGTACCTGGCAGAGTTTCTGTTTTGTCTTCCGATAGGAAGGGAAAAAAAGAATCAGAAAGGAAAGATATTTGAGGTCATCAACTCACATCAATCCACATCAACCCACACCCCTCGCTCGTCCATCCATTCGAAAGGATTAAGTCTACACACAGGCATTCTTCATACTTAAAACCCCCCGTCACTGCCAACAACACTGGGCTACTTACCATCACGCGATTTCAACCAAGACATTCCTGAACTACTATCTGTAAGCTTGAAATCCAACAAGGCAAAGCAACACACACACACACATGCACACAGACACCCTCCTCTTTGCAACGGTTCAGCTCCATGAGAACCTGCAAATGTTCGAGATCTCACACAGTCATATAGATCGCCCTCAACCAATTTGGAAACACCACATCAATGGCTCCTTTTGTGAACGGGAACACTCCCGTCTCATTGTCTGCCCCTAACGACACCGTCCTCATTATGCAGGACCTAAGCAGTCCCTGGGAAATGGACTTGAACACCTCGGTCACAATCATATTTGGCATCCTCGGCCTCATCTTCCAAGCGTGGCAGATTTGCTATGGTCGAAGGCAGATGTAAGTAAAATTGCACAATGCTGCACAAGCCAGTGCCTGTTCTCCCAAACGCTATGGCCAGAGCATTTGGCGTTGCCACTGACAAGGTGACTGCAGGGCAAGAATGCCATTGCAAAACGACGTGGTACAAAGTACAGAGACGGTCTTCGAAATCCCCGAAGCTCCCATGCCACAGCGTGGTCAGACGGTCCCGCCCCACCGCAGCAAGGGGTCTCCACGTAGCCTGCGCCTCCAGCAACGACCACCCATAAGGGAAGCCCCTCCCATCAGACACGCGCGACAACCCGACCGAATGGTCGAGAGATGCACGCTGCCGCCTCCACCAGACAATATCCGCAAGAGGAACGCTCCGCACTACTCCAATCAAGGTCGTTGGGGAGGTGCATCAGGGTTCTCTCATCGCGTCAGCCACCTGCCCCAATATAACAACAACCAGAAAACACAGTACTTTCTTCAAGGATATGAGGCTTAGAAAGTCTGTTGATTGACTTGAAGGCAGAAGGTGAGGGGGAATGCGGATTGCACACCATACTTCATCGCTGAAGGACATGTATGGAGTGCTTGTGTATGTCTAGATTTGCATTTGTCTGTTTTTCAATATTACATATTGACAGCGGCTGCCGGCTGTGAAAATTGGATCACCAGAATTCGTGACCATGTTGGTGGATGCCGTTCATTGCCCCTCGCCAAGTTGACAGACCCAGCTGTTACCCATCGAACCCTTTACCGATTTCAGACCCATTTCACTGCGGACTTCCCGTTTCGGAACAACGATAGTTCTTGATTGGTTGGGATGTATGCCTGCTGGTTGTAACGCCAAGGGAAGAGGTATGAGTGGGCAGCCGTGTGGGAGATTGTATCAGCCCCCTCTGGCGCGAATGAAAGGTATTTGGTATCTGCTATGTAGTATCCATGCGGCAAGTGGACTGCCCTTGGGGCCAAATGCAAGTCGCCGAGCAGTCAACGCCCTTTCCATCCGCACCCATCGTCACAAGCGTGCAGGGAGACTGATTGGTCTGATGGCCCCTGTTTTCAGACAAGTTGCCAGTGGGCTGGGTGTCTCGAGCTCGCAAGTGCGCAGGTGGGTATCGAGTTGGCAACCCCGTCATGCCCCTCCCCTATGGTCCCCAACGTTCCAATAGAAAAGTTCCCCTGTCTCTGGGCCCCTCCACCACGATGTGCCGAGCTCCTGACCCTCTACCATCAGCTTCCAGATCCTCATTATGTTGTTCCATTTCGGTGGGTTTAGGCACGGGTCAGGAACTGATTGAGGTTGCGCTGCAGGTCTCGTAGCACAATGTGCAGGCTGTTGGGGCGCCCGTCCAAGGTGCAAGGCAGCATCAATCCTTAAGTCAAGAATGCGGATATTCGCAACCCTCAAAACGGATGGTACAACCCCTGATGTACTGACCCAGTGCACTTACAACGCAAACCACCCAAATTAGTATGTACACCATTAATTTGACCTTGCCGCCGTTATTACTGGTTGTCCTTATTATAAGTGCAGCTAAAAAAACGCTTGCTGTAGTGCAATCGCTTAAATTGATGGTGTTTTGCTATATATCTAGTCTGTACGGACCACAATCTCGTCTTAAATCTCCTCCTTGTCGCTATTGTTGCCGATGATATCCCCAACCGTTAGATCTGAGCGACGGGATCTTCTGATTGATACAAAAACGATTAATCCCCACGAGAATTTAATTGCTGTAGCAAAGCATTAATTGAAGGTCGTTGTTTGTAAGTCGGTGGCGATGGGGGCTTTGCAGTGTGTTGAGTGCTGCAGCAGCAAAAAGCACTGAAGGGGTGGTGAGGTAAGGTTAAAAGTGGGTTAAACGAAGTAATCTGATTGGCTGCAGCTAATTTGGGGTTGCGCCATCCGTTTTGGGGGTTGCGAATATCCGCATTCTAAGTCAAATCACACCCGTGGACCCCGGCCCGACACCATGTCTCATCAGATCACAGTGTGGCCCTAAATAGCGCCCAACCCTTATCCTCGTCCTCGTCCTCGTCCTCACCCGATCTTGCGGTCAAGGTACAGCGCATAATGCCGTATTGTACCTAATGTATGTACTGCCGTACTGTATCTTTTCCTATCCTATCCACTAGCTGAGCACTTGAGTGTAAAGCGTGCGGGATACGGCGTTATTACGTGCCAACCCGTGCCAACTACAGGTCAAAAGCTGCAGGCCGGTGCAAAGCAAGCCCAAGCTCCTTGGCCACTTTGCTCTGGATGGGTCAGATTTAGTCTGGGAAACCCGAGCCTGAAACTCGGTCGAGTCCGACTTGTGAAGGTCGATCTCCCCTTCCTCACTTAAAACGCTTTCCAGAGCACTCGCCTCCTTCTGAATATGGCCATCGGAATGGACGAGGGAATGAAACGATTCCGTGCTCGAAAGCCAAAGCCTGGTAGCTGGCTCAGTGTTGTTAATAGACCTGGTTGCTACAAGTCCTGACGCACAAGGCTGTGACTTCCGGAAAGTCAAATCGGTGCCAGTAACAGTGTGACTTGTGTATCCTCCCCGCTTCCCATGCGATCTGCATTTCCCAGTTCATTTTGTCTACCCATGGTCACGATTGACAAGGACTTGATGAACTGCCTACTGTAGTTCGAGGGTCGGCAGGGTATGACGTATGGGAATGTTTGTTTTGAGGGTGATTTATGTCCTTACGTGCCCACCTGACATTGCAAACAGCTGATATGTGGCAACGAGTTTACAAAGCTGTGTGCTTGTCAACGGTGAACTGTTGCTGGTGCATTATACATTCTCTGGCTCATCCTGGGCCTGCTGGCTCGTGGATATGCAAGAAGGTGGCCCGCATGCAAGGACGGAGGGGCCACTAGGGGCCGCACAGGGATTAAGGCTCGAGGCGGGTTGCGTTGGGTGATTCCATTTCGATGAGGTTTGTAGGCCACCTGGGGCCCAAGACAGGTTTCTCTGCTGTACTTTCCCATTTAGGCCGCGTCAGGATGATGCCAAGTACCTAGGTATCTTTGGCTAAGAATTCAGGGTCCTTACCGTGTGGACCCTTGATTTGCCGAGGCTGCCCGCTGTCAGTTCCTTCCCAGCCGGGACTGGGGGGCTGCTGCTTCGCCTTAGCCACACTTGAACATTTCCATCTGCTGCCATGGTACTCGACCACCATCGTGGGATGGGCGGAGGCAACTCGCATATGGTTGTATTGGTTGAGCTTTCTTCGCGTACGTAGAGAAGCCACACTCGTCCTGGTGCATGCTGACCATGACCACCGTTGCCTGGGGTCTCTTACCCGATCACACCAGAGCTCCGTACCGGGGACTTGTTCATTCTTCCCATCCAAGCCGAATTGGTGTGCCAAACGGACTTTTCGCCCACGGACTATTGAGTGTGATGATCGCTGAAAAGGCAGGATGGCCGGCTCTTCCATAGAGTGCCTCCCCAAAATCACTGCCTGCAATCACACGCAATGAGCTTGTGCGCCACAAACACTTTGTTCCGGATATCACGATATGAGCTACTGCAGGGTGAACAGGTGCATGAGATGGGGTGGGATGTGGTATGGTGTTGTGAGTCCAATGAGCAGGGATCAGACAGAAAAGGAGCTGAGCTTGGACGCGGGGCAAGATTGACTACTTGGGGGATCGGATTTTGAAGCAAAAAATACAGCTTATAAGTCAGTCCGCCGCCTCCTCCTTCCAAAGATTCATTTACATTCCTCATATTTCAAGCTTGACCCGGTCTCTCTTGGTTACTCCCCACTGAACACCATATTGTTTCGACAAGATCGAGTACTTGGTCCCATCCTCTGCTATACATCAAAGCCTTGCCCTTTTTGTGCCGTGCCTCCTTACACCATTCGCAGCAGTCTCTGCACTCTCATTGGTTCAACATCAAGTGGACGAGGAGGATCGTTCCGTAAACAACATAAAGAGGAGACAGATCCCTCTATAAAACAGAGACACTGCGCCGCATGTTTCATGTAAAGGCCATTTTGACTATCAGACCCGCGAGGACATCAAGACATGGCACCGATAACCTCAACACACAATATAACCGCCCCTCCTGCCACTTTCAATGAGACAATCATCCTCGTCCAAGGTCCAGATAACCCCTGGAGGCTGGACTTGAACACACTGGTCACCATCGTGTTTGGCGTCATCAGCATCGCTTTCCAAGCAGGCCACGTGTACTACGGTAGAACACGAAAGTGAGCTTGTCCACCACGTTGTAGCCGGTGTGATGCTGACTGGGCCCTCTAGGAGTGGATTAATCGGAACTTCTCATGGCGATATCGAGAACAATAGCCCAAAACACCCAAATGACGGACAAGGAACACTATTCAGGCCATGGCGTCCTCCATATTATTGGGATGAGCTCCAAGAGTATGACTCTGGGAGGCCAGGGATGGGACGGCCATCTTCGGCCACACTCACCCGCGGTGTGGCTCTCCGACAGCCCCCTCAGCACGATAACAGCACACAGCTAGGCACAAGGATTGCACCCGAAGGGCATGCGTATCGACGGCATCCCTGGCGCAACAATGATTGGACAAGCGGTACGAACCCGTGGACCGCTCCAACTGGGCCAGCCCTTCAACGGCCACACCCTCAGCGTCGCCAGCCGGGGTATTTCTGAAGCCTCGTTAGCTATTTTGAATGCATCGTTTGAAGTGGAAAGCATTTGGCGGCGTTCCGGCGGACAGCGACAGGTTAGGCAAGGCCCCTCGGCGTATGGATCAGGTGTTTGTTCCTTTCTGTATATTTCTTCTTGGGCCAATTCGTCAGGGTTCTCCCTTAATTTTCACCTGGGTCTCGTTGTCTCAGTATGGAAATGTTAAGCGTAAAGTTGTTCCATTGAGAAGCTATCCGTGACCCGAGCCGATGCACCGCCAAAACCCAACGGCGCCCTACTGCGTCAAGAACTCCTCGATATCCTTATCCTCATCATCATCCTGCAGCTCCTGCAGCCTCTTTTCCTCGGCGTCCAGCAGCTTCTTGACCATGGTCCTCTGCCTGCGGCGGGCCTTCTTGCCCCAGTCCGTCGCGCTCGCCGACGACTTCTTGCCCTCGTCGCCCTCTGCGTCGCTCTCGTCGCTGTCCTCGGGGATCTCGATCTTGTGGCCGCGCAGCTCGTTTGGCGACAGCTTCGCCTTTGCCTCCGCCTCTGCCTCCGCCTCGGCGGCCTCCTTCTCGTGCTGCTTCATCTGGGTCTTGCCGCCGAGCTTGAGCAGGTACGGCCGGACGAGCATGTATGTGCCGACGATGATGACGATCCTGATCCATTTCTCCGGGGACATTTCCTGGAGGGTGCCGCGCAGGTTGCGCGTGAAGCGCTCGTATGCGATGTAGAGGAGGTTGGTTATGCCGTCCATGTTGGGCGGTTTGTGGTGGTTTTGGGGGCAGGCGGTTTCAACTTGTTTGGTGGTACGGAGACTTTGAGCTCGAGGTCGCCGTTGGGTACTTCGGTCAAATTATGTACAGCTTGGTTCAGGAGAAGATCGCCAGTCGGAGACGACAGCGTGTCAGGATTGATATTCGGTGTGGCAGAGTCGGGAGTGGATGGGAGTGCGGGAATTTCGACAGCCTTTTTTCTCTCGAAGACATGTAGTCCAGTCGCGCGCCCCGAAGCTTGGACGAAAGCACGAACGCACTGACGAAGTTTGCGACCTCCACAGCACCCTCGGCACTGGCTGACAAGCACGCAGGCACGCTAGCCCACCGAGCCGATTAGGCCGGCGCCTGCCCCACACATTGCTTCGAGCTAAACCCGACGCCTATGATTTGCTGGGCTCACTAACAACCTTTTAGATCGTCCAGGGGGTGGGACTTGGCTCTTTCTTGGCCAAGCATCTCTCAACGCGACGACAACTCTTTCAAAGTTGCCATCTTGGGAGGAGAAGGAGACATTGTCTGACTACCTTTCGAGTCACTCACTGACTGCCGCCCTTAAACACTCGCCAAAGTCGGTCGCGTCTAGGACATAATGGCTGATGAATCTGCAGAAGACGTTCGCGAGGTCAGTAAAATGGCTGTCTTCCATGACACGCGCCTCCGACGCGTCCTATACCTGTCCACTCACACACTCACTCACACTGATCAACAGCGTCTCAAAGCAGCCCTCTGGTTCGCAGTCGGCAAAATGGTCGACGAACAGTCCCTGCGCCGCAATAGGAATGCCACGCCGCAGTTTATCGGTGCGCTGACTGAAATGGTCTGGACTCAGATCGGTAAGCACTTTCAAGTTGCCGTACACCTTGGGCAGCCACCAAATCTGACAAGTAGGCCAGAGAATGTTGCCATAGATCTGGAGAGCTTCAGTCGCCACGCAAATCGGACCTCTATCACTACTGACGATGTTCTCCTCTTGGCCCGGCGGAATGCAGACCTGAACGGCATCATCAAGGACTTCGTAGATGAGCAGAAGGCAGCCAAGGTCAGCAAGGGCAAAGGAAAGGCTAAGCGATGAAGGACCGAGCAGTGACATCAAATGCTACGTTGATGAGCACCATCCGGCCTACAATTGGCACAAGATGCGGTCGAGCTGTGCCTGGAGCCTTTGCGCGTATCACGACCCCTGTCAGAATGCCCACTTTGTGGGTTGGATCTGGAAGCTAGGCACGGACACAGCTGCTTAGAGGAAGGTGGCTCTCGCTTTGGACATCAATCGAGGATTGAAAGCCCACGACACGAGCTCTGCACGTGTTCTAGTCGAACGTTGCCCTTGAAAGCATGTGCCTCAGGTCGGATCCGTCTGGTAATGAGCCACGACTCGTGAACGACCAGAGCAGGGCAGAATAACGGATTTCTATGGAGCTCTTCGCAAAAACTACATCAGTTCCCCCGACGGACTGTATACTCGGGCCACCTGTCCGACGGACGCCGGCTTGAGACTGGTATCCACAATGCTTCACATATCCTCTCCGCTTGAGGACCCCATCAAATAAAACTCAAACTGCCCACTCGGGTCACCACAATGAGTTTTAGACTTATAACATCTTGGACTCTTCGGAATCGACATCGTCGGGTTGGAGAGTCAGAAAAACTGACTCTGTCTGCGACCACGCAAGAGACAACTCTGACTGTCTAAGCTGAGAATGTGGGCACAGAAACATAGAAGAAGGTGTGGTAATGTTGAAATCCAGCGACCCTTGAAGCTTTGCCGGCTCATCAATTTCATTTTTGATCGTAATCAATTTCAAATACGCGTGTCCAAAGTCTCGCCTTCACGGGGCCAATACGATTTTAGCAGAGGGTGAACACTTTTCCACGCATGAGCCCACCGTTGGAGTCAGTACCCAACTGAATATTAGCGGGTAATATTACGGCGATGGGTCATGTACCGGCGGTCGTTGTCAAACCTTGACACGCACAGTCTTGTCCATGGCGCTTGTCAAGAGGAGTCAGGTTCGTCTGCAAAGCGGCAGCACTTGCCTCGGCAGGATCGAACTTCCACGCAGGAGGTCCTTTTATACTTCACAGGCGCCTCCCCAGGCCCTCTGCCCGTCTAATCACACTCATGCAGGAAAGCTTATCGAGGAAATAAGGCCCTCGGTGGCGGTCGCGGAACCGCACAATAGAAGGCCGGGATATAGTTCCCGGGTCCGGAGCTCCGGCTGCAGCTTTTGGCACTAAGTGTCATATGCTGGCGCATGCAGACGGGCAACGCAACGGTTCAGAGATTGGAGGATACTTGATGGCGAAAAGCTTCCCGTTTTATGCGGTATCTTGGGAGCCATGGCGTCGTCAGCATCTTTGTCAGTCATGTAAGCAGTCTGTCAGCCACGCCTGTCAGCACTCCGGTCCGTCACGCAGTGCGTTCTCCTGAGGGAGCACAGCACTACAAGTTGAATAACAAGCCCCATCAAGAGCACTAGATGCATGCCGATCCGGCCCAGATGCCCTTTTTGTGTGCCTATGCGCCCCCATGTTATGGCATGGCACAAGGATGAAAAGGCAAGGGGCCCGGTGGTACCAGAGGTCTCCAGCGGCGGAATTGGTCTTATCCGCGGGAATAGCGACCTAGCGCAGCCAGTTGTTGCAGCCCTGATGAGATCACCTTGTGCCACCACCCCGCGGGTATTTACAAGCCCTTGAATCCTTCCCAGTCATCCCTGAGTTGCAGCCCTCGGACTTCGAACAAGAATGACTTTCCTGCAATGCAACTATTCCCTCCTCCACCAGTTTCTCATTGAAGAAACGAGGCCGGAACGCTCCGCGAGTTCCTCGGAAATTTCCACGCGCTCCTTGCCATTTCCGAGAGGCGAGCGGAAACAAGTCCAACCAACAACCAACTCGGTATCGGACCTCGGCGGTGGCTGCCCCCCACTCCCAAGCTCATCCTTCGCTCGCCGCCCTCAATGACCCAGATGCCGACTCCGCCACCGATCTCATACTCGTCCAGCGGCCCGAGGTTCAGAGCCGTGAACAACCCACACGAGCAAGTCCCCGGATCCGACCCGGCGCCGGCGATGGACGACATCCCCACCATCCGAGGAGGAGGCCAGGCCCGAGGCGGGCAGGGCCACAGGGCCGACGCCGGCCCTGAGCTCACGCGCCGTGCCGTGGGGCCTCGGCTCTACCACAAGAAGTCGAGGATGGGTTGTCTCAGATGCAAGGCTCGCCGAGTGAAGGTGAGTCACTTATTCCATGCTATGTATATTTCTATGCTACGCCTAGCAACAGAGTGGGGTGTTTCACCAAACGGGACGGGGCTATTATATATGCACGTCTCATCATTCGCCAAGAGACCGTGTCGACTTGCTTCTTCTTCTCACTCGCCAGTCTTTCACTCACGTGCACTCTCCTATAGCACAAGCTCCGACCCTTGGCCGTCTTGGGGCGGGTCTCTATAATAACGAACTGCTAACATGACTGTGACATTATAGTGTGATGAAGCACACCCCGTATGCAGCGGCTGTAGCCGCCACATGGTGGAGTGTGTCTATCCTTCCCGCGGAGGTCCTTCCCAGGGCAGCGCCCGCCAGGACGCCGCCGCAATCAGCCTACGCGTTACACGCGCCGGGTCCTCCTCGGGTCACAGTGACCAGGGATACTCGCCGAACCCGTCCGCGGCGGCGTCTGCTGCTCCTAGTTCAGACTCGTGGGCTTCTCGCACACCGGGCCCGGAGCCGCACTCCCTGCCCGTCCCGGTCGAGCCGGGCGGCTTCTCCCCCCTGACGCCGGGGTACACGCCGTACTCGGCCAGCCGCGGCCTGTCGCCGCCTCATCTTGGGGGATACCCGCCGTCTGGCGCCGCCTTGCCCCCGCTGTCGAGCCGCGCCCCTTCCGTCGTCAGTACCAGCTCGTCGTCGCAGTCCGGGAGCATCGTCCGCGAGGCGAACGACTACCTGTCGCACCTGACCGACCCAGAGATCCTCGACATCCCCGAGTCCAAGGAGCGGCGGATCTGGGAGCTGCGGCTGCTGCACAACTACATGGTCAACTCGGCGCAGCAGGGCACCGCCTCCCGGTCAGTACAGATGCAAGGCCGGCCGTCGAGGCCGTCGCCTGGTGCGGCGCCCGAGGACAGCAACAGCAGCGAGGTGGTGGACGACACCGGGGCTGGAACGGCGGCTGGAACGGCGGCTGGAACGGCGGCTGGAACGGCGGCTGGCGGCGGCTCGTTCGGGCAGGGGGCATTCATGTGGGGACTCGAGATCCCGCTGCTCGCGTTCGAGGACGACGCGATCCTGTACAGCATGCTGGCGTCGAGCGCGCTCAACATGTGGACCAAGAGCGGCGACCCCCGCGAGCGCGACGAGCTGCGCCTGTGCCAGCAGAAGTACCTGTCGATGGCGATGCGCGAGCAGCGCCAGGCCGTGGGGAACCTGAGCCGGGGAAACGCCGACACGGTGTGCATGTCGTCGCTCACCATCCTTCAGAACTCGTTCGCCCTCGTGCAGACCCTGCCCGTGCGGCCGTGGCAGCCGCCGCTCGAGTGGCTGCGCATGGGTAAGGGCGCCGGATCCGTGCTGACGGTGGCGAGGGGGTACCTTGGGCCTCCTTCCGCCGGCGGCGGCCATGCTGGCGGCAGGGGTGACAAGACAAACCGGTTCCTCAACAGCATGCCGCGCATGGACCCGGACGAGATGTTCACGCCGGCGAACCGCGCGCACCTGGCGTGGGTGCTGGACAACGACCGTGGCGGGTCCGCCACCGCCGACGCCATGGGCGGGGGCGACCACGAGCTGACGGACAAGGTGACGCTGGGCGTCTACAACCGCGTGCTCAGCTACATCGGCACCGTGCAGAAGGCCATCGCCGACCGCGAGCCGCCGCACACCGTCTGCCGGCGCTTCGTCGGCTTCGCCGTCTGGATGCCCGAGGTGTACCACGACTTCCTGACGCAGCGCCGGCCCCGCGCCCTCGTCACACTGGCGCACTTCTTCAAGCTTTGGATCCCGTACGACGACCTGTGGCTGATCGGGAAGACGGGCGAGAACCAGGTCCGCGGCATACGGGAGGCGCTGCCGCCGCAGTGGCGGCACAAGGTGGACGGCATTTTTGAGGAATATCACTTGAGTGTTGGATGAAGGGGCCTTCGGATCTCAAAATTGCACGAATCTGAAAAGGGAGTCTGCGTAGCCTGGCTAGTCACGCATGAGGCACTACACGTCTACGGCCTAGTGAGACAGCCGTGATAACCCCATCGGCTTGCCAATGCTACACGATGACTCCAGACAAGCCTTAGTCGGGACTGATACCCAGGAAGCCGCCGTTACGGAGAAGAGTCACAGAGAAAGCGCACGCGCGGGACAGAATCCACCAAGCAGGACAGCCGTGTGACCGGAACAGCTGTCACTAGTGTGATTCGAACATCCCAGGCCCGACAGCATTATCAGCTGGGAATACACCCTCTGCGGCGACAAGATCCCAGGCAAGCCAGCATTCAAGCCGCTGAGAAAGGCTGGACGAGCGCACTTGGGTGTCGGTGGAACGCTGCTGTCCCGTGGCGTAGCTTCCGTCCTCATCGACGCCCTGTCTGCAGACGGACGAATTGCTTCCCGGAAGGCCAAGTCATAATCAAAGAGATGGAAGGGGCAACCGGACATTGCAAGTGGATGTGGTATGGGAAGGTTTCAACCTGAGGCATCTCACAAATGTGACTGAGTGAGACACAGTCCCAGGATGTAACATACCTAGGGCACCAGAGCCTGGAGGGCACGGGAGCCACGGGGACTAAGTCAGCCATCCCGAAACATATAGGCTGATGAAGACAGTCTAGCAGGGTTGAGCGGAAGAGAGAGAGGTCAGACTCAGTAAAGAAAATACAATGTTTGGCATCAACAGACCGTGTCACGGGTCATCAGTTAAGCCATGCAAAATTGGTTGAATCATCATTTGATAGGCGCAACCGCACATAATGGCTTGCGCTATCAGAGAAGGATACCAGGAGAAATTGTCGATAGCTTACCGTTTGTCCCAGCAAGCAAATAATAGTGAGAGTGGTCGCGTGACCAACGTCAACTGAGACGAGACGGTGCTGAGGCATGTAAGTGTGTTCACACAAGTGTCAGGAAGTAATAGCTGATCAATGTCGAAATAAGACACGACACGTTTTCCCACAGGCACAGAAGGGAAAACAAAGCGGAGGTGAAAAGGTTTAGGAATCTTGTTCGGACGCGGTAGGTAGGTACTGTAATAGAAATGGATGGGGGAGGGGGCCTTCCCCGCATAACAGTATATCTGTGTGCTAATGGCCTGACCTGTCACCAACTCGGGCCGCCGGGGACCCACGGGTGCTTGCAGGGGAAGGATGGGGGACCGACCAGGCTGGGCAGTCAAACTTCATACTGGCATGGGCATGGAGGAGGTCCTTTGCTTGCATGGGAGAATGCCAATGCGCGATGTCACTGTCTCACAATTTGAGATTATGTACAGGGTACTATGTTAAACGCGAGAACCCGACACTTGAGCCTTGAGCGCGAGTTTGTAGGTATAGCTTCATGTTTTCTACACTATGTGTAGTGAATCATTTTAGGTATTCTGCCAGTACTGTAGATTGTGAATTTTGTAATTTCCACTGGTATCACCACCGAGTTCCAACTCGGCCGAAGTCATGCGCGAAATACAATCAGAACACCAATGTCTATGCTTTACTGGATGATCCGATATACTCATCCTAATCCCTGATGCTCCTTTCCCCCGTAGAGGTGTATGTTTCTCTCATGCTCGTGAATGAGGAATTGTAAGGTCTTCCTTGCCCAACGCATGCCCTGCCCTCACTGTTCAAATTCCCGAAATCGATCGAGTGCGTCTTGATACGACTTTTTAGTCACACAGAAGCCATCCAAACTCCGCCGCTTGTGCGATGGTCACAACCGAACCGTTATCCGTTCCATTATTTGCTTCGTCTATCCTCCATGCTAGATGTTTGCCTTGCCCGGCGGATTCCTGAAATCAAGATACGTCCGCGAATGCGATCCGCTTGTCCCAAATCCCGACCTGAGACCAGCTCTCGCTTCGACGATCGCGGCGGTGGCGATAATTATGTGAACGTTAGACCGCTGTTGCACCAATTGCTGACAGGCTATGACAAGAGTTAGCGATTGCCCTAGGATTTTGAATGTACCGTATGAAACTCACCAAGCAACTCAGGTATTTGCACCAACTGCAGGTATTACGATAGACATAAAAGTTCTGCAGTAGCACAATGAACACGACAAATACCAATAGCAGCGCGCCAGCACGAACCAGCCACCAGGCCCACCAGAACGGCTTTCGACCCTTGAAGAAGCCAACCGGGTTCTTGAGGAATCCTGGTGGCTTGTCCCCTGTATAGCCCGAGTTGACTGTCGAGTAGGGCGAGTCATCGCCTATCCTGCGCCGCAGCGCGTTCGGAGAGTGCAGCACTGAGAGGCCCAGCGCGAGACCCATCAACAAGCCACCGATATGGGAGAAGTTGTCGACACCTGGCAGGAGACCGAGGACGAATGAGATGATGATGTCCAACATTATGAACATCAGATCCCGCACCGGCGAGAGACGGTCCGACCAGGAGTAGAAGAGGTCGAGCAGTGTCAGAGCGATGACGCCGAAAAGTGAGCCGGATGCACCCGTAGAAGCGAGCCCAGCGCCTGCGTAGTTGCCGCCCAAAACGAAACCGAATATTCCAGAGCACACATAGACCAAGAAGAACCGGAGTGAACCGATAGACCTCTCCATCTCCTTGCCCATAGTAAGCTGGAGCAGCAGGTTGAAGGCGATGTGGATGAGTCCGGCATGCATGAACATGGGCACAATAAAGCGCCACCACTGGTTAGGTTCCGGCTTGTCGCTCATACTTGCGTCGAGGCTGTATTTAGGCTCAGGGATGCCTCCGAATCCACACAGATCGGACAAAGTACAGGTATATGTAGACGTGTCGGATGAGGTGGTGCTGGGACACGGCCAGCTTATGCTCTCGTTGGCATTCGTGATGCCTTCCACATTGTGCATACAAGGCGTGAATCTGGCACCGAAGTTGATCAAAACATACGTCGAAGGGCCGATCATAGGATTGAAGGAGGGTTTGATCATGATCGGAGAACCGGTCTCGATGACTACAAGACATGTTAGCTCCTGGCTTGTCAGGGGGGACAGACATTCGAATCGGTCTTACCATTCTTCGCAACCTCGCCGATGAAGACGCCCACCTGCACCACGGTGAAGATGTATACAACCCAAGGAATGCGGTTCCCGTATGCGCCGAACATGCCCAGCTCGCCGAACCGCACGCCTTGCTTCCTCTCCTTTCGTCTCCGCGGCGCCTCGTAGACATGATCGAGATCGTCATTCGGATCCTTGGCTCCACGGTCCTGCAGAGGTATGGCGTCCTGCGGATGTCCTCGGTCATCGGACGGTGAGCCACTCCCGCCATGGTACGCCGTATCCTGGCCTGTCAGATGCTGGCGACTTGACCCTGCAGACTGATACGAGGTGGCTGGGTAGGCATGGTCGTCGAAAACGGTGTCGAATGGCGATACAGATTTCGTCGAGACTGGCGAAGGTTCCTGTCCTGGTGGCTGGGTGCCCAGGTGCTGTTGGGTCGTGTATGAAGGGGGGTTCGAGTAAGACGGAGCATTCGAGTACAGAGAGGGTGCCGGCGCGGGAGTGGGTGCCCCGTAGGCCGTAGGCGCAGTGTAGACCGACGAGCTGTACGTGTCCTGCCTGTGCTGTGGCGGGATAGAGGGAAGCGATGGGACAGCTGAGGCGTAGGTGTCGGACCTCGCAGGGTAGGCTTGGTGGGCGGGGATGGTGTTGCCTCGCTGGGAGTAATGAGAGCTGGCGTAGGAGCCGACCGTGTCCTGGCGATGGGGACCATCCATCGGGGCCGGCGAGGACGTCAGCGGTGGGGGCAGAGGCTTGTTGAGGTGGTCCTCGCTGTAGTAGTCGTGGGAAGCCATGACGAAATGGGGTTGCGAGAGCCGCACTCAGCTCAGCTCGCGTACGACCAGGCGCTAGATCTTAACCTTGATCCTCCCCAGATGTCAAGGTAACAGTCGGCAAAAAGCAACCGAAGAAGCGAGGGAGCGAGCGACAGTCAAGCGGCAGAACGATGCTGAACGAGTGTGAGTGTCGTTGTAGGTGTCGAGTCGGAGAAAAAAAGACAAAACAGGATATGTACGGAGACGGAGATGGGAGATAGTGTAAGGAGATGGGGGGCCAAGACGGGCGGAGGGTAGAGTTGTTGAATGGAGTTGGGGTGGGAGCAGGATCGGGTTCTCAGGAGGTTTTGGTTTCAGGGACCCGAATCTTGAAAATGCGCTGCCGCTTTGATGCAGCTGTGCCTATCCCTGTCTGGACCCAAGCAGGAAGGCTGTACTCGCAGAAAGTCTCCGTCACGCCAGCTTCAGAAGAAGGCTGAGCTCAAAGATTCATTTGCCAGACAGACCGATGATTGTTGTGGCTGTCAGTTCCTTCTGCCCCACACGGTGCGGTGCAGATGACAATGAAGAGAGCAGGATAATAAAGCCAAATTCAGACGGCCGCGCAGATGTCAGCGCGGGCAAACGGCAGCAGCGGCAGCGGCAGTGATTGTGGCTTGACTGTGTTGACCGATGTCAAGGTAATGATTGTGTACAGGTTGTCAATGTACCCTGCAGTAGATGGCTTGCACCAACTCATCCCATCCATCTCATCCTTTTTTGTTGATCGCAAACCAAGCCAAGTGCAAGCAGAGCTGACGTTGACCTGCCCGCAGCAGACGGGGCAACAAGTGGATTCTGTCGGCAGAGACTTGGAAGCGCGACCAGGGTTTTGGCTGGGTTGGCTGGGCTCGCTGGCTGGGCTGCGTTGTTCACCCCAACTCACCCCAATGGCACAGGGCCGCGACCACTGGCAGGGCAACCTTTGGGGCCACAACCCAGCCAACCCCATATTCCACAGATTATTATTATGGGACGATCGACCTGCGCACGGCAGCGTTACGAAGTGTCCCGTGGCGTCATCCCAGTTCCCAAGCGGTACCCCGTTACTGCTTCATCAGCAATGTCCCTGTTGCTGGCTGCCAAGCTGTTAGTGCACTGTCAGATGGCAACGGCACTGCCGCCTTTGATGAGTGATTCTTGGTTGCTGTTTTTAGAAACCAAAGCAAACCCCCCTGGCCCCGTTCCCTTCAACGGCTTTCTCTAGCATCTCCAGTTTCAGTATTTGCTGCTTCACCAAAATACTACTATAGCTAGCAGAGACTTCAAAAACGGTCACCTCGCGGGTTAGCGTTATTCTCATCCAATCTCAGGACGGCTTAGATGGCGTCAACGGTCAATACTGTTCTCTGCCCTTCAGGCCACCAGTGAACGTGCAGTTATGCGCACATTCAAGAGG
Organism: Diaporthe velutina; assembly: GCA_038088505.1. Taxonomy (NCBI): domain Eukaryota; kingdom Fungi; phylum Ascomycota; class Sordariomycetes; order Diaporthales; family Diaporthaceae; genus Diaporthe; species Diaporthe velutina. The sequence goes on along the minus strand of JBBWSJ010000009.1, from coordinate 393,016 downwards.
CCTCCACCCCAAAGCCATGCCGCGGCTGCAAGAATCTAAGCTCCAAGTAACATCCGTAAACCGACACCAGAAGTGATAACTTGCCAGGCCGGCCGGCCGGCCGGTTTAGGTGAAGAGGCTGCAACATTCGACTTAAAACCGGCAGGATTCACATCGCGGCCGCATCCAAGGACTAAGAGCCGACCCTAGGACATCACCCAATGGTTGGGCTGCTTCTGCTGATCCAAAGCCAGCCGCCCAGATGTGGATTGCCACGGATGACTGAGTTGTGCGTACACGAATGTACATGCGAAGATGCGCAGCCACCAATGAGAATGATCCAATGGTGGTGTTCTGCGAACATGCGAAAATCAATGGTCTCGTCCGTAGTGGTTCACTGCCGACATTTTACGAGGTCAGTGGCTGAGCTGTAGAGCGGGTGCGTGGTACAACGCGTAAAAGTACATGCTTCAGCTGTCAATGACAGTGTTCGTTCGACTGCCTTTGAACTGCCAATGCGATCAACCCAGGATTTTCAACCAAGCTTTGCGGGACAGCCAAAGGTCGTGAGCAGATTATTGGGAGTTGATATTAAGGCCTAAGTTTGATAGGAGAGTCATAACCTAGGATATTAAATCGAGTCGCGAGCTGTTGATATGAGTTTATGAACTCGAAACCTCCCATTCCCTGAACTCCAGTCAACGATTGTATGGGCTCTTTCAGATTGCTTTCTGAACCTTGAAAACTTCAGGCCCTCTGCCACTGGAAAGGGAAACCCGGCCGCCCCTTGAGACGCCCCGGGGGGGGGGGGTCCTGCGCTGCACACGATAAGGGTTCTTATCGCCGCTTTCCAGATATCCCGCCAAAAAGTTTCGCGACAAGACCTGGACCCCTTCGAAGATCCCATCTGCAACCAACAGCCGCGCACCATACCCACAACCGAAGATGGGAGCCGTACGGACAAAGACGGTCAAGAACAAGCACGCCACGCGTGGCTCGGGCATCAAGAATAGCAAGGCGGCCAGCAAGATCGAGAACGACCCCGTCGTCAAGGCGAGGAAGAACAAGGATGGCAGGAAGGCGCCCGTAAAACCGGGCCAGCTCGCCAAGGAGCTGCAGAAGAAGCGCAAGAAGAAAGTCTACAGCGAGAAGGATCTGGGCATACCTGAGCTCAACATGGTGACCCCGATCGGGGTGGAGAAGCCCAAGGGCAAGAAGAAGGGCAAGGTCTTCGTTGATGACCGGGTAAGAGACGGCGCAACCCACCCCCACCCAACAGATCTATATCCCCGCGCATTGGAGCTTGAAATCTGATGAATTATTGTGCCTGCACAGGAGAGCATGAACACGATCCTGTCAATGGTCCAGGCCGAGAAAGACGGCCAGATCGAGTCCAAGATGATGAAGGCGCGGCACATGGAGGCCATCCGCGAGGCGCGCAAGCAGGAGGCTGAGAAGAAGGCGGCGGAGCGCAAGGAGAGGCTGGACGAGACCAAGGAGTCGCTGCGCAAAAAGCGCAAGAGGCCAGAGCGTGGCGGGGACGATGACAAGGCCACCGAGCGGTCTATGAGGAACGTCGAGCTGCAGGGCACCAAGGCCGCCAAGCCCAAGAACAAGAAGCGTGTCTCATTCATCGAGTGAGAGATGGCCGAGGGTGTTCCCCCGGGAAGGCAAAGCAACCAAGCCGAGCCGCTCTGCGGGCATGCATACGGAGGACGGATTCATTGCATGGCGTTTTTGGAGTTTTCGGACAGACGGGACAACGGATTATAAAAAGTCGGCTTCAAGAGCTCTTTGGTGGATGACTTCGACTCTTCATCTGATGGCAAGGTTCGATGGACAGGCTGGCACAGGATCGTCCTCGGTGATGCTCCCACCGAAGATCGAAATTACGAATGACGGCAGCCGAGAAACCCTCAAGGCGAGTTCTACCATCGCGGCTCGGTGTCGATACAGGCCGTGAGACGAGATGGACGATCATCCATCTTGTATGACTTCGGTACGAATGGATCGCGGTCAGCGCCTATCACAAGCTGGTTCAAATGTCCTGGGCCGTAGGGACCAGGCACCCGATCAAGGACCTTCTAGTGTAATATTTGCCTAGAGAACAATCATATACCCCAGGCCGTAACGTGCCTCGACTCTGTCTATCTGTTCTATCTGTTCCAGTCTATCCGTGTCTATATTGTATTCTCTCCGCTGTGCAAGTCAACAGACTTTCGTATGTTGCGCGTGTCTAGGCGAATTACTCCGTGATCTTGACCTCCATCTTTCGCCGTATAGGGTCAAAGCTTGAGCCGTATTGCGGCTTAATAACAGTAGTGCCGTTTGCCTGATTATTGATTGACTGGAGATCGACTTTCGTCGCCATGTGTTTCAAGAAGTTGGACACCTAAAGTGGTCAGCAGGGCTCGCATCTTGAGAAAATCTGGGTCAGACATACAGGCTTTGCATGCCATCGACCACCGCCCATCTCGAAGAAGGCGAGGTGACCACCGAGAGATGTCGTCAGGCAGACTGTATGTGGGTTCTTCTTGAACTCCTGGTAGGGAATAGCCTTCTCCACGGCAATCTGTGCACTGTCAACAATCATTTCCTGGAAGAATTGGGTTTCGTCTAGGAACTCACAGGGTCGTCTGCCGCCTGGATTGCAAGATAAGGTATCCGAATCGCGAGCACCGAGTCGCTCGAAGAAGCGTCACGGTAGTAGGCCGATTCTGTGGGATATCCCCAGGATATGCACCTGGAAATCCTTAGCGTACGCACTTCCGCATATTCCATATCTGAGTCTGCTTACTGGACTTCCCTATCGAACTCGTAAAGATAGGTGACATTCTGAATAGCCTCAAAATCTAGCTTCGTGTGCTTGATGATGGACTCTTTGTGACGCAGTATAAGCTTCTTCATGTTAGCTGGAGAGCAAGCCGTCAGTAGGTAGCACAAAAATAGAAATTGGCCGCACCTGTTTGCACGAACTTCCCATGACCCTTTGGTACACCTCCTTCCCAAGCAGAGAGCTCTGGAGCTGGATGTTGGACACCTCGAGGTTGAACGGGTTGCCGACGACGACGGCCGCGCTCAGGAGACAGTTGGAGCCTTCCTCGCCCACGAAGTTGGTGAGGATGTTGGCACCCAGCGAGAAGCCCAGGCCGAACAGGGGCCGGTTGGGGAACGTCTTCCTCGCCCACCTCACGACCTGCCTCACGTCCCAGGTCGCCCTCGCGTTGAAGAGCACCCCGCTGGTGACCTTGCTGTTTGCGCACCCCCTCGCGTTGACGACGCAGCACTCCCAGTCACCGCCGTCCGCGACCAATGGCTCAATGCAGTGTCGGAGGTAGACCTCGTATGAGCCCCCTGACAGGCCATGAAGCACGATGAGCATGGGTTTGCTGTCATCCGAGGACAAAGCCTCGAAGTCGGCATCTTTGAAGTACGATGTGCGGGGCGGCAGGGCGTCGTCGTGCTCCTGATGCGGAGGCGTGACAAAATCCACGGCGAAGGTGCCGGTGTAAGTGTGGTGATCCGCGTTGAAGATCTTCCTCTTGTAGTAGACATGAGGTGCAGCGGTGCCCACGGCCGTCCACATGGTCTGCAGATGACCGTTGAGGAGGAATGGATTCAGCTGGCATGTCGGAGTGATCTTCTCGCAAACCTTTAACAAGTCGGTCTGGCTGCCGTCCTTCTCCTTGAGCGCAAGGGGGGACACATGATGAGTGTATTTTATCTTGGCACGGCCGAGCCAGTCCATTGGTGACCGCAGGGCTCGAAAGACGAGTGAGCGAGACAGTGTCGAGGGTTTTGACTCCTAAAATATGGATGCAGGCGAGTGAGTGGGTGAGTGAGTGATGAGATTACGGAAGCCAATGAGACAGAATAGCGTTGTACAAATAGGATTTTCAGAAGTGAGAGATACAGTAGTCCAAAAACGAGAGCGAGCGCGGGATCTCCGTATGCAAGATAACCTTCTCTACTTGAGGAGCTTGTACATCAGACCCTGCAGCAACATGCGAACTGTCATCGGCAGAATCGGTGGGGCCCCTTGATTTGCCTTCTGACGAGATTCCAGATCTAGATTCTAGAATTCTAGGTCTCCGTCCCCAATGCTGCCTCGGCTCCTCGGGCATGGTGCCGACCACGGCGCCGATGACAGGTGCATCTGCACGGACCATCGGGCGCACGTGGCGGTCGCGGCTTCCAACTTCCTGGACGCCGCATCTGGCCAGGGATCGGCATCTTCAACCTCGACGTCCTTTGTAACTTGTCCCTGCCCGTCTTGCTTTGCCAGGAGGTGCTGTGTGTCTCTGCCCCTTACCTCCCCATCCCATCCCGTGCTATAGTGTCCGGGACAACTCGAATCGACGATGATTGCCATAACGATTAGATGACTACGACATTGGAAGACTGGTGGATGAAATAAGCTGTAGAGGGAGAGGTCATCGGCAGCGTGCGCGCGAGTGGCAGATGCCGCCATGAACAATTGGGGCCAGCAGCCTCCGGGCCATGGGCAGGCCTATAATGGCCATGGCTATCAACAGATGCCCCCTCAACCTGGATATCCGCAGCACCAGCAGCAACATCAGCCGCAGCTTCAACAGCAACAGTTCCAACAGCAGCATCAGCATCAGCATCAGCAGCACCCGCATCAGCAACAACAATATGGAACCGGCAACTCGATGGCGTATATGGGAAACCAGCAATACCAGGCAGGTGCCCACTTCCTTCCTGCACCTGCCCAGCACTCCCAGATGCAGCCGATGCCGCAGTATGGCCACGCCCAAGTCCACCCCCAGGCACACCAGGCGCACCAGGCACATGTCCACCCTGCCGCTATGAACAACTTCCATGCGCAGCAACAGCAGCAGCACCAACAGCAAAGACAGTCGCACCAGCAGCATCAACAGCAACCTTTCAGCAACGGCGCATACCAGCACCATGCGCCAGTGCCGCAGCTCCAGCCTCAACCACAGCCTCAACCTCAACTTCAACTTCAACCGCACCCCCAATACCTTTCCCACAACAACTACCCGCCGCAGGTAGCGACTCCTTCTCCGAGACCGATACAACAACGCATCCCCTCGCAAGCCACACAACCACTACAGCAGCCCCTACAACCTCAACAACAACAACCAATACACCACCCGCAGCAGCTCATCCCCCAGAAACGACGCTCCGTGCAGCAACTGCAATCCCCGCGTACGAACAGCCCCCATATGCCACCAGGACAGCTGCAGTCAGCGCAACAACTACATTCTCCACGCGTGAGCAGTCCGCACGTACAGCCAGGGCAGCTACATGCAGCGCAACCGTACCAATCCCCGCGAGTGAGCAGTCCACACATACAACCAGCACAGTTACAGGCAGCACAGCCATACCAGTCTCCCCGCGTAAGCAGTCCGCACATACAACCGTCGCAGCTACAGGCAACACAACCGTATCAGTCCCCACGAGTGAGCAGTCCGCACATACAACCGTCACAGTTACAGGCAGCGCAGCCATACCAGTCTCCCCGCGTAAGCAGTCCGCACATACAACCGTCACAGCTACAGGCAGCTCAACCGTACCAATCACCGCGAGTGAGCGGTGCACACGTGCCCGCGGCGAAACCACCTCTACCACAGCAGATGCAATCTCCACGAGCGACCACTTCGCACATCCCATCGCCCCAGCTGCAGTCCGCACCGAAACTACAGTCCCCGCGAGTCAACAATCAACAAGCGCCAGTGGTTCATACACAACCGGTTCCGAGCGCGCAAACGCCTCACAAGGTCGAGTCGCCAGTGCCGCTACCAGCACAAAAGAAGCCTGCGTTGCAACCACAACAGCCTCCAGAACGCAAACAACCCGCTCCAGCGATCCAGCCACAGCCACAGCCACAGCGGCATGTATCTGACAGCATCGATCCTACCCAGCTCATGTTGAAGCGCGAAGCCCCAGCGCCGGCGAGGAAGTCTTTGCCAGCGCCTGTCGCAAGATCACCAAGCATCTCGACCAAATCACCAAGCATGCCGAGCGCGCAAACGCCAGCCAGCCATTTCGACACACCTGCTGTCCTGACGTGCGTCGCGGATGACTGCTTTCAGACTGCGCATGCGGCTGTACAGGACATCGCGACGTCGCTGGACAAGCAACGCGTGGATGAGTACTACAAGCTCGTCGCGACAGGCCTTGGTTGTCTTGATGCCGCACTCAACCTGAACAAGCTGGCCCCAAGGGCTGAGGCGAACATTCGGTTGCGGTATGCGACGGCGCTGAGCGAGGAAACCGACAATCTCATGGAAGCAGAAACCGCCCTGACCAAGGGTATCGCAGTCTGTGAGAAGAACCGATTCACGGATCTGAAATATTGCATGCAATTTCAACTGCTCAAGGTCTTGTTCAGGAGAAATCGCAAGGCCGCGTTCGTTGAGATAGACAAGAACATAAATGATGCGATGACGTACAAAGCAGTCGACTGGGTGTACGCATTCCGGTTCCTGAAGGCTTCTCTGTACCTCCACTCTAGCAACCCTGCTGATGCGCAGGCTCTGGAGAACCTCCGCGGCATCACGACCCTTGCGAGTAAGCGAGGTGATCTGGCGATAGCTGTACTGTCGTCTCTCCTCGAGGGGATAGTGCACCTCAAGGCCAGGAAAGAAGACTCGATTGTACGGGTGCAAACGTGCATAGCACAAGCGTCAAGATACCAGCTCGACCCGTCTGTCCAGATACCCCAAGTCGAAGTGCTCACCCTCCTGCTGGACCTGGCCTGCACATTGCAGCAAAAGGCGCCACAGATTGCCATGCAGAAGCTTAAGGCACTGCAGGCCCGCATGGATGAGCTTGTTCAGGCACACGACTGGGACAAAATGCTGGACGTTCTTCATCTCCCGCTAAAGAGACAGACCAATTCGAGCTCGTCGGTCACTGGGGATACAAGAACCATCATCCTTGCCGGAGAGGGAGAACACAACTTCATTGTTTTGTCATTTGTCACCAAAGTTCATGCATTCGTCCTGGCGTAAGTCTCACGAGAACCTCAATTTAAACACACGTAGCTCACAGCTTCCCAGATACGTCCTGAGCGGCCTAGCATTGCTGTATCAAGGAGCAAAAAGCGAAAAGGTCATGGAATATTGGTCCGAGGCCCTGAACATGCTCGGAAAGAGTAAGCAGGGTGCCCGAATCTTGTCGTCAATTTCACCTCTAACTTCTAGTGGACATTCTAGCTCCTCCACACGCCCGACCACCCGCTCACTCCCTGCCGATGGCCATCGAACAGGCCAGATGGCAAGCGGAGGTGAAGCGCTACGTCTACGCCCTAATTGCACTAATATCGGCCACACGTACACAGTGGAACAGGGTGCATGATTGCATTCAGAAAATCGAAGCGCTGAGCCCGAAGCCCGAGGGTGGCCGGCTTGGTCTGCTGGTGCTCTACGTGACAGGAGTGTACCATCAGGGCATAGGTGAAATTGACAGAGCGCTCCAGATATTCAGCGACCAGCGCTTTGCTATCCCAGCCGCCGGCACCGACAGTAGCAACGCAGGGACACCACCTCCCGAGGTAGCCCTACTCGCAGCCATGAACAAGATATGGATCATGCAAGATGCATCTCACAGAGACGACGAAGAGCTCACTGAACTTATCGAGAAAATCACGCCTTACTGTTCCGACCACGCAGATGTCGACATCCGCACGGCCTTCAACCTCATGCAAGCGGCACTTCAGACGGAACCTCGCCAATCGATGCAGACGGTCAAGAAACACATCCAGGTCGGCCTGAAATGGGCGCAGGGTGCGAACAACACGCAGCTTCTTGCCGTGGCTCTGAACCTGATGCGGTCGGTGCTCTTTGAGAATGTCGTGGGTGACCAGGCTGTCAAGAGCGCCAAGGCGGGGCGACAGCAGGCCCATAAGGCGGGAAACCTGCTGTGGATGAGCGTAGCCGACGGCATGTTGGCGCAGACAGAGGAGATGCAGGGGCAGGTGGACGAGGCAGAACGGCTACGCCAGGACGGGACGCGGTCTGCGAATCAGGCTTTCGCGAGGCCTGACGGGGATTGAGACGATGCGAGTCCCCCGCGGTGCGCAAACATAATGGTACACGAATATGGCGCTGGGCATTTTCCGACAACTTTGACCCAGGGTGCTGTGAAGGGGGTGCCATAGAGGACGGCAGAGTCTTGACTTGCGCATCATGGATTCAAAAAGTAATGCTGCATGATTTGAGGGGAGCATCTGGTCAGCATGTGGGCGTTCAACCCGGAGCGGTTTTGGCAAGTGATGATGGTGTACTGATCTTCGGGTGCTTGTTGGGCTTGGGTTTGAGATATACCCCTTCTGTAGCTGTGGGCTCTAGCAACAACTCCAAATAAAGAGTTCAAAAACCTGTCCTTGTTTGGTAATAATATTCTGAGTTTATGTATGCCATCAGGTGATGTCAAGTAGTTGGGGCGAATTTTGGGGCAAGCCAGAGCCGGAATCCACCCAACAGCTAAGATCCCTGCAGGACGGGCGGGTATCTTATCAGGTCGCGCATACTTGGGAAATTTTCTGGGCGCATGTTCATTTGGAAGCGTCATCCAGACCTGCCACGCATTTGCTCGCCAATTGCGTGCACAATGCTTCCTTTGAGGCTAAGAGGCACCCGTGGAATCCGCACACGCTATGTCTGCTCCTCATGTTGCGCTCATGTCTCCAGGGGCACAAGCGTTCACGGGCGAGGCGCCGCCGCGACGCGAACCTACGCGACCAAGAAGAAGAGCGCAGCTCCACCTCCCGGGGAAGCTTCAGAGGATGTGAAGCGTTCTGAAGTGACGGACGAGTCAAAATCAGCACAGCCTCCGCAGACAGATAAAAAGGCAACTCTCAAAGCCCAGAAAGTCAAGGCCAAAGACGGCGAGAAAGCAGTCCCCCCAAAAAAGAAGAAATCACCAAGTCCGTCTAAGGCCAGCCAGGACCAGACTGCGCCAGTCACCGGTCGGTCGAATACAACCGACGAGACAGTTAAACTGTGGCAAGAAACACTCGACGTTCTGAAGGACCTCCAAAAAACACAAGACGCCACAGAGGGGCCACAAGCAGGTAAAGGCACTCCAAAGCGAGAGGGCAAGAATGGCGATGCAGACACGAAACGATCGTTGAAGTCGCATTTCCCGCCCATACCAAATGCCCCGTCCAACAAGGCCAGAGAGAGACAGGCCAAGCTGCTGGAAGGGACTCTGGACGTCCTCAAGAGCGTGTTAACGGTCCAGGCCGACCAGAGGAGCAAAGGGAGCAAGACGGCCAAAACCACCAAGGCCTCAAGTCCTACGACGAAACCCGAACGTAAGCAGACGGCGAGCAAAGGCGAAACCACCAAGGCCGCAAGTCCTACGACGAAACCCGAGCGCAAGCAGACGGCGAGCAAGGACGAAAAAGAAGAAGGCAGGAAATTGCTGTCGAAAAAGCCAGGCACTTCTGAGGCTGCTGTGGCGCAAGGCTTTGCTGCTTTGTTACGTGATGCCCAAGAAAAGAAGAGAGCAGCTAGTCAGGAAGGCGCATCCAAGCCTAGAAGCGTCGAGAAGGCTCCGTCGGCTCCCAAGAGCTTGAAGAAAAGTGAAAAAGCAGCCAATGCGGATGACGCGGGCTGGGGTGCCTCGAAAGACACACAGAGGAAGATCAAGCGATTGAAGACAAGAAATTTAGGGCTTGAACCTGTCCACGTCGACACAGCACCGGTACCTCGTGTGGAATACGGCCTCGACCGTGTCCTATTCAACGAAGGCGTCTACGTGCTGCAGGATCCGCGTACAAGGGTGTTTAATTTTGACCCCTACCTTGCGACCATCATGCCGGTGGACGAATTTGACTTCGAGGCCTTGAAGCAATATGTCACCTCTTCCAAAGACACGACGCTGATCGGGGTAGCTAAGGAGCACAACAAGAAATTCACGGGATCCACGTCTAGTATGACCGCGACATTGGCGCATTTCCATTACCTGCTTTCCGCATGGAGGCCTATAAACCCTGAGCGCATCTCCAAGGGCTATGAACCCGACAGTGAGAATTTTGGTGCAATCCTCAGGGCTCCCGCGGCGACGTTCTTGCACTACAAAGACGGCACCTACGCCATCGATGCCGACAAGGAGTACGACTCAGACACCATCCTCAGCATGCTCGGAAAGTCCATGGAGAAGCTCCTCACTGCCCCGAAGGAAGAGTTCGAGAAGTACCGCCGGTCAAATTCGCACCAGCTTACCGAGGAAGAACGCAACGCGGATGAGTCCTACCATTACACGACGTTCGGTGATTTCATGATGCGGTCCCAGTTGGACGCATACGATCCGCGGCTCCCTGGGACCGGCGTATTTGACCTGAAGACAAGGGCCGTCGTCAGTATCCGCATGGATGCCAAACATCACCATAAGGGCGTTGGCTACGAGATTCGGCAGCGCCAGGGCCAGTGGGAGTCGTTCGAGAGGGAATACTATGACATGATCCGCCTCGCATTCCTCAAGTACTCTTTGCAGGTTCGCATGGGTCGTATGGATGGTATTTTTGTCGCGTACCATAACACACAGCGCATATTCGGGTTCCAGTACATCCCTCTCGAGGAGATGGACCTGTCTCTTCATGGCACCACGGACCTGACAATAGGCAATCGAGAGTTTATGGCCAGCCTGCAGCTGTGGGAAGAAATGTTGAAGAAGGCGACGGAAAGGTTCCCCGAGAAGTCGCTTAGGATCCATGTTGAGACGAGGACGTCCACGGTCGTCCCATTCATGTACTTCTTTGCGGAGCCTGTCAACAACGATGAGATCAAGGCGATCCAGGAACAAAACAAGGAGGAGGCTGAAAAGTTCCAGGAAAGAGTGCTCGGTATCAAGCCCAAGCCAGATCCAGTGGCGGAATCGGCAAGAGCAGAATTGGACGAGGCTGACGAGGCTTCTGCTGAGGAGCTTGACACAGCTGAGGACGATGTAGCGCCCAGCGAGGAGACTGCCGAAGAAGCGAGAGAGGCCGAGGAGGACGGCCAGGAGGTCGATGAGGAGGGCAGCGAGGACGTGTGGGAGGATATGATGGATGTCGTCGAGCAGAAGATGGAGAGCGACGCCCAAGGAATCTCGGCGATTCGCGATGCCATCGAGGACGCCCTCGAGCAGAGTGGACTCCTACATGCCAGGTCCTCCGAGGAGGCTGAGCAATATGTTGAGGCACTTCTGAAGTCGATCGTCGATGTCGATGCCGAGAGATCCAAGGCCGACGAGGCCGTGACCGAAGTGCCAAAGACCGAGAGTGAGACTTCTGGAGAGCAGACACAAGCTCCAAACGCGCACATCACTGAGCGAATGGACAACGTCGACCAAGATGACAGCAGCTCTCCGGCCCCGAAACCGTCGCGCCTGGGCTTCCTTTCCCGCTGGTTTGGCTCGAGCAGCAAGGAGGCAGACGCAACAGCTAAGCAAGAACCGGCGTCCGAAATAGAGCCAGATCAGAGCACTAGCACGTCGCCTGAGCAAGACTCGACGCCCAAGGATGGTATTGCAGAGACAGCTACGGCAGAGAGCAAGGCTGCAGTCGAGAAACTGGACGATAACCTGAAGGATCTTCTCATAAAGTTGACCACACGCATCGGAACTTCCAGCGATGCTCAGAAGGCAACGGAAGAGCTGTCGGAGGACCAAGCCAAGCTGCGGAACTTCAAGAGCATCCTGTTGGAGATGATGCCCGAAGCGCAGGAGACGCCCGCGGAGGCAGCAGCGGAGGGGGATCGTGAACCTAGTAGTGACGCGGACAAGGAGAGTGCCGAGGACACGCCAACCCCGAGCGTCGGCGAGGAGCCCGCGGCCAAGCCGGTGCTTGGCCTAGTCCTCACCATCCGCAACAAGATCAACGACAAGTACGTGCAAAGGCCGGAGAAGCTGAACCCCTCGGACAAGTGGCACGTGGAGTACACGATTGAGGAGTTGGCCGAGCACAAGGTGCAAGGTGTCTATGAGGCGCTCAAGAGACGGCGCCACAACGCCCACTACAAGGACCCCGGCAGGGACCGCTTCAGAACCGCGTTCGACGGCCTGCTCTCACACTACAGCAAGGCGGGCAAGGAGTTCAGGAAGCAGGAGACAAAGCTCGCGCGGAAGCTGCCTGTGCACGTTGTCGGGCAGACCCATCGCCGGAAGGAGGAGTTTGTTAGGAAGACCGCTGCAGACAAGGAGAAGATGCTCCGGGAGAGGAAGGCTCAGAAGACCGCTGCAGACAAGGAGAAGATGCTCCGGGAGAGAAAGGCTCAGAAGAAGCTCTTTGAGGAGGCTGCATTTAAGAAGCTGCAGGAGGAGGGGAAGACACCAGTGACTCGAGTTGACGGACGGCCTCGTCTTAGCGCGGCCGAGATACAGGCCGGGAAACCGACATTCTTTGGCCCGAGGAGGCTGTCTTTGGCGGACGACACCGAGACGATGGAGAAGTCATTGGTAGAAGATAAGGCCGTGGTGGAGGAGGCCGTGGTGGAGGAGGCCGAGAAGGGCTCAGGGTCGTTCCGGGAGTGGAGAGAGAAGAACCAGCCTAAGCAGGACGTCGACAAGGAGCAGGATCAGGAGCAGGAGAAGAAGGAGAAGGATTTGTGACCGAAGCGAGGGGCTCCCGATTTGATTTTGTATATTACCCAGTGAGTAAAAATGTAGAGGCATAGTCTGGTAGGCGAGCATGGCGCATTTACGCTTGCATAACTTAAACCCATCCACTCATGCGAGGAGCACTCGACACATACAGGATGCCATATTCTGTGGATTTTCAGGAAGAGCAAGGGACACAGAAGGAAGGTGTCCTGGGTTTGCGATGTGAGCATTGAATTCCTTCGGCAGATGTATAGGGAACTAGGGATGTATAGGTTTCTCAGTGCTGCAATTGAAGAACTAGCACTGGAACGGCATCTTTGAGAAGAGAATCTCAACGTATTAGATTTTTATTTATTTATTTTAAAAAAAAAGGTTTCCGGAGTTGTCTGAAAAGCTGTCGAGGCGCCAGAATGGCAGGATACGTAGTCTGAGGTCGCAACACTCAAGTACGTCTCAGCTTGGCGCTAAACACCGACAGGCGCTGAATTCAAAGGCCATTCGGCGGGTCCGTATATCGAATATCAAACAACAATGCAGGCAAAGTGAAGAGCAATGTTTAAAATCAAATCATTCAACAACCTCATCTCGTCCACATTCAAGGCCATAGCGATGCGGAACCAGGTTCAGTAGGCAGATGATTGACAGTGGGGGACGCACGTGACGTCTGCCGCTTCTCTTGATCCGGACTAGCGCGTAACGGCATGCGCACGGGCTGCACACAGCACTGTGCGCCCAGCTCACTGCAAACTCGCAAACCCACCAAAACCAAAATTTCTCGAATTTGGCAGCTTTTCCGCCCTCGCAGTCGACGACCTCTTTCCCCCAACCAAACCGCCCACACAACCAACCAGCCATCGACACTCTCAGGTCAGTCCCTCGACCACCCCACGACGACAGTCTCCTATCAAGGATCTCTGCATCGATTGGGAGAAGATCGAGGCTCCAATTACTGACACTTCCCGACTGAAGCAGGCCGATTCTTGGGCAAAATGGCATCCCGACCTACCGTCACGATCCTGGGTGCCGATGGCAAGGCCACTCAGGCCACCCACACCTTCCCTACCGTCTTCACCGCCCCCATCCGTCCTGATATCGTCCAGGAGGTGCACAAGGGAATCGCCAAGAACAAGCGCCAGCCCTATGCCGTGAGCGAGAAGGCCGGTCACCAGACCTCTGCCGAGTCCTGGGGAACTGGTTAGTACTTTCGACATTTTGAACATCTGGAGGAGGTGGAAGACGAGAGGCCGAGGGTGAAAGCCTTGGGAAATCTACGACAAAATCAAGAGGAAAGAATCCGGTCGGCAAGCCCTTGAAATCTCGACGACGAACGGATACGGGGTTGGAAGGGATTGGAACACGACAATGCACATATGGCTGGGAACATGACAACTGGTTGGACCGAAGCTGACAACAAGTTATACAGGTCGCGCTGTCGCCCGTATCCCCCGTGTCTCTGGTGGTGGTACGCACCGTGCTGGTCAGGCTGCTTTCGGTAACATGTGCCGTTCCGGTCGCATGTTCGCCCCTACCAAGACCTGGCGCAAGTGGCACGTCAAGATCAACCAGAACCAGAAGTGAGTCGATGGAGCTTTGCATGCCATTGTCGACACAGATCCTAACAAAATCCAGGCGATTCGCTACCGCCTCTGCTCTGGCTGCTTCTGCCGTCCCCTCCCTGCTGTTCGCCCGTGGTCACCAGATCTCGGCCGTCCCTGAGGTCCCTCTCGTTGTCGACTCCGCCGCCTTCGACGGCGCTGCCGCCGCCAAGACCTCCGCCGCCCTCGGTCTGCTGAAGGCCGTCGGTGCCGGCCCCGACCTGGAGAAGGTCAAGGGCTCCAAGAAGCTCCGCGCCGGTAAGGGTAAGCTCCGTGGCCGCCGCCACCGCCAGCGCCGCGGACCCCTGGTCATCTACGACCCCGAGGTCGACGGCAAGGAGCTCGTCAAGGGTTTCCGCAACATCCCCGGTGTTGAGACCTCCTCTGTCTACTCCCTGAACCTGCTGCAGCTGGCCCCCGGTGGTCACCTCGGCCGATTCGTCATCTGGTCGTCCGCCGCCTTCAAGGCCCTCGACAAGGTCTACGGCACCACCACCGAGCCTTCGGCCCTGAAGAAGGACTTCCTCCTGCCCTCCAACGTCGTCGCCCAGGCCGACCTGACCCGTCTGATCAACTCCTCCGAAATCCAGAGCGTTGTGCGTGCGCCCAAGGGCGAGGCCCGGACGAAGCGCGGCAACGTGCAGAAGAAGAACCCTCTCAAGAACAAGCAGGTCCTGCTGCGCCTCAACCCCTACGCCTCTGCCTTCCAGAAGGAGAAGCTTGGCGAGAAGAAGGTCGAGGGTGGCAAGCCCAAGCCTGTGTCTGAGGCCTTCAAGCTCACCCTGGCCGACTAAGCGAGGGAAGGGTTTCTTTGGTTTCTGGGAATAGGGAATTGACACGGACTGCATGATAAATTGATGGTTTCGGCGTTGGTCAGGAATGTGTGAGCTACGGTAGCACATTTGCCAAATCCAAAAAGAACATGGAATTCTTTAATGACTGTTCACACAAAACAACGCCTATTGGATACCGTGATCATGTTTGCCCTCTGGCTGAGGTTTCCAGCTCTGACAGCGGAGGGTTCGTGTTGGGAAGGCTGTCAGATCATGCTCGACGTGAAATTCGCTATCAAGAAATTGAATCCAATTACATATCTTCGCTGGTCGTCTTATTGGTAAAAGCAGAGGTGTGAGGAACCGTATCAAATGTTCTTTGCCACATCCAGTGGATTGCCGAGCTTCATGGAATCTGACGGACGATCATGGAGCAGAAATGGGTAGACGCAGGGACAGGTCCGCCTCGTGGCCAAAGCCGCGATGTTGATGCAGTCCATTCCATCTTAGCAGGGCAGTACTGTATCTCTTCGGTGCGACTGGGACCTAGCTACTGCAGCTCAGAGTCTCACTGAGACTGCTCGCTTGGGCAGTATAAATTGTCCGTTGAGTCTGGGGGGAGCATATTACGCAGCATTACCGTGAACGCTCTGAGCTTACACGGCCACAAGAAAATCATACACTTGTTAATGTGGCAAGACCAGGTGGGAGAAGATGACAAAATTGTGGTTGTATTTTTTATTTTTTTGGCAAGTTTCAGAAGCTAAATGGCTTGCATTCTGCCCAACCACTTGCTGCTCCAAGCTGTACCAAGAGACAGAAGTATCATCGTAAATCGTGAAATATTGACACCAGCTTTATGTCCCAGGACTACATAGAAACGCTGAACTAAGACACGATCCCAACAGACAAACCTAACACCCCATGTATAATCCCAGATTTCCAAAATCCTCCTCCTCGTCGTCCTCGGCATCTTGTGCGGCCACAGGCGAATCCTTGATGAGATCCTCCAGCTCCTTGACGTTCTTGATGGCCCAATACTTCCTCACACCCTTGACGAACCGCTCCGAGCAGAGGTCGACGTTCTCCTCGGTCTCGGCGGCGAAGCACAGCCGGAAGTGCTGCCAGCCGACGCTCCTGCGGATCTCCTCGGTGGCCGAGAACATCATGCCGGGGCTGACGATGACCTTGTACGGCTTCCTGGTCAGGTGGATGAGCAGGCCGGTGGCGAGCGCGGTGCCGTCGACGATGTCCTTGCCGTCGGAGCTGGCGGCCCCGAACAGCGGGTGCTGCTCGAAGTAGACGCGGATCCAGACGAACATGCCGCCGCGCGGCCACGCAAAGTCGTACAGCTGCGTCTTGGTGAGGACGCAGACGTCGGCGTCCTGGGCGGAGCGCGGCGTGCCCTGCTTCACGTACGCGGACCCCTCGTCCAGTGTCCGGCACATGCGGTTCATGCGGCGCTCGTACTCGCCCCGCAGCCCCTCGATCCAGCGCACCCAGCCGTCCGTGTCCCACCCGCTGAATTTGGCGCGCTCGGAGGTCTTGCGCAGCGACAGCCACGAGCGCTCGACCTCGGGCGGCTGCGTGCCGATTATGAGCTCGGCGATCATGCTCTGCACGAAGCCCGAGGGCTGCTGCGTCGTGGACTCGCTCACGCGCACGAAGCGCTCGATCAGGCCCGGCTGCGCGGTGACGAAGCCCAGCCGGCAGCCCGGCGCGACCGTCTTGGAGAAGGTATCGAGGCGGATGACGCGGCCGTCTGTGTCGACCGCGAGGAAGGAGGGGACGAGGGAGTCGAGGAAGGGGTAGCCGGTGGACTTCTCGGGCCTGTAAGGGGTGGAGAGGGCGTCGGCGACGGGCGGCTTGTTGCGGGACTTGCCCTCCTCGACGGCGGCGGAGGGGAACTGGAGGTACCAGTAGGGGTCGTCCTCGATGATGAGGACGTCGAATTTGGAGGCAATGGCGTAGAGCTCCTTGCGGCGCTCGAGGGAGAGGAGGATACCCGTGGGGTTGTGTCCCATTCTGGTTCAAGGTCAGTTGCTGGACCAGCACTGGGAGAAGCTGGAGGTAGCAGGACTCACGTCACAGTGTACAGCAGATGCGGTCTCCGGCCCTTGGCGTAGTCCCAGTTTGTGAGCACATCATCCAGACTCCCCGGCCCCGTGGCCACCATGCCGCCCCCGTCGGCCTTGACAGGCACGATCTGAACACCCTTGGGCTGCGACTGGCTCAACACGTTGCCGTACACGAAAGTCTCGCACAGCAGGCCGGGCCTATCGCGGACGTCGCCCGTCTCGGGACTCCAGGGATCGACGAACAGCTCCAGTGTCTTGGACATGCCGTCCGTCGCGCCGACGGTCAGGCAGATGTCGACGCCGCCCTCATAGGGGACGTTGGGGTGCAGGCGCTCGCGGGCGAACTGCCGCAGGAACGAGTACAAGGGCGGATAACCCTGGGCCTGGCCGTACTGCAGCGCGGTCGCGAGGTCGATCTTCTTGATCGGGTCGGTGTCAGGGGACAGCGCCTTCGGGACGGTGATGTGCCGCGACGCCGCCGCGGGGTCGGAACCACCGGATGACGACTCGTTGATCTTCAGCGAGGCGGCGGACTCGGAGAGATCGTCGGCACCGTCGGGTTTGTTGGGTGAGGGCGTCCATCGCTCTGGCTTTGCGCTCTGTGCCTCGAGGGTGTCGAAGGGGAAGAATCGCAGGTTCGGGAGGCCTGGGTGCTGCTCATCAGCACTTTGGTTCAGGAGTCGCGAGCCAATTCAAGTGTAACGTAGATAGGGAATGTCTAGGCTTATCGCGCCATTGGACGATAGAGTTTCGGAGCACCCAACCTTATCTCTCTACAAGTGGTTTCGTGAAGGAGGCGAATTGCTTACCGCCGGCCAGGTTACCAACGCCAGGGATCTGGAAGAATTTGTAGTATGCCTTCATAGCACTGGGTGTCCGATGTGCCGTCGTGACTGAGTAGTAGTGGCTAAAGTCCTTGGGTTTTGGCTTGCTAGCCATCGCAGACGGCCCGGCGGCTGCCGTGGAGCTTGACTCCATCGCGACGGTTGATGCTCGGGGTGTGGTGGGCGCGAGCTATGTCGGTCCGCCGTTGGGGATTCACGTAGTCGGGTCACGTACGTTGATATATATGATTATATTCAGGGGACTTTCAGGTGGTACAATAGCCTAGGCGTTGAGGAAACGGCCACTAATGGAGAGGGAAAGAAAGACATGTCTGCCACTGGAAGCGAAGCGGATCGATGACAGCAGTATTCCTGTAGATTACAAATTCACCTGAAGCTTCCTGTCCGGCAGCTAACGTCAAAGCACACCATTACTGATAAGGAAGCTCCCCATTTAGGGATGTGCCCTTGTTCCACGGTCCTTATCGACGCCCCGCGGGGAGAATATCCCGTCTTACTTGGGACCGACAGCCGTCCGAGCATCATGCTCTGCCTCCGACGAGCCGCACTCAAGGTCGATGTTCTCGATAAGTATTGATGTTTGTTTTGTCCTTCTATTTTTCAAATCTTATATGACCTTGTGGTCTCTGTTGGTTCAAAATGTTTATGGGAAAATTAGGGCGAATGAGTACGGAATCATCGCGGTTTTGAAACTATACCATCTTGTGCTCCCAGCCTACTACTACCTAGGTAGGTGCTATGTTGGCGGACATGATTAGTTTCGCCCAGATATACCGAACAAACACTGTCTCTCCCTTTGATATGTTAGATTCGAGCGTAATTTGCCGCACTCCCTACGTGTTTCAATTCATGCATCTCGACACTTTCAACGCGTCGGTTGCAGCCATCGAGTCCACAGACAATTCCATAGTAAGAAGTCACGCGGATCCACGACCCAGCACACTGCCACTCCTCATGCCGCCATATACCCCCCATCTGACGAACACCAGCGCGGCAATACACATTACCTCTTGACTCAAGGCCTTGTCCAGACACCGTCCAACGCCCTAATTGGAAAAATTGTATGCCATTGGTCAAGCTGGGCTTCGATCCATTTGCAGCCGGCCAGGCTCACGTGCACCATCGACCAAAATCTGGAGGGGCTATGGGCAGGACGAGCTGAAGGCAGCCTGTGGTCATGCGCAACTCGACCATCAGAACTTCGGATTTCTCCATCTCGCTGTGTCGTCATGTTTACAGATTTTGCAGTCGGTTACCAGAGAAATTGTTTATGCTGTACCACAAGATCGGACCAATCCACAACCTTGAAATTTAGAGGCACCTCATAGGTGTGCCGGCCACTACACATGGCACATGGTTACGATAAGGCACTGGCAACACTCAGATCACAGCATGTTGGCGACGACTCCCGTGTTCTGATGTCTTTTGTAATATTTATTTGGAACTGCGGACATATTGTCCCACCGGGGCATTCATTCTTCATGTGGAGTGTTTCTTCTCAGCCAATTTACCTCTGCGGCGTCCCTTCTTCCTCTCCATTGACTGACCTAGTACGCGCTTTGAGTGATTCATGTTCCGTTGGATGAAAACAATGGTAGATGCTGGTAAGATACCCCACAGCGCCTATTTGATACCTCTATCAGTCCACTAGTCGTGTAATTCAGAATCCTTTTAAACTGCTTTTTGCGCCTGTGGTGCCGGGGTCCCTAGCACGCAGTGGCTGGCAACTGTAAGGCTGCGTCTCTGTGTAACAACACATGCCTGACACAGCTGAAATAACGACCTGAATGAGCCTTGGGGGCTCCTAGGTTCCACAGCGTTACACCGGCTTGGTAGGACTCGGTCCGCCCGAATGCGGCCCGTAAGCACTAGAGCAAACGGCGACCAGGGGTAAGTACTAAGTAGACGTCAAATATTATCGGCGCCTTACATTTATTTCCTCGTCGTTTCCGGGACCACGTAATCAGCCTGCTTCCTCTTAGATTCTATCTTCACATCCATTTTGAGATTTTGAATTGACAACACTTGACACGAATCTTCGGTGAGAGAGTCCGACTGTCTGGAACATGCGAGGAAAGGCCAAAGTGAGGGGCGCATCTCCGCCGTGTTCCGGAGAGAGCCAAGATCTTAATGGCATGCAGGTCCGTCTAGGGGCCAAGTGCCAAAAGTCTAGATGGGCTACGAACGCAGATTGGTGTCATCACAAAGCCACAATCAAGCGACTATATCTCACAGAAAACAAGACTCTATGGGACGTCAAGGACATAATGCGCAATAAATACTCCTTCAATGCAACGTAGGCCAACCTCCTCTCCGTTCACAACTCCTATGTCTCAGTCCTTAGTGCTGTTTACTTACTGTACTGCATGTTTAGTCAATCGATGTACAAGAAACGCTTAAAATCATGGGGTTGTTCGAAATACATCCGGACCAATGCGCGCCCAAAGCAGTATTTGATTTCCTGGTCGGCCTCAGGCTTGAACATCGAATCGCCAGACATTTTCCGCACCCCAGAAACTATCCTCCTGGGTATTCAAGACTACGTCACAGAAAGAAACGAAAATGAGGATTCGCGGAGGCTCATTCAATGCCAGGGCATGTTGCCAGTGCAAGCGCACCAGCATACCGAGCACGCCATTTGCCGCGAGACGCTCGACCTTGTCTTCTCGGGCGCCAAAACGGGCCTCGACATTGAGACGTTGCACAGGTCGGCAGCAGACTTTTTCAACTCGGTGGAGGTCTGCCGCGAGCTGCTGGGCGAGCACCAGGTGGAGGAGGCATTCTCCGAGCTGCGGCGCCTGCCGGCCAAGATACAGCTACTGCTCCGCGAGGAGCCCCATCACGCCCTGCACGGGCTCTTCTTCGCCATCATCAAGATGAATTGGGACGGCGAGGACTCAGAGCCGGAGAATGCAATCTTGAGGGCTCTTCTGACGTACGTTGCCGCCTTCGCGGCGGACCCCTCGCTCGCCTGGCCCGAGACGTACCCCCTGCGCCGGGTCCTGGAGGGCTTCTCTCAGATGGAAAATCAGGCCGACTTGGCAGAGGTGACCATTAGATCTTGGGGGTATTTCTTGTCCATGTCGAGACCGCCTGGAGACGATACAGCTGGCGGTTCTTGCGTGATTTCATCCTTCAGCCTCCCGCGCAACTTCAAGAACACCGCGGCGCGAGATGAGGAGACAAGGCAGTCGTCCCAGCCTCTTGTGCCTGCGTATGAGCGACTGGGCATTGACAAACGCAGAACACGGTAAGAACCTTTCGTGTTGTCGAAATCTTTCCCCAGCGTGGCGACGAGCTCCACCCACGGAATTTGTCTCCTGAAATATTGGCCAAGTACTAACCCGCATGCGAGCAGTCTACACCGTCTCCGAAGGGAAAAGGAAGAAACGAAATGCAAAAACACATCAGCACAGGCTAGAGCGGCATTCAGAGGCCAGAGATATCTGACATGTGCCTACGAGGCGACGGGGCTGAAGACCTGTCTGAAGCTCTACCTGGATGAGCTCGTGGAAGAAGCCGTGTCTAGAGCCCAACGGGAAGAGGACCTGCATTTGGTGGTGCTTCGTATGACACGTCTTGACCATATGCTTTCGCAGTGGGGCGATGAGGAGAATTCGCAATATGCACGCCAGAATATTTTTATGTTTGGTGGTGCTGAGTATTATACCTAGATAATTAATGCACAGGGGAATTAAAAATGGTGTGTTAAGACACGACTCATCATCAGACTGTCCCTCCCCCCCCTGAGGAAGAGCTTGAAATTGAAGACAGGACTACATTTTTCTATCAGTACGCTAGACTCCTGGTTTCTATCCACATTTGATCTTAGTAAGTGCTCCGGGTGAAATTTAAATTCTGGCCGTGTCATTTTCATATAGACAATGGAAGTTTTGTATCATTCATCATTTGAAGTTGTCTAGAGTATGTATACTTACTATTTGTAAAGAACTATTCCTTGAACTTGGACTAGCACATGATCAGCTACTTTGTACAACTAGTCATTGAGAATGTACTGGACTCAGGCATAAGTGAAACTCAAGGTTCCGGTGACCACTCTCCATTATTTTCTGGTGTCTTAAATCTGACCAGACAGGGTAGACGTCTGCCTGCAGATATATGACTGCATTGTGGACGGTACATTGGACTGACGTAAGTGTCAAAGCCTAGGGTTGACCATAAACAAAGGTGTATGGACCCGGATACAACAAATTGCACTCAAGTGTGTACGTACACATTTTCTGATGTCCTTGATTTTCGTGGTTGTTTCCTATCAGCTTCCAATAGTTTGACTCAAGTCACTCGTAGTGACGGGAAAGGGGCCTCTGAGGCGTCTTCTTCAATCGACATCTGGACACAAAACTAAATGTAAGTCTCAAGATGAATAATAGCTGCCCACCAACACTCACTAGAGATATCGAATACCCGCGGTCATCAAATCTGTTGTTTGACCTATGCAAGAATGGTACTTGCTCAAGCGAAAACCACTCTGCCGTATGGGCAGCCCTATCGCCACGGTGCATGGGAGTGATAAAAGTCTTTCGGTACTTAGAAGGTACATGGCATGTATGGAATCGACAAAAAATGGGACTCGCTCTGAAACCACCCTAAACACCGGGTCAGCCACACATTTTCCTAAAAAAGAGCTTGGAGTATCCTGAAAACAACTACAAGTAGCACCTCTGGGCAGACATTCACCGAGCGCTTTCCGGCAGAGTCCACAGTCGTAACATCACGAGTCTACCCTTATGACACAGCGGGTAAAAATGAATGATCTATATTTACATAGCCTCTGGACGTCGCGCGTTCGGCTTCCCCGAGTTCTGGAAGCCTGCATATTCCTCACACAAGAGCCCACAACAACGAAGAGTGGCCTCCCAGACCTGAGTCAAGCAGGTGAGCTTTCGATTAGATTACAGCTATAAAATTGTTCTGAACAAAAAACGAAAAATAGAAGTCTCCCCTCTTGGGAACCGAGGACCTGCAGATAACAGTACAACGCTTACAATCCGTCGCTCTCCCAACTGCAACGATATTAGTCAGTCGCTTCCCCCCCCCCTTCATATCGGATCTCTTAATAACATACCTGAGCCAAGGAGAGCTATTTGTCGTTGGAACTCCTCCGGAAAGGCGGTGCTATCAACACAGCGTGTAATGAACTATTCTTCTTAACTTGCAATCTATCTGATGGTCTAATTCCTACCAGGTAAACCAGCCCTATACAATATCCTGCTTGTTGACGTCGCTCTCAGGCTCAAACGAGAACCCAAGTTCCTCGAGGGACCTCGCCTTCCGGCCCGTAGTCTCAAACTTGAGCTTCGCCTCAACGTAAATCCCGCGTGCCCACTTCTGCTCGGCGTTCCACACTGGCGGCACCTTGCCCTTGCTGTCGCTGGACTCCTTGACCCAGTCGTGGAACTCATCAAGAAGGTTGGCATCGCCAAGTTTAGGAAAGACGTGAAAAGATTTGCCGTGCCTCTTGGCTTCTTCCTCCTCCCACTGCGACATCTCCTTCACAGACGGCAATGCCAAGGAGTTCGACCAGACCCTGGCGAACGCAGCGGCATGTGCTTCAGAGACGGGGAAGGGGACAACTCGGATGGGTAGTCCGGGGAAGACCAGTGTGGGGTGATCGATGTTGAACAAATGTTTGTACAGGCCGTATACCCTCGTTCCGTTCGACACCAGCCCGGGAATCAGGCCTTCCAAGAAGGGGAAGCTGAAAAGATACCCCGTGCAGTATAAGATGGCGTCCAAGTCCTTCTCCACCCTGCCGTCGGTGAACCTGACACCCTTCTCCTCTACGAGGAACTCCTCTATCGCAGGCACCTCTTCCGCCCGGACATGCTCCAGGTTCTCATCGGGGGTTGGCTCGTGCACAGACAGTAGCAGCGGGGTCTTGCTGTGCCGGCTGATCTGGGAGGCGATGTCCAGGCCAGACGACGCATTTCCAACTACTAAAACCTTCTTCCCGGCATAGTCCTCGGGCACGCGATACGTCTTCGCGTGAGAGACTACGCCGGGGTGAGCGACGTCGAACTCCTTAATGTTCTTGACGTCTGGAATGAAGGGTGTTGCGTAGTGTCCATTGGCTACCACGACAGCGTCAAAGGTGTCCTTTGATTTCTGGCCATCGAGAAGGTTCTCGGTCTCGACGTCCCACCGATCATGTTTCCCTTCCCGTCTGAGTGAGACGTTCTTGACCTGAGTTGAAAAGCGAATAAGGTGGCGGACGTCTTGGGAATATTGCACAAGGTACTCCTGGACAACCTGACGCGATGGGAAGATCAGCCCGTCGTGAGGGAAATCCTGATCACCGTATTTCACTTCACGTGGTGGGTCAGTACAACTTCGGAGTAGCTGTCTTCAGGCAACCTCTCTGTTTGAGAGACAATGTCTACCGTTAAATTCGGCTGTGTGGTCGATGCCCCAAGAGACGAAAGAAAAGCAGGGTGGTAATGGGAGATTCCATACTGATGGTCCAAGGGATGTTGGTGTGGAGAAGTTCGTACATCGGCGAAGCGAACACCGGGGCATTGCTATCTGGACCTTTGACGGGAGCGTCCGGAGGGGTGAAAGGGCTCACTTGAGGGACATGTTGGCTGGGCGTGGGCTCTCGACTGTAATACCACACGCCTCCCACTTCAGGGTTCTGTTCGAAGACGACTACTGAGTCAAAAGCTTGCTGTGCTATAAGGTACTTTGCCGCTGAGAGACCACATGGGCCAGCGCCAACGATGGCAATTTTCTTGACATCGAACGTCCCGGAATCAACAGAACCCATGGTGGAGTATGACCGCGTCGTGTAGTGAGTGGGACTCAGAAAGCGGCGTTGTGTGAGTAGGAGGGGTGGGCGTCTTATCACTGCGCGCCTGATGCAGCTCGATAATTGTGAGGAATGACTGCGCAGGCGAGAAGAAATGCCTGTTGCTGGTCCGGAGAAAGCCAGAATTGTTTGCCGACAAACATGCAGACAGGTCGGAAGACCACATTTACGGAAGTGGAGGAGATATATAAACAAGCCGAAAGAGGAGTTATAAAAAAGTCAAAAGCGACGCGAATGATCTAGTAATTCTTCTAGGTGACCACGTCGGAAGCATGGCGTGACGATTGGGGTGACGTGCTCCGTATCGCGGACTGTCGCGACTCAGCCGGGCCGGAGGTGTGGATCCAGTTCTCTTCGGCAGCGCTTACCGGGCCCCACCTTACCGCCTTCTCCTTTGAGCCGAGTTCAGGGTTGTGTTTTCTCGATGACCAAAAGTACCCACGTACCGAAGTACCGAAGTACCTGCCTGACAAGCTCCCTAGCTTCTGCTCCTGGTCACGAACCGAGACAGCTATCCCAAGCCGCTCTGTTTTCGAAGTCAAATGACGGAACCGGCACGACAAATCATTTAAAAGCGCGACGTTCATCAAATGGCCATTACATATTGTCTTTCTCCACCCTCCTGAGCGATGATCTAACCGTCGATCCCTTCCATCGCAGTACGACATCGCGTCCCCCACGATGGCAACTGCAGATGGAGACGTCGAGCACCTGCTCGTGACCAAGACAGCGACGCCAATCGCCCAACTGGGCCCCGAACTGCCCGATCAGGCGACTCGAAAGGTACAAGGAGAAGTTACGATCACCTGGCCGTTCAGCTCTGTCAGCAAAAGCGTTGCCTTCCTGCTCGCCGAGCCAGACTTCCGACTGCGACGCGACAAAGGCCAGGTGCGCATACAGCTCAACGGCCCCAGCGCCGAGGCCGTTGGAGGCTTGGAGCTTGGGAGCGGTGATGAGATCACCTTGGCTTTGGACGGGGTCGAGTGGGCAAGGGACGAGGAACCTGCGCGACCACCAGGCTCTCGGTCGGATTGGCAGCTGAAGTTCGTGGGGAAGCTTACGCTCAAGGTGGGACGCTATGGCTCTGTTCAGGGACTATCCTTCTCACGATGAATCACAGGTCACACTTGGCGAGTCTCAAGAAACCAAGTTCATCAACATCGACCAGCCTCTCCCCGCCGAGCCAGAAGAGGTATTCGAGCCCATCCCGTACGCCGAGATCGACACCACCCTTTTCGATGACGAACCCCTGCTACAGAATAACCCCAAACCCGTAGTCAATGAGTACGCGTCACCGATATTTATGAAGAGGTCAAGAGCCTCTTACGCTCCGCTGTTTGAATTTGACCT
The DNA here is from genome assembly GCA_038088505.1 of Diaporthe velutina. Lineage (NCBI taxonomy): Eukaryota > Fungi > Ascomycota > Sordariomycetes > Diaporthales > Diaporthaceae > Diaporthe > Diaporthe velutina. Next base: position 366,994 of record JBBWSJ010000009.1, on the reverse strand, counting down.
CGATGAAGAACTGGAGGCAGATGGGGGCAGAAGGGGCAAGGGCCGCAAGCGGCCGAGATACTCTGTGCAGAATGGGAGGTGGAGATACCGAGAAGAAAGCAGCAGTCCTGAGCCTGAGATCCTACAAGACTCATCCCCGCCTGCTTCGGCACAAGATGGCGACGTCGTGATGCAGGACACACCATCGAAGCCTCAGATGGCCGATGGTGCGTGCCAAACTTCCGAGCTGGAACTTCCACCACCACCCCAGAGTGTAGAAAATACGCCGTTCAATGCTCCCAGGAGGACAGAGTCTCCAGCTCAACCCTTGAGCGGCAGATTCCCAGGGACATACATGGGCGGCACCACGGACACTGGCGTCCAAGCGTCCTCGTCGAGTCTTGAGGCCGCAGCCCCAACCCAACAACAGCCCGCCGGTACGGCGCAACGAACCACGACCGACCCATTCGGTCCGGTCTCGGGCACTTCCAGATTCGCTGGACCGAATGCAAGCTTTCAAGCAGGGTTTGGAATGTCTCAAACCGTGCCTCCTGCGCAAAGTAACCAGCAGGCGGGGCCGCCACTCGCCTTCGGGGGAAACACAGCGCCAAGCCAGCCCGGGTTCGGCCAGCCCTCCCATTCCCAGGCTGTTTTTGGCCAGTCTGTGTTTGGTCAGACTGGCTTTGGACAACCGTCTAATTTTGGCGCTGGATTTAGCCAGCCTTCGAATGTAGCTACTGGGTTTGGCGCCCTGGGAGGGCCCTCGGTAGAGTCGGTGAGGTTCGGGTTTGGTGAGCAACCGCAATCTACATTTGGTGGTATGCCATACGCATCCTCACAGACTCCGGTCAGTCACCATGGGGCTCACTATCAATCAGAGACATACCCTGATCCCCAGCAACCATCGGCTACCGCGTCTCCACCTTCCCATCACTCCAGTGAGCATGCCTTGCAGCATCCTCAATCTCACCAGACCTTGCATGAAGCTCGCACGCACGCGCCTGAGTCGCAGATAGGCGAAAGCGAGGCGTCGCTGTGGTCTATGGGGCCTCAACCATCAGGCCAATGGCATACTGTCAACCATGCTCATGTCCCTGAGGACTTGCTTTCCGATAGTAGTGCGCCTGTGGGCACACCTCAAGGTATGATTCCTCCCGGAGTAGAAGACGGGACGAGGAACCAGGATGAGATGAGGGAGCAAGGTATCCTATCCCAGCCAGTCTTCGAACAAGGCGTCCCACGGGAAGCACACCCGCATGGCCGGGAATCCTCGGCGGACGAGGACGAAGACTCCATGGACAGCGATGAGCGTGCAGATTATGGTGAGGACGAGAAAGGCGACGATTACGACATGAGAAACTACGATCGTATCTCGGACGACGAGGAGGATTTCGGTGGCGAAAGGGGAGGTCCTTTACCTGACGAGGATCTGCTAGAAGAGGACGAAGAGTTCGATGAGGATGAAGACGACTATGATGAAGAAGAGGACTACGAGGAGGATGACTACGCAGGGGGAAATGCCTATCATCAACAACCAATAGTGCAGACTGCGCCGCCCCCACAGGTCCAGAAAGAGCCCATCATTATCGACTTGCTGTCTGATTCAGACGATGACGAGGAGCAAGCGCCCCCGCCGCCTAAGAGCCAACTTGGACGCCAACAAATGGACGGGATCGCCAAGTCCGAGCCCGACAATGGCCAGAGGGGACAACTGGCGCTGGGGACGCCCGTCTCCAATGTTCAGCCTGGCCAAAGATCTGTCGAGGCTGAGCAAGAGTCCGACGAGGCTGGCGAGTCCGACGAGCCCGCAGAAGAAGAAGAAGAAGACGACGAAGACGACGTAGAAGGAGAATTGCTTTCCGGTGATGAGTCGCTTGTTGGCGAGGATGGAACTAGCGATTCTGAACATGACGAGGCAAGTGGAGACAACGGTCAAATGGACGTGGATGAGCCAATAAATGCCGGAGCAAGTAATGATCTGGAACCAACCAGCGATATCGAGGTTCCATATCGCCCAATTGCCAGCGCACCGGAGGTGGAAGAGTCGAACTCGAGCCCGGGCCAATCGCCTAGTCAAAGCGAGGGCGAAAAAGGCTCCGACATCAAAGAGACAACTGCAAACGTGCATGCTAGAGCTGAAAAGGCACGAGAAGCGCAGGAGGAGACTGGACGAGTACTCGATGAAGATGATGCAATGAGCGAGGATGGAAACGAGGTAGACAATAGGATTGGGACCCCTCATCCGGAGCCAGTCGAATTGCCTGCAACGTTTCAGACACAATCGGGGGATGTAGCTGCATCTTTCGAGACACAAGTCATGGATGCAACCGCAGGAGATCTCTCCTCGTCGCCACCGGCCCGTGTACCGAGCTCAGAAATTGCACAAACTCACCCGGTCGAGCTGAACGCATCATTCCAGACACAGGCGGGGGACGTCGCTGCATCTTTCCAATCACAAGTGCTGGAGCCGACCACATCGCCCAACCTCTCATCTTCGCCACAGCGGCAGGAGCCCAACCCTGAGGCGGCAGAGGACACCTTGATGGACGACGGCCATCCCGATGCCACTGATGAGGACCAAAAGTCCGGCTCTGAGGGCGTTGCATCTGGACAAGATACTCACGATGACGGAGCGGTACAGCCGCCAGATCAAGAGCCCAAGTTTCAGGACGAGGAGCCGGAAGAGAGGCACGCAATTGAGATGGACATAACGCCGAATATTCAAAACGAGACTTCTGAATCTAAGAGCTTCGAAGGCTTCTCAGATGACCCGCAGGAGGCACCTCCGTCCCCGCCTGAATCCCAGCATCGAGAAGGTCGCGTTACGAGATCGATGGACGTCTCCATGACGACAGTCTCAAGCCACGCCGAAACGCAAGTCACCGACGAGGAGGTAGCGCTCATCCAGACGCAGGACACGGAGGTTGTGTTCTCGCAATCTGATTTGGCCGCAGAGGGTAAGGAGACAATTGGCAGGGATGAGACGCTTGCTACGGCGGCGGAGGAAGCTATTTCGTCTTCTGAGGAGCTCGAAAGCGATGCCGAAAGTGTTAAGCACGGTCGAGCGGCATCTCATGACGAAGCTCAACTAGACGAAAACGAAGATCTGGCCATGTCGGAAGCCGCATCAGAGCCCTTAGAGAACGAGATTGTTGCGGTCTCGTCCCCAACGCAACCGGCCGACCCAGAGGACGAAGAAGAACCCAAGACGACTAGCGTTGCTGGTAAAGGAGTCGCCCCCACTGTCAGTGACGAGGAAGACTTCCACGACGCTTCTGAGCTGCTTCAGATGGAAGACTCACCCAGCGCGGCTCACTTTGACGACCGTGCAAGCTTCGTGACGGCCAACTCACAGGCTTCTGAGTCCAGGGAGACAGAAGAGGCCGAGTCTCCCTCGGTCCGCAAATCGAAGCGCAGCTCTAGGATTCGTGCACTGCGTGAAGAATCCAGCATCCAATTCGCGAAGCCACCTCGTGCCTCGAGGCGGGGATCACGCGTACTATCCGACCAGTCGCCTAGCCCGCGGACCACGCGTAGCCAGACAATGAGCTTCCAGAAGAATGCGAGCCCGACCCTTGAGCAGGAAGACATGTTCGCCCGTGCTGGCCTAAGGTCTCCATCCAGGCGAAAGGTCTCTGCCACGTCGGCAAATAAGGCCAAGAACAAGACCAAGTCAAAGGCCACGACCAAAGACGACCTGGTCAAGCGTCTCGGCGCCGAAATGCCGGAGTGTGCTCCGCTCAAGGATCTCAAGTCTTACAACATGAACACCCTTGACGTCGCGGCCGTTGTTACCAGCACCAACACCACTCCGCAGCGTACCAAAGCACGGCAATACGTATCGTCTTTCACCGTTTCTGACCCGTCGTCCGCCCCTCAAGGCGTGATCGAAGTCTCGCTCTTCCGCGCTCACAAAGACTACCTGCCTGTTGTGAAGCCGGGCGATTCTATCCTGTTGCGCCGCTTCACCGTGACGTCGCTGCCCGGCAGGGGCTTCGGGCTGAGGACAGAAGAAGAGTCCAGCTGGGCCGTGTTCGATACCGACAGCGATGACGCGACTCCGCAGGTGCGTGGCCCGCCGGTCGAGCTGAGCGAAACGGAGAAGAGCTACCTTGTTGACCTGAGGGCGTGGTATGCGGCGCTGGATGAGGGAGCGAAGGAAGCGTTGACGGCGGCTGTTGGAGAGGCAGTGCAGAAGGGAAAAGAAAGCCGTGGTGAGACGTGATGCAAATTGGCAGGGCCTGGTTACGGGTCCTAGCCCACGGCAGCATGGTCAGGCAGGTTGTCGTCTGCTGGCCTCAAAATACAGTTGTGAACGGCGTACACATGATACCCATCGACGAAAACAATATTTAAAGGCTTTGGTCGGACCGGTTGGCATCTGATTTGGTTGAAATCGCCTTGAAAGCATGAACGTGGTATGGAGAATTGGGGCCATAAGATGATGTTGGAGATTATTATGTACATATTCGTTAAAGGCACCCAATCCAGCCTCATCTTGCTCCCAGGCCGAGGCTTTGTGACTGTAACTCGATCAATCGGCGTGACTGTGCCGTGCCATAAGATGTTGGAGAGAGGGGGCAGCTCTAAGTAAGTACTCAGCGTGGTTCAAGCAGGAAGCCAGGTTTGCCAGCCAAAGAGTTCTCACACCATCTCACACGTCAGGACGCCTTCAGACTTAACTCCCTCGGGCCATTCATTTCTTATCAACGGCCCTCTGGAGCTCTTCCCTCCATATACCCACTGCGGCCGCCTTCTCAGTCTCTCCCCATTCTATTAGCCACGTCTCGAGGTCAGACACGTAGGTCAGCACCATCGGCTCCGCCTCGCCAAACGCCCCTTGCATGACCTCGATCGAGCTGCGCAAATTCTCCTCGGCAAGGCCGCGCTCGCCGCGCACCCGGTGAGAATCGGCCATGTACCTGTACGCGACGAGCCTCGGGGCGCCCTCGGCCCCACGCCGTAGCAGCTCCTGAAAGGCGTCGCGGATCCGGCCGTCGAGCAGCCTGTCCTGCCCCCGGTCGCCGTCGACGGTGCTCAGGTACTCTGCGTGCATCCACAGGGCCTTGATGCACCGCGCGTCGCGCTCCCCGTGCTTGGCCTCGAGGTTCCGCAGCGTCTGCTCGATGGTCGCGCCGAAGTCGTTGGGCAGGCCGCCCAGCCCGCCGACAGCGCTGTAGTTCATCCACTCCCCGAGGGCGCTGGTGCTCTCCGGCACGGTGACGATGCCGTCCCACGTCGACAGGCTCAGCCTCCACGCCTGCGCCGCCAGCTGGCCGAGGCCGTGGCGCCCCAGGTCGGGCAGGGCCAGGGCGCGCAGCAGCCGGCGCAGTGGGTGAGCCCCCGGCAGCTGGAGCTGGGCGGCCAGCGACTCGCCGTAGCCGACGAGGGACCTGATCACGACGAGGAACTGCGCCCTCTGGCCCTCGTCCGAGAAGGTCCTCCGCGTGACGTGCGCCAGGAACATGAACAGCTGGCTCAGCAGGTTGGCAGGCCGCCCGTGCAGCAGGAGGCGCAGCTCCTCGGGCGCCTGCCGCATCAGCACCAGGGCGCTGTCGAACTTGTCCTCGTTCAGGGCGGCCTTGACGGCGTACGTGAAGCGCGACCACTTGGACGACTCGGCGCTGCCACGCCGCCGGAGCTCGTCGAGCGCCTCCGCAGTGGTGATCGTGTCCTGGTACTCGCCCAGGATGTACGTGCGGACGCTGAACAGGACGGCCTCGGAGATATAGAAGGTGTTGGGCGGCTGCACGGCTCGCAGGTGCGGCATATTTGCCGTGCCGTAGTGTGCGATGGGCGTCCTGCCCTGGAATCTACGCCGTATGTGTGCGGCGAGACGGCTGCTGTCTACCATTTGGCCGTTTTGGAGGCGAATATGGCCGCGCTGGTTGTCATAAAGCACCCGTTGTACAGTATCAATGTCTACGCCATTATTTCTGAGTGATATGTTCTTTCGACAACCCCAAGATTTAAGCCTCGTTTTGTACATTTTGGCTCTGGACCGTCGCATCAGCATTGGGGTCTCACAGAACATGTCCAGGGGGTTGGTGTGCACCATACGTTGCATGAAAGCTGTGTTTTTCCTTCATGGTATGTATGACTTCCTTTAGTGGCATTTCTTCATCCATGTACAAGCGCTGGATCTCGGCCCTGTGCATAGTCCAATCTCCCTCAGTCGCATACACAATTGGCTGAGAACGCTGATGTCCATTTCGGTTCGACGTGATGGAATTGCTGATGTCCTGGTTGGCGGCTGTCTGGCTGACTTGATCTGCGTCGTCGCTCCCTGAGGCCATGTTGAAGCTGTGATTTCGCCTGTGCCACCGCGGGAAGAGAGCTGTTGGACTTTCGTGGCGGTGAGGCCTTCCCCGTCAACCGGCTTCTTACGCGAGAGTCAAGACCTGGTGGATAAACCGGATATATTCATGTCTTTGTTACACAACTGGTGTCTCATTAGGGGCTGATCTCGCTGGGTTGATCACGAAGGATGACAAAATTTATTGCGCAGCCCTACGCGTTGCGCACACGAGAATATCACCAGCATAGAGGACCCTGAAAGGATGGCTCCTTCGATCCCCAGCATGTGCCGAGGTTGCACCGCTTGTAGGATTGCAGGGCCTGGGTTTTTAGCCCAGGCAGGGGTTCAAGCCCGAGATAGGCACAGCTTGGGCCGCCAAAAACCTCCTCATAGTTCGTATCTGCTGCGTCTCAAGATAGTTGTCAACACTATTCTGCCAACGTTAGGTGGAGATGGTTGGTACCTAGGTAAGGACGCGTGCCGCACACCTCGGCGACCTCATTCCCCCGCTTGTCTTACGAAAGTGTCACTTAGCAGTCAGCATCACGAATGTTTTCCCCGCAAACCCTCACAAAGATGTGCTCATCCCCGGGGATTTCGCATCAGTCGACTTGGGTGATGGAATGGTAAAAATATTGCAGCGCAGGCAATCGGAATTGAGCGCCATTCAAGTAGTTCAGGGCACGACCCTATTGATTTGGGGCGACACCAAATCCTGGACACAACTGGACGAGATGATTTGGATATCATAAGGTTGTTGTGATTAACCTCTAAAACTAATTTGAAATCTGGTCCACAGTGAAGGGTGTCGACTCTAACCTGAAAATCGTATACACCGTCCAGATGTCTGTCATAATGCAGCCCAAGCGCTAAATTACACCATGGTAGAAACCCAATCACCGACTTACAGTCTCTGGCGCCACATCTCATGTAATAAGATTCCATATAATTCACTCCCGTCTCCTAACCTGGATCCCGGGTGCGTATGAGTCGCGCTTAGTTCTTACGACCCTGCTGCCAGTCCATCTCGATACTCTTCATGCTCTTGCCATCATCTTCATCGGGCTTCTCGCCAAGTTTGCCCGCGCTCCACAATCGCATGGGCTTGCCGTAGTAGAAGACGAGAGGAAGCATGAGGGTGAAGAGCATCATGATTCCGCTGTAGATACTGAAGGTCTTGATGAATCCGATATCGAGGATCCAGTCGGCAGACTTGAAGCTGATCAAGAAACCGGCAATGAGACGGAATGAGGACATGGTCACTAGAACGGGTCTGCAAAAATTGTTAGTCTCTCAAATTTCGGAAAGGGATTATCGAGTACGTACCCAGCGAAATTCGGGTAACATTCAACCAGATACACGCTCACGAGCGAGTTCATGGTGAGACCACCAAAGCCGATGAGGAAGAATCCTACCAGCAGTGGTACAAGAGGCCTCGAGGCCGTGTTCTGACCGGCGAAGCCAAACAAGATCGGGCCGGCGACACCAGCCAGCAAGGGGAACACGAGACTGATCAGGTGAGACTCGGGCTCTCGCTGCCCTCCGTTGCGCTTGGCATACTTGTTACTGATCTTGTCGGCCAAGTAACCGCCAAAGAACCAGACGAATGGCGTGGCGGCAACCACAGGCAGAACGACCAAGCCCAGCTGGGTGAACTTGAGCTTGAGGCTGAGGATGATGGCCGCGGCATTCTGCGTCGTGGCGGAGAGGGCGCCGATGAAGATGGAATTGAGAGCGATGACCCAGAGGACGTTGGGGAAGAAGGTGGCCTTGACGGTCTCGACGACGGAGCGCCTGCACAGGTCCCACTTAAACGGGACGGAGAAGAGGCCGAAGTCGTTCTTGTTGGTGCGGTAACCGTACCGGGCGTGGTCGAGACGCGGCCGTACCTCACCAGGGCGGAGGGGGAAGACCTGCCTTCCGGCTGTTTATTTCTGTGTTAGACTTGCGGGATTGGCCAAGGATGGATGGGATTCACATACCGAGTTCGTCTTGAGAGCGCTCCCATCGTGTCTCGGGGACGAAGAAGATCATTGCAATCCACACGATGATTCCGGCGCCCGCGGTAATGTAGTACAGCCACCTCCAGCTGAGGTTGATGATGATGAGTGGGCTGGTCAAGCCGATGCTGACAACGAAGAGACCCTGGCCGGCACTGATGAGTGAGAAAGCCTTGTTACGCTGGTTGATGAACAGCATGTCCTGGAGGATCAGGGGAATCAGAGCCTCGACGGCACCGGCTCCGAATCCTTGGAACACTCGCGCGGCGATATGGCTGTTGAGGCTGGTGCTGAACCCTGCCCACAGACCTCCTGCCCATGCCATGACACCGGAGAACAGGATCACTGGCCGCCTACCGACACCGATGGAAAGGGGCACCAGGATGTATGATGCGATGCCGTTGACGAGAATGGGCAGCGTCGAAATGAGGTCGACCTTGGAGATCGGTGGCCCTCCCAGGCTGTTCAGCAGCTGGATAGGGTCTGCTGGCTTGCCGCCAACTGAGCTGAGGTTGAGCGTGCTGAGGTCGATCTTTCCAAGGATCTTGGGATCGATGCCGGCATACTCGAGAACGAAGATGGGGACCAGGGCACCGACGATTGTCTCGGCCGAGAGAGCCAGCGCACCGAACAATGAGAGCGTGATGATGGCCGCCCATTTCCTCCACTCGGGCAGGTTGAGAGGATCCTTTGGATCAGGTGTGGGCATCGGGATACACTGCAGCTTTCCATCCTTGAATAGTTGGGTCGATCCAACCACCTGGGCTTCGGCACCGTTGCCCCTATCCACCAGCACCTCCTCCATCGAGTCGCGCGTCCTGTACTTCGACATGTTTGTGGTCAATTGCAGCTCAAAATTCCGTGTCTTGCACGATGGAAGAAGAAAAGAGAAGAGAAAAGTCAAACCAGCTCCCCAGGAGTCGTAGTTTTCAAGGAGCGTAACCGCGTGGTTGAGTGGTCAGTAGATGAACTGAACTGAACTGAGTTCAATGCCAGCCATCAAGGTTGGAGCAGTGCAGGGTTTTGAAGGATGATTGACCAGCTCGCTTGGGTTGCCATCCCATTGCCCCCAAGGTGTCCAAGGTGTCGAGCCTCTGACGTTTAGTTTCAGAAGTTCAGAGAGGAATCGAACCTCAGCCGAGGCTGGAGGCAGTGCAGGCGCAGAAAGGAGCGCCTACAGGCAGTCCAGCGAGTACACAGCTGATTCCATCTGAACTCACCCCGCCTCCTGTGGTTTCGGTAACAGGTGGCTTCGATGCATCAAGGTTTCAATGGGTTGCCAGTCGATGAATCGACTGAACCGTCTGATGTGATTGACTTGCGGTAGATGGCCTGCGACTGCGTGCCATGTCAATGCGCCATGGCCTCCCTCGCGCAGATCTCAAACGCCGGAGCCACCCCAACGTCCCTTTCCGGAAGCCGATGCGCCACGGTTGTGCAGTACGGCCACTGTCCCAATCCGTCAAGTCAAGCGACTTGCCACAGCTTGCACGGGACTGAGACCAACGCACCGGAGAAGGGTGCTGCAGTTGCTGCTGGCAAGACAACATGTTGCGAGTACAGTTGTGGGTAAGACCCAGACTATTCCGGCTTCAAATCCTGATCTAGACTTGCCTCCTGCGGTATTGTAATTTACTCTCGGCAGTCCCGGCGTGAGAACATCCGTCCGCATCGAGCCTACTTGTTCTCGTCGCAGCCATTGATGGCAGAATCCTACGTGTCCCGGCCTCGTTGAATGCTACTTATTCGCGCGTCAGTGAAGCTCGATGCACGTCACGTCCATCATAAGACTCGACCAATTACCCCCCAAGTATCGATGCTTGCTATGTCATTCCAACTTCATTTATATAGAAGCTTTGGTGATAGTGATGACTTGCGTTGATGGTTATATTACCCCTAAACTGTAAAACAGGATTGACTGAGCAGGACAAATCGCACAGGTCAAAGATGGTGCTAGCTGGATTCAGGGCGCGGACCGTCAAACTCTGTTTCGAAAGTTTGCTGGGGTACCTAGGTCGATAGCCAAGCACCATAGAAACACACTGCAGAATTCTAGGTATTACCCCAGAGTATAAAACATTGGCAGGGCCCCTGTCGCACCACCAGCACAATCACAACCACATACTACATGTGAGAAAGGAGGACCCCTGGCACCCAAGGGACTGGCAGTGAGCCCACACAACCCGGGCGCTTAATTCGGGAGACCCGGGCAGCCTGTATACAAAATATTGCTAAATGTGGAATACCCCCGAAACTCACGTGCGCGTCGAAGCTTATCCAGCCAGACGCAGAATGACGGGCTCAAGCACTTTTCTCGGATGCCTTGCCGTGCATCAGCCCAGCATGACAACGACCCACAACATCTGAGCAGTCAAAGCCGCACGCTCGATTGTTTCGCGGGGGGTTTGACTCGGAATGGGCACACGGGCCAGAAACCACGATTGAAACAGACACCTACTACTCCCACGCGCGCTGCTCTGCAAGCTTGCTTTTGGCAGTGACAGGCATGGGCCTTGCCGTCTCATCTGAACGCTGCGATACGACAGCTGCCTTCCCTTCATTCCGAGCCCCCCCTTAGCACGTATGACATCGGAACGGCTCAAGGGCTGCCCATTGCTTCTGCTTGTTTTATAATCTCAAAGCCGTCCCGTCAGAATTTGGGGCCAGAAACACATGCCGGCCACGGCATTGGTTACCACAAATGGCATGTAAAATCGCACGGCCGCTGTTCATTCTTCTTCGGGTCAGGCTATCCAAATCTGCCGCCGTCGCCGGGAGGGGCGGAGGGACGGAGGGGCCGGTGCGAAAGGCTTGCGTTTCTTCTTTATGATGCTCCTCCGAAAGTGTCCCAGACTTCGTGTCTGCCTCGAGTCTGCCTCGTCCATGGCCCCGCGCCTGCGCTCTTTCATTTACTCCGCCTGCAACAAACGGCACATGCATGAGCTGAACCACGGCAGAGGCGATATGACGCAGCAAACATCCGGAGAAGCCGCTGGCATCACGTCGCAGTAAGTCGGCCTTGCTGGATGATACAGACAGCTGGGTAATAGACTCAAAATCTAACTACCGAGGCCTGAGGGGCTACATGCCCATCATCTTAATAACTTGACAGCAAATTTATGTCGGCTGCTGCATGCTTTCTCCAGGTTGACAGGGGACCAAATCCGTGCGACGTGGAGGTCTGGAGAAGCCGACACGTGGAGACCTGTCATCTAAATGCTTCTTTGCCGGAATCTGATCACTAAACGAACTACCAGTACCATGCCACTCTTTTTACATCATTTCCATCATGGCCCACCGGGGCGGTTGATGACTGGCACCTAAGTTTCAGCCACGCGCCAATGACTTTCTGGGCGGATTCTTCTGTTCTCTGTCACTCTGAGGAGACTTGCGGAGCAGTACATAGGTAAATGTAGGGTACTGACGATCTTGGGAGAAGTAGTTCAAAACACGCCGAGAATATCTCGACTTCCTTCTCTGCTTGTTAGTCGACTCTCGGTACAGGTCTCAGCCTGTGCGAGACGGCGCACGATACTGGGCAAGCAGCAGTTTTGGCATACAAAGACTTCACCATCAGTGAGTCTATTGGCTACCTGAATTCTGGATATCCGATACGAATTGTCGCGTGGGTCACACATTGCTGTCGCTCCTAGTGATGGCGTTGGCGCCTTGGTTCGTGTCAGCCCTCAGCCCTTCTCAGGAACGTAAACACGAGATACTATGATTAATGTGAGAACTTCCGTCACTCCGGGAGAATTTGCTCCCTTCTGTCGATGGGAAGCTTTAGGCTAGGGTTCATCTCGTAGGTCTAGGTACACCTCACTGGGAGCCTTGAGGCCCCGGGCATGCATGATTGCAACATAGATGTCCTACTCAACACGATGACGGAACTAGAGCACATCATTAAGGCTAATGTCGAGCCAGAATACGCACCTACCGACGCCATGACTGCCCGGCTTTACTGACGGAAATCTAGCTTTGAAATTACGTATTTTGCCTACCATCTTTGACATGTTGGCTTCGCACGTAGAAAAGGCCTGCATCTCCTGCCTTTATGAGGTTGAGCGCCCGAGAAACTCACGACTCAGGGACCGGAATGGCTTCATGATTGTCTTAGCTGCATGCGGAAGCTCGGATGTTTCCACAGGTCTCGTGCCTCAAGCTGTCGATATTTATGTGGCAGATTGCGGGGCCGAGAGTCCATACGTCTGATCTAGCTGAGTACCTAGGTAGATAGGGAGGTCTAACGCATCGAGGGTTTCGAGGCACGGCATTCTCGTGAATAAAGATGACATGCGGTGAGCCAAGCGAAGACTTGTTGACCGACGGCCCTGAGCCGAGGTGAACTTGAAGCAGCTGAAAGTGCCCAGGAGCTTCACAGCCCGAGCCACGCACGTGCAACAGGCCTCGTCAGTACCTTGGCCAGATTCCTACGGGAACGACATTAATATTCCAATATGCTTGGGACGAAAAAAAGTTGAACAAATGTTTCTCAATTGTCGAAAACCCTCTATGGAAAGTAAATCCCCGGTATCAAGGAGCCACAAACGTCTACAGGTACGGCTTTCAAGTTTGGACCGCTCGTCAGCTTGATTATTGTATCATTTGTTGATTTACGTTATGCTTGACTTGGTGTCTCGGATGTTGCTGCTTACATCAATGCCCAGGGGAGGTTTATTGCCCGATGTACGATGCATCCCCATCTTGTGACGTGGTAGGGAGGTATCTAATTATCTCCTTGCATGAGGACAAGCTGGTAAATCTATCCTAGTCTACTCCGCCCAACCCATATCACAATCTTACCAGCGAGGTTGCGAGAAACCCACACGCGAACAAGCCAGCTACCGCAGCAAAGGGAATCCCAGTCCACTCATTCCCGAGGCTGAGACCCCACCTGAACGTCAACGCAAGCAGCGGACCTGCCACGAGCCCTCCAATCGACTGCATGATGGCAAGCGCGGAATACAGCAGCCCTGCTTCGTCCTGATGACAGAAGGTGGTCACGAGACTGCGCGCCGCAGGCCCGAACCCAGAGCCCAGGGCAAAGACAGCAATGCCCATCGCCGCCAACACCGCCGCAGGAGCTGCCGAGATGGCCAGCGACCCCAAGGCAGAGAGACCGACAGAGATGCGGCCGACGAGGAGATCTCTGCCCGGAGCACTCATCCCGCGCCTACTTAATAGCCTGTTGAGAGCCGGGAGGCCAACCAAGAGCAGCACAAGATTTATGGCAGCTCGTAGTGTGACCAAAAGACTTGCCTGTATGGGAAAATTACAGTCAGAAGACTTGAAGCACCAAGTGAAAAGAGGTCAGTTAAAGCGGTCGTACCTTTTCATAAGTCCAGTTGAATCGTTGCCGTATGAACTGCAAGAGGAAACTTGTGGACTGGCGCCCCAGGGCCGAAACAAAGAAGGCCAACAGGACAGCGACCACGTTGCGCCTGACTAGGGGTCGGAACCTCGAGGCCCAGGTAGATCCTATCGGTAGTGACGAAGCCGTGTCCGAAGACACTGGTTCCCATTGGCCCTGATCTACACTTGCCGCGCATGAAGAAGTTTCCGAGTCAGGCGGCGGCTTTGGCAAAGTCTCTGGCAGGAACAACAGAGGAACTGTACCACTGATCAGTGTCAGGCCACTGTACATAAAGTATGGTATCCACGGGTCCCTCGACATGAGCAAGGCGCTCAACGGCGCAGCCACGAGCTCCGAGAGGAGGCCGCATGCGGTCAGGAGGAAGAAAAGGTTAGCTCTCTGCTGCGGCAGGGCGACGTCGGCCACGACAAGGAAGACCATCGAGCCGGCAACAGCATCGCCCCCGCCGACCAAGAGGGCGGCCGAGGACAACCAGATGAATCGCGGGTTGATCAGGTCCGGGTACCAGAGAACAGTCTTGGAGACGATGTCCTGCAGGAGGGCACCGAGCATCGCCAGCAGGAGGACGGGTCGGCGACCGTAGCGATCGGCGAGGATGCCGAACGGGATGGCGACGATCAGGCCCGGCAGCCGGTTGAAGGTGTTGAGCATCTGGGTGACGGTCGCGAGCTCGGACTGCACCGGGCCCGTGGTGCAGTCGTGCGTCTCGCCTGGAGTGGAGGTGGCATAGTGGCGGCTGCAGACGATGCCCTCCAGGATCTTCGTCTGAGGCGCCTCCAGGAAGAAGCCGGCCAGGTCCACCAGAATCACCATGATGAAGGTTGTGGTGATAACACGGCGCCGGTAGGCCGCGTCAGCATCGTCGCCGCGGCTGAGACCTAGCAAGGGCCTTTCTTCGCCGTCGGCGCTTGTCATATTTTTGAGCCCCTGCCTGTGCAGTGCAGACGGAGAGAGGGAACACGGAGGACTTCGCCGTGTGAATTGTCCCGGAACAGTGGTTACTTCATTTTCTTATTGGCTCCAAGGATGTGGCATTCGTTGGCTGCGCCGATTGTGCAGGGAGTAATAGCAGGCCAAGCCTGATACGGGAGGTGGACAACGTCGCTGCCACAGCCGTACGGTGCCTAAAGTCGCCGAGAGTAAGCCATGCATCCTCCTGGCCCCACCTTTCCTCTGCAGCTCGCACGAATTCTGACCTTCCCGTAAACTTGACCAATGCGTGCTATGCTCAAAGTTGAATCTGTCATAGAATATAGAGTTACAAACCAGGGAATCGTTTTCTTAGTGGCAGAGCCTGGTCATTGTAGATATTGGTCTTGCCAGTTCTGAACATACGACTGCTGTGGACTGGTTTGAGCATTTAAGACCGTCAAAGTCGTTCTTTTCCAAATATAGTAACTGAGAGATCAAAATAGGGCTTGACGCATGTCAATCAAATTGAAACACAAGTGGCTCTTCCTGGCACCTCAATTCCATTGATAACCAAATTGATTTGACAGAGTGTATTGTGATCAACATCTACGAGCATGATAACGCGATTCCTGGTATTTGCTTCCAAGGCAGCTGTCACGAGAGGGACATAGGAGAGGAGAAGCTCTCCAGTCTTGCTCAGCTCGGTAGGACTTTTAAATAAAATCTCGCTTAGCTAGGAAAAACAAGGGGAGGAAGCCTCAAAGTAATTTGCTGCGAGGAGTCACTTGTAGAACCTCGTTGTCGGTGTCACTTCCTCTGGGCTTGCCCACCCAGTCTTCCACTCGCTTTGTCAAGGCACCGCTTTTCCCTCGTTATATCGATGATACGAGCCGGCAGCAAGTCACATCAAAGACAAAATGGCTCCTGAATCGTCAACAACAGCGGAAGCAGAGCAGGAGATCGTACCGCAGCATCCTGTCTAATCCTAGCGTCATTGTCTAAGTAACTATCCCTGCGCAAGTAGTCATAGGACTTGTGAGAGAGTCAGCCGCCTTAGCAACATGAGCCCGACTGATGCCCTTGCCTCCTTGATTTGTGTCTTACAGGAAATTGATACTTACTTGACTCCTGACTGATACAGGCCATTTTGTGCTTCATGGGCGGAAGCTTTGCGATGGCGGTCCCTAAGTGGCTTTGAGTTACATATGGATACTGTGGAATCTGACGGTCGACACCCACGCCTCAAAAGCCGCCCCTCTCTTTCGATATTTTATTGGCCTGGTTGGAGTAAGCCGGTTGGACATGGTCACGCATGCTGTCAAGACAATTTTGCTGGCTGTAGTTGTGCGCATTGCTCAGATCGCCGCACTGCTCACTAGTATTGTCAGGCTGAGTAAAGGCAAGGTCTGCAGTAACAGAAAAGAGCTGATTCAATGCTGGAGAAATTCAGACATGGCAATGTACATACTGATATCTTGCTAACCGATTCATGTACAAGCGTTGATGGTAGAAGAATTCTATGAGAATGGCTTTGTGTTCGAAGTATAAGCCCGAATACAAACTGCTTAAAACCTTGGCCGCCCATGGGCCTCAGTCTACACAGCACTGTGGACACGCCATTGTGGACAACGCAGCGATCGTAAATTAGAGTTTCAAAGAGAGTACTAGCAGTATTATACTCTGGCTATAAGGTTGATATATGATGCTGGAAAGTAGGTTAACACAATCAGGAAGCGACGTGACAACCCTTTGGTTTGTGCGTCCATTGTAACTAGGTCTGATGATATCAAGATATAAGTATCAGTAGATAAAGTCGAAACAGGCAAGTCCTCTGTGGTCAATACCTAAGTCAAAGCGTCCCCATTCGGTCCACCAGACTGAGGCGTGTAGAACTGCCGATCCTGATGGAGACTCGACTCTGTAGTGTGTGCAGTGGATACGTCAGCATGGTATTTCGGGATAGGTATTTGTCACTTCGGGAAACGGGAAAAGTAGGACACCACTATACCCATGCATGCACTGTGCATGTCCGTGACCAATCGACCTGGTAGAAGTTGAATCAACAGTATCGATGCGTAGATAAGCATGCGATGTAACCATCTTTACATTACCCAGTACAGTACACCGGTCTGCGTCATAGGAACCAAAAAAGACTATACCATAGTGGACATCACAGGTGAGCTCCATGCACTGTGCTGATTTGTGTTCTTCCGAGGTTTTGTAATGCGACCGGGGTCAAAAGGGAGAAGGAGCACAGCGGAAGTGGCATTAATTTGATGTCACCCCAGCCAGCCTGCTTCTGGACATATCCAGACTTACTGTCTGCCGTAGACTGGGTCACGCTCTGGGCCAAGGCATACTGGGCACCCCCTCTGGTTGGCCAGCATCCTAGTAGGTAGCATGGCAGGCCGCTCGTGCATATGAGGTGAAGATCCTACGAACCTCAGGCTGGGCGTTGTCGCTGCCCGAGACACGCGTCCAGAGCACCTCGAACAATTTGGCCGCCTCCCCCCTTCCAATCCTTCCAATCGCCCCCAACATTCCTGACTGTCTCTCGGTGCTGTAACACTTTTTGGGTGGCCAAGCCTGCATATCACTGCCATTAGCATTTGAGCGCCTCCGAGGATGGATCAGTCTCGGCCCATCATGCGACTCGTCGTTTGCTGAGGTCACACATTGGCGAATCCTTCCCAGTAGGAGTGTCTGATATAACAACTTTGTTCACTGACTTGCCAGGATTCATGCATCCCTTCCTGTTTGCCTGACCCTGGTGTGGATATTCTACACCCTCGGTCCTCCGAGCTTTCACGCTCACGAGAGCCTCGCCCCATTCTAGTTTTCAAGGAAATCGATTCAATTTCTCCTGAAAACATGTCTTCTGTTAATTTCGACAATTCATTGCATCACATCCCTGCCCAGCGACCGTCCGCGGGAAAGACATCCAACTTTCTTAATCCTCCATCGCTCGGCCACGGACTTACAGTAGAGGCCATTTTCATTTCTCTAATGCTCTCCATGGTTTGCCTACGTATTTTTGTCCGCCTAAGATGGACCAAGATCTGGGGATGGAGTGACTGTAGGTGAATTCTTCCCGTCATTGTGTTGGAAGCCTGCTGCTGAGACTGAGACCTTTAAGATACCTGTATCATTGCTGCTGTGCGTTTGTCTGTTTTCGGCATGGAGTCCCACGGGGTGCTTTGCTAAATCTCACTGGCATGAACAGCTTGGCGCGGTAGCACATATGGTGATGATGGTCGAATGTGGGTTATATGCCTCGCAAGTCGTGCTGTGCACTTCTAATCTGCAACACAGCAACCCATGTTGGCTTCGACCGGCACTTATGGCTTCTTGACCATAAGAGCGTACGGGTAAGCAATCACGCTTCTTATCTCATGCTCCTTACTAACATCCACCAGCTGGTAAATGCAGCTGGCATTGTCTTCCCGATGACAATTTTCTTTGCGAAAGTCTCCATACTCCTCTTGTACCTTCGAATATTCAGCATCAGCATACCTCTGAGAATCAGCGTTCACATTGGAATGCTTGTTATGGCTCTCTTCTACACCGCTACGGCAGGGATCGCGACAGGCTCTGTTATAAGATGCGTCGGCCTCGCAGCACAGACGCTTGATTTCTGTAACACCACTATTGTGTTGGTCCAGTTACTCAACTCAGTCTTCAACGTTGTCACGGATTTCTGGATCCTTCTTTTGCCGATGCCTCACATAATGAAATTACAACTGCCGAAATCGCGAAAGATAGGCTTGTTCGCTGTATTTGCAGCTGGTTTAGCGTAAGTGCATGTCCTATTCAATGTGGTCTGGCGGATCTGACAGAAAAAGTGCATGCGGCGCAAGTTTGACCCGTCTTGTACAATTTGCCCTTCATTATCATAGCAAAGACAGGATGTGGGACCATGCTATTGATGTCGAGGTCAGGTGAGTGATGTCAATGATTCCGGTTTATGAGTACAGTCCGTTTGTCCTAATTGTGGAACATTTTCAGCGCCATTGAAATGAACATCGCTATCATGGTCTCATGTGCTCCTAGCCTTCCACCCTTCTTCGTGAGGACAAGGTCCTACTTGTATTCAACCACTTCGTCCATACGAAAGCGCCTAATATCTCTCATGGACTCACGGAGCACATCTAGGAAATCAAAAGCGGAGAGAGATAACCCAGACCCTTACAGTGAACTTCATGAACTTGCATCACTTGTAAGACCAGCCAGTGTTTATGTTAAGTCTGCACAAAACTTGCCTCAAAGTTCGCCAGGGGAAGTCTAAGGAGGAGGATCGAGACAGAGAGAAGCGGAAGGGACATAAAACTTGAGAACATGATGTACTGGGGATTTTCCAAGTGGAGTCTGCTGTCAGCAATTTGCATGTTGTAAGTGAGGCGTTGGAGATTGAACTCTCATGTCATTCTACTGTTGTGATAAACCAGAACTTGGCCAGTATCTAGGTATCATATGGAGTTGAACACAAATTGATCTCAGGACCTCGCCCTAGGTATCAAGTACCCGTACAGCTGTACTACAGATGGGGCCAAGCAACGGCCGTGACCTCTCAATCGTGGCCCGAGCAGCGCACTTTGACTTATCTGAGGGAGCAACATGTTGTCCCATCACTGGGTGATACCCGGCGGGTATTCTGAGCCTTGTTCACTCGCCAATGTGTGACTGGACACCCGATCGAGCAAGTATATTTGGCAGCACGGAACAGGAACAACAATGTGACATCTTGTGACTCGCCTGCACTTGGGCGCTTGTGATGTCAAGGGTCGAATGTTTTCCCTACACATTCTCCACGAAACAGGACGATTCAAAACACTCAACCGACGTGGTTCTCTTGACCTGAGACAGACTCAAGAAATCGTGTGAGCGGTCTGTTTACCTCGATCACGTCAAAGCGGACCGGAATAGTACCACGATGTGCATTCATTCTGAGAACTCATCCCACGTCTACTTCAATTGATGAGCCTATCAGCAGCAATAGCGCCTCTGAAAATGCAGCGATGCGGCGCAGCACGTGGTGTCCCATCCAGAACCGGAGCCGGCCAATCTACGCGCGGAGCATGCAACCTTGGGGCAAGTGGCACATGAAACCCGGAATGTCACTTACAGCCTCGAGAGATCTCAAGACAAGAACCAACATGCACTCTATTCACTTTCACAAACAATGAGTGGCTGGCTTGTCGCTGAAGCACACCGGCCATTGCTTGACCGGGTCGCAGAAACGGTGACTGTACAGCATTTGACACGTCTCGAATCCAACAGTATCGTATCATCCTGCCTGGGCTGTATCTATCTTGTTCAAACTCACACGCCATTTCTTCACTGTCCGAGCAGACTGAGCATGAATTATTGGCTGCAGCTTCTAGGATCTCCAAACCTGAATAGCCGCTCGAACCAAAAACTGCATGTAAAGGTGGCAGGAGCGACAAAAATAAAGCATCAGTCAAACAAGATGAGAGTCAAAAGGTCAAATGTGTGGGGTGTGGCATACTAGAACCTCACAACATAAAAGGCTGGGGGCCACTCCCAGTGATCAATGCAGGCAAAGTCCGAGACCACAAGTTTGATACCACAATTGAGCCGCAGTCATTGCAAAACCAAATCTACTGTATTATTTGCGCCTTCAAGTCTTGAAACCTACCATCAGCATCGTACAGTCAACACCCTCTATCAATCCTTCTTCAGATCTTTCCCGCACATTCCAACTATTCGTCATGAGTCCCGCTATCGACACTTCACCTTCCGTGTCAACCGGAGAGGCATCTTCTGAACATGTCTCCCGCAATAGAGACTCGGAGGTGATAGAGCAGCTCAATAATCCAACCGCCAAGCTTTTGCTCGACACGATCGACAATCTGCGAGAACTCCGAGTGGGCGAAATTGTCCAACTGCCGCAGATTATCGTCGTCGGCGACCAGTCTTCCGGGAAAAGCTCTGTTCTTGAGGCTATTTCCGGGATGAACTTCCCAGTCCATGGAGAGTTGTGTACACGATTCGCAACGGAACTCATTATGCGGAGACACCCCGAGACCAAAATCACAGTCAGCATCCAAAAAGCGACGAGACCAGCCGTCCTTGGACACGATGGCGAGGAGGAAGAGCCTTTGCCCTTTAACAAAACGAGCTTGGATAAGGACAGTCTGCCGGAGATAATTAAAGAGGCTCGAGAACATATGGAAATTAGAACTGGTTCAAAGAGGTTCTCCAAAGACACCCTACGCGTGGTGGTTGCTGGGCCCACTGCACCTCAGCTCACTCTGGTGGATCTTCCCGGCATCTTCCACTCCCAAACCTCAGAGCAAACACTAAAAGACAAGAAACTTGTCAACGAGTTGATCGAAGGTTACATGCAAGAGAGTAAGAGCATCATTCTAGTGGTTGTCGCAGCAAACAACCAGCTAGCGAACCAGTCCGTGCTGAGCCGAGCCAAGCAACACGACCCAGAAGGCAAACGCATCGTCGGTGTGATCACCAAACCGGATCTAGTGGACGGTTATGCCAATGAGAAGAAGTACCTCGACCTCTGCAATGGGCTTGAGACTGCCCACAAGCTATCACTCGGGTGGCATGTCTTGCGCAACAGCTCGGAACAACAGAGAAGCGATGCCTCCCATGACAGAGACCGTGAAGAGCAACGTTTCTTCCAGAGAGGTGCATGGGCTTCTCTTGCCCCTGCGAACAGAGGCATACAAAGCCTGCGGAACAAGCTCGCCAAAGTGCTTCTTGAGCATATCAAGGCAAGCTTGCCGGGTCTCATCCGAGAGATTGAGAATGGCCTCAGAGCACGTGAGGAGGAGTTGCAGAAGCTTGGGAAACCCAGGTCCACTCCAGAAGAGATGCGATCATATTTGGTGGGTATTGCGGAGGACTTCCAGCGTTTGGCTCGCGATGCTGTTGATGGAAGGTACGAAGACCAGTTCTTTGGTGGCCTGTCTGCAGTCGACCAGAAACTGCGAGCACGTCTTCGACTATTGAATTACGCCTTTGATGATACCATGGTGAGCCAGGGCGCTACCTACAACATCGTCTGTGAGATTGAAAACGACTCAGCCGACCGCACAGGCCATGACAACCACTCAGATGATCACCACTCAGGTGACGACCGCACAGATGACGACTACTCAGAGAACGCTCATTCAGACGACGATAGCTTAGACGATGACGATGAAGAAGTTCTTGATCATTTAGAAGGTCTGATTGGATCATACCAGGAGAACTTCTCAGATCCCGTTCCAATCACAAGGTCAGCTCTCACACATAAGCTTGAGGGCCTGTCGTCCTTGAACCAGGGGAAGGAGCTGCCTGGGGTTCCAAACGCGGATGTTGGTTTTCAGTTATTCAAGAAACAAGCCGAGCCGTGGCGGCGGATTGCTACATTCCATTTGGACCAGGTCCAGGCCACCAGCAAAGCATTTGTGGACCACCTCTTTGAAAGTGTCGTCGGAGGAGACCATGACACCATTGGAGCTATCCTGAAAGGTTGCGCGGACCCCTTTTTCGACAACAAGAGCGTTTTGCTCGAGGATAAACTGCAAGAACTCCTTCGACCATATACAACCGGTTATGCCCTTCCGCTTGAGAAAGACTTTCGGAAGAAAACCTCGCAGCGCAGCTCACAGCAGTTTCTAGCGGCATTGAAAAATGCAAGCCCTGATCTTTTTGGGAAGAAGGCAAGGGTGCATCGCAAAGATGTCTTAAACAGTATCACCGACGTGGTGAACGTGTATCGGGGCGATTTCGGCACAGATCAGGTTATTGACATGATGGCGGTTCACTACGAAGTAAGTCTGTGATCTATTCATGCTATTTGCATTGTGTGCTAACATCAGCCTCTCAGATGTCACTTCATACCTTCATTGATAATGTCATAAACCTCGCGGTGGAAAATTGCCTCATATGCGACATCTCAAGCATCCTGACACCGAAGGGCGTCAGTCAAATGACGGAAGAGACACTGAGGAACTTGGCATCGGAGTCTGACGAAATCTTGTCAAAGAGAGAGGTCCTTCAAGAACAAGTCAGACTACTAAGAGAGGGGTTACAAACTTGTCAGCAACACAGGCGCAGAGAGTTGACAGGTACTCACATTGTCCATTCTCCACTTGAGCAATCTTCACGTACTCATTTCTAATAACCCTCAGCACATGCCGTCCCTCCAACGTTCACTGGTGTATTTACCCCGGAGCGGCAGAGGCAGCCAAGTTCAGGTAAGGTCTTACAATTGTTTGCGTGCCCAAAGACCATCGAATCCATTACTAATGGCCGTCCAGCTCCATCCACACAGCAGGTGAGTATCGCTGGTCAGGCAGCACAGTTATTCCAAGTTCCACTGACCAGCACACAGGCATCATCCTTTGGGGACTTCTCAGCAACAGTCAGCCCGTTTTCGAACATTTCATCGACTATGACACCATCACCAACCCCTCGAGCAAAGGGTGGCCCAGTAACCACGAGTTCAACCAGGAATGGCAGAAGCGGCATCAACTCAGTCCAAGTGGACACTGAGGCTCCAGGATCTCATCCATCGAGGTCTGACAATCATAGGGAACGCTGGCAGACATATCGCGAAAGGTCCGGCAGTACCAGTACTGAGCTATAGGCTTGCAGCGGGCTCTAAAGTCAGCAGAACACTGGTAAGTATTCGCAGAATGGGATCTCGCTAAAGCTCACTTGGAAGGGTCAAGAAGTATGAAATTGCTGGTTGCTGGTTGATAATTGGAGGAAGGATCTGTGGCGAATGTATTATTATCTTACGACGGCACATGTAGGCGGTTTGAGAATTCGAATAACACAACAGAACCTTTGCTCATAGAGCTGGCATTACTGTGTGCTTCAGTCTTCTCTAAAGAGGGTTTAACCCTCTGTAAGATACAAGCACCCTGGTTGTACAATGCAACCTCGCCCATCTGAACGTCACACCCTCCAGGGTCTAACCCTTGCGTGAGTTGAACATACGTCAATCCCATTCCCTCGCGTTTGAACTCCACATCTTCATGTCCAACATTTTGCAGTCTTATCATCTTCACAGCATGGCTGAGATGTACAGTCAAAAGCGGCGCGACGATTTCCATCGCTTCATGGATCTGCCCCGTGAAATCCGCGACCTGATTTACACCTTTTTGCTTTGCAAGGGCACGGTCATCGTACCGAACAGCGGGCGCGTAAAGGGAGACCCGGGGGCTGTCAAGCACTACAAAACAGATGACGGGTATTATTACTTGCGGTACCAAGGGCTCGAGCAGCGACTTCTTGAGATGGAGCGCGGTCGTCGTGCGTCGAGCCCGCTCGGTCTGCTCCAAGGAGTGAGCCAGCAAGTGCACGACGAAGCGGCGCGCATCTTCTTCGGCAAGAACCAGTTCATCTTCCCTGCCGGTCGCTTCGACCGTCCTACATATTGCAACCTGCGTGAGACTCGTGGACGGTCCGACTTGTGGGACATGTCCCGCGACGCACGTACGCGCACGAACAACGCGCCACTCCTCAAGGACGTGAGCTACACTTTCGACATGCGGGACCAGCCCGGTGACGACTACAGGAACCTGTACTGGAACTTCAATCTCAAGCACTCCATCGATGCGCGCACCATCTCGCGACGAGAGGCGCTGCAAGCGCTCCATGACCAGAAGACCGCCCGACTTGGGGTCGACTGGGCCGAGCGCATCGACTGCATCAAGCGCATGACCCTGGACCGCCTGGTTTTGTCCTTTGAAGAGTGCTACTGCGCGATTGGGTGCTGTCGCATGGTCGACTGGGTATTGGACCGTTTTCTTCGTGTAGGGCCGCCCCCTGGAACGGCTGGCAACGCTAGGGTTAATGCCTACTCCATTTTCGATTGGGCTTCTGGGCCACCGCTGGTGATTGAAGCCATGGGTTTTGTGGATGATGATGAGGAGGCAATGGCCCTGGAAAAGTTGGGTAGGTTACCGGGCTCTGAGATTCGCCTCAGCACAATTCTTGATGCCCAGGATGAGCTTGAGGATGGGATGGATCACAATGAACCCATAGGCCCGGCAATGTTCCTTGAAGACTGAGAACGACAGACGGCCGTGATAGCACGGTGGCGGAAAAATTTAAGGAGTGCGTCCACGCTCATCCTTTATCGATCTTCCCAACAGGCCATAATGTCAATGGCGCACGACATAAATAGGACGTTGCCACAGAGACTCGCTTAGTTCCCTCCTTGACTCGTTATTATTCGAGAACCTAGTCGTAATATATTTGAGCCACTCCAGCAATGATCTCCTTTTCCCGCTGGTCCACAACCCCTGTGCGGAACCGATGGTCTTTGGCGATGCGCGCTCGCGCCCATTCTGCAGCCCGTAGATACCTGATCAGCACAACAATCACACAATTCGTATAGAACCTACGTTTTCATCACATACCTTCAGCAGTCACCTTGCGCGCGAACCTCTCCTTCTCACTCCGCTCCCCGAGCCCGATGCGCTTCAGCAGCGGGCTGTCCACCGGCTCAAGGGTGATATTCGCCTCCGGCCTCGCAAAATAGATCAGGCTCAGCCGCGGTCGGTCCGCCTGGTCCTCGGGCGGGCGCACTACGCGGTGCACCGTACTCTTCAGGTACCCGCCGCTGAGGAACTCGAGCGCGTCGGCGATGTTGACGATGACTGCGTCCCGCGGCGAGCGGACGTATTTCCACCGTCCCTCGGGCGTTTGCACCTGCAGGCCCGCGACGGGCTGGTGAAACAAGAACGTCAGCGTGTTGTAGTCGGTATGGCCCTTGGCCCATATGTTCTCCGCGGCGCTATCCTCCTCCCTCGAACGCGGAAAGTATCGCATATACCGCAAGTACTCGAGCCCCTCGGCCTCGTAGCGGTGCCGCCGCACGAAGAAGTCCTCATCCTCGAGCTCCAGAACAGCCGCGAACAGCCGCAGCAGTGGGAGCAGCAGCGCGTCGTGCACCCTGCGCGAAAAATCCCGGATCTCGTCCCAGTGGTCGAGGATCGGCTGGGGGTGAGGCCGCTCGTGCTCTGGCGTGAACTTGGGGATGTTGTACCGCTCGTCGTTGTCCCGCGCCGCCAGATTGCCTGTAGACTGGGGCTTGTAGCCTCTGAAGTCGCCGGCGGCCGTGTTGCACTGGTACTTGAGCTTCTCCTCTAGCGGCAGGTCCAGCACTGCCTGGCAGATGGAGTACTGTCGCCGCACTTCTTCGTCTGTGAACCCGTGGCCGACGACGTAGAAAAAGCCTGGCAGGGAATTCTGTTAGCCGGCGTCGTCCTCAGGTGACAGGACCGCACCGCAGCGAACCATTGTTGTTGATGAAGCTGAGGACCTGCTCGGCTAGGGCCTGCTTCCCGCCTGGCTGGTCGAGCTTAGAAATGTCAAGAGCTTCTAGATCCGCGTACTCCACTACGGATCGATAACTTTGTTAGTCGTGTAGGTATTCTTGACAATCCTCTATAGACTGATGCGTACGTTTATCCTCCGTCTCCTTCGGGTATTCGTAAGAAGGGAGGTCTTCTGCTGTCCGTGCAGGCGACATGATGAGATATGGGCAACTTCTTTCTTGCTTCGCAGTGACTTCAATCACCCCCAGGTCAGTATCAAATTCATCGATGTCTTTTTCTTGAAAGCCAACGAATTTGGTTGACCCAGGCTGGCGACACCCGGATGCAACCCCTCAGATGGTGTCATGGCCTCCACATAAGACGAGCCAAGATCGAAAGCGCAACGCACCAATCAACGACAACGAGCTGCCGTGGGAGCTGCGAACTACGGACGTCGGCTGCTGAAGCGAGGTGATCTTATCGATGGTATCATGAAGATGCCCGTGGCGGGGCGCCGAACTTTTATGAACTTTCCTGCATGTCGGCAAGCCTCGGGCCGTTCAAATACCAGCTTTTATCTTCGCATACCATGTGAACGGTAGCCCAGAGTATCCTCGATATGTCTTTTCACAACTTTGAAGCTCATATATGCTATAAACCATGAAAGACTCGAATGATCGTCTCGCCGTCGTCCCGGCGGCGGAATCGCCTGTTGGGTCTTCTTCCTTGAACGATGCTGAATCACCCGTGGAGAAGAACAAGTCCCTGCGGAGGAAGATCCGGGCCGTCGTCTGGGACAGTTTCGAGAGGAGTCCAGAGGAGCGTCGATTCATTGCAAAAATTGACTTTTTCATTCTCACATGGGCGGGTTTTACCTATTTCAGCAAGAATCTAAATACCAATAATATCTGTGAGTACAACAGCCCGGGACAACTAGGTCGATTTGGGACTGATGGTTCTCAGCCAATGCATATGTCTCTGGGATGAAAGAGGAACTAAATGTGGTTGGAAACGAGTATCAAACGTAAGAGTGCCTGCAATGGTGAACTGTGACACCACACAACCCGTACGGCTAACGATTTTATAGGTTTACCACAATGTGGACAATGTGAGTGAAACAATCACCAGAACCCTGAAAGAGCAGCACAGCCAACTGATGACAACAGAGACTACGTGATATCGCAAATACCATCACAGATAATTTGTACCAGAGGTGGGCAACCAGTCGCCCAACTCGTAGCCTTGCTTTGACCGAGTTTGCAGTTCGACTTTCGCTATGGTGTCCCAGCTGGGAATGTAAGCCTTCCCTTCGACTTATGATAGTCCCTACCTTAAGACCTTTACCAATTGTCCCAACTGTTCCGCCAAGTAGCTCACTCAAATTCTGCAGTATTTTGGGTCATAGTCACCTTCGCAACTTCTGCCGTCAAGAACACTCATCAGCTGTATGCTTGTCGCTTCTTGGTGAGTCCATCGTCATGTCAATGAACATATACACGATACTCATAAGGACCCAACAGGTTGGCCTTGCCGAGGGTACTTTCTACCCAGCCGTTCATACAGTACTTGGAGGTTGGTACACAAAAGAGGGTAATGGGACAACATCCAGCGGTGTTTTGGGAACACCAATGGTTAATAAGTCTGAGCAGAACTCGCTAAAAGAGCCTGCATATTCTTTGCCAGCGCGTTCGTAGGCTCGATGTTTAGTGGCTATCTGGTCCGTACCCATGATCTTTAGCCCAGAACTTGTTCTAATATGCAAGACAGCAAGCGGCCCTTTACACCGGCATGGATGGTGTTCACGGATTATCAGGCTGGAGGTGGCTTTTCATCTTTGATGGGGTGATCACTTTGCCCATGGCTCTATGGGGTGAGTCGGTATCGCTCTCTTACGCGGAGACCTGTCTACGGTACCAATTAACGCCTATTTAGCATTCTACGCCCTACCAGATCTCCCCAGCAACACTCGCGTCCACTGGCTGACAGCCAAGGAGAAATTGCTTGCCCTCGATCGAATGAAGCGAGCTGGCAAACAACTCGAGGAGCCGTTCACGCGGCGAGGAGCGAAGCGTATTCTCAAGAAATGGCATTTCTGGGTCTACACGACTTACTACACGTGAGGGAATTCCCTCAAAAAGCCTCGTGACAGGCTTCTGACCAAAGTACTAGATTTTTCATTTGCAGTGAGAACATTGGAAGCTACATGAACCTGTGGCTCAAGAGTCTTGGCCGGTATGTCCCGGGCTGGTTGGTACCCGGAAGCTTCCCTCTCTAACACAGTTGCAGCTACACCGTTCCAGAAATCAACACCTATCCCACAGTCATAAACGCAATCACCATCGTGACCACACTATGCTATGGCTGGACGAGCGACGCGTTGCAGGTTCGCGCACCGATCGTCTACTTCTCACTGACGGTCTGCTTCTTCGCCGCCATGAACCTGGCCATCTGGGACGGTGTCCCGTTTGGGCTCAAATGGGCGTCTTTCTATCTCACCGGGTCAGTATTTACATCTGGATATTTGGCAGGACGTGTAGCTGACTTTGTATGACTCAGCTTTGCGCAAGGCTCCGGCCCTGTATTCATTGTACGTTAATCTTCCCCTTTGGGCATCGCATGTCATGAACTGATTTTCCAAAAAGACGATGGTCAACGAGCACTGTGCAGGGGATAGCCTGGAGAGGAAAATCATATTTGGTTCGACCAACTCGGTGGCGTAGGTTCATTTTATCCGAACACTCCTTGCCTTCTCCTAGAACGGAGACACAAAGTTAGAACGGCACTGACGCCAGTCATAGGTACGCCTTCAACGCGTGGATCCCATTGTTGACGTACAACACAACACACGCACCGCGTTTCCTGGTGGGAAACTCTACGACCGTCGCGTTCATTGTGTGCGCGGGGTTGACGCTGTCACTCGCTATCTTTTTGCAAAAGAGAGATGCGGCCACTGGCGCCGTCTATCGCAGAAGCCAGCCAGACGAAGAGGCTATATCAAGCGGCCAGGATACAGGGTAGGCGATTAGAAGGGTAAAAGGAAGATCAAATCAGGACAACAGGCTGCGGCGTCCTCTCGGGCAGATTTTTTGTTCTGGAACAAGTGTACTCAAGGAGCTCATGCAGTGACTTGAAAATGTAGAGCTGAAGCAGCTCTGTACTCCTTATCAATCGTCTGTGAGATCGACAATAAACGACTGGTCTCTCTTTGGGGTACGAGCTTCGCAAGTTCCGCTTCCTTAACTACTATATCGCGACAGTAAGTCGTACGAGGCAGGGTGCTTGTTAAGTGGGCTGGAGTTGGTTGTGTGGCGAAGATCTACACCTGTCACCATTCTCAAGCCTGAGCCGAGCAGCACTGGTACACGAAATGATGGCAGGGTTTTGTCTAAAAGGTATTTTCTGATGTACCTGGTCCAGGTAATTGAACCCGCAAAACTCCAGGTCATCCAAGCATTTCAAATCTAGTGTCAATCTGTTTGTGTAAACCAAGTGTAAGTCAAGGCATGACGTCGAAGCACCAACATCAAAATCAAAACGCCTCATCCAGTCACAGCAGCCGCAATATCACAAGGAAAGCAAAGCAAAGTGAGGTAACCAATACCCGTGTCATGTTGTGTGGGTGACCCCGAGAAAACCAGAATCCATTTTAACTCCCAGGTGTATGTGTGTGTGTGAAGCATCACTCATCATCCTCCATCGGCAAATCGATGGGAGGAAGAACCCAAAGGGGAGCCCCGGGCGCCCCACATCCGTCCGCTGTACCACACCATGTTTTTGATCTATCAGTCTTTCGTCGGCGGAAGAAAGTTAAAGAGAAATGTGAAACCGGGAAAAAAGCTCCCTGATCCAATTCCCATCCAGTTCTATCCAGACCCAGCGCGGATAACTAGTTAAAAAAAAAAGTTGATTTTAAAATGCAGAAAACGCGGGAGGCGACCTGGCGTCTCCCAAGGGGGAATCATCTTTATTGTCTGAGGCCGTTGTAAAATCCAACGCAACAGAACAGGAAAGCAGAGAAAAGTGGTGCCTTGAACCTCAAGAGTGAGAGAGAGGTAGAGAGCTCAAGGCGTTTAGAAGCTGAAACGCCGACGTTGTTTTTGTTGTTGTGGTGGTGGTGGTGGTGGTGTCGTACCCGACAGATCCTCGCGCTTCACTTCCCACCAAGAGCAAGAATGAATTGTATGTCTCCTAAGGGTCGGCCGCCTTCAGTCCCTCGGGTCGTAGATCTTGCTCTTGATATATTTGGTGAGAGCGACATCGCCCCACTCTTCCCACTCGTTCCACTGCGCCTCGGGCAGGGAGCTGACGCCCTCCCGCCTGGCGGCCTTCATCACCTCGCGAGCAACGATGACGCTTGCCTCGCGGACGCGCTCGATGCGTGGGTAGATGAGGCCCTTGTGGATCTCGTCTGCGTTCAGGGAGCCAGCCAGGGCAGCGGCAGACTCGTAGATCATGGTGTCGGTAACCCTCGTTGCCTTGGCGAGGATAGCACCCAGACCAATACCTGGGAAGACGTAGACGTTGTTGCCCTGGTTGGGGTGGTATGTGACAGCCTGGTCCGCAGTCTTGACGGTGTACGAGTTGAAGGGCGAGCCAGAGGCAAAGATGACACTGCCCTCGGTCCAGTTGATGGCCTGCTCGAAGGTGCACTCGGCCTTGGTGAGAGGGTTGGAGAGAGGGAACAGGATGGGCCTGCGTCCAAGGCCGCCAGAGTCGACGGATGCCTTGAGCGCACGCACCACGCTCTCGGTGAAGACGCCGAAAGTGGCAGTCAGGCCAACAAGAGCGGATGGCTTGACATACTCGATGACCTCCTCGAGCGTGCGGAATTGGTGGCCGCCGTTGTCAGTACGAGCAAAGTACTTCTTGTGGTCAGCCAGCCTGTCGCCACGGTCCTTGGTGACAAGGCCCTTGGTGTCAACGAGCCAGAACTTTTCCTTGGCGGCTTGTTCTGAAAGTCCACGGCGGGTGTAGTACTCAACAAGCTGCTTGGCGACACCAACACCTGCAGATCCAGCGCCCATGAAAACGAGTCGCTGCTCTTCCAATGGGACTCCGGAAAGACTTGCGGCACCGATGTATCCAGCCAGCACGACAGCACCAGTTCCCTGGATGTCGTCGTTGAAGCACCGGTACTGGTTGCGGTAACGATCGAGGTAGTTGAAAGCCTTTTCAGACTCAAAGTCCTCGAATTGTACAACCATTTCCGGGTAGACCTCCTTCGCAGCGGCCATGAACTCATCGGCAAATGCCTGCTGCTCAGCAACGGGTGGGCGCTTCTGGCGGAGGCCGAGGTAGAGCTCATCCTTGAGGTTGGACTCGTTGTTGGTGCCGCAGTCCAGCACGATGGGCAGGGTCTTGCTGGGGTGGATACCGGCGGCCGCAGTGTAGAGGGCCAGCTTGCCAATGGGGATTCCAATACCGTTGAAGCCAAGGTCACCGAGACCCAGGATACGCGAGCCATCAGTGACGACGCAGATCTCAGGGTTTGGGTAGCGCCAGTTCTTCAGGATGGTCTTGATAGACTTTCGCTGCTTAATCGAAATGTACAAGGCCTCTGGGCGGGTGTACAGGGTGGAGTATTGCAGGCAAACATCACCAATGGTAGGCGTGTAAACGAGCGGCATCATCTCCTTGCCGTGGTCCATGAGCAGACGGTAGAAGAGATCGGCATTTTGATCCTTCAGCGACGACAGGTAGAGATACTTGTCAACGTTGGTCTGGCGGGAGCGAATCATGCGGAGAGCACGTTGACATCCCTTTTGGAGGTCCTCAATCTGATGAGGTATCAGACCAGTGAGGTTTTTCCTGGCACGGTCTTCTGGTGAGAAGGCAAGTCCTGTAGACGGGTCAGCATGAGATGTTCTTGATGGGTGGGAAAACTGTTGCTAACCCTTGTTCCACAGTGGCTCCGCGAGGACTTGGTAGCCAGTGGCCTGGAACTCCGAGATGTACTCGGTCTGGCGTGTTTGTTGGACCTCTCCGTATGTGTCTTGCCTGTAGCCACGCAGCTGGTCGAGCTGCTGGGCCTTCATGGCCTCTTCGATGCCTTGGATATCGACGGAAGACATTGGGTTAAATATTGATATCCTTCTTGAGGATGCTGACATGCGCTTGGAAATGGAAGTGAGGGAGGTGCGACCTGTCGAAGAGGACGGAGAAGCAGACCGAGGTGTTGATATATCTGAACTGGAGGAGGAGTAAGGATAGGGAACCGAAGCCATTGGCATAGGGAACGCTCTGAGCAGTATTTGAGTGAGCGAGGAGAGGAGGAAGAATGTAGAAAAGGCGAAGTTGACAGCAACTTTTGTAAGCGGGAGAGAGGGTGTGGCCGACTTGGGGGTCGAGGATTCCGAGGAGAGCTGATGGAGCAGTCGGGTACAGAGCGGGTACGATGATATGACCAACTGCGGCGACGGGTCTGGACGAACAGGGTTGGCAAGGTTGTCGGTATTAGTGTTATTAGGAGATCGGGCCTGAATACGACCTAGGCGGCAATTGGATGCAGCGTTGGCAGAGGCAGATGCAGAAGCAGATGCAGCACGCGAGCAGGATGGGGCTTGATTAGCTGAGAATGGGACCACACGACGACGGACTGCTGGAGACAACTGCAGCCCTCGGGCGGAGACAAATACTCCTTTTAAGGCCATCGACAACGCCATGAATGTAGAGTGACTTGAGGATTTTGGAGAATAGACCTTGCAGGGTCGGGAGAATGAGGAAACGCCCGAGCAGGGTCTGTAACAAGTTGTGCAGCCCTGGTGTCAGGCGGTTTCAACTTGTGCCGTGCGTTCCAGCAAGACAGACCCCAAAAGGAGATGGCCCAGGCTTCTTCTCGTCCGAGACAGGCAAACTCTCTTATTCCCTTTTGGATATTGGACACGACTCTGGGAAGAATGCAAAAGAGTCAGCCCCTTCTCCACGCGCGGCCGATGGACTCGGACCAAGACGAGAACCTCCGCAATTACTCACGATTTTTTCCTCTTTTCCCCGCGTGGCAATCCACAGGATTGGCAGCCTGTACGTAAACCCTGGCGGGGGGACAAGCCCGGCCGAGTCGTGTGCGTTACCTGGGGTGCGGGTTTGACTTGGTGCCCAAGAGTTGGCGCAGGAAGAACACCTCAGTTCTCGATCAGGGGGATGGGGGCCCCGACGGGAAAGGATTCGACGGGTGTTGGTCGGGGTGGGAGGCGGATTCAGCTCTGTTCTGGGCTTGGCTGGCTGGTTGGCCTGGGGGATTCGAGTGGCGCACAGCTGTGTATTTTTGGGCAAGATCCGTCAAGAACAATTCCCATCGTTCAAGAGAGCCAGCGTGTGCCCTTTTTCCCTTTGGACTTCCTGATATGCTTTTCTCGTTCTACAGGCCAAACTTAGTTCTTATGGTAAGCTGACGACTCATCGTGGCCGATGGTCGGCACGAATACGGGCGCAGCCAGTCAGTCACTCAGTCAACATGATCACGAAAAAGAAACCCGCATGGAGACGGCCGTGTCTGATACAGTGACTACGGTATTTGCGGTATGGGAGGGGTTCTCGGGGCTGCTTGGCCGCCTGCGCCCAGAGCTGTCGAGCCAAATCGTTGGGAACTGGGGCTTCGCTCGCCGACAAAAACTCAACTGAAGTTGACTCAACTCATCAGCATTGTCGATCCAATCCTCGTCTCCCCGGTTCTGCACGAAAACGAGTGGGGGCCTGGGTCTGGGTTCAAGGCTGGGGGGCAGGGACCAGGGGGCATGGGCCAAGGGGCCTGGGCAGGGACTGTAACGCCGCTTCCCTGTCAGGGTTTGCCAATGTCGGGGAGCCGCTCCTCCTCCTTCTAGCCTGGCCCGGGTCCCAGGGCCCAGGGGGGCTGTCCAGTCCTTTCCTTTCCCGCAGGCCGGACTCCTCCACTCTTGACTGCATGCCTTCTTTTGGTGCTGACGCCCACGTTCAACTCCTGCAAAGTGGTGCA
Source organism: Diaporthe velutina (assembly GCA_038088505.1). NCBI lineage: Eukaryota > Fungi > Ascomycota > Sordariomycetes > Diaporthales > Diaporthaceae > Diaporthe > Diaporthe velutina. The sequence goes on along the minus strand of JBBWSJ010000009.1, from coordinate 333,183 downwards.
GCTGCCAGCCTCGAGCTGGGCTGAAGCGCTGAGGAATCCCGATCTATTCTCATTTCCCGAGCATGCCCTACCCTCTCCTCCTGGGTGTGCCAGCCAACAAGAGAGAGGGCGCCCGCAGCAGGGAAGAGGCCAAGGAGGCCAGGGGAGCAGGGAGGAGGGGCAGACGGGACTTGCCTCTGGCTCATATTACTGAGTGGTGAATGTGACAGTCAGGCAGTTCGGAGCAGTCTGCTCCAACCTCCAAGGGCAGATAACCAGGAGACCGCCGCCAATTGCGGCTCGTGTAATGATCCATCACTCATCATACTTTCCCGTGTCGAGCAGTGAAAAACTGGAAACACGGTTTCGGGGTCACTGTGACCTTTGACGCGGCTCGTGGCGTCTCCGCCCGGCCAATAGCCTCCCCCACATTCAATTCATCAATTGATGCTGTCGACATCAAATAGCAAGGGCAATGGCGAATGAGCAAGGGGGCCCCCCGGTTGCCGGTCGGCCCCAATCCGCAGGAGGAGCCCACTTTACGAAAAAGATCTGGGTGCTGGCGAACCTTGCAATTCCAGACAACATCAGATTTGGGCACAACCTCATGATTTTGCTCGTGCAGTGGGAAGATTTGCCATCTAATGCCAGCCTCGCAGCAATATGCACAGCATCATACCGCTCGGGAATATTCAGCGACCAAATAGCCGCATGAGTTCATTAGACCAGTCTCCTCTTTTTTTGAGCCTCATCAGCCTCGCTGGCCACGAAACATCACCTTCTCGTCTGCTGTTTCTGCCGTCACCTCCTCCTTCTCAGATGTCCCGTCCGAGCTCCTTCCAGAACTTTTTTTCTGATCGGCTTGGCAAGCACGCGGTGCCGGGGTACCAGGGTGCTTTGCAGGGGGGCCCGCTGACGTGCCTTCCGAGTCTTCCCGACTGCGACATGGAACACGCGCCTGAAGCTGCAGCCCACGCCGGCCTCGCCAGGCCTTCCCGAGCCTAGCTTCTGGATCGGGAAACCTCACCCTGTTTCCCCATCCCCATCAAATATTGGGCGCCTGGCCGTGGAGCCGCCCAGCCAGCCCAAGTCCAGCTTGGTCGGTTTCAGGGTCCTCGCTAGTCTACTGACTTACTGTACTGTGTGCACTCAAGTGCGCATCACCGGTAATCTCGAGTGTCTTGCTCACCGAAAGCGGGCGCCGGCACGCCCTGCCACGGTGAGGGCTAAGTGAGATGTGATGGGGGTTTGACGAGGGGGTGATGGAGCATATACGACACATGCATTTTTTGTGCCACCTCCTTCTCCTTGCGGCACTCTCGGCTCGTATCAGCAGCGCTGGCAGAAGCAGCAATATGGGCGTGGCAGTATGGGAGCATGAAGGCCGTGAAACCAGCACTCTTATCCGATTCACCTGCGTCTGATGTGCGCAGCGGGTGGCGGTGGTTCCCTCCCCCAGGCCCCACTTGTCTCAAACGGTCGTCAACGATCCAGTGCCGTTGGCTTGTCGGTCTGATAACACCCAGACCCGGGCGCTCGTCCACAATCGACTTCCCAGGCGGCCCAGGCCAAGCTTTTGGCATGGTCTTGGAAAAGCTTCGCTTGGTGGCATCGAGCGCATTGACTCCGGTCGGAGAGCGGCGTTACACATGGCGACGACTACATCAGATTCTCCCGTGTTGTTTCATCACCTACGCTTTCAACTGACACAGATACCAGTGAAGGAAGAAAAAAATGGAAGTCAACAAACAGCATCCCGTAGGTCAATATCATAGACCTGACGGGCCGTCTGATCTCCAGTCCCGCCTCCCGCGCAGCCGGCATGTCGGCCGCGGGCCGTTCGAGCTAGCTTGCAGCTACACTTAGGGTGAATCCTCTCCTAGGTTCCCATCCCAATGGCGAAACCTTGGGCTCGCTCACGCCAGTCTCAACGATTCCTAGCTCAACGCGACTCGTTGACACATGCTCGTGCTCTTACTTCCCGACATGTAGCATACTTCTTGACTAGCGCTGATAGCTATACCATGACTACTTGTAAACCACCACCTGTCCCTGAACGGTACTAGGTATGCACCGGGTCTGTATTAGCGCTTGCAGACGGTCGAGTGTCGCGCAATTGTTCTCCCCGGGAGATTGCTAAGCTAGACCACTCTGATCACACCGTAGACTACATGCTTTCAGGTAACATCACAGCCTTCGTTGAGATGTCACCCCCCACATCTCACTAGCAACTGCAACACCAGATCTGTCGGTATTCCTAGGGTGCGCACACCTCCCACGCTACATAAATTGCATGGCCGCCATACCAAAGCTAGCCCTCCTGGCTGCTGGGATCCATTCGGCTGTCATGCATGCATGCCGTAGCGCGGGCACGCGACAAGCCATCGGCGCCTCCCCCAACGAATCTAGGCAACATGCACCCGACCTTGTCGAGTCCGCCCGTCCTGCTGCCCGGACCTTGGCGCCGCGGCGGAGTACAGTCATCATGTCCCCCATGCACCCAAGGTCGCCAGGCCTAGGGGAAAGAATCGGAAAGCCCTCCGGCGTTGCTCGCTGATCGGACGGACTACAGTACCCCTTCGGATGCTCTAGGGCAGGTTGGGGTGTGTGCCTCGGTCACCGATCGGGGTGTGTTGTGCGCGATACTCGGACATTCGGTTTCTTGGCCGGCGGCTACCCCAGGTTTTCCCCGCGGAGTATCCTGGCTGTCTTCTGCCTAGTAGTTCGGGATCTACTGGTAGTGTAGAGTTTATTTGCCCGAAGCTATCACGGGTTTGCGGCCGGTGGTGATTTGGTGAGGTGTGAATATGCAAAAGCAGCATAGGCGCAACGCAACGTGCCAGCAGTAAGCACAGGCTTTGATACTGCATTACGAGGCGAAAGAGCATGTAGAGTGACTTCTACTGTCGAGTGCAATAAGCTGATCCTCGATTTTATCGTGCTTTTCTTTGCAGACCCGGGTCCGTTCAATAATCACTCTGCCAGCCAAGCCCGAGGATGGCCTCGACGCGTGTCAAAGCTGTTGCAAGTATTGATACCGTGCTCAGTCGTGTTGAGGCTGTGCTAATGCACACTTATCTTACATTGCTATCATTGTGCTACCTGCTACCCATCTACCTGAAAACTAATGAGAAGGTTGTGTGAGATATTGTTCAGGGCTTGTAACACTCATACTGTCTATTACCTCTGGCCTCGAGAGGCACCTCTCCACCGGTCATATTTTGATCATCAAACACCCAATCAAATAAGCAGGTTAGCAGGAACAATCCGAAGAATCAGACGTCCACTCTGACTCTTCGTCTGACCAAATCGAAGACATCGAGGTGGTCGAGTCGGTGTCGGACTCTGAGTCGTACAGGTAGTCATCGTATTTTCTCTTCATGGTGAGACTTTTGGTTCCTTTCCTTTCACTTCCCGTCTCACTCTCTTCGCTTTTCCGCGGACCTGTTGACAGCTTGTTTTGTCATGAGGTTGAGACCGATCTATAATGCTATCTAGCAGGTTTTGGCGTATTATATATCTCGGGGCGGCCAGGCAGAAGTACCTACCTAGGTCGGTCCTACGAGTGTTGAACTTTCATGTTGGCTGAAAAGACCAATCAGTCATAAGTGTGGGCACATTTCTTGGGTGACTCGTCGTGATGCTAAATTTAGGACTGCTCTTAAGTCACTTGTCAGAACAGTACCAGCCTGTTAAGACTGCCTCCTGCTGCGAAGTTGACAGTGTCCATTCCGAGGTGAGTTAGTCTCTCAGGCTGGCTGTCTTCCTAACGCATTCAGTCACGAGGAGGCAACATACACTGGCAATGATCAACATCTTGGTCACTCCATGTCGGCCAGTCAGGCAGTCCAAGAGCATTGCAATTCAGCTGCTGCTTGTCCCATTCATTCGGTCCCCAAACTTTAAAATGTTCCACTTGTCACATTGCTCATTGCAGGACGCTGGTACAATCAAGTAAAAGGTCCTTGACCCAATGATTGCTGCGCACCACTTGGGCTCGCCTCGACAGATGGGGTATTCTGCTTGACAAGGTCCTCCCAGGTGATTCCTATCCACTCCTGAATGTTCTTTACTCCTTCAAACTGAGCCAGCCTTTTGCCATAGACCTGAAACGATGTACTCGCGCCTCTTCTTACCAGAAACTCCATGAATTTAGCAGCCGCTTTGTCAGTCCGGCTTGCAACGACAAAAAGTGGCCTCCTGCCCGGTAGCCGACTCCCAACAAGCTTGCCATCAACTGCAGCACCTTTCGTTACTAAGAACTCGGCGATAGCGATGGAACAGCAACCTCTTGCCAATTCTATGAGCAGGTCATCTGAGTACTCTGAGAGATAAGACTGGGTCCTCTCCAAACACTCCAGTGCCAGCATCTCCGCCTGCGTATCAGGCTCTGTCGGTAAAACTCCTAAGTAAACTGCCCCAACATCCACATTGCGATCCCCGATTTCGAATATGCTAGATGTTACTATCTCCACAAGGTCTGCGCGCCCTGTCTGGCCCACGTATCCCAGCAGACTTGATCTGAATACTCTACCTTCTTTGATCCAAAAGTGGAAGAGTTTGTAAGGCACCCGAAACACATCGTAATTACCATGGTCAATTGACGCTCTGAGGATATCTGTGATTATATCCGTCATCTTAACCTCTTCTCTAAGCCTCTCCCAGGGATCCTCTTCTTGGACCTCCATGGTTACTGGCGGCAATTCATCGAGCAAGTGCTTGATCATAGCGTCGGATGATCGTCCTTGACAAGCGCTCAATATTAGATCGAGAATGACTTTTCGTACCGCAACTGCTTCTTTTTGGATGAAAGACAGATCATTCTCTTGGACTGCATCAATGAGAATGGCTTTTAACTCTTCCTTGCTCGATGAAATTGTTTGTCCCTGTGTTACCCCAGTCTCAGCATGCAGGCTTTGGTGGTGATATTGGGCCGTATGTGACTCTAAGTCAGTCTCCTTTATGAACCCAAGATCGGCGAAAGGGCATTCAGAATGTTGGCATTTGAAAGGTCGAGTGTGCCTTTGTGTATGCTCATGTCTCTGAGTTTTAGTATAGAAGCCGACCCTGTACGATAGGCATCCCGGTCTGCCGCATTTGTAAACGTTGGTTCCGTAGAATTTCCTCAGTTCCTGGCAGGTACAGTCTGGTCGATGCTTGGTTGTTTCACAAAGCATGGATTCGAGCAAGTGGCGAAATCTTGCTTCAGTCTTTGTGAATGTAAATGGATCCGTAAGAGTCCAGTCTTTATCTGTTCAATCACATTAGCATGTTTTCAAGTGGTATACGTTCAGAAGCCATATTCAGTTACCATCTTCGAAGCTAAGATCCGTCTTGCGCTTCTTTGAAAAGGTGCGAGCACTGCCAAGCATGCAATCTATCTCCTCCTCGATGGAGCTCGGAGGCTGGGAACATTGCGCATCTCGAGGCTTGCACACAACAGCCTCGTCTGCGAAACTGATGTTGACTCTCTTGCCTACGAGGCATCCTATATCGTTCTTTACCATTTGCAAGTCTTGCCTTTCGACTTTGCCGATGTGGTGAAGCCAGTGACTGCACACGTAGGCAAGAAGCACAAAGGCACCAGATCGGATGTAGAGACTCAGGGAGTTGTCGTCGATCCCCGCGTCAAAACAAGTAGAAGTCAAATATTTGATGCACATTGAAGCTGCGCACGCATTTGCTGCGGATACGGTGAGGTAGTATTGGCTCTGAGAGCTGAGAAGATATCTAAGAGGATGTTAGTACCAAAGTGTCCAAATGCTTTCCACGGGATATGCATACTCCCGAGCGCTGAAATGAACAAACTGGAAATTCCCATCGATTTCCTCGATAATTGGACCGCATCTGTCCAGTATGTTCATGAACAATGCCTTGCACCCTTTCGATGGATCGCCTCCTTGGATGGTGTACACAGCAAGTTGAATTTCGTTCCTACTAAGCGGCACGACGCAGCAAGTGATGAGCGCCAAAATCTGGCGAGCATCTTCGCGTTGGCGCATTGGCAGACCTTCTGTGATCCTGGCAAGGATTCTGTCGTATCTGTGTTCGTGTTAGTGCATGCTATGTTAAGGCTAGTTGACAGGACTGACGCTTCGTTAAGCCCATCAGGAAGATCCTCCACAGCTTCTTTGATCGAATCAATATCTCCGAGCAGATCAATACTATCGCAGACAAGTCGTGCGTACAGAAACATGCCTAGAAGATCAATATCGATATTCAGCGATCAGGTAATGCATGGCAATGAGCGAGAAGGAAAGGACAGAGAATATCAGGAGTGCGACTGTTCTAATAAAGCCTGGCCTGACGGGTACTGTACAGTGAAAGGTGTCTGGGGGGAGGGGGCCTGAGAGCACATAGAGGTAATCACCTTCGGCTTTTGCTGCGATGTCTTTCATCAGATTTGAGATCTCTTGCGCCAGACCGGATTCAGCAATACTGGCACTCGACACCAGCGAGGCAGCTCGACTACTGACATATGCCTCGATGTCAAGATTGTTGCAACCATGGACTCGAAGTGGCTGAGCTTCTTTCGAGATAATATGTAAAATGTCGTCTTCGGGTCTGCTGCTGATCAGGACCTTTACGTTACTCCTCATTTGGAGACTTTCGAGTGTGATCCGTAGAATTTGACATCGCTCCAGCTGCATGATTTCATCGAGCCCGTCGATTATGATGAACATTGTTGGTAACGAATCCAAGAAGCGGCCAAAGAGGTCTTTAACAAAGTCCAGGTCGCTGGTGAGACGGCGGTATTCTTGCCTGTGAGCCAAGATCAAGGGGTCTTGCAACTGTTCATAGTCAAGGGCAATCTGCCAAATGAAAGAGTGCAATAGCTGGAGCGTGGAAATGCTGTCTCTGGATTGGCAGTCCAAGAAAGCGAACACTATTGGATTACCACTCTCTGCAATGTATTCGATGATGGATGAGGATAGGAACGTTTTGCCTGAACCATGAGAATCAGCAGCGATAGGTTCATGCAGAATGTGAATATCATTGTGGCTCACCAGCTCCAGGTATTCCTTGTAGCCATAGCAGTCTTGAGGTCTTGTCAGAGGGGTCAATCCAGTGATTGTATTCTTCCCGATCTAACAACCAGTCACCCGATTGAACTATCCGACGAGCCTTCAGACGTTGCAGGTGTCTGTCATAAAGAACGGGGCTAAGAGAAGATTTGACCGCCTCCAAGTCCTGCCGTTTTTGAAACTCATGCTGCCTTTCGAATTCCTCAAAAGCCCTTTGGCGGGCTGCATGTGCTTCAACCACATGAGCCAATGTTATTGAATCGTCCATGAGTAATTTGTGCTTCTTGATGTTTTCTGTGATCACCCCAATGCGTTCGGCTGATCTTGGCCACGGCGCATCGAAGAATGATTTCCATCCTATGGAAATAATGTGTTATCCTATTGGACCACCTTTCATTGCAGACGAGGCAATGATTCAAGGCATGCTGCTACATACCTGTGTGGCGGAAGAAATCCAGAAATGTCGAGTACAGATCCAAAATATCCTGGTAGAATAGGCATAGGACTTGTTGAATCGGTTGATTGTCCCGGAACAGTTCTGTGTATTTTTCGAAGGACGGGAGGGAGTGGCCGATTTGGGCCATCGCGTCGACCAGCTTGTCAAAACTTTTGAGGTAAGTACTCGACGTCTTTGGAACCGAGATGTATTAGCTTGCCAGCCATCATGACCTCAATAGCGTAGTGAAATACTTACAAGCAGGACAAACTTGACAGGGCCCTAGCCAAGATTATACATGAGCTAATCTACTCAAACTGTCCTGAATTGCCTTACATACCCATATCAGTGCCAATACGTCCGGTTTGACTGTTACAAAGGTTTCGATGACTTCCCCATAGTGTCTCAAGCACTCGAGAAACGGTTCAATCTTGCGAAGGTTTCGTGTCGTTCTCGTCTTGGCCTGTGCCGCCTGGATTTCCTCGGCAGCCTTGTACACGTCGTTGATTGTGGTGAATTCCTCATAGCTGGCTGGTGTCCCTTTAGGAAGTCGGGAAAGAAACTCCTTTTTGGCGCTTTCGAACGCATCAGTGAGTGCGTGAGGTGTCATCCTGGCCTGGGCTTAGCTGAAGGGAGTCTCGCGGAAGGAAATCTGAGATGAGCAAGAAGGGGTGCAAAGATGGCTACAAGACCTCGAGGTTCGAGATTCTCAATTTCTACCTAGAGGAAGCCTAATGACGGCATGCCCAAATTTGGATGCTTGAAATAGGTGTGTTACACACCCGCTAAGCCTGCATGTCCGCGTTCAGCCATGCACGGCGCATTTGATTGTGCCGGGGACCACGCAGCCATCTTTGATTGGTACGCCACAGGGATCTCGGGAATCAGGCGGTGGCAGGGCAAGTTTTCGGCTGAAACAGGCACCGAATTAGAGCAAGTTAGTCGCCCAACGCAAAGGTGGTGGGTTGATTCAGTGAGATGTTGATCATCAATCTGCATGAAGGATCTAGGTCTATTCTGCCCACTGCAAGAGCAAGAAAGTCAAAAGTTCAGGCTAGCGGCTGAAATTGTAACGAAAGTATCATTATATGTGATGACTCAAATGAAGCCGAATCCAACACAGGAAGACAGGGATATTGCGTGTGTATGCCCCTCGTATTCGAATAGGAGCAGTGATGTACCAATAGTACCTAGGTAATCATGCAGCCAAGCATGTGCAATCCGGTAGCGCTTATGCAATTGGGAACACAAGCAACACAGCCTGCATGAAGATCAAGTAGCTAAGTAGAAAAACTTTTGTTGCATCAAGCCCGCATCTTGGGTCCTCTTGACTTGAGCCAGCGTCGATGTGTCAGTTCGAGGTCACTCGTCTTTCTTACTGCAAATCGTAAGAACTGGGCCATTCAGAGCCCAAGGGAAACTTGGAATGCAGAGAGGACACTTCAATAGTGCCACCCAACGAGTCAAAGCACTGTCTGTAGTGTTCTGGAATGACTGTTGTCATCGAGTTCTCTCGCCAAGCCATCGACATGGAGGGTCGAAAGGTTAAGAGGAGGAAAGTAGAGCAAGGAGACTCTGCAGCTGAGGGTTATGCTGCAGACACTTGCGTTGTAGAAGCAAGCCAACTGACGGGCATGTTACCAGAGTCTACAGCGCTTGTTGGTCATAGACATGACGTGTGCTTTGGAATGGTAAGTCTCGCGTTCCGCACTTACATCCTATTCCACTCATATTCATTGACCTCCAAAGATCAAAATCGAGGCAAAAAGCTTAAGGCCAGATGCATTGGGAGGCGATGGCCAGAACCTCGTCGAGATCTCACTCAACCTTGAGAGAGACCAGCTCATCACTCGGAACATGACAACCCAAGAATACGGACGTTTGCTTGGGTCGCAACATCGATCGACACTTGTTCTTAGAAAACTCTATGGACACCACGATGCAACACTCCGAGCCTGGCTAATTCGTAGCGATGCTTCAACGCGAAAAAAGCCTGTATACGAGCTGTTCATAGTCATCTCCGGCTTATACAGCCAGAAAGATGCTGTCGGTGACGCATTGGACGGAGCGGAACTATTTCTTCAAGATCTCCCGGACCAGATAAAAGGCGACCACTCTGTGCCATATTTCAACCCTCATCGGCTATACAACCCGGAACTCGGTACCGGAGGGAAACCACCTCCCGAGTACACAGCTGGTGTCCCAGTCAAGATGATGAAGCAGCAGAAAATTCTTTGTGAAGCAGATCCTCTAGAGCAAAGGGTTCGAGAGGTCATGGATTCAGCGTGCGGCCCTCAGTATTTTTCTGCAAGCCAACAGAGCCCACGTGTTCGCACCAGGCTTAAGCAGTAAGTTCAAAACATTTATCCGATTGCAGACTTCATACTCACCGAGACAGACATCAAATGAAAGCACTTTCAATGATGGTCGAAAAGGAATCAGGGGACATCAACCAGAACGTGTTCGGCTCCGTGTGGAAAGCCATAAGCTCATTTGGCAGCGTCGTGTATGAGCGAGCTCCTTTTTCCACCTACACAAGCTTATGCTTCGTCGAATACTTATCTAACTGTGTCTCCGCCACTAGGTACAAAAACACTGTCACTGGATCTGTGCAGACTGACTTTCCAAGACTCTGTTACGGTGGTATCCTTGCTGATGTAGGTCCCTTTACCGTTCTACAAAGTGCTGGATGTGCTCAAACCACAGGCAGGATATGGGCCTGGGAAAGACGCTTACGGCGATCTCCCTTATCGCAACGTCGAAAGACTCCCCCAAAGTCGGCGTGGGTGATTTTTCATCTCCTCATACGACTCTGATTGTTACGCCGTTGTCCCGTAAGTGCTCGGTCTTTGACGCCATGAAATCAATCTAACTAAGCAAAAGTGCTTCAGACGTGGGAGGAGCAGACATTGAAGTAAGTCAATTTAAGGGGGAAAAGACCTGAAGCTACGCTAACTCAATACCAGTCACGTCCATCTTGGGCAACTGTCGTACTACAAATACTATGGAGCTTCCAAAAGCCACAGTTCGTCACTCACAAAATACGATATTGTTCTGACAACTTATGACACTGTGTCAAATGACGGGTCCAAAAAGACAAAGGATACTGTTGCAAGCCCTGGCCTCGGATTCATCGAATGGCTGCGTGTGATTCTTGACGAAGGTGAGACAGTCTCCGCCAATATAGATTGATAGATCCATGTGCAACAGGCAATGATTTGACTTTTTATGGTATAGCTCATGTAATTCGAAACCGGTCGACCAAACGGTTCCGAGCTATTCATGCCCTCCAAGCTCGTTTCCGCTGGTGTCTTACAGGAACACCAATCTTCAACCGAGTCGGAGACCTGGGTTCTCTTATGGCATTCCTTGGGGCTTTTCCATTCGACTCGTCCTCCACATTCAACTCCCGGGTCGCAAATCCTGTGATGAAGGGCACACCGAACGGGTTGGAATCTCTACGAAAGCTCGTACATGCCACATCCTTGAGGAGAACGAAAGACTCGATTCAGGACGAATTACACCTCCCTGAAAGGAGAATTGTTGAGGAAGCAGTACATTTAGCCGGAGAAGAACAGCGAGACTACGATGTCCTCAGATCCAGATACGCCTCTATTCTCGAAGATGATGGGACGAATGCTACACAACAATCTACAGCTTCCGTCATGCAGACGATCGCGCGGCTAAGACAATTCTGTGATCATGGACGAGATCTCCTACCGAGAAAGGTGCATCAATTATTTGATGATCTAACAATAGAAAATACCCCATGGAATCTTTTCAACGCATTGGAGGCATGTGCTGTCTGTCGAACCCCAGTTGACGAAGACATCGAAAATCAGGACTCTCTTGACTGTGGCCATTATCTGTGTGCGCAGTGCCAGAAAAAGACTTCAGATGACGACATACTGGCCGACATAATGTGCAAGCTTTGCGACCAGGACACGGTGAAATCAGGTTCAAGCAGTCCTTACCCAAGCATGCATCTCACTGCAGCCGGGAGCAGTTACGTGCCATCGTCAAAGGTTCAGGCATTGCTTCGAAACTTGACATCAGAGCGCAAAATTTCTCCCCATCAACCAATAAAGAGGTATGCAGTCGTCTTTGGCCTTCCCAATTATCCTGTTGCTCACAACTTTGGCAGCGTTGTGTTCACTTGTTGGACGAAGATGCTCGATTTGATACAAAAGGCACTGATTTTTCAAGGCCTGGAATTTGTAAGAATTGATGGCAGCAAGACAGAAAAAGCACGTAGGGAGGCCATTGCGAGGTTCAGAAGCGACCAAAGTTGTGCCATTCTCTTGGCTACGATTGGAAGTGCTGGTGTTGGGTAAGTCGTAACCAAAACTCACCCCAGTCCGAAGGAGAAAAGGACTGCGGGCAGGCATTCTAACTGCACTTGAAAATTCCATAATTCCCTGTTTGTACTAACACCAGCTGTAGACTTGATCTCACTGTCGCCAGCAGGGTTCATATCATTGAGCCCCAATGGACTCAAACAGCCGAGAACCAAGCCATAGATCGCGTCCACCGACTGGGCCAAACACAGGATGTCATTGCTATACGCTACATAGTGAAGAACAGCATTGAGGAGGTAAGAGACAGCAATCCAAGCAGATTGGCAAAGCTGAAATCATTTTAGTACGTCTTGACGGTCCAAGATAGAAAGGCCGCCGTCATGCGTCAGGCATTTGAGACCAATGGCGTGCAAAACGTGACGAGCGCACGGGAAAGGCTTCTTCAGGTACAAACCCGGTCTGCAACTTGCGAGCGAGTACTGACTACTACAAGTATCTTGCCTAAATACACGACTAGTCGTCAGATTAACCTCCCAGCACTTGGGGCCTACTAAGCTGCTTACGACATTCAATTACCCTAGAGTAAATTCCAGGCGGCCCTTGTGATAGACAACTTATGATTTGAAAGATAAGAAAAGCTTGGGGTGATAGCGGTAACCCTCTCACTATCTTCTGTAACATTTATGTCCAGGGATGCAGCCCAGGGACTGTTAATTATAGACTTCAGGTGCTTCATTCACTCGAATATACGCTATGCCGCATTGAAACTTCCCCTCCTGATGATCCCTTAGTAACAGTCAGGTCTCATGATCGCAAGATGGACCAGCCACTGCTCAGTGTCTCCAGGGCACAGTCAACATCTTTCGGGTCAGCACCGATAAAATGATCAGTCCCAGACAACCTCTTAGCTACAGCATCAGTGTTGATAGTAAACGAATCGAAAATCAGCAACGGTTTGTCTGACGAAACACGATCCACCGATTCCACTGGCCATCCATCAGGCTGCAGAGTTCTGCTGTTGGCACCTAGATAGTGATCACCGGTATCTCGACTTCGTAGAGCCTGCGAGACTAGCAGGGCCTCTTTTCGACTCGGAATAAGACATTGGCAGGTTCTCTAGCACCTCGTCCCTTCTGAGCCGCTCTTCGCATATGGTGCAAGTGGTGGGATTGCTCGCTTCAAAGAACCATTTATCCTACCGACTCATCAACAGCAGGCGGGCGTATCATACGTCTCTGCGATCAGACAAGTCAATGTCAACGGAAGACTGTGTCGCCCCAAGTGCTGTCAGAGAGCCTCACTTACAGGTGCGAGGCAGCCATGATGTGCGGCTAAGATGATTTTGGGGCGGTCTTGTCCGAGCGTCTGTTGTGGGATCTTCACTACCAGATTCGCTTGCTACGGGGAAGAGCCCATTGGCGTCTGCTTGCCGGTCCAGCGCTTGAGCTTGTCAGCTCGCAGCCAAGTTGCTAACTTGGGAGTATGCTTACTGCAGTTGCTCGCCATTTTTTGGAAGCTGGAGAAATTTTCTGACGCCGATTGTTTCTCTTCATCAACTGTACACTCCGGAGATGAGGAAGTGTCTGGCGTGGCAGATTCCAATTACACATGTACTTCTCGCAACGTCCGCAATTGACAAGCCGCACAACTTCTGACAGAACTTTTCCGGGGCTCCAGCGCACGCTTACGTGCATAAGCTGGGGGAAAAAATAGAAGTGACGCCCAAGAAGGCACGGAAGTATTGCGGCCCAGTCAGTAAATTGAGGCGACACCGAGCCTGGTTCTAGCTCTGCCCTATCTAGGTACCACCGCATCAGCATCTGATGTGGGCTCAGATGCACACAGGGTTGCCAGTAGTATCCCAGTTGAAATGACAGTCATGAGGTTCCTGAGGATCACGTTCACTGGCGGATTTTGTGCAAGCTGGACCGATCTACGACAAGGTGCCTGTCTAGGGCAACAGAAAGGCCTAAATAGCTCAACATCAGTGACATGCGGCACTATTAGAGTATATATTTGCAATACTAGAACTAGTCATCTTCTAAACAAAAATGCTATAAGAGTTACTGAATATGAATTGAATTCTCAACTGGTAAAATGCATAGGACGTCTGAAAAAGGTAGATAGTCGTCCCTGACTGCTGCAAGTATCCTACTAGATATCATGAGATCAGATTGAGACTGGGGTACACGATAGGATTTAAGCAAGACCTGCATTGCTTTCGGGATCGAACAACACCCACAGAATTCCAGACTATCCCACGTGGACTGGGGTAAGCATTGAATCAGGGCAGTCTACAACATAAAATACAAACCTCCCATGTCCTTAGCCCTGTAGCTCTTTGTGCCCCTGGACTTCGACCCGACAGCCGAGCCTCTTCCGAGAAGAAAAGGGGCTCAGGTCGGGACTGATCGTCCCCCACTCTCCCGGGTGGAACTAAATCGTGTGCTAAGATGCTGCACCGCCCTGCACCAAGGGAAAACGGTTAGTCGATCGCTTCAGAGCTGTGGAACGAGGGCAAAACACCGCGAGGCAGAGAGGCGTCCGCAAAGTTGGGCTACCGATCAAGACCAGACACATGCTGTGTCACAGGGCTGGCTTTTAGTAGAATTTAGAACTTTCCACCCAGAAAACAGACTGTAAAAACACACGCATACGACCTACTCTTGATAGTTTTCTGGAGCCATATTGTAAGCTGGCCACGACCGAGTCATCTGATTAGTGATCTAATGTTTAAACGAGCACCAAAGCCTGGCAAGGCTGGGCCACACCCACTCTTTAAGAATAAAACAGGCGTCCCCATAACGAACGGCGCGCCACTCCACCCGTCGGAACCATGTAGTGGTGATCTTTTATCTAAAAAATCGTGGCTTGGTGGGCGGCGCATTTGATTACGGTCGTGGCGACGCGTCACGGCTCGGAGCAAGAAGCAGTGCACTCGGATTTCCGACCCGGGGGAGGTATATATACACTGGATTTGTTTCTTTTTAGACGGCATTGAAACATCCTCTGCATCGCCGAAATACACCTCATTCGCTGAGTGTTTCACACACGTTCTTTTTAAGTTGCGATACCATTGCATCATGCGTTCGTTTCTCCCCGCCCTCCTTGCTGGGACAGCCTCAGCCGGCCTCCTGCCGCCCTCGAAAGTGGTCCGGCAGGAATCTGGCGCACCCACTGTGACGCTCGACTACTGTACCTTGACGCCTGCTGCCAGTAACACGACTGCAGGATTGTATAAGTACCAGAACATCCGCTTTGCAGCCGTGCCCACGGGCGACCTGCGCTTCGCAGCCCCGGAGTGGCCTCCCGTCGAGACCGAAATCAACGATGGATCACTCGCCGACTCCGATGTCGACTGTGCCAGCACCGAAGACTGCCTGTACATGGACATCTATGTGCCGGCCAATGCCGCGAACAAGTCTCTTCCCGTACTTGTGTGGACATATGGCGGTGGTTTTACCGGTGGCAGCAAGTCAGAGAACACGCCCGAGGGCCTGGTAAGTTGACAACAAAGGGAAATACACGACATGCACTAACATTCATATTTCCAGTTCGATTTGAGCGGTGATTTCATCTTCGTCTCCTACAATTACAGGCTGGGAATAACCGGTCTCGCCAACGGCCCGACCTTGCTGCACCAGGGTGGTACGAGCAACACGGGTCTCTGGGACGTGCAGCACGCCTTTGAATGGGTCAACAAGTATATCTCCAATTTCGGTGGAAACCCCGACGAGATTACAGCCATGGGCTTCTCTGCTGGAGGCTCTCAGGTCCTCTTCGAGATGACCAGGTTCGCGGGCCACGCAGAACAGCTCTTCAAGCAGGCGTATGTCATGTCTCCCGGCTTTGTTCCCGGAGCTGGCCACGAGCATGCCGAGGCCTTCTTCCTCAACGTGTCTTCCGCCGTTGGTTGCGACGGAGGCGACTTGACCTGCCTTCGCTCCGTGAACTTCACCACCCTCCAGGACGCGGCCGACACCCTGGTCGACACCTACACCTTCCAGCTGCAGCCCCGCGTGGACGGTGACTTCGTCGCCGACACATACGAGGCTCAGTTCTACCAGAACCGCTTCAACTTCAGCGGTCCTGCCGTCATCACCCACGAGGAACACGAGGCAAACGGCCAGGCCTGGTCCGGCGTCAACACCACAGAGGACGTTTCGACGTACCTGCGCATTTTCTTCCCTGCCATCACTGACGCCCAGGTGGAGGAGGCTCTCGCCTTGTACCCTGAGGACGACTATGAGAGCCCCGGCCTGCGCTTCTCTGACATGAAGCAGCACTTCGATCTCACTGCCCACAACATGGCATTCACACATGCTCTATCCAACGAGACTTGGAACGGCATGGTCCAGATCGACCAGGCTACCCACGGTACTGACCAGAGCTATTACTGGTACAGCACCTGGACCCTCTCCTCGGACTCTACCACCACCACCACAAACTCCTCTAGCTCTGCTGGCGGCGGTGGCGGCGGCGGCTTTGGGGGCAGTACGTCGGTGGATACTGCGACTGCCATCAAGATGCAGAAGTACCTGCTGTCTTTCGTCCTCACTGGCAACCCCAACACCCAGTGGCCCGAGGACAAGCTGGAGTGGCCTCTGTATAGCGAGGGCGGACAGGACCTCGTCTTCAACACGTCTGGGTTGTACACCCAGGCTTCTGACCTGGAGAACGCGAAGGTTGCGTTCTGGAACAAGGCTCTTTGGTACTGAGGAGGGCATTCAGTCATTGAATTGTTGCATGGCGAAACGGCGTTGGTTTATGGTTTCATGTGACTGGAAACAGGGGCAGTATTAGCTGCCGACTCACAGGGTTATACAAATAGGACCTAACCACTGGTCCCGGGGTATTGTCCTTGACTCAGTGTCATTTTTTGCTCAATTTCCCATTGAGTCTATCTCGCCAACGTGACCGGTACAATGAGCAATTTACTGCAAAACTGAATGCATCATAGAAGTGTTGCATTATAACCAGTAGCCGTCTCGACAGCCGATGGTATTTCAACAATTGAGCTTATATATCATTCTAAGCTACACAAGCAGCCCATGTTACTAGCCACATGTTCATAGTATGGCTGTTATTCGGATGAAGATGACAGAATAAGGTTCAACTGAGAGTCTTGGCAGGGGCTCTGAATGGCACATTCTACAGCACATCAAAGACAACATGTTTCAGCAATGCTCGTCCCGTCCCGACTAATCTGCTGAATAAGGCGAAGATGCTCGGATGGGCCGGTAAACGCAAAAGCGAACATGTTCTCGAAATAGCGTGGGCGCACCCAAGACGTTGCAGGATTTGGAGGATCCAGGATTATCACTGCGGCATTTGCCTCCTTGTTCCTAGAGGGCGTGGGCTCGCACCACATTCGGCCTAATCGAGAAGCGCCCCTAGCCGCAAACATACTTTATTGGCACGCATGGTGAGTTTGATTCAAAGGAAAGCATCACGGTTCTGGGTCTTGGAAGCTCGGCAGCTTAGTTCGCCCCGTCAAATTAACCTTCCTGCCTGATCCTCCCCCCATGCTCGTAAGAGACAAACAAAGTCTCAGGTCCCAAGACACCGGACACTTCCTGACTTTCTTTCACCTCTGCAACTTGCATTTTTGTTGCATAGCGAATATTTTCCCGCTTTCGACGACGAATTCTCGCCCGAGACATTGTGCCGTTTTCTGGAGAGAACCGCCCAGTAGTTGACCCTTTCATATCCAAGGTCTTCGGCGCCACACAAGGGGCAGCGAGCGGCATGGCGGGCAAATCGCCCTCCTCATCGGCCATCCGGCAGTTCTGGAACCGGAGAACAACAACCGCCGTAGCGTTCGCGATAGTTTTACTATTTTGCTGGACTTTCGGTCCTGCGTCCATAGTAAGCTTTACCACGATCCCATTTCCCTTCTTTCTTGTTAGGTAATGACCATTGACGCCTTTCTCCAGCAAGAATTGAAGACCGCAGCTCTCCAGTACTCAGATCGAAGGCCAGGCGCCGGCCAGACTGCCCAGCCAGGAGGCGCAATCACAGCAGCCCCCGAGGTTTCGGGTTACAAAGAAGACGTCGACTTTCCCGGGTCGTTTGAAGGAAATGTTGCGCTACTGATGGAGGAGGACCCGATGGCAATCTCGAACTTCGCCTCGGTGCTGCTACACTTCCGCGGCATGCTCGGCCCGCACTGGGAGGTCGTGATCCTCACGCGCAAGGGCTGGCGGATCCCAGACAGCCTGGTGCTGCGCAAGCTGCTCAGCGACGGCAGCATCAAGGTGCGGTTCCTGCCGGACGGCGTCTCGTTCCCGACGCACCCGTCCGTGTCCGTGTTCCTCACGGACCCCTGGCTGTGGGAGCTCTTCGAGAAGACCAACCGGGTCCTGATGTTCCAGGCCGACAGCATCCTGTGCAGCAACTCCAACTCCAGCGTCGACGACTTCCTCGAGTGGGACTTCATCGGCGCCCCCGTGCTCCCCGCGTTCGTGGACTCGAAGCGGCCCAACGCGCGCTCCTTCAACGGGGGGCTCTCGATCCGCAACCCGCGGGTCTTTGCCGACATCGCCCGCGACCCGAATCTCAACTTCACCGCGGACCTCACCTCGGGGCCCTACAAGGAGCTCCCCAACAACATGCGCTTCGAGGACCACTGGTTCATGTGGAGGATAGACGAGAAGACGGAGCTGAACGCGCGGATCCCGCCGCCAGAGGTCGCGGGCCAGTTCTCGGTCGAGACGTGGTACTTCGACCGCCCGCTGGGCTATCACCAGCCGCACAGGTGGCAGGCGGAGCGATATGGCGAGATTGTAGACTGGTGCCCTGAGGTTGGGATTATATTTAAACAAGAGGCTCCAGATCAGAGGTGGAACCAATAACTCGGAGAATCGGCGAATTCTTTAGATTTACTGTTATAGACTGCATAACGTCAGCGTACGATTCGACATTCACGCTTTTCAACGCGTTGACGGGAGCACTTTCTCTTACCGCTGGAGTAATACATCTCGAGGTGTCACACGTAAGAGGAAGTCAGAGCACGACACGGGTTATATGAGTGAGGCGAGCTAGCTCGTGATCAAGCGAGTAAATTGCATGTAGCTTGTAGATGAATTCGAAAATGTACTCCAGAATTCGATGAGGGATTGCCTGAATCCCAATTTTGATCCGCCGTGAACACATAGACAGTAGCGACTCCAGTCCATTTGTAACCAAGCCTCGTTCCTTTTCCGCAGGAAGAAATGTAGATCGCCACGCCAACCCATGCCTTTTCCTTGTACAATATAGTGCAACCCGTGCCAAGTATATATCCCAGTCCAACCGACGAAGAAAGCAACCAGACAACACGCGCTTGACGAAGAGAACAGAGACAAGGAAGAAAGCAACATGTGACGCCACCGTCCATCTAGTAAAGCAGCTCACCACTAGCCACCATCCTCTTGAACTTGTCATTAGGCTCGTGGAAGCGGTAATCCTCGCCTCGGCACACCCTATCCACCTCCTCCCGGACGAAAGGAAACACGTCCTTCCAAGCATTGCGGCCCATCCAGCAGTCGAGGTGTCCGTAGCCAGGGACGACCCGGCGGCGATACTCGATGCCATCGCCGTCCTTGGGAGCCTGGACACCGTTGGCGAGCCCGCCAGCCCGCGTGCCAAAAGTGTCGCACAGGATCTCGTACGTCCGCTCCGTGGACTCGGGGCTGAGCACCGCGTTGTCACGGCCGACGAAGAGCAGGAAGGGCACGCCCCGCAGGCGGGCGATGTTCTCGCGCGTGGTGAGCACCTCGTACAGCGGGTGGTCCCCCATCGCGTGGCCCGCGGCGCCCATGCGCATCAGCAGGTGCAGCAGCGTCATGTTTACACCGCCGAAGAAGCGGTCGATCTGCCGGTGCGTCGCCTCGTTGAGGTTCTTGTGGTTCCAGCACCGGCCGAAGGTCAGGCTGACGCGGTGGCAGCTGGCGCTGTTGCAGATCTCGCGGCGCTCGTCCGGCATGAACCGCAGTGCCTGGTTCAGCAGCCGCTGCACGAGGCTGTCCTCACGCGACGTCGAGCAGCTGAACCAGCTGCCCGCAAGCGCGCGGTACATCTTGTCCAGCGGGATGGGCCCCGCGGTGGCCTTTATCATGTTCATTGTGTTCCAGATCGGGTTCATAAACACCTGCGAGCACGTCACTCCGCGGACCCACGCCGACGGGATGGTCCCATCCAGCAGGCCCGACGCGAAGGCAACGCTGCCCATGCAGTGCGCGATGGTGTAGACTTTGGGCGGCTGGAACTGTTTGACCTTAACCGAGTCCTTGTCGAGCTTTTCCTTCTCTGCGTACTCCTCCCGGTTGATCTTGCGAATGTGTTCTAGGCACGCTTTGATGTCCAGCCGTGTCTTGAACGTGGTGTAGTCTTTCTCTGCAACCATGAGCTGGCCAATCCGGTGAACAGTCACGAAAACGCGATATCCCGCGCGCGTGAAGTAGTTGATTGCGTTATAGGGGATTGTCGGGAGCGCGAAGATCTGATGGTCGACACTTGCGCCAGGAATCATGAAGAGGTCAATCACTCCGCCCGGTGGCGAGTAGGTCGCGTTCCACATGTGCATCTTGGTGCACACATCGTCCGAGGCCCAAATGTCGAAGGATTTGTTGGGCACAGTGTTATTGATGTAGCCACTGTACGTAGTTGACGGGTACTGCAGAGCAGTCAAGGGGGCCAGGAAGAGGGACATGGACCTGCGAGTGAAGAAGGTCATGAAGCTGGCCGCACTCCAGAACTTCTGCAGGATTGACGAGCCTGTGGGCGTCATGGTCATGAGCTCCGATAGGAAGTCGCCAGGCTGTATATGCATCATGCCCTTGGCCACGACTTGCAACTTGCGCCAGGCATCGTCGTCGTGCTCGTCGGTCTTGATGGGACCCATTGCGAGTCGCTTGCTGACGGTACAGTACAGCGTTGTAGTCGACCGCCAGAACTGCCACGGCGCGAGGGCGACGGAGGAGTCGACAACTTTGTATCCGTGGAAGTGAAGTAGCTCGCCGTTGATGCCCGTCATGTCGAAGTCGTAAGTCAAATTTCGCGTGCCTGGGGCCTTCAGGTCGAGTTTGAAGAGGTTGAACTCGCCTCTTTGCACCATGAAGGGAGACCCAGGGATTGTCGGGCAGACGAAGGTACCAGTAAGCATCCCACGGTGGGCAGGATCGCGCACGATACTCTTCGTGTTGAATGCTTGAACACTCAGGAAGAATCTAGCACTCTCGCACAGGCTCTTGGCCGTCCGGTAAGCCAGTTCATAGTTGGGCCTCTTGTCCTCCCTCATCCCGTCCTCATCGTGGTGGATAAACCCGGACATGACTTCTGTGAAACCGAAACCGCTGGCCCTGATGGCATCCGCCCTGCTGATCACATGGGCAGCACCGTTGACACTGTCAATCTCACGGCGCGCAAGCGCCATTTCCTCCATGGTCTTTCTGCGGCGTCTCTTGGGGGAGTGGGCTGGATCGCCGAAGAGATCCAGGATGCCATTGTCCGTGCGGTCGATTTCCAGATGACGGCTTTCGCAGTAGGCTTCAATCGAGCGCTCAGCAAGCGCCGTGATGGTCGCGAATGGGTTTGCCCCAAGTGCGGCAGGGATTACGGCTGCGTCCATGACAATCAGGCCCTCGTGGGTCTCTGTGCTGTCCATGTCCTTACCTACAAAGACCTCGCCGCGATGGTTCACCACCCCTGTCATAGGTGTGCCGTCACGAGCCATGCTCGCACCGCCAATTGGGTGCACTGTGACTTGTTGCTGGCCCAGCAGCGCGAAGAAGGGGTTTTGCACGAGCGTTCCGCCCACGGCTTTGGTGGCCTTAGCTAGGATATCATTGAGCTTCTTGACATGGTCGCTTCGTCCAACACCAAGGAACTCAAGTTCAGGTTTGTCGTCCTTAAGGGTCAGCATGGCCTGATTGCTGTCGTGAGACATGATGAGATAGACTTGGGTTCTTTCTATTGCGCCATTCTTGAAGTAGGGACCGAGGAGCCGGCTTCCCCATCGAGCCAGCTTGGCATGAGCCTGATCAAGTAAGGTCTCCTCGTTGGAGAGGCTACCAGGCATCATGTCCAGCATGGCCTGCATGAAGGGGGCGAGTGCCTTTGGGATGGTCCCTTCTTCTATCACATAACCATCCAGAGGATTGTCATGACCCTCACGGTTGTCAATGATTCCGGTGATGCAGGGACCGACTGGATTTTGTGGTGAAGGGTATGGCCTGCCAACACCGTTGACATTCTCGTCCGTGTTGTATCTGAGATAACAGGTCAATTTCATTGTGCCTTCCCAGTAGGGTGACAGACAAGAATCAAGAAAAGGAAGTGTATCACGGTTCAAGCTTACCCGAATGCCAGGATGTCCCCGTTGCCACTCATGTTCTGCCCGACCTGCTCGCTCATACTCATGCCCAGCTGCTTGCTCCGCAACAGTATCTCGGTGGTGCCAATCGCGCCGCCGCCTAGGAAGACAGCGTGTTTCGCATGAACCCACATCAGGTCGCCATGCAGGTTTGCGCGGAAGTGACCCCGGTTGCGCCCGTGCCAGGCGAAATACACGTTGTAGCCACCACGCTCTGGGGCACACTTCTCAATGTATCGGACCTCACATTCACAGAACATCTCGGCTCCCCAGTTCCAGGCGTCGGCAAGGTATGTCACCAGCGTTGTCGTTTTGGATCCGTCGTTGACGCCAGTGGCATCCTGGCCGGTCAGTGCCGACGGGGTCATCTCCACTCCGCAGCTGTTGGGCCCGTTCCGGAAGCGGGTTGTCTGTCTGACACGAGAGAACTTGTCGGCCATTCCAAGGTATTCGGCTTGCTTCTTGAGTAAGCTAAGCTTCGGCAGCATGGGCCAGTCAGATGGGTATGCCTTCGGGTCGAGGACCTTTTTTGCCTTGTCATAGTCTGCAAGATGTGGTATTAGTTGCCGTGCCTCTCTTGTGCGCCTTGGAAGAGGATCACTTACATTCGTCAAGGCACTCAGGATGGTCTCGTATCTCTTTTGGCCATGCTTTCATTCTCAAAGCATCGTGGTTTGCTGGCAGAAAGACATTGGCATTGATCAAGCTGGTGCCACCGAGACCTGTATGCGTGTTAGTGAACTTTCGGTGAAGTATGGGTATACCAAAGACAACTCACCGTTGCCTACAACCGCGTGCTGTCCTCTCCCAAAGATCAAGTGGTACATGCCCGTGGGATCGCCCCCATCAAGCGCAATGCCATCACCAACACCTTTGGGGGCGAGGTTCCCCGACCAATGCAACTCATCGGCAGCATCTCTTGTCCCGCTGGGATACTCCCCGGGCCACTTCTCTCGTCCTCGCTCGAGCACACAGACGCTCTCGCCTGCTCTCGCCATTCGGGAAGCTGCGACGGCGCCACCATAGCCGGACCCTATGACCACGCAGTCATAGTCCCTGCGCAGAAGTTCAACAGGCCGGGAAAGACGAGGATACTCGTGCTCTATGCGGCTGTCATCGGTGTACGTCTGGATGCTGGCGTGAGCGCGTGATCTCGGGCCTCCGGCTTCACCCTCGTGAACGCCGTAGGTAGGTATTTGGCCGCTAACTCCCGGCCCGGGGACATCACCCTCTCCGTGCGCCGAATGGACTGAGGGAGTGCGCGGCCAAGTTTCTCGCCTGGGCGATAGGCGGGGGAATGGGTCTGTCGTTGATCTCGAGTCATCGTGGCCGTCGAAGGCTCTGTTTTCTGATATACTGGAGGCGTTGCGTGGTGTTGAGGCAACACTGTTGGTGCCATTCGTGCTACAGCCGTTCACATATGGGCCACTGGGCGGCGGCTGAACAGCACCGCCTTGGAAAAGGTCTCGTTGAGGTGCCTTGCCCTCACCGCGGTGACGGAATCTCAATTGACCGTCTGTATCTGACATGGTTGGCTTGAGTGTTGTTGATTCGCGTGTAAATGATCCTAGCACGATCACTGAAGTGTCGGGGTATATAGGTATATATAGTCAGGTGAGGGTGAGGAGTTGCGCTTGAAACTCAATTAAGCGCTGGCGATACCGTGTACCGGCACGGAAACAAAGACGAGGCAGATTATGGCTTGCTAGGGACGTATGCCTTGGCTCACGGACACGAGACAAAGCAGATGGGTATCATGAGGAGAGTGAATAGGGAAGGAGGACTAGTCGTGGCTTCATCGACTAGGAGATATATAGCTACCATCACCTAGTGGTGTTGAATGGGGGGGACGAGATGTGAACCCCGACTCATCCTTGTAAGATGTAATCGTAAGGTAGCATCGAGATGGGATAGCGTGGGGAGGCTGAAGGTACCTGGCGGAGTCGATCGGAGAGAAAACATGGCTGCCGGGGCAGTGATGGGCAGGCATATGATCCAAAGGAAGCCAGCCGCATGCATGCAGACGAGAAGAACGGCCGTTGAAGAGGTGACGGGGGGCATGGATCGGCTGAAGACCGGGGCGTTCATCTGAGGGTGGGCGATGAGGTCCTGCACAAGCGCGGTACCTCCGTACCCGGGTCTCTGTCGACTGCCTCTCGTTCAACGGTAAACGGCTCGTCTCGTTTGGTGAGCCAATGCTGGCCTCTGGCCCAGCTGACTGCTTTCCGCTTTTGATGTTAGCTCCGGCTTAGGCTGATGCCTTGCTGCAGATCGTTAAGGCAGGAAGGTAAAATTATCCCCGGGGACACCACAAGCCCTAGCTCAGCACCAATCCTCATTGGCCATGTTGCTGAAGTCGACTATCGGAAGGATGGTGTAGACTCGAATCATTGATCGATCCCAGAAACTGCAGGCAACAAAAATGTAAAAATTCGGCCTCAGGACTGACATAGTCCTGCGATGACAAACCCGAAATACCCAGATATTTCACATGGAGTAATCTGCTCGCGGGTCTCGGCGGATCCTTGGCCCCACATCAGCAACGGTACTGCGACCTGCGCGATGATGTTGCGGCCTCCTCCCTGCCTCCCCATTCGCGCATCGTAGGTCCTGCGTATGTGAGGAACGACACCCAATGGTCATGGTCTCTGTGCCCACACTCGACTTCAGGTTGATGAGCGATAACGTCTCGAGAAGCGAAGCCAAGATTAGGGCGGAAGGCCATCCTGCTAGGGCTCCCAATGAGTGGGGCACGGCCGCGATGTCAAGGACGCCACAAAGCAGGAAGCCGTTCTCGATCGCCGCCAATATGTGGTGGTGGTCGGAGAAGCTAAAGCCGTTTGTTTTTTTAGGCGACTCAGGTCCTACCGAGGCTTGGGGCGGTGCACCAAGGTGGGCAGCACACATTTTCAGAAAGATATTCGGTGTGGTGGTATCTCTATCGATCCTTCGGCCCTGGACAAAGCCGCCGGGCGCTGCGATGTGAAGGTGAGGCCAATTTTTCTGACCTGGGAGGTCGTCATCAGTGTCAGGATTGAGCGCAGTGCTGAGGCTGTTACGCAGAGGCGCCAATCACACCAATGACAGCAGCCACTCGACATGGTGTAGTGGGGGTGTGCGAGGTTAGTGATGAGGTGAGATTGGTCAGGCCCCATTGTCGACCCCCAAGCCGGATGCCCAGGCTCTCAGCAATGGGGCCGGAATCGCCTTTCTAGAGGCTGCACTTGAACGTTGAGCGTCGCCGCTGGTATGCTGATCGGCCGCACATGCTCGAAAAAGGACGGGCGACAGTATGGCTTTTCTGCGAGGCGAGCAAGGGCAGAATAGAAGACCCCAATATCGCGACAGGGATTGATATTCGTGAGGCTTGCAGGGGATCTGAGACAGAAGTGTCATTGGGTGGAATGCGACGGAGTGCCGGTCGGCTTCTCTCGCCCGGCTGGAGCTAGACCTGTTAGATGGTGTACATCCTCTTTTAGGGGATCGAGCTATCACGGCCGTTGATATCTCTCTGCCAGGGCAACTTCTGCATCCGATTGCTCGATCGACTACTTAGCTAGCAACGAAGTCGGCCCGGTATGGGGCTGAGGTGGTTGGTGGTGGCCGGGAGGGTCGAAGTGGTCATCAGCCTCTCCGGAGGAGGAATGAGCTACCCACGGGAGGACGTCCCAATGGAACGGCAGGACTGCTCGTATGTCGAGACCCCTAGCGTTCAGCTCCCGCCGCTAATCAGGCCATGCGTTGATGTTGCTGCGAAGCTGCGAACGCTCGGCTGGGGAGTTCGGGGACTTGTCGAGGACTCGACGGCTGGGTACGTCTGCCGTGTCTCGAGGCCGTTGCACGCCAATGCATGCACGGTTGGGGCATCATGACGATGTCCATGTCCAGCCGCAGTTAGGGTGTGGTCAAAGAGCCAAGACGCCGTCACGCCGCGCCGCGGGCTAGGCGATGCAGGACAAGGGCAGAGCTGCAATGGCAGGTTCCATGCATATTCCTTCGACTGACACAGCCGAGGTGTGCCGTGACTGGAGACGAAATAGATTGGTGACCGCTTCTGGCATCCAATGGAAGCCTCAGGACTGGCTGTCAGAGGCAAGAACCTCGGGCATCAGGTAAGGCTGACTGCAGGCAGACACCTCTGCCTGCCTGAGGAAGTGCGGGTCGTGGACAGACAGATCTCGGTGTGCCGATACGGGCGGTTTTTCCGTGGACAGGCGGTCGGGTCTGTCATGTGTTCTTGTCGCACGAGCCAGGAACACATACGGAAGAAGCCGCTTCCCAGGGCTGAAGGAACATGGCGAGTGGGGCGTCCAGACGAAAATGCTGAAACACCTGAAGGTCATTGTCAAATAGCGTCGGGGCCATGTTGATGAGGAGGTTGTCGTCCTGTCGCCGCGGTCGAGTTGCACCAGCAAGTCTCCCCACCTGTCAAAAAAAAGGTCCGCTGGGGTTTGGGGGCTCGTCCAACCAACCCTGGAAATCCACCACCAACATGCAGCGTGCCACCAGAGCGTTCCAAATATATACTCTGTATTGCACAAGCAGAGCTTTCTTGTTCATTTTTATATCTCGACCAAGGCTATTGCCGTCCCGTGTCACATGCAGTCGTCACCGTGGCTGCCCAATAGTCTGTCCAGTTCGGGTGTGCTCAGCTGATGCTTAACCCTGGATGCCGAAGGGGCTGGTGAGGAGTGGGACCGTGGGTGGGCAGGGGGTTGGCCTCACAGCCGAGACATCAGCAGCCTCCGTTTGAAGACTTGCAGCTCGGGATGTTTACCCACAGCATGGCAACATATGAGGCTCGCAGATTTAACGTCATAGCATCAATAGTTCACTGCTTGTGCTCGGAGCCACGAAGCAACATATTCTGCTAAAGATAGAAATAACCGCAGGCGTAGGCTCAGCGGTCTACTACTTTTCCCTCATGGGCTGCTTTTTTACTCCAAGTAGATGATTTTTCGACCCACAGACTTCTATGTAGTCAGAGGTCTGGAGCCTCATCTCGTAGAAAGACGTTGTTGGTTCCCTGGAACATCTGTCCTCGGGCCGGGCCTCTTCAGATCAGGGACCATTGCAGGCCCCGGTCCCAACAGCGCGATCGACCCAACGGTCTTTCGGCACATCAAAAGAAATCCTGTTGGTCCGCAGGACACTCTCAGCCGAGTTTTGACAAAATTTCGGGACTTTCCGAGCCCTGCAGTTGGCGGGAAATACAAGCTGTTGGTCGCAACAGGAGCGAAGCGAGTGCAAATTACTAGGTCGACATGCTGGTCTCTATTGTTCTACTGTCACTGAGCATATGACAGCGTGGACTTACATTCCAAGGGGTCTCCAAACTTATTATCAACCAGTCATAAGCCATATGCCAATGTGAAAGAGATAACCCTCCTAGCGGGATGTACCTACGACTTCTTGAAGCGAAACCCCTCAACCAAAACCTTCATCTTAGACGTCTGATGGGAGAGGCTTCCCCTATCCAGAAACGTCACTTGATGGCATATATATCAGAATTCGTGTTGTTTCAATGCGGTACTCATTAGGTTCATGCCTTGCCAATCAGGCAACAAAGACCAGACTGAATTCAAGCTTTGCGACAACCCGGG
The DNA here is from genome assembly GCA_038088505.1 of Diaporthe velutina. Taxonomy (NCBI): domain Eukaryota; kingdom Fungi; phylum Ascomycota; class Sordariomycetes; order Diaporthales; family Diaporthaceae; genus Diaporthe; species Diaporthe velutina. The sequence continues at coordinate 305,488 of JBBWSJ010000009.1, read as the reverse complement.
TACTTGGCACCTGGGCATAGCCACATCTAATAGATCAGATTCGCAATTTCTAGGGTCGCAGCTGATTGATCCAATTGTAGTCAATTAGAGAGTTTGTGTAAGCCGGCCAACCGACCTTGGGCGTTAGTACGCTTTACTCTTCTTAGGTTGCTTCTTAGAAAACTTGGTTGGCAACTTAGAGTATTAGCTTGGTTGGAGCATCACATAACTATGTAGCCGGTTGCACAACGGCGCGAGGAGAGTCTACCTCAACAACCACTTTCAGATTCCACCAACATACACTTTGATGTACTTCAGGCTGATTACTATGAAGTGAATCCCGACTTTCTAATGGTTTTGTTGATTTAGGAACCCCAAAATCGGGCCGACCTTGCCTAGGTAGCTTAACCCTCTTGATCCTGCTCAGCGAAATCAGGATGGTCAGCACTTCAAGTGCTGATTAGATGCTGATGCTCATGATATTACTCATTCTTCTCACGAGATACTTCCCCGGCATTCATTTTAAGACGGCGGATTGGCTTGTTCCCGGCACCGTACTTCAGGGTTGCTTTCTCAGCGCCAATACTTACTCTGAAGTAAGCTGGTCAGACACGATTACCTAGGTAGAAAACAGCCAAAGTACTGACGTGTATTATTGAAGATAACGAATTAGCTTAATCATTGCTCGGCTTGTTGGCACACACTTTTCAGTCGGCATCTCGCGACCTGTCCAGGACACGTAGCTAGCCAAGTCATCCTGCCCCAGGTAACCGGCGTACACAGGTGCCCAATGATGTCAACCGTCGATCCCCACATCGGCATCGGGGCACCGGAGCATAGCATTCTGTGATAAGCAGATCCGCAACTCCGACCTCAGAACACAACATCGTGTCCCCTCCACCGTTTTACTTCGACCTCATTTAGACTCACCGCCCAAGATGACACCCCGTGTCCCAGGCGACCCCGCCATACTCGAGCCCCTAGACAAGCTCGCAGACGCGTCCCAGAGGTCGACCGTCATATTCCTGCACGGCCTGGGCGACGACGGCCACGGCACGGGCTACGGCCTCGCCCAACAGTTCCAACGTTACCAGAAATTGCGCTTCACCAGGTGGGTCCTGCCCACGGCCACCATCGACCCGGAGGTCGGGCAGCGCTGCTGGTACAAGCCGCACGAGCTCCCCTCCGCGCTCAAGCCACGCGTGCCCGGCCGGGAGGACGATGGTGCAGGGGTGGACGCGTCAGAGGACGAGGAGGGGATTCTAAAGGCTGTGGCTTATGTCGACGAGCTCATTAAGGCTGAGGTGGAACGGGGGATCGAGCCGGGGAAGATCGCGGTGGGGGGCTTCAGTCAGGGGTGCGCCGTGTCCATGGTGTGGGGGCTGAAGAGCGAGTGGCGGGACAAGGTCGCTGGGGTGTTTGGGCTGAGTGGCTACCTGCCTAACATCAACGCGGTGTCCGAAGCTGGGAAGGCATCCGAAGGCGGAGGACAGCATGCTCCGAAATGGTTTTTCGGTCATGGCATGGGCGACAGCCTAGTCGGCGTCGGCTTGTTCGCTGAGGGGCAAAAACGACTACAGCAGTACGTTGAGGAAGAAAACATCGATGGTCACGTCTATCAGGATTTGGGCCACGATGTCGGAACGTCAGAGATTCGTGATCTATGGCTCTGGCTCAAGCAAGTTTTGAAGGACGACAGCTAGACACTACAACATCTACGAGGGCGAGGAATGGTCACGGTCCACTTATAAGCATCGCAGAGCTTCGAATGGAATCATTGGGGGCCATTTAGAGACTCCCTGAATCAAATGTTACTTGTCGTCCTTGCCAACACTAACCCGCAGTCTGGCACCGCCTCCCGCCTTAGTCATGAGACCTCCGTCAACGTAAAGTGCCACCAGCGACTCGCAGAAACTTTAGCCCTTCTTGGAGTCTGCTTCTCGGAAGCCGTCCAGAATCCTGTTGCCTTCCGTGATACCCTCAGGATCCATCGATAGACCCTGAGAGGCTTGGAAATTCGGCCGGTCGCCCCAAGACTCCTTGACTATTTGGTAATTGGAACCGGAAGAACCACCCTGGTCCGATCCGGCGCCGGATGAACCCGAAGATGACTTGGAGCCGGTTCCGGGTCCCGTGTTGCTGGGAGCCGATGATGATGACATGATGGTTGAGGTATCGTTGGCTGATTGGAAATTCTGACCTTGGTGTTTGGAGCAGTATCAAAATCGGATTTCATGCAGTAATTCTTTTTTCTCTCGTCGATGACTGATTATGAGCAGAGACGGAAATTACTGGGAGCATTTGAATGTGCTGGAGAGAGCTTTATATACCCACATGTACGTCATCTCTGCTGAGTCAACAGCGGTTGTCGCGATCTTTGCATGCAATGGACAAACTCGGCTACAAATGGGGTTGTCTATTCACATTTTGTATCATTGTTGTGCATAGGTACTCTTGTAATAGTCAGCGGTCAGAAACCATGCAGTCATGGACCATTCAGCCAAGACTACCATACCTAGGTAATCAGCGATAACAAACATAACTCAGCCAGCTGCTGAGTGAATACTATCAAACAACACGGGGTGAAGTTCAAATCAATGATTCCAAGTTTCTAACATTAGCTTTCGCCGTCCTTGCCCCAGGGTGGTGCAAAATGCAAGGTCTACTGCATCTCTCGACTCATATAGGTGCCTTTTCATTGCAACGTATGTCTCAAGTGTGGAAATTCTGTCCTATTGAGAGTGGAAATAATATGAAATACACCTAGGCATAAGATGCGTCATGTAGATAAAAAGGATTAATGCGATGCAACCACTTGCATGTTAACAGTGATTGTTTTTTCGAGTGCATGCATGGAAACACATATTGCTGTAGAAACCGGAGGTTCGCACCTGTAAAAACGGAGGGTACACCGATACATTGCAAGTGCAAACAAACCCAAGGTAGAAACCCACCTAACCATGCCCTACACCTACTCCAACTCCTATAGTAACACCCACTCCCATAACACCTCAAACTTACCTACACCTATTACCGACGTACCTATACCCACTACCTATACCCACTACCTATACCTGCTGCCTACTGCATACGCCTACTGCGGTATGGAGTGATGTACCGGTGTACCCTCCGTTTTCTTGCCGTATGGAAATCAAACACAATCCATGGATAGCAGCTACAGCTCTTGCGAGGGAGCAACAAGTTGAGTAGTTGACACGATCCTGGGTAGCTGACCACATGATTTTCTATATAAATATTTGTTGCATTCAAGCGCATGGGCAGTCATAACGCGTAGCAATCATACACGTAGACATTTCAGATAAAAACGGATATTCGCACGGGCGAAAACGGATAGTACACGGGTAATAATCACGTAATACAACAAACAGCAGAATCGGCCTCTATCAAAGCAATCCCCTACTTTCAAAGGCACCTCCCCTACTTTCAAAGGCACCTCCATACCTTCTAAAGCATCTCGCTCAATTTAAGGAATACAAAAAGTACCGGGTTGGGCCTCAAGTGGTGCTCGGCGGTACCTACCGGCACCATCCGCCCTCGCCCCATCCGGCCCTTTCTTAACTCAATTGCCAGCCTAGGAAGAAAGGTTAAGTTAAAAAAGAGCTAGCTAACTTAGGGGAGGGAATTTAGGCCATACTCGGTGTTGTTTGTATATGGGGCCTAGATGTACCCGTATACCATCCGTTTTTGCCCGTGCAAATATCCGTTTTCTTTCAGATGGAGGCTCGCCGCCCAACTATTGCCAGTCGAGAATTGATATCACCAAAATTACATGCAAATATATTTCCTTTGCTTTAAAGCTGCGAGGAGCCTGCGATCAAGGATGAGAATCGTGTGCGCGAAGCTGATGACCTCGTGGATGCGCGCTCATATGCTGGCCCAGGATACTCGCCTGTACCAGGATATCTTGCGTGATGAAATGAGATGTAGGATCTGGCCCGGCTCATGGGCAGGTTAAGCCATGCTACACCCGACTTTCTGCTACAGGAGATTTGTACATTTCGGCCTCGTTTTCATGAGTGCATTGTTGTGCGATTCTCGTGTGGTGTGAACAAGCGTTGTCAAGAATTGCTCGAATTCAAGAGTAGTTTAACACAAACATGCTTAGTGCCTGATGTTTAGCCAACCGTGGACTATGCAAACCCACTCAAGGTCCTATTTCTCGCAATAAGTCACAGTCCAGTGTACTTGAAAGTTGCTTCGAATCACTTCGATCTGTTAAAGCGTTTGCCCATTCACTCCTTTCGTTTCACCGCGGCTAAAGTCCTTCGCCCCTTCCCTCCCAAGTTGCAAGTACCATCAACAAGACAACTCAAAAACCATGACCTAAACACAAACTCTCTATTTCTGCTCCCTTTATTCTGCATCCAATCTATGCAAACTCGAGCAATCCACCGCCACCAACCAAACACAAAACCTCTGTCTCTACTCTGTTATTCGGCAGTCCATTTACGGAAGCTCGGGAAATTCACCACCACGAACACCCAAAAAGAAGTACCCAGCAACCTTCCGCAAAATCAACAACAAACATGGAGAACCAGAACTGCGATTCCCAATCCACGAGCCAGCCCAAAGAAATGGCTGGCAGCGTAGACGATGCTGTCCAGATGCCCCAATGCGCCGCATCTTGCCCGTGCACTGCTACCAGTGGGTGTCTGTGGTGCAACCCCAAGACAAACGACCATGCCCCAGAAGGCAATGCCATTGAGGAGAGCACTTGCATCCCCACCGAGACGGGCGATGCCTCGGATGAATTTTTCCGCATCCGCGAACACCCTTGCGTGGGCAGGTACCAATTACAGCCCACCAGCGCTTTGTCTAACATGTGCGGCATGTTCGCGCTCTGGGTCAGCACTTACTGGCAGCTAGGGTTTGAAATGTTGCCGTTTGAATTCGACTTTTTCTACCACAGCCAGGAGATGTGGGATCTTAATGAGCAAAATGGTGTTTCAAACGTCAACAACTTCGACGACTACCAGCTCGCGAAAGTTCTGCACTTATGGAGCCGCTTTCACAATCATCTGGGCGACGTCCAGCTCGGCGTAATCGTTGAGGGCGCCGAAATGGTCTATATCATAGGCGAGGACAAGTTCTTGGCCGTTTCTTCGGCGGCAGATATGGAGAACGAGCGGGATTTCCCGACTGTCTGGATACACAACGACAACGCGGTGGATCTTTTCGGGGCGGGAATGAACCACTACTCTGGTATCAGGCTGCTCGGGCCGACCGAGGAGCCAAACGATGGCTCGCAGGAAGCAAGTAGGACCGACCAAAGAAGGTGGTGATACGGAGACAGAAGACGACGCGGACATGGGGCAGAAAACAAAGGAAGAGAACTCTGCAGGGAATTCTTCGGGACCTTCGGGGGAGGAGAGCGGCACCGAGGCAGGCAGTGACACGGAGATGGGAGACGAAGGGGAGACGTGGCAGTTTTAAAAAGAAACAGAGTAAGAGAACTCTGTGGAGTAGTCTTCGGGGAATGAGAGCAGCACGGAGAAAGGAGGGATACGGACACGGGGAATGAATCGCAGACGGGTAAATAAATGTAGGATGGGAAGTAAGAACGGGGTACATAACCTTAGGTTTGTGGAGGCCGCTGGGATAAGCCATTTCGGTGGGTATGATCAGCTACATTGGTCGGAGATTACTGGGGAGAGAAAAGTCTTTGTCGAAAAGACAGCACCGATAATTCATATGGCGGTCTGAGCGCGACTTTCTCTTTGGCTCTTGTTGGTTAGGTGTGAATTAAATTCAGAATCTAGCAATGAGCCATGGAAGACAGACGGTTGCCTTATATCGTTTTAGGTTTTGTTCCGAGGGTGTACAAGAACATTGGGAGTTTAATTGTATGATGCAAATTCTCGACAACTTGCAGTATAATCTGCCTGAGTACACACATGAACCAACTTGACAACCTACCTAGGTACAAAAGTTGCCAGGTAAACAAAGAGCATTTTGATTTTGAAATCAGAGCCTACGATTAGCCAAGCGCAAAGCGAGAATTAGAAACAGGTTGTGGTCTTTGTCTACAAATTGGAGACGAGAGAACGAGCATGCCTTAACTACACACCTCAAGTTATGTGTGGGCCCCGCTATGCTTTTCGCATTCGAGATCCCACAATCTTCATCTTCTCGTCAAGAAGGCAGTGTCTATTCCTCCCCTCGCTGAACTATGTTGCCATCCAATGGTCTTTTCTCAAGAAGCTGGCCTAGACCACCAGCCTGCTTGTCCCAGGACACGGTCGATGACGTCCAAATCTGAGGCTTGATCAAGAAAGCCCAAACTTCGCCATCCACCTACACGCAGGGAGATGATAGCGGCTACAGAATCTACACAGACATAGACGAGGGATTCTACGCCATGCTGGGCTCCCCCAATGTTGGGCTGATGATGCACATGCTGGAGGATCACGAGCATCACGTCCGCCTCCGCTATGTTGAGAAAGTCGTTGTTCTCGGTGCTGGCCTCGGGGTTGGAGGCTACTGTGTTTCCACTGGTGAGGTCTTTATAGCCATTCTGACAAGATTGAAGAGCACTAGAGTTGGGACATAGCAAGTATAGGGCAAGTTGAGGTATCTCGCTCCTCGCAGTACTCGTCAACTCTTGTCGTGCTGGTGCCGTTGACTGCCCGTTCCCGGGCCCTCACAACACTGCAAACACATGCTATGGAGAACCGCATAGATCGTGTCCAGGATGTAGGCTGACCGAAGTAATCACGGGCAAGTACGAACGTCTTGTTACTAGTTCGTATGCTGCTTCATGGACCAACTGCTTACAGTTGGCACGGGGCAGAAATACGACAGGGGTGACTCTGTCCTGGGCGTCGAGTGACAAGACTCGTATATCGGAACCTGCCTGACAACACGTAGTCTAACAGCTCGGAGACTTGAAGAGAGCTTCGTGTACAGCGTTAAGTGAGGGTCTCATGATGAATACGCATGTTGGCACACCGCTCGAGGCACTTCGATGTGGCTTGGGGCCAGCACTCTCTCTACTCCCGGCCGTCGCTCCAAAACAACGAGGTGAAGGTCCTATCTTGCACAGAGAACGGAATGTCTCTCACAGGTGAGCTTCCTGTTTGGGGGCCCTCTTCATAGTTTCACGCCAGCAAGTCGTCAAATTAGAGGCAAGGATTTGGTAGTTGTTCTGGCAGAACGGACCACAGACTGATCTTCGTTCTGGCAGAGTCCTTGATGCTCGAGTGAGCCTGGAGAAAATGGGTGCGTGCGCACCCTCTGTGACTGCTTGTTCCACAATGAGTCTTTCCCAAACAGTGTCGAAGTGAATTTGGGTCCATGTGGACTGGGTGTGGTAAAGGGTGAGCGCCGAGATGATCCTCTAGGAGCCAAGGGTGATCATCTTAGAGGGCAAGGGGCCAGCCCAAAATAACACGGATGCCAGGGCAATAACACACAGCCCAACCCCTCTATCGGTCGCGCTGCACGGCATCATTTCGCATCTGGCTTTCTCCCCGACCAGGACTAACAGTCAACGGGGGACTCTTGTCTGTTCAACCGGACTGCAGAGGCGAGAGAACTCAATTGGAGAAGTCGCACAGCACATCTGTTTCACAGCAACCAAGTCGATGCTTGGCCTACGACCCAGGCTGAAGGCCCGGCCGTCGCTGGTGGAGCTCCTAGTCCGCTCTAACAGAGACGCGGCAGACCCCACACCAGCCTCTGTTAATGGTGACAAGCGTGGGAACACGGCCGCGGCCTCAACGACATCACCACTGCAATTGCCAGCCGAGCTCGACCTTGACCGGGAGGTCCAGATAGCTTCCCAGCTGCCTCTGCCAGACACTCCGTCAACGCCAATCCTGCCGCCGCACTCCACACACTCCACGCCATCCTCACCCTCACCCGCCACACCCTCCACACCTGCCCCGACACATCGAGTTCCTACCATCGCCCTGCAAGAGTCCACACCGCCAGCTAGACAGAACCCCAAACACTCGGTCGAGCCGCCCAAGATGCCTCCGGTAAGCTAAGCCGCCCTACAACCTGGAATTCGCTCAGGTGCAGCGACACCCGCCCGCCGCGCCACTCAAGCTGACCAGAGCTGCTTCGCCATCTAGAAAGCCCAACAAGATGGCGCCAAGGAGGGTGAACACCATGGTAAGAGCTCCCAAGCTGTCCAGCAGTGTTGTGTCGTGCTATCTCAGGCTGACCTGCTATCTTAAGCAGGCAAGATTTACTCCATCTCGGGGTACGTAACGACATCTCCAGACCCAGCTGCGTCACCGCACATTCCCTGCGAGACCGACTGCTAACACGATGCTTAATTCAGACCCGTCGTGGTCGCCGAGGACATGATTGGTGTTGCTATGTACGAGTTGGTACGACACAACGAAGAGACCCCCGCTGGATGCACAAGGCAGCAAGGCTTACAAGGCAACAGGTGAAAGTCGGCAACGATCAACTAGTGGGAGAGGTTATCCGAATCAACGGCGACCAGGCCACTATTCAGGTCTACGAGGAAACAGGTTCGACGCCCCCAGCATATCTCCCTGAATCGCTACGCACGAAATGCTGACACGAGAAACAAACAGCCGGTGTGACGGTTGGTGACCCCGTCCTGCGAACTGGAAAGCCTCTCTCCGTCGAGCTGGGCCCCGGCCTGCTCAACAACATCTACGATGGTATCCAAAGACCCCTCGAGAAGATCGCCGGCGCCGCCCAGAGCATCTACATCCCCCGCGGTGTCTCCGTCCCCGCCCTCGACCGCGAGAAGAAGTGGGAGTTCGAGCCCCAGATGAAGGTCGGCGACCACATCTCGGGCGGTGACGTCTGGGGCATCGTTTACGAGAACTCGTTCATCTCCAAGCACAAGATCATCTTCTCCCCGCGCGGCCGCGGCACCATCACCAAGATCGCCTCCAAGGGCGAGTACACCGTTGACGAGAAGATCCTCGAGGTCGAGTTCGACGGCAAGAAGACCGAGTACGGCATGATGCAGACGTGGCCCGTCCGAGTGCCCCGTCCCACCACCGAGAAGAAGTCCTCTGACGGGCCCTTCATCGTCGGACAGCGTGTGCTTGATGCCCTCTTCCCCTCTGTCCAGGGTGGTACTGTTGCCATCCCAGGCGCTTTCGGATGTGGCAAAACTGTCATTTCGCAATCCGTGTCTAAGTTCTCCAACTCAGACGTGATTGTGTATGTGGGTTGTGGCGAGCGAGGCAACGAAATGGCCGAAGTCTTGAAGGATTTCCCCGAGCTGTCCATCGAGGTCGAGGGCCGCAAGGAGCCCATCATGAAGCGCACGACCTTGATTGCAAACACATCCAACATGCCTGTCGCCGCTCGTGAGGCTTCCATCTACACTGGTATCACAGTCGCCGAGTACTTCCGTGACCAGGGTATGAACGTTGCTATGATGGCCGACTCCTCGTCCCGTTGGGCAGAGGCTCTTCGTGAAATTTCCGGTCGTCTGGGAGAAATGCCCGCTGATCAAGGTTTCCCTGCCTACCTCAGTGCCAAGCTGGCCTCCTTCTACGAACGTGCCGGCAAGGTCCAGTCCCTGGGATCACCCGAGCGTGAGGGCTCCGTCTCTATCGTGGGCGCCGTCTCACCGCCCGGCGGTGATTTCTCCGATCCCGTGACGTCTTCGACCCTCGGTATTGTACAGGTGTTCTGGGGTCTCGACAAGAAGCTCGCGCAGCGAAAGCACTTTCCGTCCATCAACACGTCCGCCTCGTACTCCAAGTACACCACTGTCCTGGACAAGTGGTATGAGAAGTCTTACCCCGACTTCCCTCGTCTGCGTGACCGCATCAGGCAGCTTCTGTCCGACTCCGAGGAACTGGACCAAGTCGTCCAGCTGGTCGGCAAGTCTGCGCTTTCCGACCCAGACAAGATCACGCTGGATATCGCCACACTCCTGAAGGAGGACTTCCTCCAGCAGAACGGATACTCCGACTACGACCAGTTCTGTCCCATCTGGAAGACCGAGTGGATGATGAAGCTCATGGTCGGCTTCCACGACGAGGCCCAGAAGGCAATCGCCCAGGGCCAGAGCTGGGCCAAGGTTAAGGAGGCGACGAATGACCTGCAAGCCGAGCTGAGGAGTCTGAAGTTCGAGTTGCCCACTGACGGTGAAGAGGTCGTCACCAAGAAGGTATGTCCGATGTTGTCACCCCCTCCCCCCAAAAAGAATCGTGTTCAATCAGCATATGACAAGTACTGATGTTGGTATTTTCACAGTACGAGAAGATACAGCAGGATCTGCTCGACAAGTTCGCCTCTGTGATGGATGACTAAAAGGTCCAGAAGTATAGTGGCTGGCCTGTGTACAGTTCTTGTGTGACGAGCAGGTGGTAGACCGGAGAGCAGCGTGTGTGGACATGTCTCAAGTCATGTCGACGGGAAGGTCGCCGAGATGAGGTCGTCATTTTTGCATGCATGGTTCCGTTCCCGGCACGAGCATAGGTATACGTTGGCGGCGGCGGCTTTTCACATATAGTCAGATCAAATGCATTCATCATTCAGTACTTGGCCCGAGCCTTCTCTGCCACAGTTTGTACCAATCGGGACGGTTTGTGCCAATTGGTTTGATACTTGGGTACTCTGGAGAAGATATCACAAAGCAATGTCGCCTTCGTTGACACACAAGGACTTTGACAAATATCCGGACCCGCTGTCAACCTTGGCGGACTGTGACTTCATTCCCATACACTCCAGATCATCTGAGCTACGTAGAGATATGCGATCTCTTGCGCGGTGAGATTAGTACCGCGCTATCGTGGTCTACTGGGTTTAGACCATCGGGACTCGGCCGGATGTCTCATACAGTCTCACCTCCCGGGTCCCAAGTTTCTGTCCCCCATGTCAGACAATGTCACGGACTTCAAAGTCTTTACGCAAGACATCAACCAATTGTCTGTTGATTTACACTATGCTACTATATTTATTGTTCTTCTCATGCCTTCATGATGGGTCATTATCATTATACAATATTGACACACCGTTCTCCGCCCACCCCAGGGTTTCGGGCATCTTCTGAGATGCAACAGGACTCCCCTCCGACCAAGCCCGCCTCCGGGCCTCGAGGCGAGTCGTTCAATAGGTATCTCCTTGTATATACAGCCCGAAACACCCAGCCTTTTGGTTTCCTGCCAAAGTTCCCCTCTTATTTCCACAGCCTAGTCCGTGATGTGTATCCAAGGCCATATGCGATTGTCCGAGCCCTTTTGTGACGGCTTTTTATATCCTCGATCGTCTTGGTTGACGAGGCGCGCCTTCTGGGTATCATCCCTTCTAGCATGTACAATTCGAGATTCCTCTCGACGTCTGGGGGAGCTGCCGATTGTCGTATCCGGACCAAAGGGCAGGCAGGTTTGTGCTTTCCCAAGCCACATCTCAAGCCTCTCAATATCATCCTCCAATTGAGGACCCAAAGTCTCTCATCTTCCTCATCCCTCCAAGTTGTATTCCGCCTTAGCACGCCTTGTTCTTGATGGGAGTCACAGGCTCCCCAAGGCTCTTCAGCTTGTTGAGAACATTCAGCGACAGCTCCTCCAGCTTTAGTGCTGATGGCGAAGGGGAGAGGGGAGGCTCGCTGTCGCTCGATGCCGCGGTCTCGTTCTTGCTGTGGGCGGGACAGTAATTAGTCTTGGGCGCTTTGAGTAAGCAACCAGGAAGCAAACCAGACGAAGGGGGGCGGGCGAGTTTGGAGGGTGGAGGGCGTCTCACAGTGGCGGTTCGTTTTCGTCGCCCTTTTCGGGGATTGGCGTGATCATGTCGCCGTTGACCGTCGTGCCGCTCCATCGGGGCGAGGAAGAGACCGGGCTGTCCCAGTTTGACCAGTCGCTGTCGTCGAAAGAGTCGACGCTCAGGGGCGTCCAGGAGAAGTGCTTCGTTCGCTTGGAGTTGGTCCGTCTTGGCCGTCCTAGGTTGGCAGTGTCCGATTCCTTGAGGGGATCGGTGAAGCGCGATGTGGGCGTGGGGGTAACATCACTGAATGCGCTGCTCAGGCGGGGCCGCGCAGAGGTGACGGATGCTCGGATCGTGTCACCGTCCTTGTCGCCGTCACTCATTCTGTTGGAGCCTCTGCGTTGGATCCCTCCCCCGTTGATGGGCTCATCTCCAACAGCAACCTGGCGCAAATCGTCCACGAAAGTCCACAGACCTGCTTTGAAGTCCTCCGCCATCTGTTTTACGCCGTTGTTGGAATTGGGACTTGCCGAGCGAGGCGCCCAAGATGCGCGCTTGTTCAGCTGAGCCACCGTAATCGGCGATGAACGGCCGAGATGCTGAAGGTGAGGCTCGGAATTCTTCACTGGTGGTTTATGACCGTCTAGCGGGTCGTCGAGGTCCAGGAGATGGAATTCCTGCGGCTTTGTTGGGGACAGAAGAGACAGGGCACGAGTGTGCCCACCGCGAATGACGCGCCGTCTTCCTGAGTTGGGCGTGCCAGGCGTGCCAGGCGTGCCCTCCTTGTTCAGCTGCTGGCTCATCATCATCGTCCTCCTCCGGTCCAGCTCGATACTCCGCCGCGTAGCCTCAACATCATCAGTAGCAGGCGAGTTGTGCACGGATTGGGCCGACGGCCGCAAGGGTTCACCATTAACCATGGCATTGCGTTTCCTGACCGAGTCGAACGCGCCCCACTGCTTCTTGAGTCGTGTCAATTCCGCCTCCGCGTTTTTCAGGTCCTCGCGGATTTCTAATACACGTCTCTCTTGAGCAGCAATGGCGTGAATGAAGTCATTGGCATCTGTGGGGGACCGAACAAGGGGAGTATCCTTGGGAGTTGGGGGGAAAGATGGAGTATTCGTGTTGATCGGAGTTGGCCGTGACGGATGGTTTGATGGCGGTGCGATTGGCAAGGTCAATGAGAGTCTGTTTGAATTGCGAGACGTCGTGGACAGTGAGCGTGTAGATCGCGCGCCAAACGAGGGTGCGGGCGACCATAGTGCATCATCTACTGGCGGCGGTGGCGGCGGCATCGTTTCTGGTACCGAGGCCCTTGAACTTGTTCTTTTGTGAACAGACGAAGTTCTCGAATGAACGACTCGCTGAGGCGTGATGTCGTCCATGTTGCCGAGAGACACGCGACGGGGAGTGGTCAAAGACCTCTTAAGAGGCAGCTCGCAGAGAGGGCGCCCTTGGAAAGACGTTGAGTGACTGTGGATCGAAGAGAAGGGTGACACGTGCTGGATGGGGCGGTTTCGACGTCTCCTGGTGCTGATAATCTTATCCAAATGACTGGACGGAGCGCGATGAGCGCGCCGATGATGGCGTTGCCTGAGGACGAAAGCCTTGTACTCAAGACGGCTCAAGCGCTGGTCGTGCAAAAGAGTGTCGGAGCAAGCTGTAAGAAAGCAAATTGCAAAGAGAGGAGCGGTCATGGGCAAGAATTGAAGAATTGTTCCAGACTCAGGGGCATCGGGTTGGCCAGGTCAATCCCCAGCCAAGCTACAATCATTGGGTGGTACTGCCTCGCTTGACCCTGTTCCTGGAGCCCCGGAGCTAGCAGCTTGAGCCAGGGAAATCTCCCGGGCTGTAGAGTGGACCGCTGGCTGCGTTGCGACGTAAGTGTGAGTGGAAGCGGTAAAGTCAGTCGACCGGGCTGGCGAGGGGTCGTCGGTGAGCTGTGCGCCTCTGCATCCGATGGTTGCAATTGAAAGCAGTGGGCTCTGCTAATCTTGGGGCGCTGCTCGGAATGAGCGTTGAAGCATGAACAGGCTCGTGGGCTCGTCGACCCTGGCAGAGAGACGGGTATATGAGTCCAGTGGGATTCCAATAACGTGGCAATCTCCGGCGGGCCTGTAGAGGCTGTCTGCTTCGGGCGGGACCCCCAAAGAATGTTGCCCGCGCTGACAGCGGGCTGTTTGTTGGCCTGGTTGGCTTTGACCGGGCAGCCGAAAGTTCGAAATGAAGGACAGTGGATTGGCGGAGTGGAGACGACAATGCGGTAAAGGGGAGAGTGCGTGGGTAAGGGGTGGAGGAGAGTGGGCGAAACCCAGTTGACGTGCAGAATCGCGGTCGAGGTCGAGGTCGAGGCCGAGGCAAGGGAACGAGTGGACAGTCCTGGAATGTGACAGACGAACCCGAGCTGGTGGAGAGGAGCAAAAGAAGAAGGCCGTCCCATCAGCACAGGTGGCGGGCGCACCTATCTGGTTATTATGTTTGCAGTGAGTCTGAAAGGGCCGCATGATGGTGCGAGACTCATTTCCCACCATGTAAATGTTTGTGTCCAGCAGGACTTAGGACCCTTGCACTGATCTGAGGATCCACTTTTGCAAGTGTCAGGGCAACGGCGCTGGGGCCATCAAACAACGCTCAACCGATGATGAGGCCAAGGAGACGAGGTAAATACATTACACAAAAGACGCAAATGTGAGCTGAATTATATTTAAACTTAGGTAGCCGGCAGATATCCAGAAAATGATGTCTAAGTTGGCAGGCTATGTCTTCACACTGAGGTAACTTATTAGGTTGCATGCCACAGGGAAAGAGAAAACACAACGGCCGTCATAACCGGGTTGCAAGGCAGGAGACCAATATCCAGCTCCAAGTAGGCCCATAGAATTTTGCAGTCTTTTTCCCTCCCTTCCTTGCTGTCGGATGACAGCTGGCGACAAAGAGAGCAGGATTGATTGGTAAACAGACGACTGGACGAACACGTTAACAAAGGACGTCAATGCAGAGAAACATCGAACACGAACATGGCCCCAAAAACACCGAACGATGCAGGGTTTCCCTCGAAGCTGTGTCCCTGTCTCGCCTTGAAACTAGCCAGCTTCTTCCCCGCAGAAATCCAATCGAACAATTCCAGCAGTTGGACGACCAGAACGAGGGTTAGGGGATGTCTCAAGCCACGTGCTTTCGCGTTCCGGACTAGGAAGGCGTGTACCAAGAGTCGCGCCAGGCTGATGGTGGTCATACAATACAGTAAGCGCGATGAGGCGCCGGTTCCGTTCCGACGACGGCTAATTCTTCAATTTCTGTCCTTTTGCGTCTCGTGTCCGCCTTCGATCCCATTTTACCCCATCACCAACTTGAATTGGGAGACACACTCTTTTCTGGCCGCCGCACATACCACAAGGTCGTACGTATCGCGGTCCTCCGAAGCGAATCCACACCTCTTGCCTGCAACCCGAACCCCGCTGGCTGACCGTGACGTGATCATCGATCGCCATGGGCGGTCATTGCCCACGATGCGGACGCGGGAGCAAGCTCAGAATAATGCGCTCTCTGGTGAGACTGAGAGTCAGGACACTCAAGAAGTAATGGGGCAATATCACCAGCAATTCGGCGTCGGCTTCACGAGCAGTTCCCCGTCCCAGCCAATACCATTCGACGATGTGCAAGCCGAGATGCAGCGATGTCCGAGACCACCCAAAGTCCACCAGAAGTGGATCGGCGCAAACATCTCCGCCAAACCTCCGACGTACTCATCAAAGCAGAATGCGGATGCATCAAATACAAGGGCGAATACAGGTGAAAAAGTAACAGCAGATGCAAAATCGCGGGGTCAATTGGCCAAAGAGGACCCCGCCACGGCTGGCAGCTGCAAGGGGGCCAAGGGCAAGGGTCGGGGTGCAGATGGTAGTAGTGCAGCAAAGCGACCAGGGGGCGTCGGGACCAAGTCGAACGCGTCCAACAGTCGCGCCTCTTCTCCGTCACATCCTACAACACCTACCCATTCACTCAAACAAGTTACACATTCTGAGGCTGCCGGGGTCTTTGAGCCTGCCGCTGGGTCGCAAAGTGGTCGCGAGCATGCCCAGCAGCGACATGAAGACACCGTCATACCTCTGACTTCCCAGACAGGAACTCCGACCGGAACAGTCAATCCAGCACAATTGACCGTGCTCAACGACGATGCTGACGGCGTGGCACCATATTCAGCCAAGCAACGCAAGCCACGACGGCGCAAAATGGATCCGTCTCAATCCCCGACCCAGTCCAATGATGGGCGCAGCTACGACCAGTACATCTCTCGCGGGGACGATCTGATTCCGACTGACCCGGTTGAGAAGCCCGAACTGGCCTCACAACAAACTTCACATTCTGGTGATGGGGACAGAACCCTGCAGGACGACGACACCGGCGCTGTCAACTTTCGCAACATCGACGAATACAATGACAACTTCTCCGCTCCGGACTCACTTGGAACAGGCAGACCGTCTCATGGCTCGCCTGATCATTTTGCACCGAATCCTGAGACTCCGGCGCCGCATAAGAACCCGTTCGCCGGAAGCAAGGCGCATTTGCTGCCTGCCTCGCAAATGTTTGGTCAAACTCAAGTCTCGTCGGCCTACAAAGTAGCCAGCCCCACGTCTTCGCGGCCATCGCCAGATAACTTTCAACCGCAGAACTGCATTTCACCAAACCTTTTCATCTCGTCGCCATTGAAGAACCTCGGAACAGGGCTGCGACCCACCCCCGGTGTCGTCTCAAGCCCGCAAATACCTTATGATACCTCGCCACGGGATCAAAGCGACGAACCGGTCGGGTCGGCCGCCGCTGCCCTTGGTTCGACTCCTGTGCATCCAGCGCGCACCTTTCCTAGAGGTCGGGCGGAACAGTACGAGCCATTGTACACATATGAGCAAGAACACGAGTCATCCTCTCAGCGTGCTCTTGAAAATGAGTCGGATGGTAACGCAAGTGAGGACGATGCAATGCGCAGGCGTTACAAGGCACTGTTCAAGAAAGCCAAGGTGGACGAGAAACTCGCATCTATTAGGTACGAGCGCAAGTCTCCTCTGGACGACGCTGTGGTGCCTTCAACAAATACCAGGCCAGGTCAAAACCTGAAGACAGACTCACAGGAATACCGCGATCAATGTGAGGGCAGGGCCGGCGACTACTCCCAAAATACTGTGGAGGATTCCCAGGACCGTGTCGCGGTTCCTTCTGGAGGAGGTTCTGACAGCCAAAACGCTGTTATCGATGATTCTCAGGAGATTGTCATAACACGTTCTGCTGAGAATGCGGCTCAGGGTTCAAGCGACGATGTGGTGGTGATGGCAACTTTGCCGAATACAGCACGAAGCGCTCCCGGATCTCCTGTAATAAATACGGACGACTTGCCCAAATCGCCGCCCAAATCACCACCCCGAGGTAAGGGAACAGGAGACGGTGGTGCGGATCCTGTTCCAGAGACGAGTCCTGTACTACCAAGGCCTTTCAGTGAAATGCAGCCAGTGTCGTCCGGCGAAACGTCGAAGCAAGAATCTTTCACTACTCTCTTACGCAGTAGCTTCCGGGAACATTCGTCGTCGGAGACTCATCAACCACTCGATTCTATGCGTGCAGGGGGACGAACTCGTTCATCGTCAGAGGCCCGCTGGCCTGCTGCGCACCGAGATGGAGCGGACCTGGAGGCCCCGAATGCTACACCTCAAGCTGCAGTCAGAAATCCGGAGCCAAGGCGCTCCGTGAGCCGTGGTCTGGTCGAGGTAGCGGAGACGAGTCCCGTTGTCGAGCCGCACCCACGCGCCCCGGCCTTAAGCACCAGGGCAAGGCGCCGTGCTTCACGTAACCAAAACGACAACACGAGCCCGCCAGTGTCTGGCAGCTCAGGCTCTTCTCTGAGTGCATTGACGACGACGCCCAATGTCTCTAGCAAGACAACCCCTCTAACGGAGGAGTCGCCAGATGTTGCCGGTGATGCGACGCTACTACTAAATGTTGAGTCCCATACATCTCCCAGCGCCGCTAAGGCCGGCCGTAGCAGAGGCAAAGGCGTGGCAATCAAGCCGAAACCTGCTGCAGCTGCCACGAGGAGCCTCCGCACGTCGACAAGGCGATCAACCACATCATTTGGCCGAGCTGCTTCCGTATCCACGGATGAATTGGCAAGATCACCCCCATCCTCAGCACCAACAACTTTCGAGCAGAGTGCGATGCTATCCAGACTCGGCAGAAGCTCACTGAGAGAGTCCCCCGTGTCTCGAGCGTCCAGTCGTAGTGGCGGAGCGAATTTGTTTGCAGGAATGATTTTCGCTGTCTCGTTCCAAGCCAAACACTCAGGGGAAAAGGACAGTACCTATAACTCGAGGATGGGTCTCTCGACGAAAGTGGGCGAACAGATCAGGCAGGGAGGCGGGAAGATTTTGCCTAATGGGTTTGAAGAGCTTTTTGAGTTCGGAGCAATCAAGAACGCCGAAGTGGCTACCTCGACTCCCCAGCCGGATGAGGAAATCAAGCTCACCGCCGCCGCGAGAGCAGCCGGATTCACAGCCCTCATTGCGGATGGTCATTCGCGCAAAGTCAAATACATGCAGGCGCTTGCGCTTGGCCTACCTTGCATCCACCCGCGGTGGATCCTAATCTGCACCGAGAAACAGAAACTCGTTAGTTGGTCTGATTACCTCCTCTGCGCGGGCAATTCGTCACTTCTCGGGGATGCTATAAGATCGCGGAACCTGCCGGTTTACGACTCTGCGTCGGCGAGACTGAACGATGTGATCAACAACCGACCACGATTTTTACGGAAATCGCGGATCCTTCTTGTGCTGCGAAAGCAGGACGAGAGCAAGAAGATGGCGTACGTCTTCCTTGCACGTGTTCTAGGCGCGTCTTTGTCTAGGGTCTACACGGTCGACGAGGCTCGGAGGCAGCTCAAGGCCAGTGAGGATGCGGGCCACCCATACGACTGGGTCGATGTTGAGGAAAAGGTGGCTGGTAAGGCTGTTCTCTTCGCAGACGATAACAGCTCAAGATCCACAGCGCCGGCTGCCAGCAAGAAGAGGAAGCGGAAGAGTGCGGCCGACACGGCGAATCCGGCGCCAAAAAAGATCCGCACCCTAAGCAATGAGCTTGTCATTCAGAGCCTCATCCTTGGGAGACTAATTGAGGAGGACGAAGGCGTTTTGTGATGCATATGTTTCAATGCACACACTTGGTCAGCTATGGGGTTGCCAGCTTCTGAAGCCGGAAGTGATAATGTTTGACGAGGAGTCACTGTATGATAGGACGGTTGTTGGGCATAGGGCGGAACAATGATGTGGTAAAGACAGCCAGGCACGGCTTCGGTCTGGAGTCAAAGGTCATGATTGTTATTTTGAACAAAAAAGGATGGTGAGAGCGGAGCGAACTCTACGGAGCCATAGCCGTGGCTGGAGATACCTACATGCAATTAGACGATGCCTGGGCTGGCGTTATTCTTGATGTGGAAATGAGTAACACAGCCTTGCCTACCTTACTTTTGTGTGCGGCAGCATATCGATCGCCTGGAAGACTGCCTTTCTCGTGAATTTCAGCGGCAGCTTGCCGGTGACTTCGTGGCGGGTCCAGCGAGCGGTCGTCGGTGGGAATCGATCTGGACGACCATCAACCGCCTCTTTATCCTCTTCTGACCGCGTTCCTGCCGCTGCTCCCCTACAAAGTCGGACATCCAGAAGGGCGGGGATGATTTCTTCAGAGCATGGAGATGATTCGGCCCTGGATGACGGCCACGCCAAAGACGCAGCTTTAACAATCGAGGGACAGTCGAGGCGCCGGGACACTGATGCTGGTTGACAAACGGCAATTTCCCGATGAGGATGACGGTGTGTGTTGTTCACTGTTCTCATATTCCACAGTAATTATCGCCTACATGAAAATAGACCCGTCCATGTCCCATACGCAGGGAGAAGCAAGCGTTCATCAACCACTAAACATGGGGAGAAAAAACCCTCTCCCTTTTCCTGCAAGCAAAAAATAACAAAAAAGCCAACCATATTTTCTTAGTAACGCCTGTGAGACTCCTTTGGCCGCTGCCACCATCGCCATCGCTAAGTGAGGCTGGTCGGATGGGCTTTGATTACACCGTGGAACGCCTTTGCCAGAATACATTTAAACCAATGATAATAACCCGCCCCGAACTTCCTGTTCCCTACAGGCTTGCTTTGATTTCCGTTGACATAAGAGAGAGGAAGGAAGGACAGCTAAAAAGAGATCAAGGATCGAATTATTTTCTGAGCCGGTTTGGACTGAGCCGAATAAATGAAAGTCGGTCGCTGGTTGGTTGTGTTGTGATGGATTGATTGATATTGACTTGGTAGGCGGCTGTCATGACGAGTCACGGCGCTTCAGGCTGATGCGTAACCGCCTGGGGGACGTGGACGACGCTGACGACGAGGAGGAGGAGGATGAGGACGACACCCGGGACGCCTCCCGCTCGCGAGCCTCCTGGTTCTTGTACCAGCGCATCTTGTCGGCTGAGATGCGGATGAAGAGCTTCCTGGGCTGATCGGGCCCGGCGTTGTGGCGGCTCGAGGGCCTGGGCGAGGTGACGCGAGCCATTGTGTGTGTGGGTGTGTTGGGGGAAAGTTCTTGGGTTGGTTGGTTGGTTGGCTTGGGAGAAAGCTGCCCGAGTAGGCCTCTTGATGAGGTCTTGGGAGCCGGTTGGGTTGGTTGTTGTATCTATGGCGGACTGTTAGCTGGGAACCGAGGAAGTCGTTCGCATAATGGCAATGTCAATTGTTTCCTTTTGTTTCGCTCGGGGCATTTTCCGGACATGTGAATCGACAGTGATGGAAACGTCCGGATTAGGGTTTCACCCGGGTGGATGGAGTTTGTGGTAACATGCGCTCGGCGAGAAAGTCCGCCGGGGTGATGGTGTTGAGATGGGATGATGTCGAGAGATAATGCACTTACGCAAGGACCCGACCAGGGGTTTGCTTGGAGACTGATTGTAAAGGCGTGCGGGAGGTTTGACGTGAACGACACTGACTCTTGCTCAAACGCCTCGAGACGAGTCGGGCAGACTAATCGACTGACAAGGGGTTTTCTTGCGTCAAGAGGAATCGGGACTGAGTGTAGTTGATTGAATGAATCTCTTGGGGAAAAAAAGAGAAGCAGGGAGAAGCCGAGCGAGATATAGGGAAACCGTTTCCCTTTGCAAGCAGCTCGGGTTGTGGTTGTTTCTTGCTGCTGGGTAATAAGAGCCGCCCCTTTTCGCTCGCCGTCCTTCGCGGTGTGTATGTGATGTGTGGGTATGTATGAATCCAAGCCGTCTGCCACGTGGGAATGAGAGACAAAGCGAAGGCAAATCGGTGCTGATGACAGGCGAACTGCGTGGGCAAGAAGATGATCAGCGTCTGTGCTACAATTTGCCCCGGGAACATGTTTCCTGACATGCTTTGCTGACTTACGGGTGTACGGCCGTGGCGAAGGGGAGCTGTCAATGTGAGATGCGCTCTGGGAGGATTTCGGACGCCGAACTGGGATGGAGTGGTTGGGGGGATTTCTGGGCGGGAGAGCGACGAAAGCAGCGCTGGAGTGCAGCTTGCGAAAGACGAGGCCGGCGCGGAACGGCTGACGGCGCTATTATAGCTCGGGAGGAAGGCGAGGAATAAGGAATGATGGGATGGTTTTGAGCCTGAGCCTCAGATGTAGGTCCGGGTTTCTTTTGGAGGGATATTATTTGAGATTCGGGGGGTGAACAAGGCAGCCTTTCAGCTCGCCGATAAGGCGTTTTCTGGAAAAAAGGGATATCTATATTTCACTCTACCCTCAAGGTTGCTGCAGCACGGACACCGGGGAGACGG
Organism: Diaporthe velutina; assembly: GCA_038088505.1. Lineage (NCBI taxonomy): Eukaryota > Fungi > Ascomycota > Sordariomycetes > Diaporthales > Diaporthaceae > Diaporthe > Diaporthe velutina. The sequence continues at coordinate 284,003 of JBBWSJ010000009.1, read as the reverse complement.
AGATTGGCAATGAATGGAGATTTCGGATTCTAGGCTTCTGGAGTCAGGGCCCTCGAGAACTGGACCTCCGGAGCAACAATGCCCGAGGCAGTCGGCACTTTGCTACATGCTCGTGGTGCTGCTGCTGCTGCTGCTGCGCGTGGCTGGACGAGTGAGCGAATGAGGGAGGGAGGAGCTGCTGCTGCTACTGCTGCTGCTACTGCTGATGCTTTTGCTTGCCTGTCTCACTTGCAGTTGCGGCGAGGCCGGCCTTTGTGGCCTCGTAAGGCTGAGCCTCAGCCTGCGGTGTGTGGCCGGCAGGGTCGAGGCTTGGGCGGCCTTTGAGGCTCGTCCTCCTTGCGGTGGGTGGGTGATCAAAGAGAGCAATGTGAAACCAAAAGCGGAGATGCACCGACGGCTGGCGTCTGTTTCCTTTGAGGCTCAAGGCAAAGATGCGCGCTTGCTTACACTGGATTGTAAACCTCCAAGGTTGTTATTGTAGGCTCCTTGGCAAGGGTCGTGGGCCACAGGGCCGGTCCAGACGTCCTTCCTCAGACCAGCACGTGGAGTCTGGGAACCGACACTGCTGGTAGTCTGACTTCCAAACCTTGGCTGCGCTGATACGTCCCTGTTGTTGTGATCTGCACAGGTATGGCATGTTGGCACTGAGTCGTGTAGATGTGAAGTGTAGCTGGGAGATCTCAGTCTGGATATCGCCCAGACATAAACTTAATGAGGAGAGGCACATGCTGTAGCGCACGTATTACCTACCCCAAGAAGCAAAGCACCGTCTGGCCGGAGAAGTGCTCCCGGTAATAAAAACGGCGGGACGGGATACGGCACTTGGCTCACCTGCAGCCAGCGCTAACAGCAATTGGGCCGTGTCCCAACCCGGGAGAATCTCAAACCAGCCCGTCTGGGACGCGGGCCGGCAGCCAGCTCGAGCCAGTCCATGTTGTTTCAGGATCAGGACCACGGCCGGTGACAGCTAATAAGCCCTGGGTGAGAACGACTAATCCCCTTTTCCTCTCACAGCCTGGCCCGGCCTGGTCGAGATCAAATCAAGTCAAGCCGGGCCTGTCAATCGGGTCAAGTCTAGGCTTTGCCCATGCTATGGCATTACTGCGTAGGTACATACGGTCCTGACGGTACGGCAAGGGGCCCTTTTGGGTCGTAGGCCAACCCAACCAACCCCCTGGTCAAGGAATGCAACTGGAAACAGGAACACATCTCACATCTAAAACGTCCATCCTCAAGATGTGAGGCTCTTCTCCCATTTAGCGCGGGGATCTAAGTGCCTTTCTATACCCTTGCTCCCCTTCTCCTTTATCCCACCCAGCTCTTTCTTCTCTGCCGCCTCTCACCCACAGGTCAACGCTCAACGAGTACGGTAATTCCTCCCTTCAGTCCTGCCCTTGATTGGAGCTCGTGGTGCTGTCATACCTAGTCTATCATATTCTACTGGCTGATTGACTGGACCTGACTTGGCCGATCTCCCTCTCCAAAGTCTTTGTGTGTCCTGTGTCTCAGTCGCACGCAGCCAACACACGACCTGGGATTCGACTTGGAACACCAGAGAAGTGACTGGCCAATCAGTCACTCCAGGCCAGCCTAACCGCCGAGACTGGGCACCCAGTGATCAAGCAGCTTGGATGGGTTCCTGAGCAAGCAGCCAGCCAGCAGCGTAATACGATCACAGTAATTCCTAACGTCTATTGCTGGGCCCCCCTTTACCAGGACCCCACAGCTCCTCCTTCCCCTCCATCAGTTGATCTCCGTCCCCTGCACCCTGCAGCCTGCCGTACAGCCAGCTCTCCATTCCGCGTGTGTTGGCGGCCGTGGCGACCTCGACTGGACCTGCAGACCACTCTCCACACCACATAGACTAGCTGAGACTAGGTACATACAGCCTGCTGTGCCTACCGTACCCGGACGAACACCAACACCGTCGTGCCTCTCTCTCGCTTATTACGCACCTCACACCATCCTGCATCCTGCAACCACTCTGTTTCTTTTCTGCGACCGCCCAGTCTCCCCCCCCCGGCACTTCTCCGCCCACTCGACTACAAGGACGACGACGACAAAGACAACCCCTCGGATCAGGAACGTCGAAGCCCATCAACACGGCCCGCATACGCCCTGTCCTGACCTCTCTTTGTCCCACTGTCTTCTCCCAGCCGGCGACGTCTCCCATCCCTACCCTCCCAGCCCGACCGCAACATCCTCTCAGCTCCTTTCCGGAACACCTGCAGCCATGGCTTCAAGACCAAGTTTGAGCATGTTCACCCGCGGGCTCTCCAACCTGTCCCAGACCTCGGACCCGAGCTCGCCCAACGTCAACTCCCCCGCCGAGCAGCGGGCCGACTCCAAGCTCGGCTTCCTCAAGGCGATGCGCCCTCTGCCCACGCAGCACTACTGGAACGTCTACTTTGACCGGTGCGCCCTCCTTGACCCCTGTCCCCCTCCTGCCGCTCTACTTGAAGCTAACCTGGGTGTACATGTACAGACAGCAAAAGGAGCAGAAGAAGACCGATGATGGCCAGGAGTACCAGGCGCAGCTCGAGCAGCTCGGGTCCCAGATCGAGTCTGTCCAGGACTTCTGGCGCTATGCCAACAACACCCCCGTCGACCAGATCAAGATGCGCGAGTCCCTCTACCTGTTCAAGCAGGGCTTCAAGCCCATATGGGAGGACAGGCGCAATATTCTCGGCGGAAGTTGGACCTTCCGCGTGGGCAAGAACATCGGCCCGGATTTCTGGACCCGCGTGCAGCTTATGGCCATTGGCGAGCAGCTCCAGGCCGCCCTGGAGGAGGGTAAGCGCTCTCGAGAACACCCGCGTGAACGCTGCATGGCGGAAGACTGACCGAACATGACCAACCTAGGAGACCAAATCTGCGGTGTTGGCCTCTCCGTCCGCTTCAACTCGCACCTCATCACCATCTGGCACCGTGATTCGTCAAAACAAAAGTCCATCGACGGCCTCATCGAGTGCGTGCTCACCGACATGCCGGCGGAGCTGCGCCCCAAGGCAGACAACTACTTCTACAAGAGGCACTGCGACCACCCGGGCTTCAATCCTCCTCCGGAGCTCAAGGTGGTGCTAGACTCCCACAACGCGCGGATAGAAGCTGCCAAGGTGGCAGCTGAGAAGTATATCGCTGAGAAGACGGGCCAGTCGACGCCATCAACGGCCACGGAAGACTCCAAGGACTCGGCAGAGACAGAGAACACTGCCCCGGCGGTCGCAATTTCCGGCGCTGCGGCTGCTGAGCCCATGCAAGCATGAAATTATTGATATGTATGACGATTTCTTTGGCCTGATATTATCCATTCATTCAGCAGCCAACTTGAGGACACGGCATTTTGGATCACGAAATTGGATCTCGTCCACATTTACCAAAGTACAACAACACAAACAGGCTCATCAGGGGTATGACTGCATCTTTAAGGCGTTTTCTCGAATTATCTCAACCCACATCAAATAGCATCAACGCAACCAAAGAATATCACGAACGTAGCATACCGATAGCATAACCGCGTCAACTTCACGGTGGGTGAGTGAGTGAGCGGGCGGTTCAGGAGGGGGGAGGTCGAGCTTGGACCTGTGCGTGGAGAGTTTGGTGGGTTCGCGGGGGTCACCTCAATTGGCTTATTACTCGATCCAAGAATCAGATGAATCGAATGAGCTACATCAACCACACATAGCTGTTTCGTCTGATGTCTGAACTGCAGCATGGGTCCCTGTGAGGGTCGCTTCCCATGTCAAGGGCCTACCCCCGGCCACAAGGTGTCATCTCTTTCTGCTGTAGTATGATGACCGGCAATCGAAACAGATTCTCCGTTTGCCTTGCCCGACCCTGGCCCGAACTCGGCACTCGTAAGGTTGGCTTGGAAAGAAATACGCGTGGTCCTGCAGCAGTGTTTGAGACGGGTTGGAATAATTACGCAGACAAAGAGTGTTCCACAAAATCAGGCAGGTGAGCCCGATAAGCACCATCAAGACAAGACACCTCTGAAGCTTGGATCAGTGACAGGTATTAAACAGCAGGCCCAGCACGGCACATAATCGCACAGCGGAAAGCTAGCGAGTCGCTTCGCTGCAGGAACAGAATGGCAGGTCCAGGTTCCCATGGCTTTGCCTTCTCAGGCTGAGCCGCAGAGCCGGACCAGCACCGCAACCAAAAAACCACCTGGGCACCCAACGAGCGAGCGGGCGGGCGGGAGCTAGTATCAACCAAGGGAAAGTGCAACGCCCGGCGTGTTATTGTTCTTGCCCTCCCTTATTAGCAAAAAGCCTGCTAAAAACAGAAGAACGCGCAAGCCATGTCTGGAGCTTCCCATCTCGGGGAAATGCACATCTGCTGCATCCACCCGACAAGGAGGAGAATGTGCCCTTGTCGTGACAGTCTCGTCTGATGTTCATTTCCAAGGACGAGGCTCACTTACACTTGGCTGCCTACCCTAACCCCAGAACCCACTTCACTCGCAATGGCTACTCGGATTGATGGTAGGGGAGGACCCCAGCAGCAGCAGCCGCAGCAACGACGTCAACATCAACAGCAACACCACCACCGTCCACAACAGGACCAAGCAACCTCGAACCCAACCTGGCCATCGCTGATCGAGTCGACACGGGAGATAGATGAGCGCATTGGACGGACTCCCACATCGGCCATGGTAAGCTTGGCTCTCCCATTTCCACACCCTCCAGCCTACGATTCACAGGCAATATCATCCAAACCAATCCAATCCGCCCCCCCCCTCCCCCAAAATCCAAACCCCGTCTTCCGTAGATACAAACTAACACAAGCACGCGCGGCACCCACAGAACAAAGACGCCCACTTCACGTCCCTCCACCTGCACCGCGCGCGCGACGCCGACCTCCTCGAGGCCTTCGCCAAGGACCGCCTCCCCGCCGACGACATCTACGTGCCCGCGCACCACCAGCCGGTGAACCCGGAGGACGAGGACGACGTCGTGCCCGACCAGCACGCCGCCTTCGGCATCCAGAAGGCCACCGCGCTGCGCCGCGAGCCCGCCTGGCGCGACTTTGGCCTCGCCGAGCTCATGGCCAAGGGGCCCAACGGGAGCGCGTGGAAGGGCGCCGCCGCTGCTGGCGTGAGGGGCGGCAAGGGCGCCGGCGGGAATGCTGGGAACAAGGGCGCTGGGGCGGCTAGTCGGTTGCCTCGGTAGGTAGGCAGGGGAGGTGAGGGTGTTGTGTGTTTTGGTTTGCGTCGGTCAGAAAGGGAAATGGTCCGGACTTTCGGGCGGGAAGTCTTGTCTTGACTCTATCCCATGCGCTCAAGAGGGACGGGCCACACTGCGGGAGGCGTTCTGTTGGTCTGGGCGGTTGAATTTGCAGATCTGATACCCGCGATACCACTCGTCACAAGCGAGGGTACTCGCCCAATTGCGATAGACGAGAATTATTTCGTCTTTCTCCTCTAACCCGCCACAAATGAGGCGACCCAACGTGATGATGTCCCCGTCTTGTGCGAAGCCATTCTAAAAACACTGACCGCCAAGCCGCAAATCCTCTTTCGGGTTCCCCATATTCCCCAACGCCAGGCCATGCAAGATGTAATAACACGTAGAAGCCGTGACACAGACGCCACGGCATTGCTCGACTTCACTGAAAGCGCTTTGCCCCGTGATTTTGTCTTTCCATGTCGGCCTCACTTGGCTACCCCAAGATACGCCTCCCTCTCAAGCACCTCCCCAGCAAACTTGACCAGGAACACCGTCTTGCCAGGCCACATCTCCTGCACGGCGCCCGCAGCAGCCGCGCCCGCGGCACCATCACCGGCGCCGCCCGCGCCGTCCCCAGCGGCGGCGTTCTGACCCCCGACGCTGTGCGCGGTGACGCGTGCGGGGAAGCCGGCGCCGTCGCAGACGCCCTCGATCATCCCCGCGACGTAGGCGGCGCAGTTGAGCTGGGACATCTCGCGGGGCACGCTGACGTAGGCGTTGACGAGGGGCTCGTTGTCGATGATCATGTACTCGTCGGGCGTGTCCGGGTTGCTCGAGCGCTGGATCTGGTCGGCCTGGCGGCCGAAGAGGTGCGTCCACAGCTGGATCTTGATGAGGTGCAGCAGCGTGATGATGTCTCGGGGCCGGGCCTGCTGCCGCGGCGGCTCGCGGTAGAGGAGGAGGTCGAGGAGCTTGAGGCCTATCGGGTGGCCCTGGACGTTGAGTCTTTATGCCAAGCGTTGTTGGTTAGCTAGCTGTTGTGGTTGTCTTCGCGGGGATTGAGGAGTGGAGGGGGATGTGGGTTGAAGGGCGGAAGCTGGGAGAGGTGGGTGAGGATGTCTCGGTGGGCATACCTCTTTTCTAGATCCTGTATCCCCGTCACCCTCCGCTGCGCATAGCTGACCATCTCGGAGAACAGGTACGCGAAGCTGGACTGGCTGAGCTCCGACGTGCGCGACCGGTTCAATGGGCGGTGGTAGATCGTCTTGCCGCTCGTGGGGTATCGCAGCCCGCTGCCCGGCGGCGGCAGAGCATCTTTGCTCGCTGCTGACTTGTGCGTTGGTATGCTGGAGCTGGACATTGTGTGGGGTTGTGTGCCTTCTCTCTCTTATGTTGCGTTGTTCATGAGCGGCGCACGGTGCAGTGGTGGTCTTCAAGGTGTTGCTAGCGGAGGTGGGTTGCATGTGCTAAGTCAATGGGCAGAGCTGTGTCAGGGGTTCGGAGCCTTGTCCACCTTGTTTGGGGGGGGGGGGGTGGTTGTGGGAGGGGGTTGCTCTGGATAGCTCCGTCTAACTGACTCCCCCAACTTTGGATTGTCTTGTATCTACATCTTTGTGCTACACCTTTCAGAAGGAAAAAACAATAGCTTCTAATTACTGGAGAGGTATCTATTACGCATTTTCGGGGCGCTTGATCGGTATGCGAGGAGTATACTACACTTTATGTCGATGGCATGTCCTTAACGAACATTTCTACTGGTCCCAATCGGCAGCAGATATCAGGCTTATGACTTCAAACTCTTCTCTCATGCGGCACTGCCCACCGCTGCAGGCTGTTCCTCTGCTGCACCATTGCCTTCTTTTTGCGCCTCACCCTCTCCAATAGCAAGCTTTTCCTTGACAGCATCGGCCGCATCGTCGACGGCACTGTTGACGCCCTTCTCCGTCGCGCCCTTGAGGTACAGCTCCGACTCCCCGATGACGCTGCCGCCCTCGATCCACCTCTTCTTCTCGGACTCCTTTCTCGTCTCGCACAGCTTCAGCAGGGCCGGCCAGTAGACCGCGTGGTCGTACTCGAACTTGAGACCACCGTCGCTGAACTCGGTCCACAGCTGCTCCGCGGGCACGTACTGCTTCATGTCCTCGTTGAACTTCATCTTCTCCTTGGTGACGGGGTCCAGGAACGGCTTGATGAGCTTGAAGAACCCGTTGACCAGGAACGGCACGTTGATGATCAGCGCCTTGCCCAGCCGCTCCGGGTAGTGCGTCTGCAGGATGTTCAGTACCTCCTTGGACTGGCTCAACGGCGGCGCGGTGTAGGACCGGGTGGCGCTGGTCTTGAAGTTGATGAGCAGCGCCAGCATCTCCTGGCCCGGCGGCATGAGCTCAATGGTGCGCTCCAGCATAAAGACGAGGTGCTCGACCTGGCGGTGGCTGGGCTCAGTGTTCTGGCGGCCCGGTATCAGATACTGGCACGGGTGGCCCTCCTTGTCGTAGCCCAGAATGAGCTGCTTGCCCGTCTCGTTCTCGGGCGAGATGTGGTCCGGCGTCAGCTTCTCGTAGACTCCAAACTCACGTCTCCAGAGTAGCGTGGCTATCAGGCGCTTCTCGGAGTGCTCCTTTGTCCACTTTGTGGCGCGGAGGTAGCGGAGAAGACATTCTCTTGTGAGCCAACGCTTCTCGTCCTCTGTGAGATCCTTTGGCGCGTCTTTAGGAACAGTAACCCCGGAGTCTGGTTGGGACCAGTGCTTGACCTGGTTAAGAAGCCATTCGTACTTCTGAACCTGGTCGTCGGTGAGTTCACTGGCCGGCTTGGGCTTACTTGACTCGAGGGGATGGTCAATGGGCGTTTTCAAGACGGTGCTGTCTGCTGAGTCTGCCATTTTTAATTATGAAATTGAACTAGCTGAGAAAAAAGACAAGATAGGCACCGTGAGTTTGGCCGGCGGTCACGAAATGAGAAACGAACGAGGGCAGGGAGACGGGCAGAACGAGTGACTGACTATGTCCTGAGATTTCAGCAACACGGGCAGGGAAGTAATATGTTGCCGCAGCAGGTTGGCTATCGAGCTTCCATTAAAGGGGTGACAGGAATCGATGTGACCTGTCGGTGAATGACCCGAGCCTTGTGGAATCTCATCCCGGATCTTCGGGGCGGACCACTAAATCTCGCCTGATCTTGGGTAGCGGCTTGGCCGCAGCCAGCACACGCTATCGATAAGATCTTAGTGCTCCCAGGGGTCTGCTGTACTCTGAAGACCCCTGCTCAATTAAAGCTGTTTTCCAGAAGCGCGTCAGGACGCGTCTCCCAAATCTCATCCACTTTGGGAGGGGCTCAGAGATATCGGGCTTGCACCACAACCACGCCGACAAGCAACCAAACTCCATTTTTTCACCTGAAAAGAGAGACAGAATCCCTCAGCCAAATACAACCAGGAGACCACATGATGGCAGACCCAACGGTGTCAGAGCTCAACGAGCTCTTCGGAGCCGGGGACAAGGGCTTGGGGCAGGACGTTGTCGTCGAGATGCAGTCCATCATGAGGCTGCATAACCTGGCGCCCCAAGACCTCTTCTTCAAGTGGGAATCATACTGTATCAAAATGGACATAGAAGCCACACAGCCGTCTTATGACAAGATGAGAAGCTTCAAGCAGGACCTACAGGATGCTCTGGAGAAAAGCACCCGGACTCAGTCCCACGCCAGACCAGAAAAGCATCGAGTGGGTGCTACTCCAAGGGCGAGCGCCAAGGGTGGAGATGTATTTGGAATGTGAGTTGCGTCTGGAAGAGGAAGCATCCATCATGTATTAACAGCAACCAGGATTGATGGTCTGTTACCAAATACTCCTGCGGCACGTAAGAGCGCCATCAAGAAAAAGGAGACACCAACGTCTCGCGTCAAGTCAGAACATGCAGCAAGCTCGCCAGATCAGAGGTCGACAGCCAACCTTAAAGACCAGCTAGACTCCATGGGGGCGATGCCGTACGTCTCTGTTGTTTCCTGACCAGCCACAGTCAGCTAACTTGCATCAACAGCCCGTCGTCTTTCAATGACCGTTCGAATCCCGGCGAGGTACTTGAGGTTCTGAACAGCCAGCTCCCGGCCGCAGAAACTCCAATTGCCCCATTTGGAGAGTCTCGCGTCAAATTGACTGCCGGATCAGACCTAAAGAAGCTGGGCTACAAACCTTTAGGAATGAAATTATCGGAATCATCTGAAATTCTGGACGACCGGATAGACGACTTTTTAACTATCGTCATGGATCACCACAAGCTGGACCCGTCTGCTTTCGGCAGTGCTGCATCTCAAAGTACCACGGAGATCGTAGCAGTCGGCAGGATCGCATCAGACTCTTCAGAAGGCAAGCTCAACGCCGCCTCCCTCGTCCTCGAGACCTCAAGGAGGACGGGTGGTGGCCTGCGCGTACCCCTGAATATGGAGAAAGTTCAGAATTATCAGTTCTTCCCAGGCCAGATTGTCGCCCTGCGAGGAAGCAATACATCAGGGCACAATTTCACCGTCAAGGAGATACTTGATGTCCCTCTGCTGGGCAACGCGGCATCTACACCGGCAGCCCTGCAAGCCCATCGGGAGAAGCTTGTCGGCGGTCCCGACGCCATGGAAATGGACAGCCAACCTCTGCCACTCAATGTTTTATATGCATCCGGCCCTTATACTGCAGACGACAACCTGGATTTTGAGCCACTTCACCAGCTCTGCACTGTGGCAGCCGACACATACGCCGACGCTCTGATCCTGACAGGCCCTTTCATCGATATCGACCACCCGCTCATTGCAACAGGCGACTTCGACCTGCCAGAGGAGGCCAACATCGACCCCGACCTGGCGTCCATGGCCAGTGTGTTCAAATACATGATATCTCCCGTTCTCAACCGGCTAGTCGCTGCCAATCCCACAGTGACAGTAATCCTCATCCCCTCGACGCGAGACGTCATCGACAAGCACGTCTCGTGGCCGCAGGACTCCTTCCCGAAGAAAGACCTCGGCCTCCACAAGACGGCCGTCAAGATTGTGGGCAACCCCATGACCCTGTCCGTCAACGAGATGGTCCTCGGCGTGTCGTCGCAGGACGTGCTGTGGGACCTCAGGGGCGAGGAGTGCACGAGCCGGCCCCCGCCCGTCCCTGACCTCCTGGCCAGGCTGTCGAGGTACCTGATCGAGCAGCGCCACTACTTCCCCGTCTTCCCACCCTCGGACCGGAGCAAGTACCCCAAGACGGGCGCCGAGGAGGGCAGGCCCGTGGGGCCGATGCTGGATGTGAGCTACCTCAAGCTGGGTGAGATGGTCGGTGTTAGGCCGGACGTGCTGGTCGTGCCGAGCGCGCTGCCGCCTTTTGCGAAGGTATGTCCCTGAGCTCCATACTACAATGCCTGGATAGTTCTTGTTGAGCGAGTAACTGACTGGATCTACGCAGGTGGTTGAAAGTGTCCTTGTAATCAACCCTGGCTTCCTTTCCAAGCGTCGAGGCGCGGGCACATATGCCCGGATGACGCTGTACCCACCGTCGATATCGGACATTGAAGGCGCTGGCGAAAGCATGCTGGGACACAAGATATTTGACAGGGCGAGGGTAGAGATCACCAGGATATAGATCTGGCCATGTTGTACTTGTTAAATAATGCATGAGGTCACGCGGGAGTTATGATTTTTTGTTGTCTCAGGGCTAGAAGCCAATATCATATTATCATCGCACGCAGCGTGCTGTTGTGTCGACCGAGACAGGTCTGACGACTTTGAACTCCCAGGCAATGATGTTGTGGGCGTGCTGCCCTCGGCGCCAACTTAATAGTCTGGCTACCTTGAATCTACCCTCCTCCGCTTGTCGTCATCATGGCGCTCCCTCTCTCTGGAGTATTCTCTCTTCCTGTCTCTGTGATCATCACGGTCTCGCCTCGGCGACCTCGACCTGGATCGCCTCCGGCCCAAGGGCATTGCATTAGCCCCCTTCCCTCCGTAGTCACCGCCCTTGTCGCCCTCCCTCTCGCCGTCCCGATACTGATCCCACTCGCTCCTCTGCCGCCTGGTGTCCTCAAACCGGCCCCACGCACCCGTGTCCTCGCTCTTGAGGTCCTTGTACTTGGTAGCGCCCTTCTTGCCGAGCTTGGTCATGTCACGCATCTGCAGCGCCTGCGGCAGCAGCTCGCGGTTGCGCACGTCGTCGGCGAAGCGCGCGCCGTTGATGTCGCGCTTGTCGAGCCCCTGCGCGGCCGCCTCGTCCTGGTAGAAGGCGCCCTTGTGGAAGTACCGCTGCATGTAGCCCATCTTGCCGCGGGACTCCTTGTCCTCGCGCTGCCGCGCCACCAGCGCCTCGTCCTCGGCAGCGCGCTCCGCCTCGGTCAGGTTCTGCCGCCGCTCCTTCTCCGCGATCTCGCGCTCCTTGGCCTCGATCGCCTCGCGCGCCCGCTTCAGCCGCTTCAGCTCCCGCAGCTTCCACGCCGCGTACTCGGCCGCCGGGTCCAGGTCGTCCGTGTCGTCCACGTCCTCCTCGCCCGACCGCTCGTCGTCGTCCCAGTGCTTCTTGCCCGCCGCCTTTGCGGCGAGGTCTTTCTGGATTTGCTCCGTGACCATCTCGTCCCTCTCGGCGCGCCGCTTGGCCTCCTCCTCCTCTTCTTTCTTCGCGGGGTCCTCTTCTTGTTTCGCGCGGTTGGCTTTTGATATGAACTTGGGCCGCACCATTAATCGCCTTGGGGCTTCCTCCTCACTGCTCTCTTCCTCCGATGAGGACTCATCCTCACTGCCGCTTTCCTCTTCCTCGCCTTCCTCGCTGTCTTCGTCCTCGTCCTCGGTGACGAATCCCTCTTCTTTGGCCTTGCGCTCGATTTCGGCGCGCTTTTTCGCTGCTGCTAATTTGTTGGCCTCCTCGCTCGCCTTGGTGCTGGTGGTATTTGTGCTGATGATGCGCCCCGCGCTGGGCACTTTTGGCGGCGGCGCGATGGTGCGCTTCTTTGGGGGCTCGGGCTTGACTTCTTGTTCGGCGCCGCTATCGTCGGAGTCGGAGGAGGACGAGCCCCCCGCTGCTTTGCCGGCGAAGTGACGTCCCGGCCTGACAGGGTTCGCGGTCATGCGTTTTGGAGGCATCTTCGGAATGGTGTTTTCGTGAAGTGGATGAATGGTGAGGAAAGCGGCCGAAGCTTGAGGTTTGACATGAGTGCTATTTGCAGGGATGTGGACAAGGTCCGAGGTACCTAGGTACCTAGGTACGGAGGAACCTCCCAAAAGTCCAGGGGGTTCTGCCACTATAATCCCCCCTAATGCCGAAAGATTGGCCTTGTGGTCATGAGAACCCATTTTTTATACACTTAAAATATACTTCTTATCTAGAATTCAATATGGATCTGGGAAATGCAGCTTTATATTGTCAATTTCTGGCAATTTGAAGGCCTGAGTCACAGGGTGAAGGGTTCAATATAGTGCTTGACGGTGTCACTAGTTGGCCCGCGGTTGGAGATAGCTTCGACCTTGATGGCTGGCTTTGTCAAGCTTGACGGGCACGGCCAGACAGTAAGACTTTTGGTGCGAGGCAGCGGCTACTGGTATAATACCGGTTTGTAGATGATTGAATAGTTATTATCTAAAGCCTTGTAATTTTCGCTCGAAAATTACACTGTCTTTAAATCTATTGTCTCTTATCCCACTAGGATTATATATATTATTTCAACTTAGTAGAAAAACTTAAAGAATACAAATAGTCTATATAGTATTTAATACTACTTTCAAGCCAATATTTTAATATCATATAATTATTGCTTATTTAAATATTAATATACTTGCAGTACCTGAACCCCCCCCCCCCCCTTGGTAGATAGGTATTACCACCCTCCCTTAAGCACCATGCATGTCCCACAATTCCTTGAACATAGATCTTGAACCCAAGAGCTCACGAGGTTTTCCCACCTCGACAACCCGCCCAGAATCCATCACCACCACGACTTCGAAATCGACAATCGTGTTGAGCTGGTGCGCCACGGCGATGACGGTCCTGCCCCGGAACTCCTCCCGCACAATATCCATGATCATGTCTGCGGTGTGCTGGTCCACGCTACAAGGTGCGGTGAATGTGTCAGTCAGCTGATGTCGATATAATCGCATGCACCATGCTGGCCCTTTCATCGGCTTTTGTGACGAGAACAAGTGTGAGGCAAGGGGAAGGGGGTTGGGTCTTGACCTACCTGCTAGTCGCCTCATCAAGCAACACAACCCGACCATCCCTCATGATAGCACGTGCAAGAGCAAGCAGCTGCTTCTGCCCCAGACTGAAATTGTCCAGGTTCACCTCAGCATCCGCCCCGCCAGCAGCCTGCACAACCTCCCACACACGGCACCTCTCCAGCACCTCGCGCAGTGTCTCAGCAGAGTGCCGCCGCTCGGGATCAATGTTCCGCGCAACACTCTTGTGGAAGAAAAACGGTTCCTGCGGGATGACATTGAGCGCGGCGCGGACCGCCGAGGGCCGGATTGTGCTGGTGTCGAGGCCGTCGATGCGGACGGAGGACCCGGGGCGCAGGTCAACCATGCTGGTAAGCGCCGCGATCAGGGTGCTCTTGCCGCTGCCGGTGCGGCCGCAGACGGCGACTTTCTGGCCGCTTGGGATGTCGAGGGAGACGTCCTCCAGCGCGAGGCTCGGTTCCCTCTCAGTAGTTCCTGGGACGGCGTAGGTTGCCGTCACCGCGTCCAACTGGATACGTCCTGTCTGTGGCCAGTGCGGTGGCGGGCTCGTGTGATGCTCTAGATTCTCGGTCGGTACTTCTTTCTCGAAGGATCTTATGCGGGAAATGGCTGTGAGGGACGTCTCGAGGTTGGTGTAATTGATCACGATCATCTTCAGCTCCTGGCTGAGAGACATCAGCTGGGTCAAGGCCACACCGAGATATCCCCTGGAAGAACCCTGCAGCGACAGGGCGACGGCGACCAGTAGGATGGCAGTCACGGCGATGATCAGCTCTAGAACCAGCTGGAGCCACCTCTGCACCATGTACAACAGGTAGACCGGCCTCTGCGACGCGTCGACCAGGTCGTGATTCTTCTTGATGGCGTTGCTGGTCCAGCCAAACGAGCGGATGGTGGCAAGGCCCTGGATGGTCTCCAGGAACTGCGTGTACAAGGGACTTCTCGCCTCAAGGTCCAAGAACCTCAGCTGGCGGGATGTCCTTAGGTAGAAGCTCTGGACAAAGTACAGGCAAGCCAGCAGGAACGGATACGCGATGGCCACGTAGGGCGCAGCGACGGCGATGAAGATCATCTGTATCACTGCCACAAGACCAGCCGAGAGAGTCTCCAATAGTGACATTGGCATGTCTCCATCTATCAGAATAATATCCTGAGAGAAGCGGTTGGTCGTGATCCCTATGTCCACGGCGGAGAAGAAGGACAACGGCGCCCACACCATGGCCCTGAGGAGGACTTGGTGCAGTGATCTGCCAGCCTTGACGGCCAGAGTCGTGAGAGTGAAGCCAGAAAACAAGGCGAGTGATAATAATGCCAACCCTTGGAAGGCAGCATATACTCCCAAGTAGTATGCGTTGCTGGCGTCACTGGAGGACTCGGCCGAGGACCAATACTTGAGCCACATTGACCCGATCGTGGAGAAGACAGCCCAGCCACATGTGATGAATACGAATGTCAAGACCCGCCAGAGACCTATGTGACCCGCTAGATATTTGTATAAGGAGGCATCCCCCAACTGCCGCGTTAGGTCGTCGGGTGGCTCGGTGGTTGCCGATTCTTCCAATGGGGAAAGCCGTGGCCCTCCTTCCTTTCCAGCAACATCTTCTACATAGGAATCGTCCTTGGGGATGCCGCTAGCACTCTCGGCGCGTTTCCTAATCACCAGTGACTGGATGTAATCCGACCTGGCGCTTAAGACCGGAAAAGTTCCAGCATCGTCAACTCTGTCGCTGTTACCGAGGATGATGACATGGTCTGCACGCGGGAGCAAGCTAACGTCATGGGTGCAGAGGATCACGCTACAGCCCATTCTGCGCAACAGACCATCAGGTCCCAGAGCCTGCTCGAAGACATGCTCTTTGGTCGTCGGGTCCAGGCCCGAGAGGACGTCATCAAAGATGGCAATCCCCTTACGCGCGTAGATGGCTCTTGCTACTGCGACTCTTTGACGCTGGCCTCCACTCAGGTTCGCGCCTTTGCTGCCTACCTGGGTCGCCAACCCCTGAGGTAAAGCAGCTATGTCCCTGTCAAGGTCGACCGCGCGGATAACCGAGTCCAACCAGTTGCCGTCGAAATCGGCAAACCCAATGATGTTGTCCACCAACATGCCGCTCATAATGAACGACTCTTGGTCGCAAAATGCAACTTCTCCATTGGCCACTACGCCGAGTGCGACATCTCCAGATGAGTGTGGGAGTTCGCCGATGAGTGCTTTGGCGAGGGTGCTTTTCCCGCTCCCAACTGGACCGATGATCATAGTCAACTGATTGGCTGGTGCATCAATGTTCACTCCCGTCAATACTGGTTTCGTGGCATCCCAGGCAAATTGCCCGTTCCGCACCGTAACAGCATTTGCAGGGGAAGGTACACTGAGCTCCGTCCCTTTGCTCTCGTCTAAGGACCTGCCACTACTGGAAGATTTCTCTGCATGAGGTTCCGCCACGTTCAGGTATTCAGTCTTCTGGGGCGCATGAAGGTAGCTCTGAACACGTTTCAGACACCCTAGCGAAGCCATCAGAAGCGGTACCGCCTGAAAGAGCCACACCAGTGGCTGGGTCATCAGGTTTAGCAATGCCAGAGACGTGAATGCGGAAACTGTGTCCAGCCGTGATCCAGAGTGTTGCGCCTGCAGCACAAAGACCAAAAAGGTGAAGACAGGGGAGATGAGCAAGGGCATGAAGGAGATGGTGGCTGTGAGAACCTCGATATAACGAAAGTGTCTAGCAGAATGGAGCTCTGCGTCTCTGAGCTTCTGCAGCAAAGCAAAGACACCGTCGGAAAGCCCAAGGAGCTTGATACTCCTCATGCTAGCGATGGCCTTGGCGGTGGCGCCAACTCGCTCTTGCGTTGCCTCCATCCACGAGACCTGGGCTTTGTCGGCGTATGAGCTCATCAAGAAAGAGCCTAGACTGGAAATTGTTGCGACGACGGCGGGGGCAACACAAGCAATACCAAGCTCGCGGTAGAGGAGCCAGATAGCGATAGCTACCTGGACAGCATTTGCCCAGACTTCGTGGACATCTTTACAGCCAGCGATGATCCGCTCCATATCAGTGCTAACCAAGGAAACGGGAGCAGTCATATCGTACTGCGACGTGTCAATCCTGGTTGTCTTGTCAAAGACGGCGGCTACGAGACAACCGCGCATCTGGACAAGACACTTGTACGTCAGACGCCAGTAGATGCATGATGTTACAGCTAGGCCCAGGTACACCAGGCCATAGATGATGATGAAGCCATAACCGGTGCCACCCACAAAGGTACGGTGCCCGTCCAAGTACCGCAGGAACTCGCGTAGCAACAGCGGCTGGCAAAGTGTGAAGGCAGTTTGGACAAGACGTGGGATCACGGGCGCCAGCACTGACCACTTCAGCGTTCGCATCAGCACCCAGAGGAGGTTTTGGGAAGGAAGATTGGGAGCAGAACCGGCGCTGTCTTGCTCCTGGCCGCCCCTCCTTTGCCATCTGGCCTGAAAGGATTGCGAGAGCCGCGCAGTCCCCAGACCTTGACGAAGCGGGTCCAAATCTGTCGGCGAGAGGAGCGTCCTGCGGCCTTTGGCCAGTATACCCCGAAGCCATACCAGAAGACTCCGACTAAGCACACCAGCCGTCTCCTCGGGGCTGCGGCTCGTCCATTCCGGCGGAAGGAACTTGCCCTTCTCCACAGCCTCCAAGAAGAGAATACTTGTCTTGATGACAAGAGCGGCAGAGGACTCGGCAGGGAGGACATTGGCCGTATGGGTCTCATCAATGAGCCACAGCGTGCGGATCTGCACGGCGTCGAAGACGAGCGAAGCCAGCAGATAGACGTTGATCAGCGTCGACGGCCGCGGGGAGTAAGAGTGCTCGAGCCACGACAGGGCAGCGAGGGCCAGCACGTCAAGCAGGCTAAGCACGGCAGCGGCAAGACTAGCTCTTGTCCCGTAGGCACCCGGGCGGGTCCAGGCGACGAGGAGTGCGGTCTGGACGGCAGCGTAGCAGGCGACTGCGCCCAGCTTGCAGAGCTGGGCTGTCCTGCCGGTGGCGAGTTTCTGCTTCCGACGTCGCAGGAGTGTGAAGAGCCGGGCGGCAGAGAGCACGAGGAAGATGGATGACGGCGCCAGGGACAGGATTGTGTGCTCGAAGACCAGGGAGAAGTCAAAGTCGCCCCGGCAGCCCGTGACGGGGCGGAAGTTGGAGTCGTCGCAGCGCGAGGAGTTGGTCATTGCCATGGCTGAAGGGTTCGTGTGGTCGACATGAGCAGCGGGGAAAGACGCAGCGAGGTTGCTGCGGAATGAAACGTATCGCCCAGGAGGAAGAGATGACTTGTCGTGAGTTGTCGCGACTGCTGACTTTGCAGACGGCGCATGTTGGACTTATGCAAGCAGGGGCAGATACGGCAATCCTTCTGCAGCTTATACGGGAAGGTGACAAGCACTAGAACAGGGGATCTGAGAGACCTATCTAGGCCGGTGAACTAGTGGGGTGGGGCGGGGCGGTGGGGAGTCAGCCTGGCCAGCACCTGCCAGCTTGGGGAGTGCTTGGCTGCCACAGACTATAGCCCTCTGAGAACCCGGAGGACGAACCGCGGGTGCCCCCACTGTAGCTGATCAGCCGCTTTGCAACGGCAGGTCTAGCTAGACTAGACTACCCGAAAGTCCCTGCATGAAGAGGCGAGCGGCGCCGAAAAGTATACTCCGTACGACGTTGCCATTCTGCCGCGCAAGTACACTGTGTACACTTTTTAGGAGATGATTAGAAAGGCACTGTGTCACTGCTCTTTGTACAAAGTCATGGCTTACATGACATTTAGCAAGATGTATGCCGCGAACTCCCTCAGATTTGGGGGTTCTGGCTGGTACCCATCTCCTGAATCATCTTGACGATCCTGCGTCTTCTCAAGTTTTATCTCTGAGCCCGTGATCTCAACGCAGTACTGCATCATCAGCGGGCTCAACTTCAGGAGATGGCGTTGACGATGGAAAAGCCACAGCGGCGTCGATGTTTGGGCTTCCTCCTTCTTCTGACAACCTTACCTCTCTCTTTGTTGATTGCCGGAGGCATGATGGCTATC
Organism: Diaporthe velutina; assembly: GCA_038088505.1. Taxonomy (NCBI): domain Eukaryota; kingdom Fungi; phylum Ascomycota; class Sordariomycetes; order Diaporthales; family Diaporthaceae; genus Diaporthe; species Diaporthe velutina. The sequence continues at coordinate 265,593 of JBBWSJ010000009.1, read as the reverse complement.
TTGAGAAATGGGTCAAGACGCCCATTCGACACCGGCACTACCAGCAGCAACTACGAAGCTGAAGTAAGACCACTCCTCCAACAAGACACGAACGTGAACAAGTCACCCGCTGCAGCAAATAGAAAGGCCGAGCTGGAGCACCTATGGAACTTTGAAGTGCGTACGAAGAACCTGGCCCAAGAGATACATGACCTCGTGCTGAATAAAAATACCAGTGGTCATACTCAGGAATATCCACCTTCGCACACTTACGACACGTGAAGTGCCTAGTAGAGCCCGACGTCCCCTTCGACATCGGCATAATAGGCGCCCCATTCGACACAGCAGTCTCCTACCGCACAGGAGCCCGCTTCGGTCCAAGGGCCATCCGAGCAGCCTCAGCCCGTCAGTCACGCTCACGGGGTTTCAACCACAGGGCAGGGATCAACCCTTACAAGCAGGCCGGCCTGAGGATCGTCGACTGCGGCGATGTCCCCCTGATGCCCGTCGACAACGCCGTCGCCCTGGAGCAGATGACCGCCGCCATGACGGAGCTGGGATCGCGGCCCACCACGAGGTCCTCAAAAGCCGCACCTGAAGCCGTCCAAAAAAGAAGGCCCAGGCTGCTCACCCTGGGCGGCGACCACAGCGTGGCCCTCGGCGCCCTGCGGGCCTTGCGCGCTGTCCACGGCGAGCCCGTGGCGGTGATCCACTTCGACGCGCACCTGGACACGTGGAAGCCCCCCGCCAGCAGCGCAGACTTCCCGTGGTTCTCCGAGCCGGGCAGGTTCAACCACGGCGACGTCTTCTCGCTGGCGTGGGACGAGGGCCTCATCGACAGCAACGGGTCTTCGGTCCACGTGGGCCTGCGGACGAGGTTGTCCGGCCCGCAGGATGTTGACGAGGACAGCGCGCAGGGGTTCATGCAGATCAGCTGCGACGAGGTCGATGAGGTTGGTACCGAGGGCATTGTTGAGAAGGTGAGGAGGAGGGTTGGGGACAGGCCGGTTTACCTTAGCTTTGATATTGACGTTGTGGATCCTGGTCTGGCGCCTGGGACCGGCACGCCTGAGGTGGGCGGCTTCACTTCTAGGGAGGTCATTCGGTTGCTGAGGGGTTTGGAGGGTTTGAATGTTGTGGGCGCGGACATCGTGGAAGTCAGCCCGCCGTACGACGGGCAGGGAGAACAAACTGCGCTTGTCGCTGCGCAAGTGGCTTTTGAGATATTGTCTAACTGGGCATTGTTGGAGCAACAGAAATAGACTTTGATAAATATGTGCAATAGAAAGAATGTAGAGCCTCGATTCACTCATAAGTCCGTTTAGACCATAATAAAGCAGGTTGCTGTGGGAGTCAGTGGGCTGATGACAATCCGACTGAAAACTCTCGAAGGTATCCGTGTCCGTCGAAACCTTTAGCTTGTTGTCAGCGGCGTCTTGTTACTGGAGTCAGCAGCCCTGTATTTGACGGCCATTTTCCATTGGCTCTGACATTCATTAGGCATATTTACAGAGCACGAAGTGAAGAGAGGTTTCTAAAATGACTACAGAGAACATGAACCATGACCACCACCACTCTGCCCACTACGAGCCGTTGGGGTTGACATGAATGGTTTTGCAATCACTTACATTACATACCCTGTTCGTTTTGGAATCTAAACATTATACTACTCACAGCTCCTCAAACCAGTCCATCTGTTGGGGGTCTAACAATGGATTGTCTAGATTATGACGGATAACTACTCTCAAGGTCGAACTCCCCATGCCCAGGCCAAACAAAAGCATCCGCCGGCATGTCTGTCTTGTCATGCGGCCACACCGCCCTCACATCCCTCACGGCATGCTCCCGGTTCCACCGCCGCAGGTTATCAAAGTTCCTGCACTTCTTTGTGACACCAAACTGCGCAAACGGCTTCTCATCCGCCTCCACCCAGCGGTGCGGCACAATGTCCACGTCCGCGCTGCACGTGAGGCTCTGCAGCACCATGTGGAGGCAGTGCCGCATGTGCATCCAGTGCATCTCGTCGTGCGACGTCCCTTCTGGGAAGTAGTGGCCAGCGTGCATCTGCTTCCGCACCGCGTTGAGGCAGTGGATCTGGTGGAAGACGTCGATCTGCACGGGGAAGAGGTCTGTCTCCTCGTCTTCCCCGCCGCGGCGGTCGTGGCGTTTACGCCACGACTCGGGCGCCTTGAAGTAGTGCTCCGGTTCATAACCCGCCCGCCGCAGCGTCCCCGCGTCGACGAGGACGACCTCGTACGCCTCGGCGGCGAGGTCGTCCCACGCGGCGTCCGTCTCGGCCGAGGGCTCGCCCCTGTACACGGAAATGTTGCTCGGGGAGTATAGACGGCCGTCCGTGACGGTGGTCTGCGGGGTCAGGTCTACCTCGTCAAAGATGGGCGACCACTGGGAAGTGAGCTTGAGGGCCTCGCGGGATGAGGGAGGCGGGCAGGAGGAGGAAGTCTCCCAGCCGATCTGGACCCAGGTTATGACCAGGATCAGCAGAACGACGACGTTGATATATGTGAGCCAGTAGCTTTTGCTCTTGTGCTGGTCGATTTGGCGGAGGGACCAAATTTTCTCTGAGGTTGGCCGGCCGCAGCATTCGTGTTGGCATGGCGAGGAGGACTCGGAGTTCCGGTCGATGAAAGGCACAGAGGCCTCACAATCTTCGGTGTCAACTGGGAATGGTGCCATGAGTTTTGTGAGCTTCCAAAACCGAGAGGTGCGTATAAATTGAGTTTGGACCCGAAGTTGTATGTGTCTTCAGCGTTGTGCGGCCGGTGGACAACATGCCTAATCGGTGGCTATTTTGACGGCTCAAAGCGATGCTGAGCTGGTGGGTTCAAGTGGCGGAGGTGATAACAGTTGGAATGACCTACGCGCATATTATCGCGGGAACAGTAGCAAAGTCCGAAGACGTTTGTATACAGTATCAAATTTTTGGTCTATGGAAGTGGGTCTGGTTGCAACACAGATGGAGACCTCGTAAGAGATATGCCAGTAAGCATCCTTTCGTGTAACTCCAAGCATTGCACAAGCAATCCAGACTCTCAGACGCCATATTTGCCGCCGCCAGGGTTAAGGATCCTTCAGTCCCAGATCTTGGGCATCACCGTCCTTCTTAGTACCAAGCTTCTCAGAGACTTGCTCGATAGTCAAGCTTGATCTATCACCTTAGCATGCAAGACCCCTCTTTTTTGTAACGTGTCGTTGCATAGACTTACTGCGCCAGGAGCGACGAAAATACTCGAAGCGGATATTATTTGTCGGCTTGGGGCGGCAAGCTTCCCGCCGAAAGACAAGGAATACCTAGGACGAAGCAGCGGAGAGTCAACGAGACCATGAGGTTCCCCCTTCGAAAGAATCCGAAGGAATGAGAGGCATCAGTGATGGCAGTCGTGGTCGACTAAGGCCAACTCGGGTGGCGATTCAACCTGAGAAACCATGACGCCCGGATCTTTTGCTCAAGTGATGTCTATAAAAGGAGCACCGAGTCCGCTGCTCATCAGGACAGTTCCATAGTTCTCCATCCATCATTCTCCTTCTTCAGTATACTGCAAACTCGATTTCTTCGACTTCTAAACTCGCCACATAACACAATGAAGTACGCTTTCACCCTCGTCATGTTGGCGGCCGCCACCTACGCTGCCCCAGCTACTCAGGACTACGCCATCCGCAGCGGCCCTGAAGCCTACGCCATCCGCCGCGACGAAGATTATGCCATCCGTCGCGACGAGGACTACGCTATCCGTCGTGATGAGGCGGACTACGCTATTCGACGGGATGAGGCGGACTACACTATCCGACGGGATGAGGACTATGCTATTCGACGTGACGAAGATTATGCCATCCGCCGAGACGAGGACTATGCTATCCGGCGAGACGATGCAGACTATGCCATTCGCCGTGATGAAGACTACGCTATCCGTCGCGATGAGGACTACGCGATCCGTCGGGATGAGGCGGACTATGCTATCCGACGGGATGAGGACTATGCTATCCGTCGCGATGAGGCAGACTACGCTATCCGAAGGGATGAAGACTACGCCATTCGTCGTGATGAGTCGGACTACGCCATCCGCTCGGAGAACAAGGTTTAAAGCCACTTTCAACAGGATTTTGGGCTCTCCCGTTCCACTGATTAGCCACACATCAGGGAATGTTTCGTGATTGAGTTGTGAACGTATGAGACAAGGAGGGCCGGCTGGCAACACTGGCTGTTTCTTGACGTCTAGTACATCCAATCAATAACATGTACCTAGTATGCAGCTTAGCAGTTGAGGTACTCAGGTAGCTTGATAGTGGGACAGTCATACTGCCTGGATGGATCGCTCTGATTCAACACGGGAATCAGGGAAAGGCAGCCAATTCTAGAATGTGAATTCTTTTCAATGAACGTGATCTATGCACAATTAATAGAGGAGACTTCGACACATTGCTAATGCTCTTTTGCTTTGATCATGCTAATGGGATCTGGACTGGGCTTGAGTCTCGCATACTTGGCGGAGGGGATTTGGTAGAACACATCGCTAACATTAACTAGGATGTGAGCCCGAACTGGCGGAGAATGCATGTGGACCTAAGTACACAGGTATACAGGACACGGGTAGTTTACCTAAGTACTTAGCACTATATTACAGTTGATCTATAAATAGCCACTGCAGCTTATAGCATGTCTTTCAATTAAACTCCAATCCACTTAGAAGGTTACATTTTTAATAAAGCATATTAAATTGCTGATACAAAGAATTTGAAATAAGGCTCCATAAAAAAACTAAAATGTTGAAAAAAAAAATTAAGAAACATACAGCACCGGGTATTCGCTGGTCGTCACCGACCCAACTACTAATCCAGCGATCACAGGCTTGACTATGGGAGAGCGGACGGGATCCCGTATTTTCCTGTGTCTATGGCCGTATGTGCTTGGACTACGAAAAGTTTGTACTATATCCTGCACACGTTTCACGAAAGGCGGGGTAGCTCGACCTCGAGTCCACAGGAGACGCCCCGACGCTGGTGGTTGACACAGGTGATTAGCCGCCCATGACTACGCCGGTGGCATGTCAACTCCACACGATGGGTCTTTCGTCGTCTTCTCAACATATGGTCCTTGTTATACAAGCACATTAATTTGAGTGCCAAATATCATAGATATCAGAAATATTTGCAGATGACATGCAACCGCACCCTAATAACATTCAAGCTTCTTTTCGCCCTACCCGAAGCTCGGCATGCATGTGTCGTTTGGCTCTTGAACTGTCAGCTGTTGAGTCCGTATTTAGAATTGACAAATCATCCAGCGCAGCAGTCACGACTGGGCAAGGGCAGAGGGAGCTTAACCAAGTATATCGTCAATTTTCGCAGGCAATACCTCAGCTGTTGACAAGGGCTACCTAAAATCATGGAACGCCGCAGCAGCTGCTCTGCGAAAGAATAATTGCAAGCCATGGCTAGGCTGTAGTCTATCAGATTAATAACCATGAGCACTCCGAAACCTCAATCACTTAGAATGTGAGGGTCTGAGTGTGTCAACGGCATGTCGTCATGCAAATGCTATTACAATCAACCATGATGAGAGTTTGACGACGCCGCCACCTGACTACATCAGTGATCTTGCAGTCACATCATTGAATGCAACTCTCTGTGTGATATTGAAAAGTCCAGTGGATGTCAAATAAGGAGCTCAGTATAACCCTCTTTTGAAAACCTCCATCACCCAAGTCATTTGTGATCATGGCATTCCAGAATATTGCCCTCTTCGGCGCCGACGGTCAGATCGGCTCAAATATCTTGCATGCACTCTTGGAGTCTAACCAGCAATTCAATAGCATTCAGTGTTTCATTCCTCCTGGAAGCCAGGCACATACTGATTCTGGGATTAGCTGTGGGACATGAAAGCACGCCTGAACGAGCGAGCCGTGCTCCATCCTGCGGTAAGGCAAGGCAATATGAGCTTCACCATCATCGGCTGAGGCGACTTCTACAGCCAGGACCGCGAGCCTGTTTCGTGTCCGTGGACCCAGCGCCCGGAGGACGTATCCGAGTACGTGGTGCATGCGATTGGCGACCCAGACGCAGAGGCCGACTTCACGCACCTGGATGACTTCGCTAAGTTCCTCGTCGCCACCGTCTGCGAGCCGGAAAAGTCACGAGATCAGTACCTCAATTTTGTCAGCGACACCATCTCCCACCGGAAGATTGTGGGTTTGATGGACAAGTACACGGGCAAGCCGGTTCGCCTGGAGAACATCTCCTTGGACAAGATGCACAAAGTCATCGCGGACGGGTCCGAGGCGCCGGAGAAACTCAGGAGGCATAGTGTATTTCCCGTTGTCTTCTGGTTCCTTGTCAAAGGGACGCAGGGCCAGGGCAGATTTGTGCGCCCGAGGAGCCAGATCCACAATAGCCTCTTCCCACAGGTCAAGGTGACAGCATTTGAAGATTATTTGCAGACCAGGAGGCATGGGTGATAGTCTCTCCAAATATTAGCCTGGAGTCGAGATGAACTGGAGCCATATGGCAATTCTGAATCGCGCCATAATCAAAAAAGTAGTATTTTCCAATTGAATATCACATTTTCTACTATCAATTTTCCTCGTGACCCCGGACGGTGCTGTATTCCGCAAGGTTGGCCCAGCTCTGATCTCTTGGGCAAAGTGTGTAAGTTGTTCGTTCTTAACCCGTTTACGTGCTCGTTTAAAGCCGTAGGCGGTCCCTTCATACAATAATAAACGCTTAAAGACCCACCGTTAGATAGGTATAAAATGCTGATAACAGTAGATATATGAATTCGATAGTCTCAAGGAAAACATAGACAGCCTCGTAGAGCCGCACAGACTAGGCTAGTTAAAACTGGCGGCAAACCATCGACACAAGTAGCCCATCACTGGCTCCGGCAATCAGTCACACGGCGAGCGATCTCGCAAAAGCCTCGGATGACAAGGTACACTCCATGGATGCAGTCCCGGTTGTCTTCCCCATTTCACAGCAAAGTGTGTAAGATGTAGAATCACCGCGGAGATCCAAACATGTGCCAGTGCTTACGAAAGCAGCCCCCGAGCTCGTCCCTGATTCTGGCCACTGCGGCACCAGCAGTGAAGGTGATGGCAGTGGTGGTGAAAGCGACTGCGCCGGTGGTGCCGGCGGTGACGGAGACCCCGTCGCCGCGACACAGGCGCAGGATGAGGATGCATATTGGCCCATGCCCTCTTGGAAGCATGTGCTTGTGTGGCCCGACGGACAGGCGAGGATAGTGGTCCATGTGGTCTCTGTTGCGGCGTTCGTGGATTCCCTCGTCATCACACAGCCACACGATGTAAAGGCATGCTCTCCCATCCCGATTTGCGCGCAGGTCATGATCTGATTCGGCAGACAGGCTGAGGGGAAGGCGGTCGTCGACACTGATGATGTCGCTGCCTGTGTCGTGCTCAATCTGCTCGTGGATATCGGCACTGGTGGTGTCGCTACCTGGGTCGTGCTTGTTCCGATCGTGGGCTGCTGCGGCACAACGCAGACGCACGATGAGAATGCATGGCCCCCCATCCCGACCTGCCCGTAACTCATGGTTTGATCCGGTGGGCAGCCCGAAGCGGTGCTCGAAACCGATGGTGCCGTTGTCTGGGCCGAGCTTGTTTCGCTTGGGGGCGCTGCTTGACTGCATGTGGACACGTCCGGTGAGCCGCTGCATGCGTAGGTCGCTGACGCTGGTACGGTAGGAGCCGGTGGAGCCGGTGGAGTGTGGGTTGTGTCGAGTGCGAAGTTAGTGTTCCACGTCCACTTGCCCGAGCTGATTGGGAAGGCCTTGAACGTGTTCAACATGGCCTGCACACCGTCGAACTTGCTGATCTCGTCTGGGGAAGCCGCCAATGTCCGCAGGATTACTAGGTCGCCATCGAGGGCCCCGAAAAGCTGGGTGAGCTTGTTCGTTGGCTCTGCGTTCAGAACCAGCTGTAAACCCTTCATGTGGTCCACGAACTTTTCTGCGAGAGTGAAATTTTTGCCCGGGTTCTCCCTCCATGCGAGTTGTTCCATTAACCTCCTGTTCTTGAGTTAGTGAGGGCTTTGTGGAATGAGCGGCTTCGCGATTGGCGTACAATGTGACAACATGAGGGACACAACAAATGCTCGCGGCATATACTTACAGATTATCCCAAAGTCGCCAAAAGGTTTCCTTCACGATGTCGTCCATGTCCGGTCTGTTGAGAGCTTCGAAGCCGACCAGGGTATTTTGCAGGAACACCAGCGCTTTTGTGACTCTCTTGTATCCGGAGCCAAACGTATCTGTCGGCTTGACCCTGGCACTAGGAAGCAGATTGTTGTTGAACGAGTTAGTGAGCTTCTCCAGTTCGGCAACTGATGCCTATGGAGTTGCAAAATGAGCGACATTTCCTTCAGGAACTAACTGGTTGGGAGACTTTACCTTCGCATCCTGATTAAGCGCCGTGGACATTCCTGCCAGGCCTAAAAAGTTGGTATCTCCGCCGGGCATTTCATTAAATAAATCACCTATGCCGTTCCTGGTTCTCTGGGGGCCGAAGCCGTAGTTGTGCAAGTCAGCGCAGTTGATCTTGGGGGCCCTGTAGAGCTGGGAAAGTGTGGCCTGGAGATGGGCCTGGGGATGGGCCTGGGGATGGGCCAGGAGATGGGCCTGGAGATGGGTTTGGCTCCGGATCCTCATCCGAGGTTGGAGGATTATCGCAGTTTCCAATAGTGACAAACAGTAGGCGAATGCAGGGGAGAGAGAATTGTGGAATTCGTATATTCGGCAATTGCAGATTGAAGCGAACGTTCGGAATTGGTGGAAGGTTCCAAAGTGCAAGCCCTCCAACTACTGGTAAGACCGTGGATGAGCCGTCTTGTCGTGTCGTCGTGATCCAAGTGAACACAGTCGTGTCAAACCCAGACAGAGATTGGGCGCCAAACCCTGGAGGCAAAGTTGTCATGGTTGAAGTTTCCGGAGGCGGTGTTGGAATTGAGTTCGGTGGAGGCAAAGACGGGACTGCTGGAGGGGGAATCGAAGTCGTATGTCTTCGCCTAAAGTTAGTAATTGTATCAGGAAGATGGTTCACGGCCAGCGGGCCAAGCGAAGGCAGCGGGGCGCATTCCAACACAGTACCTATGCTATCACACGACAGCCATAATAGACTCTGGGAGAAAAGGCCAACTGCGGAAGACTCCCACAAAGGTGTATTTGAGAAGAAGCACTTGAGGTGGCGCCAAGGTGAGACATTCGACAGGCAAGTGGTTCACAAGAAGTTCCAAGTTGCCTCCATTACTAGAGTTCTCACCGAACGAGCTTACATCGGTTGAAAGCGACACTGATGGCGTGGTGACTGTGGAGAAGGTCACTACAGGGAGATTGGAGGTTACTGTCATGGTAACTTGAGGCTGGCTCCATAGCGTGGAGTTGAGAACTGGACTCGCAGACGTGGACAGGTTGAACGAAAGCCAGCTGGCTGCTCCAGTGCCTACCAAAGACAACGTTGAATTCATGGCAAGGAATTGAGCTCTTGTAAGCGTGGGAAATGATATGGTATGATGTTCAAGTTGTGAAACAATTTGGGTTGGATTATACACTCAAGTGGGAGATGTGCGCGTCCGGGCCATCAGGCAATTATACCACTGAGATTCGAGTCACGGGGGTTCCGTACCAAGTACACATCGACACATTCACAAGACTCTGAGATTATGTCTAAAGTTATCGTTGGCTGGAATCCTGGGTCTAGATGCCGAAGCAGCAGTCATCCTGCTGCTACCAAAGTACGAAAGACGTGGTCCCTGCACAACATCGCTACACCTCAGCTCGCTTGTGACCGTAACTATTTTGCAAGTGTGCCGGCGTTGGACAACAAGATATTGTACACGTCATCCCTGGTGACCCATCACAGCGCGCGTAACTCCTCCTCATCGAGCGGCTCCCCATCACCGCCCCAATACACTGGTACCTCTGCGAGATCTCGAATAACTTCACACTTGTCAATCCAGCGCTCTTCTGGGGTTAGCTCCCACTGCACACTCCTATCACCTATGTGCATCTCCTCCACCAACTTCCAAACCCGTCGTCGGCCTTCTAACCCGGGTGGTACGTGGGTCAGAACGCCCCGGAAAATCTCATAGTCGGAGTCAGCGTGCTCTCCAATGCAGTCGGGGATTCTAGGTCCCTGTGAAAGTTGCCTAAATAGAAGCTCCCAGTCCATATGCAACCCGGGGTCCGTCTGACGGATAAGCTCAAAATCGAGATCCCATAACCACCCCATACACAGCATGTTTCTGTTGAACAGAGCCTTCCAAAAACCGGGGCCCAGCAGTCTGGTGCATTTGAGAGGCCACTGCTGATCTTGAACAAGATATTCGTATATGAGGAGTTTCAGGTCATCTGGCAATGTGCGGAGACGTTTCCTCAAAGTCGAATTCTTCTTTGTATCCTCGGGCGAGATCCGTCTCTCGAGGTTCTTCAGAAGCGTATCGGTCATCGAGGGGATGTTTAGCGGATCGTATATCAGATAGTGATCCTTGTTGAGAGGTTCGTACGGATTATACGTCCCATGATCCCTCTTCCAGAAACCCTCATCGAGAAATTCTTTGCTGAAGTAGCCTCTCTCTATGCCCTGAGTATTTTGGAACCCAATCATCTTTATATACGCCCTCTCATTGGGCAAAGATAACACGTTATTTTCGTGGTTGTCTGGGTATCGCCGTAGACATTGCTCCCACTTGACCTGAAAGCGGTGGCGAAGAACGCGGAACAAAGCCCGTAGTCGAGTTGGCGATGTTTCATCCCATCTCGGTGACCGCAGGGCAATACTAAAGCACGCTCTATGTATTGGTAGGTACACGACGTTCTTGCCATCGGGTCCTCCATTTTGAGGATTGACGTCGGCGGCGTAGGCAAAGCAAGGGCCTTTACCGTCACGGCCGAGATAGTAGCCGCTCCCTTTGACATCGCTGCACTCCCACGCGAGCCGAGCTGAAAAGACGGCTGGATCCTGGCAACTCGCAGGGTATTTCCGATAGGTCTGTACATACTCGTACTCCCGCGATAAGTCCCCAACCATGAGAGCCTCGTTAGCCCAACCCCCATTCGGAGCATATTTATCTGTGATATGAAGCCCACAGATAGCGCAGCGCGTATACGCGCAATCGTCATAGTCATCATGATCATGGCACATGACGGCCGTACTAATGTAAAAGTCGCGGTCACAGGTGCGCCAGAAAGGCAATGGTACCTCGTTGAGGTCGATGAGCGCATCGGGAGAAGCCGCATCGTATGCCATGTCGAAAGGCGAATCAATGTCTGGGCAACAAGGATGAGGGAATGAGGTTTTGAAAGTCGGCCTAGAATCTTGTTCTAAAAGTGAATGCTGCGGGGAAAAACTACTGATATTTATTCATTGCCACAAAGTTAAATATGAGTCAAGGCTACCTAGGTTGGAGCTTCATGACTGTAGTTCAATTACAGCTAGTTCCGATAGCGTTGAAATGGATCGTTCCTTGGACAACAGACAACATTGAAGACCATATGACCACCAAACACATGCATTAGGTACGAGAGTACTTTGAGTCGGTAGTATGTGCTGAGCAGATGGCGCTGGAGCCAGTCCGAGGCGCGTACTCTTTTAGCCCGGCACACTTCACGTCAAATTGGCCATGTTCTGACGGTCACGTGGTTCCTAATAAGCTCATCAGACAGTCCTAAGTGCAAGTCCAACCTTCATCACCACAAGATAGCGACTGAAATTGGCATGAGGTGGGTCAGAGTCACCTCAGAGGTTGGAAATTGCAATGTCGCGTGCGTCATATCCTGGTCAAAATCGTAGGATCTTGCTCCTGTCACCGTAATCCCGTATGATACAGACCCTGTCCTCTGTTGCAGACGAAGCCGACTTCCGTTTTACAGTTGGACCAGACGTCCTTATCATCACTCGTGTGATTTCCGAGGCTGTATTGCAATGTTGCGAGTAACACATTACAGCAGTGCGCACGTAGGCAGCACGGAAGAATTTGGTTCTTGTGAGACGTGTCTTCATTACGTGGCGCACCCGGCAAATATTAGTCAATACAAAGGTTGCTAGATTTTGAGATCTGTGCCGTGTTAGCAGAAGGCAGATGTGACAGCAAGACGACTTCTGTAACCTACCGCCTCATTCGTCGCCCCATTGATCGCCATTGTGTGCGTCCGTTTGGTAACGAATATCCCGATCAAGGTGTGAACCGAGATTACACTAGATTAACACCCGAATCCAGGTCAGACAATCACAAAGGGCGACACGATCAACTGCAATAATCTTACCGGGCACCAGGAAGATTTTACGACCTGTAAGACCTGTCTTGATCGGTGTTCCAGTGAATCGAGCTCAAGCATTGACTGCTTGTCCAACCGAGTGTGTGACTTCGGTCAAGGCAGCAAGTGACAGGGAATACTTGCTCTCGGAGTTGATCAGTATAGTTCTAGCCGTCGAACTCTAGACTGAGGAGTATTGCTATGTTACAGGTTGCGCTGTTGTCCACAAACATCAGAACCGCAACAGAGTCACTCGACGAGCAACTGGACAACTTCCACGGAGACCGCGCGGCTGAGCACAGGCTTGCAAAAGTTAGTCACGACAGCAGAGATAACTACCACTCGAGCGGTACGCCGTGATGGGGTCCTTGACATTGCTAACATTGACCGCTGGCGACCAAACATGCATATGATAGGAGCCTGTGAGTTTCATGACCGGTGACCAGCAGACTATTATCCTTTGCATGAATTCGTCGCATCTGAAGACGGGGCGGATCTCACATGATAGCTCTGGATTGATCAAGGTAGTTGGATGCAATTGATCCAATTACTTACCAGTGCATCCAGCTTCCCAGCAATCTAGCGCTCTCCTAGAATGACTGCCTTATCATGAACATGTTGGCAACCTTATGTAGGCTACAATAAAAATGCTGACAATGTCAAGCCGTCACTACAACTACTGTTGCGGATCAAGGACATTGCGGCGGCTTCACGAGGCTGTCTATGTTTTCAAGATCTATTGTTATCGGCATTGTATACCTATCTAACGCTGGGTATTTGAGTGTTTACTGCTGTATGAAGGGACCGCCTACGGCTTTAAAAGAGCACGTATACAGACCAAGAACGAAACCACCCACACCCCCAAGGACACTGCGGCCGGAACGTTCCATTGTGTGTAATCATTGGATAACCCCAATTTTGGCAGCGACGTCTATGGCAGCTATCTGGGGAACAGATAAAATATAAAGACAATCCGTTCATTTGGCTGGTTCTGCAGAGGGAAGAAAGAAAGGAAGCTATCTACAGCCTCACTGGCGTTGGGTTAAGTATGTGACTGCAAGGTTGCCAGCCAAGAGCCAGCCTAAGCGTGTGCACGAGCCCCACGGGTGCCTGCCACAATACCCGTCAATGCTATACATTGCAGGGTGGCTCTCGTCTGTATGCACTGGTCTCAATAAATGCTTTGTGCAAATGAAACTGACGGAGTAAATCTAGCTACTGCCTACCCTGCTCATGATTTTGGGCGACCCAGCGCGACTCCGACTGCTTCTCTAGCAGTCTACTTAGGCTTCTTAACTTGGGCCAAGATAAATAATATATTCAAGCAATCTTTGTCACTGATGAAGTGGGCGACGGGGCATCAAGCATCGGTTTGCATGATCTTCTTTGTTGTTCTGTTTAGGCTTGGAGGGCGCCCGAGGGCGTTGCCAGCTAGCTAAATACCCAAATGGGATGTAGCTTCCTGAGAATCTTTCTACTCATGCAGATAGTAATGATTAATATAGTTAAAAATCTACTCAAGAAACATGCATTAATGAAAAGGAACTACTATGAGTTTAATTACCGCTAATATTTAAATAAAACTTTAGGAGGTGTTTTCCTATAGAATAGAAATACCATTATATTTAGTCTCCTTACCTTGGCGAGGAGTAGATATGCCTAAGTCAGCTCAGGTGCTTCCAGCCTTATTGTATTCGTGCCTCTGTCGGCTATTATGGCCGGTCTGCCCAAATCAGCTCATGTGACAGCCTGCATATCTAATGGAGTATGTGTATGCAGTCAGCTTCCATACTTCTGTGCGCGGTGATGTGGCGATTGGCTACTCTAGAATATTTTGGGGGCGGCCTGGCGGCGCAGCGCAGTCGGATATATGAATTGGCACAACCGTCTTCGTCAAGTTTGGTCAGCCTGAGAAACAGAAATACCGGTTGAGCACTACCTATCTTGCAGGGTGGTCTGATTAGCTCGTACGGCTGGCTCCATTAATAAGGCAAAAATGTCATTCCGACATTAATATCCACCCCTCCGCCCTTCAATCCCGGACTAACCTCCCCCAAAGGTTTCTTCGTCCGCTGTGAACTCTCTGGGATCCATTAGTGATTCAATTCTTTGTTCTACCCCCAGTACTATCTGTTCCTGAGGTATACGCCGGTTTAAAGCAGTGACTATGAGTGAGTACGACCCAACGAAGATCCCTCTCGCGATTGCACCTCCGGGGCAGAGCAACGACGTGACCGAAGGACCATCCCAGGCTTGGATGCCCCGTCTAGCTATTTATACTACACTACCTGTCGCAGTCGGGTTCGTCGCAATGCGGATCTATGCGAGATTGAAGCTGAGGATCGCTTTTGGCTGGGACGATGGTGAGGTGTTTGCCCAATTCCTGCCTCACTGTGGGCACCCTGTGTTGATTGTTCTCAGGTCTATGCATTGCAGCCATAGTTAGTGGACATTCTCAGTCAGGATGAGGCCTTCCACACATGGCCATACTAACCACAGTGGGTAGTGCGCCAGCGCTGGGTTTTGTGGTGTAACGCTGGCAGTCGGTGAGATCTCTAGACCATGAGCTTTGTTACCTTATCAATCGTTAATCCAATTGCAGTTATTGATGATGTGAACGGACGTCACAGTTGGAATATACCCCTCAGTACAATTACTGATGCGGCCATGCAGGTGAAGTCATACCTTGTCCCTTGAAACCGACAAACTATGGTGCCAGAAAAGTCTTCCTATTACCGTGGACATCAATGGACTTGGGAATCAGTCCTGGCTAATTTATCCCACAGCAAGCATGCGCGCTGACAGCGTCGTATTGTTTTGCTGCTGCACTAGTGAAGACCTCTCTCTGTTGCTTTTTCCGGCGCATCTTTTCCCCTTCCTTACGCAGCAGGATCATGATATGGACTGGCATCATGTTCACCACCGTCGCCTATGCCGCTTTCTTCACAGCATGGATAGTGAGCACCGTACCACACGCAGGCGAGAAAGGGTGGACTAGTCGCGAACTCTCCTTGAGAATGAGTCGGTCAACCCCAAAGATCATCCTTGGACTGGGTGTCATAGGCACTTTCACCGACTTCTACATCATCGCGATTCCTCTGACGGCTATCTCGACCCTGTACATGTCGTTTGCACGAAAGATTGGCGTTTTGGCACTATTCGCCACGGGGTTTCTGTATGCGTCCCTTCAGATTTCTCCTTGTGCGATTATGCTCGACAGTGCTGACACTGGGATTCAATCATCACAGAGTGTGTGGTTTCTCGGTCGCCGTGATGGTTGCGCGAATCGATAATTACCTGAAATCGATTGTATATCACACACCCGATCCTAGCTGGCTATCAGCACCATCATATGCACTAGCGTACGTGGCACTTGAGGTCTCCTTGACCAGCTTCTCATAATTGCTTTTTGCTCTAACGTCGGGTTTGTCCAGTGTTGCGGAAATCAACATCGGCATTGTCTGTGCCTGTGTACCAGTTGCATTTCCTTTGTTAAAGAGCATATCCAACAAGTCCAGTTTCAAGTGGCATTCCTGGAGGCAATACCTCCTCAAATCTAGGCCAACCTCGATATCTCCGCAGCAGCCCACGGGGCCAATAGAGAGCGCATTACCGAACCAGCTTGGGCTCCCAGGAGTACCTAAGGGCAACCTCAGCACCCTGGGTACATTTCTAAAGGGGCCGCGACACGGCACCCAAGACCCCTTCGAAGCAAAGACGTCACAGCAGACCATCACTGTAACGAGAGCTACTGATATTGAGATGACGCTTTACTCTGAGTTACGAACCATTGATACGGACAACATGTACCACGCTCACTTATATCAGCAAGGTTTACACACAAATTCTGTGGGTAGCTACGCGAGTGCAAGTCGGCCATAGTGCTCTTTGATCGCAGCAGAAATTTCGAAGGTCGACAAGGTTGACAGAGCCTCTAGGATCCGTGAGTCGATGAGTCCAAGCTCTTGCGGCTTTCGATGGCATCAATAGCCTCGCTGCTCTCTCAATGACTATAGACCCGACTGGGGCAACTGTGGTTGATATTCAAGCTACAGGCAATGCTGTGTTTCTTGGTCAAACACTCGTCCACGAAAGCCATACGCAGCCATCACAACACATATGCACCGGATACTACCAAAGCAAGGGATGATGACAATGCAGGTGGAGGAATGACCTCTACATTTTGGGCTGATAGCTGTCTCGGTAGCCTCGCCGAGAACACAAATTGTACACCGGAGGATCTCTTGTAGACCCTGCGCCGAAAGACTGTCGTCGGAGCATACAGAAGGTTGAATGGATAAAGCACGTAGAGATATGATCCATACTGATTTGGGATAATGCCTCAAGGAGCGATCAGTTGACCTTAATTATTGATAGTTTGCTGAAGGCCAAACCACGCGTTTTCTGAGGTCAGCAACCAAGAAGAAAACCACTGAGCAAAGGCAAATCTCTTTTCAATTTGTTTTGCCCGGGGGGGGGGGGGGTTCCTCCTTGTACGGTCTCATTTCTCTTGATCAAAGTCATAAGCGTTACCGAATTCCCTTTGCAAGTAAGACCAGAGGACCTGTTCATTCTTGACCCAGTCCACGGGAATTTCCAACTGCGACTCCAACCCAGCCAGCAAGCCCCTCACATCCTCCCCAAACTCCAACCTCATCGGGTTGCGATACCACGGCGCAAAGTGAATCATAGCAAGCATTATGCGCACCTCGTCGCTCATGTTGGGCATCCCGGCATGCCAGAGCCTCAGGTCCCTCACCACGATGCTCCCCTTCTTGACATTAGGCTGCGACGGGCCCCTCACACCGCGCCTCTTAGCCAGGAGGTTTTCCTTGATCCGCCCGCTCGCACGCTCGCCGTGCTTGCCCTCCTGGCTCGAGACGTCGGTGGCGTGGGTGCCGAGCCACAGCTCCGTGGACCCGTTCTCGGGCGTCATGGTCACGAGGGGGATGTTGACGACCAGCGCGAAGGGGTGCGAGGGGTGGTCGAAGTCGGCGTCGGAGTGGACGGGCTGACGCTGGGGTGGGGCACCGGGGAGGGGTGGCATGGCGGCGTTGGCGGAGCAGAAGGTCCATTTTGGACGGGGGCCGAGGACTGACGATGTGATTTGGGTTGCGATGGGGTCTGTCAACGTTGCGCTGATCAACACTATTGCTTCCATGGACCGATGGCGTTAGAAGGGTAACTGACTTGTGAAGATGGATTTGTAAAAGTACCCAGCTACGGGCGGAGGGTCTTGCTGTATATTTCCCTGATTGTAGTTGAATGGCCCTTTTTCGCCGAGGGATTGTAGGTATCGCGCATCCTTGACCATCTTCTCGTTGAGAGCATCCAAGTCCTTGTCGGGTACGACATCCTCGACGACTACAAGCCCATCTGCGTGCAAATTCCGGACAGCGAGCTCAAGATTGCGCGGCGCAAGGGTTTTGTTGCGCACCTCGGCCTCTGAAGGGCGAATGACGAACGGGTGAGTTGGTTGCGGTTGGCGTATAAGTGACGCCAGGCCCCTGCGGCTGCAGCACGGAGAGACAACTGCTCGCTGGCGACCCTCAGACAGCAAGTTGAGGGCTTGTGCGATTGATCTCATGGTGCCTGAATAAGAGTGCCTGCTGCTCAAACATCATGGGATTCCGTGTCTTCCCCATGCGTTTATGTACTTGGAGTTAGTTATAGATGCGAAGTTGTGCCAATCCCGAGCTCGGGTTTGCCTAACACCTAAGCCTTCAATTCCGAGCTCGGGATACGTTTCCCCTCTGGGCCTATCCATCTGATCCCTGAGGGTTCCCCAGATGCCCCGCAAGTGCCTTATTAACCTGACTGTCATTCGCTATTTTCTGGGGAAGCTGCTGAAAACGGTTCGCTCCATGCAACTTGAAGATCTGAGATGAGCCGTTGGACCGGCCAACCGACGGATCGCTTACACGCTACCAGACGACGGATGACCTCTTGCTGCGAGCCTTCGTCACGGATGAATCTTGCACCTGGGACCCATGTTGGTCTCCTGTCGCTAGCGAGAAACTGAGTTACTTACAGAATGCAATTGGGCCAAACGAATTGACCAGGACTGGAGGTGTGTTTGCTGTGAAAGCAATTCCGCAAAGGTCGAGTCCGCACTTTTCTAAAATTTTCGTTCTCGTATCCCTAACCTCCTGTTTGTCGTTTCGCAATGTTTTCAGCAGGACAATATTCTCTGGCGTTGCTTGAGTGCAAAGCATGGCCACACAGACCAGCTCGTAATGAAGGGCAGATGCTAAAATCCTTCAGCTCTTGGTCTTCGTCTATGGCGAAACTTCAACCTACCATGACATTCTCTGAGCGTTCTTATGGACGGAAGAGAAAGACCAAGGCCTCGATCCTCTCGCGAGTATGGTCTGAACCGAGGCGGAAGAATTGAACACCAACCGCGAAGCATATCAAAGAGAACAACCCAAACCTCTTTCTTATCGCGCCCGAGAAACATGCATTGATGATGCGGCCAAGAATGAGCGACAAAGTGTTCAGGTAGCTGTGATCGGTATCATGTTGGCTCGGCAAGGGCATCTGATCTAGATCAATCTTAAGAGGACATTGCTGAAACAAGCTGAAGGTGATATCCTCACGGAGGTAGTTCCAAAATCCTGCAGTCCGGAAGCCGGTTCCTAGGCAGTCTACCAGGGGATTTCGATAGGCCACCAATGAGTAGGCACCCCGAAGGTGCCTATTTGGGTCAACCTCCTCTACACGAGGTCAGCTTCGTTCCGATCGTTTGAAGCTAGGCGTACCACTGAGAATCTCATACGAGCGAAGAAGACAGACAGAAGCGAGCGCTAATCCTCGCGTGTTTGCCTCGCCATCCTCTTCGTCTTTGAGCTCGATCAAGATACGGACGCAGTGACCGTGATAGAACTCAGCTGCCTCCTTTGCCGAAGGTGCAGTCGTCTGGCTGATGTGTACTGCAGAGAGAGCCAGAATCGCAGCAAAAGGTAGCGGGTTGTCCAAGGCGATCTCGGGCAGTTTCGTCCCAAATAAGAGAGAACTGTCGCTGAGGTCATACCACGGCGCAATGTCAGTGATATAATCTGCCATGTGTTAATCATCTCCTATGAGTCTTGTAATGATGTACCCCGGAACGTTCCAACGCCCGACAATGGAGAAATTATGATATGAAAAGACTTATACAAACGGTGAAAATAGCGCGCGACTGAAGTATTCAAAAGGGCGTCTCGTGGCTTTTCTGGAGTTGGAAACGGTCCGGAGGCCCAGGCTCCTGGAAAGTTGTTCATTTAGTTAGCCAGCTGCATATTCAGTTTTTCAAGTTACTGACCTGTCTGTTCACCTTCGTTTTCATCTTCCGTGCTCTTGTTGTGAAACTGTGGGGCTCTGCTGCGGTCGCAGTATCGATTTCCCTTACTGCATCGCTGGCAAATCGGAACTGCTTCGTCGCCTAGCCTCGTGTTAGCATGTCGCTAATGTTACGGATCCATAATAAGCTTACACTTGACCTTTCGTACTCGACATGTGTTGCTGGATTCTCGGACAAGGCTTGTTAGCATGAGCGACCACGGGACAACTGCGTGCCGGGGAGGGGGGGCTGACCATGCTGTCTCAATGTCAGTATCATTCATTCATCCTTTCTCTCGTCATCAAGCGAGGCCGTATGTCTCACCTGTTGGATTGAAAATACGAGGCATTGTGGCCGTGTGCTGACGGTTGATCAGCGACCATGCATAGAGCCGTGTTGAAATGCGAGATCCCTGATGGCGGCCGCGATGAAGCGCGTCAGGATTCTGCAGCAGATGGAAATTGACTGGAAATAGCAGCTAATGACGACAGATTTGGCTGTCCGGATGGTCGGCACTCTCAACCCGATCCCATGGAAACTTTCGGCAGCCGGTAGGCAGGCTCAAAGCGTGCCCCGGCACTCGCATGTCCCCTAAGCACTAACAGCCAAGCCTTGAAGATCAGCGGGAGCTAGGCTCTCCCAGCCCTAGACGCGGAACGCGGCATGCCAGACAAACAGTGGCTTGAAGGATACGAGGTGAACAGCCTCAAAGAATTCGAGTGATCTCACATTGGCACATCGAGTATCTGGAGGAACGTTGCATTTAGAAGCTGTTGTTGTGGAAGGGCTATACATCTATATAAGATGGAGAATATTGCGGTAGAAGACTTTGTTTTGTCTTCATCGAACCGACTCATACAAATACATCAGGCTCGTCAACAATTTGTTACCAACCCTACTACTTTATTTCTGACACTACTAAAGCAACTTCAAAATGATCATGCAAACCCTCTCCAAGGCAATTATTCTCGCCGCTGCCGCGAACGCCGCCAGTGTCCCCGTCAGGAGCACCTCTACCCCTGACGCCTTCCGTCTGTCTGCCAACGTTATCGGCCTCGACCTGAATCCCTCCCTTCAGGGCCAAGAACTTGCATATGTGTCCAACGCCGACTGTCAGGCCGTCATTACCTTCGCGCCCGCCGGCCAGGGCACTATCTTCTACACAACTGGCGAGATGGTTGGCGTCAACCACTTCTCCGATGACTCCTCTGCCGGCGCTGGAATGATCGTCACTCCTGGAGGCACAGCAACGGTGCCGAGCTCGAATGTCGTGGAGCTGCAGTGCTCGGCCAGCACCACCGGTGTCTCAGTCGCTTCCGCTGGACTTCAGTACAACGGTGGATCGTGGATGGCCTGCCCGAGAGACGGCGCCGTGGTCTTGAGTTTCAAACAGGCTGGGCAGAGGACCCTTGCTTCTTGCGGAGATGTACAGCTTCTTCCAATCTACTGAGAAGTATAAGGAACTAGTAATTTGAGTAGCATGGAAAGAAGACTTGCATGTGGAGGACTCAAAATTCTAGGACTGAGCCAGAAACCCCGTACAGCACCTCACCCACTATCCAAGAGATCACCACATCCCCACGGGATCTTTCTCAAAATCCAGAAATGAGGGCTCATTAACCACAGCCTAGCGCGTGCTTATAATAATGTAATTGAGATAAAGTCTAGAGAATTCTCTGTCTCGATCGTGTAATTCAATCTCGAAGCCTGCGTGAAGACAGTCTATCTGCCCTATTGCTATTCATGAAGTATAGCTTCCATAGACACGAACAGGGCGGCAGAGTTAATGTGTTTTTCGAGTCCTCTTCTACTGGTATAGGAAGATATAATAATCCACCCCTATGATTATATTATAATATGTAACCTAACTAACAGCTTGAGTTTAAAAGGGTTGGGGGGAGGCTATTTAAGTGTTGGGTGGTGTGTGTGTACTGGGGGTATATGTGTTCTTGCACTATCTGTTTGTTGCCTTGCACCATCCGTTTTTTGCCTTGCAAATATCCGTTCTCAGAAAATTAGCTTCCGGTAGTAAGCAAAGGTCGCCGCACGTGGATGTACAGTATGTAATTGAAGTTTCTTGACTGCTGCAGCCCTGGACAGATTGGCGGTGCCCAATTCATTTGTCTGCCATTACAGGTTAAGGCGCTTATCAGTTCTTTAGTACAGGATTGGATCTTTTTGTTGTGACATGGACATCCAGGAGTATGTCAAATCAAGTGAGGAGACGACAGAGATGTGAAGACGGGAACATTCATCGCGATTGCTTCGGACACGAACTGGCGATGAGGGGAAGCTGATTCATCGACGAGGGGGAATGGAACTGTGTTACCCGGATTGTCTCATCAGCCAATTATATTGGCCACGGTGGTTTGGTGTTACACAACAGAACAGTTGTCCTCTCGCGGGTTTGTGTACCATGAAGAAGCTTCTCCCATGGGTGGCACTGAACCGGAGGTAAGCAGACTGACTGCTGGGCTCACCCAAGGATATCTAAGGCATCTAGATCACTGACCAAGAAGATCGGGCGGGAATAGCTGCCTAAAGTAAAGATCGTACAATAGCGCCACACGGGGTATCTGCTGGTCATCAGAGACCCAACTATGATTGGCTCAGCGGCCAGAGAAAATGATTTCTGATTATTAGCCACTGATATGTGGTGATGCTTGCATCTATTTCATATGATGCATGCATATTGTTGGGGGAAGATGGGACCAGAAGTGCTATGGAGAGTTGTAATCTATCTCGAGGCCGTTCGTGGATCCCAGGCCCCCTCTATGTAGCTATTTTCTAAGGATTTCAGCTTACACATGATTTTCAAGTTCATATGGACCAGCTCAAGGACAAGAAGCCTCCGGATTAAAGGAGCACGGCAAGTCTTTTGGGGCCGCGTCTATGTTCTCACCAGTCAGATTGCCCAGGTTGATACTGTTGACGTCCTTTTGTGGTCGGAATCCCTCATTGTAAGGAATGCGTTCTTCGACTTGAGCCCACGTTGCATCGTTAGTACGGGGCTCTGCGAACAAACAGTAGAAATTTATGTGCTCCTGGAACATACCAAAAAAGGCCCATAGCCAGTCCTTTCTCACAACCTTGGTCATCCCACCAAGGACCATCATGTACAGCGCTGTCGTGCCCGCGCTCTTACTGAGTGTTTCATTGGTGAACAGGAATTCCGTGTTGCCCGCTTGGCTCTTGATCAGCACATGCCTCGCACGCGCCCTCGCGGCGACCGCGAGATCAAAGTAGTCCCCAGTGCTGCCAGACGCCTCCTGCTCCTCCTCCATGAGGCGCCACTGCGTATCCCACGTGGGGCGGTCGAAATCTACAACGCTGCCGAAGAATTCGTCCTTACGGGACAGGCTGCCGTCAAACTCAATCGGCCCGTTGTGTGTGTTGACTGCATCCATATCGAAAGTTATATTTTCGGGGTGCGCGGCTATGTTGGCAGGGTCGCTGATTGCGGAGTGGAAGGTCATGTTGGCGAAGAATGGTATTGACGGCGGCAGGTCGAAGGCAAATCCGCCGCGAACGGCTTCAACCAGCATATCGTACGTGATGTTGCGGCCGTCGTGTGGGAGCCAGCCGTGGTTAGCAAGAGCGTTGATGCCGGGGCAGGCGGAACGGGCTGAGGGGGAATTAGCGATAGTAACGCGAGACAGCACGAAGACACCGAATGCCATATTATTGGTGCGAATAAGTGGATAATATCAAAAACATACCGTCCCCATGACCGCGAGGTTGATAAGGCGGGAAAGTGTTTGCCAGTGGCGTTGCATAGACCTGCGTCGCAAAGGAGGCAATGCTGAAAGCAAGCGCGGAAGCTGGAACGAGAATCATGTTCGCCGATTTTTTTCAAATTGATACGCAGATTATTCAAAAATCCTAATTAGCCGATGAGATGGTAGGTAGGCTTCTTGACCAAAGAGCCAACATCGCGCATCTTTTATATAAACTCCACCACCCAGGTGAAGCGTCTACACCATGGCGCTTTGCAAAGAGGCGATGCAACAGGTGCAGATCGGAGCGCTCCGCCTCTCCCTTCAGCCATACCTGGAGCGGCGAAAAGTAAGCAGCAATATGCTCCACGTTGATTGACCGACATTGTGCGTGCGTAGCGTACCAGCGTATTGGCGTATCCGCGTATTGGCGTAACTTAAGCGCTTACTCTGCCCCGACCCGGCTGTGCTAAGCATATAGCACAGACTCTGGGACGATTAGACGTCAAATCTGACCCGACTTGAACCGAATCGAGAATACCGTAGCCGTCCCAGGGATAGCGTACCTACACCACATTCTGATTACGTCCCTGATTCCAAGAGCCCTCCGCATATATAAACACTACCTCTTCGATCCCTATTACTTACTCTGTTTCAAGCGAAGAGTTCCATTAATCCCTTCAGTCTCGCCTCATAGTATTTATTGGGGTCCTGAGTTACAAAAGGCTATTGGAAAGGTCGATGTAAAAGCCTCTGTTATTGACCGCCCTTTAGACCTTAGGCTTAGGATTGCTATCTTGTTCTCTCAGGCTTTGATCTCACCACGGCTACATGTTCTCGTCATGAAACAAAGCCAGCTGATGGGCTGGCCCTCCCCTCGATTATCTCCCCGATTGCTTATACGATACCTGTCCAGTCCTGAAGAGCAGTGGTCTGAGCAGCATTGTGCATGGGCCCAGAGAGATCAACGCCGGAGTCATACACAATCCCAAACTGATCACCAGTATCCTTGGCCGGATCGTACTCGCACCCCTTAACATCAGGCAGGATGATCTGCCAGTATAGGCTCGGAAGGCCGACCGAGTTCATGTCGGCCGTCTCGCTGGGGAAGGCCTCGCTCCGGTCGTATTTGGCCGCGTTGATGCCCCACTCCTCTAGGTAGACCAGCTTTCCACCGGCCTGCGCGACCCAGCCGTCGGCGCTGGCGGCCCAGTTTCCGGGCACTGAGGCGTACCGGTGCACAGCGATGGCATCGAGGGCCGGGCAGCTCGTCGCGGCTTCGATGAAGGTGCAGCCGTGGCTAAAGTCGCCGCCGATGCCGCCCGAGGTGATGATGATGGAGTTGTTCTGGCCAAGCTGCTCGCGCATATGCGTCGCACGGCCGCAGATCCAGCCGTGTGCGTCGCCGCCGGTGCATTCGGATAGTTTGGGCGACATAGGTTCATTCTGCGCCAAGTGGCACAAGTTAGTGATAATTCATGAGAAACCTTCACTGTACGTGATGGACAGGACGGAGAGTTCGTACCTGCAAGTTGAAGCCCATAATGGCCTCGCTCCATTCCTTCCATACTTTCCCCGATGTTGCGCCCTTGTAATTGAGAATGTGGGTCAAGCGAGCATCGTATGCTTCGAATGCTTCCTGTGACTCGTAGAAGTATCCAGAGCCCCAGGTGTTGTAGTAAACATCCCTGCAGAATCCGTATTAGTCTCCAGAACAACCGCATCGTCCAGGGAGGGGGCACAGTCCGCACTTCCGGTAGTCACCCAAAAGGGAGTTGGCATCGTGTGGCGAGATCATAGCCTTGATTCCGTGATGACTCAGCTTCACTATCACCTTGTCGAGTGCGTCCAGTGTCTCATCATTGTATTTTCCAATGGTGGACTCAAGAGGAGGCACCGTAACGGCGATACGGCTTCCCTTCTGGCAGCCTGCGGTTTGGGCATTGACCCAGACCCGCGCCACTTTTGCTCCATCCGCGGCCATTTGGCCAATGTAAGCATCCTGGTCCGAGTCCGAGAGGCCTTGCAGATAGTACAGATTAGTTCCCATCCAAGACGTGGAGTCACCGCGTCGGAGAGTAAGAGAAGTCGATGGCCGCGTGATGGCGGCCAAGAGCGCAAGGGCGAAGGCAGTCTTCATCTTGTAGTTCACAAATATCGCGTTGGAAGTTGTAGGCTTGATTGATCAGTATTCATTTGAGGCAAGTTCTGCCCTTATATATGTGATCGAATATGCGCAGAGCAGCCAACTTAGCAAGCCCTTCGACCTATGCCGTACATTCCTAGGTGAATCCCAGACGTCATGAAATGTCAATGCTTATTGTTATGACGACACAAGGCACCTTGGTTCCCCGGGGAAATTAATTCGTCATCTACCTAGGTAGGTGGGCAGGGCTAGAGATGAAAGAAGAAAGAAACAGATTGCGAGGGGCTGGAATGCAACCACTACCCAGCATGTTCTCCTTTCAGCTTGGTTTGAAATCTGATTCAGGGGCCAAATCCTAAAAGTTACTTGAGAATATACTGCGTAAGTCCCGCAGTGCTTGCAATCTCCCGCGTCTGATCCATTGAAGACCTAAGTATGTACATTGGACCTTTAGACTTGACCACAAGCCCGAGGTCTTACATAAGATACCGTGATATTCTCCCGAAGACTGATCTGTTCCATGTTTGGAGATTTATCCGCCCTCTCTCTATGTATTCGGCAAATCACAGTTTCTGAAGTAGCAGGGCTGCAAGATGCAAAGCCAGCACAACACAGTACATCCCAGATTGGTGCAGCGTCTCACTCCCGCTGCTGACTGTCTCTGTCGGTAAAGCTGACAAACTTGCGCGGCTTGAACTTGTCTCAGGGGATGTGATGCTGCTACGGGCCGTCGCGGTCTGTGTGGTTGTGGCCGGCGCCGTTGTCGAGTTAACTGCCACTGATTGGTTGTGATCAGCTTGAGGTATGGCCCCCAATTTGTTTCACAAGAGACCAACAAAATGAAATACGAGATCAAGGTTTTGTTGCCTACCAGAAGTGCCGTTGGACCCCAATGCACAATAGCTCGAGAAGACATCGGCGGCAGCCCCCACAGCAGTCGTGGTCTCAGGTAAGCACGCCGAAGCCACCTTGGTGCTGATGACCCCTGAGAAGTGCGAAGAGCTGTCGGTGCAGAAGCAGCTGTATGAGGTCGTTCTTTTCCCATCTCCACAACCATCTGCCATGTTTTTGACAACCGTTCGCAGTTGGTCCACTGCGCAAACCGGAAGTTCCGAATACGCCGGGATGCTGTCGATGAACAATCGTTGTGCTGATGACAACGCGATGAAAATGAGGGAAAGGTGATAAATCCTGTGGTAGGCCATCTCGTGCTTAGGTCGCTAGCAATGCTCAAGGTTGGTGGAAAAGACTCGATGATCGCAGTGCTCAAGCTGGTCTGTCTCGCGGCAGGGCGCCTTGGAGAAGAGGAATAGCCCGTGATATACTTGAAAAGTCCCTCCGCAGCATAGCCTGATTTAGTCGCTGCCTAGGGCTGAAAATGGCGAGCAGAACCTGATGATTGGGTTGCAAGCACGATCACAGCTGCCTCCTAAATTTGGCGGAAATGGGGGCGCTGCAAACACCCAGTCTGCCTCACCGGTCTCCAGCGCCCGGGTTCGTGTAACATGGTTCGTTTAACATGACGCATGAGGACTCGGGGCTAGGGCACAAAAGAACGAGAATGTTGTTCCGCCTCTTCAATAAAGTCGAGTCACACTGCGTACGGTAACTCACAGCTGGCAGGCTGCTGCCCACCATCTCGAATGGGCGATGCTAACTCACACGGATCTTCACCCGTGCATCCCCGGCTTCTTTCATTTACTCGTGGATATATTCGCCAATCACAGTGTCGTTTCACCTCGCAGTGCTTGAACGCGGTAGTTGTAGGCGGATACGAGGGAACACGGCGGCAACCGGTGGACCACACAAATAAATCGGGCTGGGGACCAGGAGAAGTGTTCCAGCTGAGAAGGTACCCAGGCATCGTTCCTTTGATTTTGGACGATTTCTTCAAACTTCATATGGTTGAGCCCATCCTATCCGTCCCAAACGCCTTTCCAAGCTAGCATCCTTGATACTCAGGTACAGATTCTTGCTTTGATTTTCGAACAAGATGGTTTCCGGTTCCTCTTCGTTGAACGCGCTGGCATTGAGGTGGAAAGGATTGATTACGCAAACGTTAGTTCCCTAAATATCTTTCTATCCTGGCACCCTTAATACTCGTATCGAGTTTTCTCTCGTACTTCCATTAACACGAGTTGCAGGGCCCTCTTGTTGAACGAACTGGTCTCATGGCTGAACAAGTTCCTTGTGCAAGTTTTAGTCGGCTGCCTTTTAGCATGCTGCCTGGTTGTGATACTGGCTTGGTCCAGAATCTCAGACACGGTATTCTTTTGGG
Source organism: Diaporthe velutina (assembly GCA_038088505.1). Taxonomy (NCBI): domain Eukaryota; kingdom Fungi; phylum Ascomycota; class Sordariomycetes; order Diaporthales; family Diaporthaceae; genus Diaporthe; species Diaporthe velutina. Next base: position 237,873 of record JBBWSJ010000009.1, on the reverse strand, counting down.
TTTTCTTTGGAGCTCTGGATTTGGTGATCATTATTGGGCTCTTATTGGCAAGGGGAGAAATTACCGAGATGTATAGTCATGGGACAACAGGTTGGAAGAGGAGAGTCCAGGACCGATCGCTGAGCCCAAATTTGGTCAACACGATCTTGACTGCGACCTTGACTGGAGCCATTCTTCCAGTTTTATTCTGGACAACATGGAGACCATCCTTACTTCGGGAGGTGCTTGTTCTATCAAGAGACCAGGTTGTAAGTACCAATATAAATGTGCAACGCCCTTGTTGCCAAGGCACGTCCTATCTAATGCTTAAAATAGCCGTCTACGTATTACCCTTCATTTGCAGTGTTGCAGGATGTGGACTGGACATCACAGGCAGAGCTCACGCTGGATAGCCCACCAAAGTGTTTCGTTGGTTGGATGAAGAAGGGCGTCGCCACCTGTGACGCGGTCAATTCTGGCGACAGCTGTGATTGCGGTGCCAACTGGGACAATGGCATCACGCGAACTCAATGGAGGAATACAACTTACAATAAACTCTCCTGGATCACGACGGAAAGTATGGTAAACGTGATCCCGACAACGCCGGTGCTGGCACAGGCATTTTTTAACTGTAAGTAGCCCCACTCTTGTTTGACAAAGCACACACAGAGTGCCCAATTAAGGATCTACTACACAATCACACCTGTTGACAATAATTCACTTCGTGCAGACAATACGACTAGGGCTTTTGGGGACTCGTTTCAGACGTTCTCACCCAGTCTCTGGTTAGCCATCTGGGACCCGATGCTGACTTTGGAGGAAAGTCTCACATATGGTTATACCCGCCTCCAACTCATAGACGCCTCATCCATACTGTCCATTAGCCTGGACCTTCGACGTATGGAGATGATCGACAGACCGGCTGCCTACGAGTACCAACTCACCAGCATCTCCTCCGTACCGTCAAAAAAATTGACGTGCGACCTTGGTAGTCTATCGGAACCTTACCACGGTCCATGCCACGTTACTTTGTTGATCCAATTTCCCACTTTTGAGAGAGAAGTCGTCTCTGTCCAGCGTGAGATGGTTTGGTCTGTAGGTTTCTCACCAATCCTTTGAATTACCACCACTGATCAAAAACTCAATAGGATATTGCTGCTGCTGTGGGCTCCTGGCTGTCGCTTTTTCAAGTGATAAGTTGGATCTTCTCGCTGTTGGCATTCACCAGATGAAGAAAACCTACCCATCAGAGTTGGGGTGCTATCTTTGCTCCTGAGGGTTTGAATGATGCTGAATTTCTATGTTATACTAAAGGTGGTTGTTAAGTTCCAAGGTTCATTAGCCCGAAGCTGATATGGAAACAAACTAATAAATCTTGGTTTTTTTCTATATTATACTAATTCAAATCGAGTTCTGAAACATTCCAAGCCATGACTTGGTATTGGGACTTATTCTCATTTCCCAAAATTAGTTACTCAAAGTCAATCTTTTGGTGCAGTGATTGGTGGTTCTGCCTGACTTGCAAAGTTACGGTTTGTCACCTGTTGCATACAGCAATAGTGGCCGCACAAACCTGCGCCGTTCCACTCAGTCTGGGTGCACACAATTGTCCTTTTCCACCACCAATCCTTGGATTTTCCACACCATATCCTCTACGCCTCACCTTATTAGTTACACCAAGTTCTTCCACTTAAGTCTATCGTGTGCATGAAACCACCGCGACTAGGCGTCGTTCAGTTGAGGATCATGTCCAACGAAAGTGGGTGTAGGTACCCCAGGTCCGGCCACGCCACGGAGAGTGCACGATTTACTGAGGACGAACTCGCCGATGACCTGTCAATGGACTACGGCGGAGATCTTGATCACGCACCGGCAACTTCTCACGGCACGTACCTCGACGGGACAAACCAAGGTCTCGAGCCATTGGAACAGTACCAAGAAGGTGGATACCACCCTGTCCACCTCGGTGACACCCTCGGCGCAGCTGGCCGATACCGCGTCATTCACAAGCTAGGCCACGGCGGTTTCGGGACTGTATGGTTCTGCCGGGACTTACAGGATCCCGGCTATGTTGCCGTCAAGGTCATGGCCGGGAATGTAGCGTCGGAGACTCTCCCGGATCTTACCTTGATGCAGTTGGATCGATCTGCCCCTGGCGCCGAATACATTGCCATACCGATAGATACCTTCTCAGTGACAGGGCCTGATGGGTCGCACCAATGCATCGTGCTACCAGTTCTAGGCCCGTGTGTGTCACCTCGTCTCTGGTTAATTCTAAAAAATCCAGCGCCTGTCCTCCGTGGGATGGCCTATCAGAGCGCTCTGGCCATGAGCTTCTTGCATAAGCAGGGCCTTTGCCATGGAGGTAAGTATCTACCATAAAGCTCTATCTGCGACGCTGCCAGAAGCTGATGCATCTTAGACTTCCGACCGGCCAACATCCTGGTGAAGCTGGCCAACCTCAATCGGCTGCCTGGAGATGAATTGCTCTCGCTTTTGGGCCAGCCTGGGAAAACCTATGTGCGCACCGAATCAGGCGAGGAACTCCCAAAATCCTCACCACGCTACCTAGTGATTCCTGCCGACATCTCTGGTCTAAGTGAAGAGTACATGACCGACGAAATCCGCATCATCGACTTCGGCGAATCTTTCCCAATATCATCGCTTCCAGCCGATCTGGGCATCCCCGAGAACTACCTTCCGCCCGAGGTTCTCCTAGACCAAGAGAACGCCATTTCCCAAGCTTGTGATAGTGGGCGCTCGGTTGCACTTTGTTCGAGATTCGGCAACAGCTTGCTCTCTTCTACATGATATTCGACAGGGACCAACTGTTGGCGGAGATTATGCGCTTCTTCGGCAAACCGTCTAGGAAATGGTGGAACAAACGGGAGGGACGGGCGGACTTCTTTGATGAACAGGGCACTTGGCTCCAACGTGGAGATGACGAGGAGGGGTCACTTGAGGTGGCATTAAGCAAGCCTACCGAGACATTCCTTTCCGGAGCGGATAAGAAACAGGAGGCGCAGAAGTCATTGATCACCCCTAAGGCGGAGCAGGAACTGATGGCGGATCTCCTTTACAAGCTATTTCGCTTTGAACCTGAGAAGCGCTTGTCGGCGGAGGAGGTGGCAGCGCATGAATGGTTCAAAATGTGAACTGAGGTGGTCGAGCCGTAGTCATTTCAGCTGATACCTTCAACGGTTTCAGGCGTAAAAAATTCAGGGTTCAATTCCAGCGCTCGCATGGCAGGTCTTGTGCGCTCTTTGGAAGGCTTTTTCCTGGTGAATAGTAAGTCGATAAAGTCCAGGCGGAATACTGCTATCATATACGGCTTAGCGCCAAGTTTATTCTCAGTACAATAGAGGCAGCGATATAAGTGGACATGGCCCTATCGGCCATGGCCAGGCAGCAACGTTGAACAGGCCATCCACCACGCCGTGACCGGCTTTACAGCAGGTCCGGCGCCGAGGTGACCCTTCCCCGCAAGAAGCATCCAATTCATACCTGTCTTGCGTGTGCCTCGATCCTCTATATTCTCCAGGTCCTTAGCAGCGCCAGTAATGCATTGGCCAAGTCTAGCTTCATATGTCAGATTCTGTCCGCGAAGACGCGGAACAACTGTTCCGAGTGCTGGTCACGCACACGGTCTCACAATACCTCACATAACACAAGGACTTTTGTCCATTGTGTCAATGTCCTGTTGGGGAACCTGAGAAGAACCCGAAGACGGACTCGAACGTCCTAGCCCGTAAATCGAAGAGTTCAGGGTCATGATTGAGACGCACGTCGCCCCACCACCTCTCGGCCACTGGGTTTACGATTTCGACAACGAGCCGCGGAATCAAGTCTGGAGGAAAATGCCCATGGAGTCATGGGTAACACAGAGCGAGCATGTTCTAACAAATCCGCCCATACAAATATCTTGTCCTCTTGGATAGGCCACCGAGACTGCGGAGCTTGTCATCATTGAGCCTTTCGACATCGGAGACAATCGTGGTGCACAGGTCGTCTGTGTCTCCATCACGCCAACTGGTGGGCAGGAGCCTTACCTGGCCGTCGCCAAGATCTTCGATAACATGTACTACCTATTTCGAAACCAGGAGTGGGGCCACGCCCAGGACGTCGTCTATTTCGCCGATGCCGACTACAGCCGCGAGGCGTCGGGACTCGCGTATGCTTAGGAGATCGGCCAGGCGGGATACTCCACACCCAAGGTCTTCGACTCATGGACGTTCTCACTGCGCGCACCGGGCCGCACTTCCCAGGCGAGAACAAGGCCTGTGTGCCTGATTCTCAGTGAGTGCTCCAGGGGCCTAACATGTACGAACTGTTCCGCAGAACAAGGCTGGGGCCCGGGATTCTGGTCAGCGCCTACCAGTATCCTCTCGAATACTGGCTCGAGGTCCTTGCACGTGTCGGACGGTCGGACCGGGCAGTTACACAAAGGGCTCGATCAAAGTGATGTATCGCCACGCAACGTTGTCATTATCCTGCACCCCGGTGCTCGACCGGCTGGCGCCAAGGGCTTACAGGAGTCGCTGGCCCGATTGCACGTTGTGCTCGTCGATTACAACTTATCCATTATATATCGCATGTTAAACTTGAGAAAGAACCCTTTCGAGATCCAAAAGCTGCCGCCAAACCAAATGGAGAACTACTGGGATCAATCACTGTCTGCGTTCAACGGCTGGATTCCTCCAGAATGGGATCAACAGCCGAGACTGCGACAGAAGTGGTTGTTGGAGCGCTTCGGCAGGCAGGAAGTCATGGCTGAATACGAACATGTCACAGAGAAGCTAGAATTTGAGGCAGATGAATCCTAAACCAACGCAAAGGCGATGGCGGAGCCTCATCACTTACCTCGGGCAGGCAAAAAAGGCTACCTGTGTGACCGATCAAACTGCAGGAGACGTTGCACCCGCCTCTCAACTTAATACATGCAGAATGCTTGACTTTCAAGTTTCTCGTGTAAATCAATTGTTTACTCTTGGGGGTAGAGCGTGGAGAGCACTGGACACCTGCGTTGTTTGCTCACAGGCGTGCTTGATCAGCCGCGTTGTACTGAATGAGTTGCTCGGGAATTGACCTGAGCGGCACTAGAGGAAATGCGACCAGCCTTGTAGCCTCCGTTACTGATGTTGCTTAGCATCCGGTCATAGTTTAGGCACCAAAAATCCGACTGCCAAGTGCTCTAAGAAGATGGCAACTGGCACTAAGTCTGTCCTGGGTTTCGAGATGTTTCTGTGGCTAGGCTGCGGCGCCAGGATGCTGATACGGCGAGCGGCTTTAAGGCAATATATTTCGTCTATCGATTCCTCGTAAATGCAGCATGCCTCATTCGTGGTAATATTACACATTGTGTTGCCGGCAAGCGTATAGACTTTATTTGCTTCATATCCTGGCAGTCCCCACCCGATGAAAACATACGAGGCTGTCAAACCCGGTACTCAATTTGATCACCGCCGTGTGCATGTCATAACCGTGGTGTCAGCACAGGTCCAAACAAAGAGCACATCAGGGAGTTCTGTGTAGAATTTATAAATAATCAAAGGGTCGATCTTTATAGATCTTAACCAACAAGTTTGTCTACCTTCCCATTGCACTTCATTAGGATACCTGTAACAGCCGCAGCAGCACAATCCATCCTGCAACACTGCTCCGCTATTGTTTCTAGAAGCCAACATGCACCTCACGTCGTTCACCATCCCTCTTGGCATGCTAGTGAGCACCCTCCCCGGAGTCCTTGGCGATTGCGACTGTACTCGCAATAACCAGGCAGGCTCGTGGGATGACAAAAACTCCCCCGTTGTCAACGTGGCCATCCTTGCTATCACGAACGGCGGGCGATATGACGGGAGTGTTCAGGGCCATATGAGCCTCTACTTTACCAACACCAGTGACGACGTCGTTGGAAACGCCGAGAGCTGCAACAGCGGTGTGAACATCAAGAGTTGCATATTGTCGACAGTTGAGGATTGGCAGAGCTGGCACAAAACCTGGTGGCTCTGGAGTGATATTCACTGCAAGGATAATGACGGCATTGCGGATCTGAAAATCTGGGCTTAGTTTGACAAGTTTCATATCCTCGATTTAGTGGCATCCCGAGTTGCGCGGATGGCGCCAGAAGCGGAAGTTTGGCATTAACATGACCCCTTTGTATTTAGAATCGGCTCCCTCATTCAACAGCATTATGCTCGATTCTAGAGTCAAGTGGCCATAGGACCTTAAGTCTACCGTCTACATCTAGAAGAGATACGTCCATTCTTCAAGAATCTCTGATTTCGTCTCTTTTTTCAGCTGCTCATCCTCGACAACGGATCATGCGATCTTCGCGGCCAGTATTCGCCTACCAGTGGTAACTGTTGAAGGTGGTGTTAAAATTGAGCAGCAGAGACTACCGAGATGGAATAGCCTGATGCTGATAACAAGATTATTTCATATCGGCAGTGGCTCTACGGCTAGAACATGTCCTTAACAAAACATACTACTTCCTCGCTACACTATGTAATGATCCTACTTAATAATTCATGTATGTTGGAATTATTGCCCATCGTTCCTCGGATTCATCTCCATGGCGAGCAAGGCAGCGTTGATGAAAACACTTGCAGTACAGATAATTTCGAGTAAGAGAAGTATTGAATTGAAAGGCACTGGTAATTACAGGGTGCATTGTAGGATCACGCTTTGGCTATCTTATAAATTGTAAAGACCTGAAACGCCTATCGAAAATACTCACCTGCTATCCCCAATGTCTCTTCCTCTTCCCTATTGCTACATTCTCTCTCATTCGCAAGCAGAGCGCCTTTGGTAGAGTTTCATCAAGGACCAACCATACTCTGTCCAACTCCCCTTGATCATGAATCCGCCGTAAGAGCCTCTTCGCGACTTCAGAAATCAACAATTTGTTGAAGGGACTGTTGTGGTTCATGCTTTTTAACTTGGAAAAGAAACTCTCGCGACCAGATTCGAGTTGATCCACTTCGCGGGTAACGGGTGCTGACGAAATCTCTCTCGCTTCAGGATCCCACCCATACTCAAAGAACGAATCGAGCTCCAACAAATATGCGTTTTCAAGAGAAGTGTCTGACCCAATACTGAATGCAAGCGACATCATGATATGGCAGGCCCCTGCCTTCCTTTCCTGCCCTTCGGTGAAATGGTACACCAATGCTTTTGGATCAGCGCCAAATTCCAAAAATAGCGAGATGATCCGATTGCGGATGACTGGCCACCCTTCATGTAAAGGGCCAAGCTTCTCAACATTGGATAATGCCAAAAGTTTTGAGAATGGGGTTGGGCTCGTGTTAGAAAGACTGAGATTTGGATCCTCTCCATTCTCCAGAAGACATCGAAGCGAATCTCGGAATTTCGTATCAGGAAGGTCAGAAAATGCCTCAGAAGCTCCTTCGTTGCTGCAGCAAGCACCTAGAAGTGTTCTCAAAGGCTGCTGTGTAACTATTTCGAGATAGTCTGGGACCTGTAAAAGTGTATGGCGCAGATAATACGACAGGCCTGATGTGAGGACGTGCGACCGCAAAAGACAAACGGCCTGCTGGGAATCGCACTCACTTTCGAAGGTTAAAACACCGGTGAGTTCTAGTTGACTTATAGCCTCCTCGAATGCGTCAACATGGACTGCAACGATGTCTTCAACCTCAGAAGCCGGTCCGGCTTAATCCTGAAGATCAGAAGCAGCTTTCAATAGACCGCAGACCATCCATCTCAAAGGCTCTTCGGATTGCCTAGGTCTGCTTTCCCAGGGTATGGATTGATGATAATCCTCTTCGGGTTTGTCGTAGAAGCTGCGTGATTTAACCCAGGCAGTGTATGCTTTCACAACCGAAAGGCCAACACAGAACCATTTAGGTAGTTTAAGATCCAGAAAGCCCCTCATTTCCCCAGTATTGAGGAAGTCTCTAACAGTGCGGTGGAGAAAATGCACCTCTGCACCATGATGAACCTCGAGCAAGCCCTTGCACCATCCGTTCAGGCGTTTTTGGGTGTTTTGTAAGCGCTTTTCGATGACGTGTTTGGGAAGCTGGCCTATGGAATGTCCTAAGGCATAATTTGGATCATCGAATTCCTGCTCTTGGAAAGCGTAGACTGACAACTCTAGGGGCTCTTCGAATGACGCGGCAGTCCGTAACGCTGATGACATTTTTGGTCCATAGAAAGGTTCCACAGATGACAAAATATGCTTATGCTTGAAGAATCCATGCAAGTCTGCAGGGAACCCTTTGACCCGTTGGTATAGGTCGGAGAGGTTATCGTGGTTGCTCATGCCTTCCTTGACTTCCTTGGTGACAAGGAACACCCAGAGAAAAACGCCTTCTGCACGCGCTGTTATCAGGTCTACTATAGAGCTAGTATGTGCGATGTTCGCAGATAAAGACTCCCAAGCCCAATACTCGTGAATTCTTGACTTAGTATAATTCCTAATGTCGTTTCCCGTTAGCTCATGCACACGTATGACTTGATCAGTGCATCCGAATGTGCTCTGGAAATTGTTCCACGGTTGGCTGGAAACGCAGATTTTAAGATTATCAGACTTCAGTTCAATTTTGCTTAAAAGGTGCTGCAGATTTCGACGTGGTCTCCTTGATACTTATCAAGCCCATTGATGCAAATGAGGAACTTGACTGCTAGTTTAGGATGGGAAGTGATAGATGAGAACACGGCAATTAGCTCATTAAGGGTCCAAGGGTCTTGGTGGTTGCTGCCTTCTCTTTTAGACCTTTGCTATCAATCAGGACACAATTTTTTGATCAAATCTGGGCACCACTGGAAGATGCCATGCAATAAGGTGCGGAACAGGCCTTCCTGGGACTTTTGTAATGAACTTTCAGACTACTAAAAGTAATGGCTGGACATAACGACTGGTTTGCTGCCAGCCCATTCTGCCAGGGCTGTAGTTGTTTGAGAGCTGTTGGCAAGGAACCTTATAAGGGTAGACTTCCCAGATCCTGGTTTCCCCGTGACCCAGAAGACCCCTTGTCCACATCTCAGCCACTCAAGTAGTTTTTCCCCCTGGCTGAGTACATTTTCCGGGTGGAATATCCAAGATAGAGTTGCATGGTGAGCTTTACTAATTGAGTTGAATCTGTCCAAGAGATGCTTGAAGGAGAGACTGTGCAAAACTGATTGTTCTCGCTTGATGTCTTTTTCCAAAAGGCTGAGAGCTATCAATTGACCATGTATGGCGTTGACATCTGAATCATCGGGCATCGTTTGAAAAATGGTTGTGATGATTGCCCTGATCTCATCAAGTTTGCTGACAAGTAAATCAAACCTGGTCCTTTGATAGTCCTCGAGATCATAGGCTCGCCGTGATAAGTGTTCTAAAAGTTTGGTGTGATTCTGGAGATGATAACTGAAGTGTTGGTTAGCCACGTCCACCGAGATCTGAGGTTGCCAAAAGTTCGCCTACTTGGATATGCAATAGAGGTGAAGTGTGATCTGGGCCTCAGTGCTGGTCAAACGGTCCTTCAACTGCCTGATCACGTCTTCCTTTCGGATCGCCGCAAATGCCGCTGTCAAACTTCTCACTCTGCAACTCGGACCATCTTGTACCTTGAGCCTCTGAACGATGTCCAACAAGATGCTACAATCGGACTTGCATGCCTTCGCTAGAGTGGCTAGTGAAAGAATGCTGTCCCGAATCTCTAGATCTGCGCTTCTGATTTCCGTACTACAGGCATTTTGAAGTGTTGAGCTGAATTGATTTAGGTCCTGGTATATGTTCTCAATTTCGAGATCTTGAGACAGGCCAGAGACTGAATCATGCATTTCCGACCCCTTCTTGAACAGGATAGTGGCAAAGTTCACGAATTGAATAATCGATGCAGCAAATCCGAATGCAGTGAGGGGCTCCATGACGACTGGTGATCGGTTTTAAAAAAAATCCAGATGATGATCCAGAAAATGTGGCGTGAAGGGAGCCCAGCTCTGGGCCTCTGAAGTTGACCATGTATGGCAAGGGGAAAAGGGTGGCGAACGTTCGGCGTAGACTGGACTTCGCTAAAACTATAGGGCTTGGGTGCAACTCTCAACAAGGCTGAACCTCCAGCAGTTGATGTTTAGCTTCTGACATGCAGCCCCTAGCTGCGTGCTAGGCAGACGTGGCAGATACATGCGCCACCGCCCGAGTGGCTGGGGGTTTCAGACAAAAGTCCAGCACACATGCAGGCTGTGTTTTACCCCGCTGCAAGAGGCGAGGGAATCGGTGGTACAGTAGCAGAAGAGGGACGAAGCCGAGTGTTCGTTCGCCATGCAGAGCTGTCCCAGACTTATAAACACACCTGATTCTCTTGTGCGGCCCCGTCTAAAACTTTCAACATGTCTAGATGCCTATGATTCAGGCCATGCAGGGAAACATCAGCACGATATGTACACTGATGCGTTCAGGTAAGCAAGTGAGAGGCGCTCTGTGGATCTCGATATACACAGTCGAATCGATCAATCAAACTGACTTTGTTTTTCCCTTTCCTTCGTATTTCTGTACACGATCCTGTCGCCTTTGAACTAAAACTTGAGACAAGTCTCATTCAACGCATCATTCTGCTACTTACCACGCATCTTCTAGACCTTCGAGGTCTCTCGGAGCGATCATGTCCTCCACCACACCCCCTAATGACAAGGCCGCAACTTCCCAGAAGAAAGCTCTTCCGACGCGAGGCGCTCAAACTGCTGGTTCTGCCTCCAAGGCTGGCGCGTCTACCACCTCCGCCGTTAAGCCAAACGCAACTGGCTCTGCTGCCAAGCCCGGTACTTCAACCGCCGCTAAGAAGCCTGAGCCTATTGCTCCCATAGCTAAACCCGCCGCTGCCACGAGTTCTGCCAATCATGGCAAGTCTACCTCAACCAAGAAGATTGACTTGCCGGAGCTTGTGCCTCTTCCGGCAATGCCTTCTGACCCCAAATACGGCTTCAAGAAGTCACTGCTCAAAGCCAACCTTTTTCAAAATTTAGACCGGTATGAAGCCCGAAAGTCCTGGATAGGAGTGTGTGTTACTAGTGAGAGGAATTTTTGAAGATTGTGTATACATGTCTCAATGCTGGATGGGATGTGACTTGTGTGTTAATTTCAAGATCTTTTCACGATTGAGCAAGTGGCGGTGCAAAAGCATCGGTGCACAATATGAATTTCACCAGTTGACCTGCTCCATAACAGCCCAATTAGTAAAACTCATAGGAAGACGATCTCTGCGGTATTGTGTACTAAAATAACGCTTATCTGATATGCGCAAGTATTTCATTGATTTGATGATCCGAATGTACATATCCGGGATGTCGAGTAAGTAATGACAACCGGGTGGCAGTGCGCTCTCTGTCTGGGAATACTAGATGGACAATGTGGGTCCTTTGCGATGCTTACTTCCATGTGTGCTTATTCAGGCTCCTTGATCCGATTACTTGGGTATTATTGACTGCAGTCAGCATTGAAGGAAGCGCAACCAGTCTTGTAGCTGTCGTTATTGGTAATGATTGACATACTGTACATTCAAAATTTCGGGCACGTAGTAACAAAACTGCCAAGCGTTCCAACACGGTGAGGGGGGAAGGTTGAAGATTTTCCATATGAGCAGATACTCCCATGGCTATTTTGAGAATTCACGCAATAGGCGGCACATCATTACTCTTATTATAAACTCTCTGACTAATTTCATACGCCAGTGTGGTCTACTCACCACGCATCACACGTCCTCAAGATCCAGCAGGCTGATTTTCGTAGTCAGTCAACCAAGCTCCATGGCAAGTTCACAGAAATGATGCTCAAGTGAGTGGCTTCAGCTGAGAATTATGGATTCGTTCCCTGTGCCTTGTCAGGTTAATGTACCACTTTGCTGAATAAGATCAGCTACAGGGCTATGTAGGATCGTCTGACCATCCCAACACAAACTCTCAGCAAAACACTCCAGCATAAACTTCAAGAAAAATAAATTGCCAATTCCGCGATCAAACTTTCACGCTCTGAGAGATCGGACAACCGCTTTGACAACCTGTTTTCACTATGTCACAGTCTTCGCAAGTTCTCTGTGGCTAAGTTTTGGTGGCAGAGAGTGATACGGTGGGTTGGCCTTGAGGAATGATGCATTCTATGCTGTTACAACGGCGTCGTAAGTATTTGATGTCCCCTTGTGGTCATATTGCACACTGTATTGCTGACGTGCAGGCGTGAATTATGCCTGTTTGCCCATTTTAGCAGGCCCCATGCGAGTGAGAAATGATACAAGGCTATTGGGTTAATTTCATCAGTGTGGTGTTCGTATTGTCCCTGTAACAGAGGCACAACCTTGGGCGGAGCTCAAAGTAAGAAATACGGTGTGGGATATTCGAAGATTATAAAGGTGCGACCCTCCTCAGTTCTACCGACTTGCAAGTGCACCCACTGACCCATCGTACTTCATCCGGGATACCATTACCAAGCACACCGAAAAAATCCACAGCACGTTACTGCCCCAATCTTTGATCAATCATACCGTATCTCGACAAGTCGACATGCAGTTCACGTCGCCAACCATCGCTCTTGGCCTACTGGTCAGCTGCCTCCCCCAAGTTCTCGGTGCATGCTCGTGTAGCCATAACAACGACGCGGGTCGCTGGGTAGATGCCAACTCACCCGCTGGTGCCGCGGCCATCCTGGTCTCCAGAAACGGCGGTCAGTACGATGCGGACCGCCAGGGCCATATGAACATCGTCTTCACCAACATCAATGACAACATCAAGGGTTGCATCTCGGCGGCAGCTGCGAACGAGCAGAGCTATCACGGCGACTGGTTCCTCTGGACTGTTATCCACTGCGAGGATGGTGGCAGCGTTGCGGATCTGAGCATCTGGGCTTAAGGTGATGTGTTCTACATCAGGCTGGAGGCAAGTCGGCAAACTGGTGTAATGCGGTTTGTTCAATCGGTCAATCGAGGGGGGGGGGGCGGAGACAGGGGTTGACTAAGGGCTTTCCGGCTTTGCAGATCGTTCAGTAGCTATAAAATAATTAAAAGAGGTGCCCTTCGACAAATCTGGCTATCCAATACTCCAGAGATGAACAACGCATCTGACAATGATGAATGACTAAGCCACACCAGGCGTTGGTATTTACCGTCGAGTGGTCCCCAGCATCCGCCCCCACACTTTTTACAAGCACTTCCTTTCTTTTCACTCTTCTTGGTCGCTAGTTCTCTAGTATGCATCACCTATCAAACATAGCTCTGCTGCACCACCAAATCCTTCATAATGACATATGAATCGCCGGAAGCCAAGGCTCTCGATGAGCAACCCCAGAAATTGTCGTGTGAAGACTTGTCACAGGAGCATCGCGATGTTCTCTTGCGCGCAATTCGCAACGTTCTGTCCACGTCGAGTGCTGAAAAAGCATATGCTCAGATCGTCGACGGTGCACCTCTCAGCGAAGTGTACAACGATATATACGGTCCGGTATTCCCCTTGAAGCATCCTGTAAAGACTGAGCACCTCCAACTTTGTCCCGGGGTTTTGGAAAGAACCAGGCAGATCCGTGACTCATTTGACCTGAATGAGTTGAAATTTGAAACCAAGGTAGGAGATGCACTTGCCTTGTTTATCACCTACTTGCCTGAGATGGACCGCTTACCAAGTCTCACTACAGCTTCTCCACGACTACCATGCAGCCTCTCCAGGCTCAAGGACCTTCAAGACTCACTTGGTTGAGATAGTGGCCGTTTCGATCCATCAGATAGCAGTCACTCTGTACAGACTTGACCTGAGCTTGGGCAACCACCGAGACTGGCCGGCGTGGGTGGCTCCTACAAGTGACAAGGTTTTCTATTGGGGACACCCAGATGGAAAGCTGCCCAGCCTCTTCTACCATGACCAGTATCAAGAGCACAGCCAATATCCCGAAGGAATTGCCGATATAGTGGGATATTGGGCTGAGTCGCAGATATTTGGTGGTGTTGTGCTTTTTGATCGACGCCACCCTGACGAGCGTGAGCCTCACGAGGGCGTAAGTTTCTTCCCTTCACATCGTCTATCAACAAGGTTGAAAGCGGCTAACAGCTCCAAGCCGGACGCTCTCTACCTCCATTCAGATCGTAAAATGGTAACCTACCGAATCTGGCAGCTCCTCGATACACAACAGAAACAGTTGCTGGATTTTCTCCTGGCAGAGCCCGACAACGTTTCAAGCCCCTTTCCTATCCTAGCGGATGATAACAACTTGACACGGATCGACCCAGAGGAACCAATACGCGAAACAGGAATCTATCGAGATCTCTGGGAACGGAAGTCCCCAGGTGGCGATGATGGGGATAGTCGGTCACATTGTTGCGCATATAATTGCTTGGATTATCCTTCCATAGCCGACTACAAGCGGTCGAGACAACGATATTGGGATCGAAAGGCGGCGAAGGAGGAGAAGAAAGAGGAGGAGAGAGAAGCTGTGGAGCGCGAAACAGGAGCTGAAGAAGTACTAAAAGAAACAGCAGAAGATGATGAAGTGGCGAGGGTATTGAGAAAAGATTAAAACTCGATGGACTCTCAGGCCATGCAACTCGTTTACACCGGAAAGCTTGCATTGATTGTCTTCATCCGCGATATATTTCTACCCATAAAGTAGGCTTAGACCTTCATGCTGGCTAGCAGCGCATTCTTGATCTGACCCGCAGTCCAGGGATCATTCGACGGCACTAAAACAGGCCCAGCAACAGTAGCCGGTGCATGCTTTTTAAGAGTACTTATTGTAGTGCCATTATTAATCTGAACTTGAAGGTTGTACTCTTGGGGATTCCCGCTCGTCATCTAGAGAGATACTTCAGCTTGAGAAGATAACAGAAGGACAATATCACTTACGCCTTGCATATCCAATCGGAAGTTATCGTCCGATGATATGGTCCCCGGTGTCCCTGGAAGGGCTTCAAGCTTGCTGTCAGGTATAGCCAAGATAAAGGCTTTGAGTTGTTTGGTTGCTTTGCCCATCGTGGTGCTTGGGTGCTCAAGGTATCGAAGATTCGCAATTGTATAGATACGATTCTGTGTTGTCAAACTCAACCTTCCCGGTGATGGCCCTAGAGGACAACCTTTATATTAAAATACTTGGAGAAGGAGTTCTTCCTGGCCATGTTCCACCGGACGATAGCCGCCACAAATCCTCTGTTGGCTCTAAGTAGCGTCCTGAGCCTCCATATTTAGAACGGCGGATGCGGTCCACCGGGGGCCGACCACCAACAGCGCGTACAGCGTTACATTAGCCAATTATCGCCGGCCTCGAAGATAGAAATTGACTCAGGTAACTTGCAATGTTGCATTAATAGCTGATCTTAACCTCAAAATGATCAATGGGCGCTTTGGCCATCTGACGTTGGGGAAAAGCTGAGAATTACCGCGCCGAGCATGCGGCGGCACAGCTCAGCTCTTCCGCCTACCGGGTGCAGTCCTTGCTCGGCATGTCAAATATAGATTAGTGGTGATGTTCGCAAATATGCACCTGTCCAGATCAGTCAAAGGACTTCTTAAACTCCGCCTTGATCGATGGAAAAGCTTCATCCATGGCTCAACTTGAACGGGTTGGCCTGTTTATGCAGAAAACAAGGACCGCGCAAGCAGCACAACGGCATCCCAAGAGTCTGAGGTCGAACAGCTATTGCTCCAAAACTTGGGTATGCGACTTAAATCAGCTCGTGTATCTATCAGTTCATTTGCCTGTCTGGCCAAACACATGATTTAGTACAGGCACCTTTTCCTCTTGGGATGGAAAGGGGCTCAGTGTCCCCTAGCGCCTACCAGTAACTACCGAAACAACTTACCAAGCGTTGGCAGGGCGGCAAGACAGGGATCCACAGCGGCCACGTATCAGGGTACGGGCGGTCTTTAATACCTACCAGTGTCATGAGAGGGGTCCAGGCACACAAACGGTTATCTTAGTTGTTTCGATGCCGCTTAAATTTGCTTCCATCCTCTGATCACCCTGAGACAGGAAGAAGTCCCGATATGAAGCAGCCTGATGACCACTTTCAGCAGTGCTTACGTACTATGCTTATGTAAGACCGCGGTGTCACTACGACCGACAACACCTCTGAAGTCACGTTTCCATCCTCCATTTCTGGGCCGGCAAAATTCTCCTTTCAGGCAGCTCTTTTATACTCGATAAAGCCACATGCACCGTTCACGATCTGAAAAAACATCTCCATTCTTCTCATTGTGTTCTCACTCCTGCTTTGAAAGGGGCAGTGTCTTTCTGAGTACATCAATTGATCGGACACACCTTGACAAACGACTGACAGTTCCACTGTCTATGCTTGCGTGTGGCGCAACTCTTCCACACGACAACGAGAATGTCACGAGACAGCCAAGATGGGCTGGAGTGGGAGGACACTTTGTTCAATCTCATACCGCGCTGGACACGAGAGCCTTCGCTGAAGGAAATTGAAAGCACTTGTCGCCGGCAGCTAGGGGTTCCTGCCGGACGTCCCTGCACCGCATCCTTCTACGCAGCCGGCGCATTCAATAAGCTCTACTTAATCGTCTGCGACGACCAGTCGTTGCTGATGAGGGTTACTTTGCCTGTCAGCCCTCACCACAAGACACGTGGCGAGGTAGCCACTCTCACTTGGGTGCGCGAGCATACCGACATTCCGGTTCCCAAAGTTATTGCGTTCGAGGACAGCAACGATAACAACATTGGATTTGAGTGGATTTTGATGGAGCTTATGCCTGGATCTCCGGCGTACCGACGGTGGCGAAACATGTCTTTGGAGCAAAAGTCAGCCATTGCCAACCGTGTTGCGGATTTTCAAGTGCAACTATCTCGCCTGGACACACCTGCTTCTCCATTCGGGAGGATAGGGACACTTGACCTGGAAGGTCGGCAAGGAAGCGTTGAGGCGCCAACAAGCGTCACCCCTGGGAAGTTTATCTCCCATGAGTTCTTTATGGGGAATCGCTTGAAATACGATGTTCCGCGAGGTCCTTTCTGCTCCAGCCATGACTGGTTGAGCTCAGAAATACGCCTAATCATCCTCGAGCAAACAGAAGCTCTCGAGCAGGCAGAAGATGACGACGACAGGGAAGATGCCGAAGAAATTCTGGGCTCAGCCCAAAGACTACTTTCCCTTCTTCCCAAGGTATTTCCTGATGACCAGGAAGATGAAGTTGCGACCGCACTCTACCATGACGACCTAAATTTGCACAACATTCTTGTCAACGAGGAGGGCGAAATCACGGCGGTCGTGGACTGGGAATGCGTCTCCGCAGTGCCGATTTGGATGACTACTAAGATGCCCAAGTTTCTTGTCGGAGAAAGGCGAGAAGAGGAACCAATTCGGGATATCTACGCCGATGAGGTACCAACAGAGTCTTCAGACCCACAAAAAGGGGGCGACCCAGACGATCTGGACAACGAGGGCAAGAACCAACTGTACTGGATTCATCTCATGGAGTACGAGACGACACAAATGCGGGCGGTGTACGAAGCGAGACTGACGGAGCTCTGGCCGGATTGGCCTCTCAAGGACAGTCACATAAAGGTCGACTTCTTCGATGCGGTATTGCAGTGCAGTGGAGGAGTCTTCATGAAGAAGGTCGACAGGTGGGTCAATAGCGTAGAACGAGGAGACTTGATGAGATGGGTAGATGCTTAGAACTCGGGTTGCGGAATAGCAAGTTGCTGATGATTAATGTTATGGCAGCAGGCAACGCCAACCGTGCAAGGACTGTCCTCACCATTGGACATGGGCACTCAGAAGCCGTTGGCTGACTCCCCTTACTAGGTGCTCCCCAATCTAATTCGAGACCAGAAAGGACAGCGGATGAATAAATCACATTGAAACCCAGCAATTGTTGCCATGTTATCCAGTAGCTGCAGCGCAGTTTACTTACACGACCGGCAAGCCTCATCTCGCAGCCAGCCGCCTGAGCTGTTATTGTTTTACAGAGGACAACACTCGTGTGTTCTGGTCTTTCCCGTGATAACAACAAGATTCAATGTCTTGTGCGGTGTACGAAGAGGGGGGTTACTGGGAAACGGACACAAAATAAGCCACGCGACATCAGGCCTGAATTTGATAGGTGCATCGGCAGCCAGCTGTGTGAACCGCGGCCGGCCCCCGTGCATTAGGCACCTCATCTCAAGTGGCTGCTGACATGCATGGGGGGCAACGCACTAGAAATGATCTGATTTTCTCATTTCAACTCTCCCCTCCCGTGTGGGTTTAGCCTTGCCACTTCTCGGAAGACATCATAGCCTGCAGCCCCTTAGATACAACTCAGTAGACGACATGTCTGGTCTGGAGCCGCTCGCGGCTTTGGGCTTGGCTTGTAATGTCCTTCAGCTTGTCGAAGTTGGGCATGAGACCATCAACCTAATCAAGACCGTCTACCGCGGAAGATCACCAGACGCTACTCTTGACCAGCACGCTGTTATTCTCGGGAATATTTCGGAAGAGGCGAAGACATGCAGGCGCCCGGCCAAGTGCCCGAAGCACGAGCATCAACTATTTGTTGCTGCTGAGAGATGCTCTACCGCTGCGCGAGATCTAAGGGAAGAGATCCAGTTTCTGGTTGGCAATGCAAAGCAGGGTAGTCTCGCCTCAACTCTCAAAGTTGTGGCGAAGACAAATTGGCGCAGACGTCGACTTGAGAGGCTCAAAGAAAGTCTGGACAGCACAGAGACGTTGATGCAGACTGGCCTATTGATACGAATATGGTGAGCGATCCTCGAGAACGGGCGTTTGAGTTCCCTTGTTGGATCGGCATCTCGATCCATGATTCCATGTACATTGACTCTCGGTAGCTGATAAGACTTTCGTCGTGATCCAGGTCAAGTACAAGTACAGCTGAGCTGGACTTGAAGGGCCTTAGGGGAGACCTTCATTCGTTCATTGAGCAATTTCGAAAAGGAAATAGAAGCATAAAGGAGCTAGTGTCGCGAGAGAGCATGGATATCAGAAAGCATATGTCCTCTGTTGCCACCGAAACCAACGAGGTCTTGGGAAGAGTCAACGATCGTTTGGGCAGCTGGTCTTGAATTCAGTCGTCAAAGTGGACCAGGCAAAGCGACAGCATCTGCTTCAGAGCCTCAAGTATCCGGGCTTCAACGAACGACGAAACCATGTCAGTGAGGCGTACGACAACACTGGGAAGTGGATATTTGCCGGTGATGACAACGAAATTAACGATGCGGAGCACACTGCACCTTACTTTGACCACATGAGTTCGAAGACAAGCGAGCCAAAAAAGCCAACCGAAATCGATCAGTACAAGCCATCCAATCTCAAATGGGACAGCTTTTCGAACTGGCTTCGGTCGACAGATACTTTCTACTGGATCAGTGGAAAGCCGGGCTCTGGAAAATCTACACTTGTTAAATTCATCTTGAACCACTCAGACACGAAGGCCTTTCTGGAAGTCTGGAAGCCAGAGGCTTTGATCGTGTCTCACTTTTTCTGGAGACCAGGAACTTCACTACAGCAGAATATCAAAGGCCTTCTTTGCTCCTTGCTCTATCAACTGTTGCAGAACAGTTTCACAGCCCTCAATTCTGTCCTCTCATCGTTTCCCGATTCGAATGTCAAGGACACCGACACAGACTGGTCCTTGGAAGAGCTCATGGAAATATGCCTGCAGGTTGCATGTGCCTACGACCGACCGCTTTGTGTTTTCATAGATGGGCTTGATGAAGTTGACCCCAAAGACGGCGTCATTTCATTGCTGCACTTCATTGATCAGCTCTCACGATGCTCGAACACGAAGATATGTTTGTCCAGCCGAGTTGAGCCTTTGTTGCAAAGACGTCTGTCGACTTATCCACGCCTCCGACTACAGGACCTGAACAGGGGCGATCTAGAGCTATACGCTCGTGACCATGTAAAGTTTCCTGACGATAATATCGCAGAGCAACATGGCGATCTCATCGTCTCTTTGATCGAGAAAGCGGAAGGCGTCTTCTTATGGCTCGTCCTTGCAACTAAAAGTATCAACAAAGGGGTGGAATATGGGGATGTCACAGCAGCGTTCCAGGAGAGGATCGACCGATTACCTGGAGACCTAATTAGTTTGTACAAAGATATGTGGCAAAGGGCTTGCGAGGATGATCCGCTTGTCTACCGCCAGACTGCGGCACTCTACTTCAAACTCCTGTTGGCACATCGCAGCGACGACTTTGGCTTCAAGAATTTCTTTGGCGACCTCGAGCTCATCATTCTCATGCTTGCTTCAACATCTACTGCGGACCAAATACTTCAAGCTGGTGATGATGTTCTCAACCTATGTCCAGAAAACATCATGCTGCAGAGGTGCAATGAAGTATGGAGAAAAGTGGATATCTACTGTTTTGGGCTCATAGAGCTTCGCGAAACAGGCTTTACCCGAACCCGGGCTTTGGGGATGTACGGAAACAATTACGACAGACTCATTCCTTTCACAGGTGCGAACAGAGTCTTGCGCTTCATACATCGAACAGCCCATGACTTCTCACGGACACGGTGGAAGGCAAAGAGATCCTGAGTTTCGACACAGCTTCGCCAATGTCCCTAAAGGTTCGAATCACGAAGGCCTATTTATCAGGAAGTCAACTTTTCCTTCACGGCGACAATTGCTCGCGCTTGGGCGCCAGCTTCGCTGGGGTGCCCCTATGCCTCATCAGGGAGTTGCGCCTTATCCACGGCGACACAGATGACTGGTTGCCAAGTGATTGGGGCCAATTACTTCATCACTGCGAGAATCTCTGTAACGCTGGGAAGCTTTTCGATGGGTGCCAATGCCGAGCGCGTCTTTGCAAAGGCGAAGATTTCTTGAAGGCTGTGGCCAACACCTCTGGCGACGAGCGCATTCTCTCCGCTCTTAAAGGCGGGACGCTGGCTAAAGATACCAAATCAGATATTCTTCTGAATGCATGCAACATTTTTGCCAACGGGTTCGGTAGTCTGATGTATCGGGACCGCTTCGTGGAGAGTTCGATCAGGGCTTTATTGATGGATGGTGCTGACCCTAATTACAAAGGGGTTGTGTTCTCGCCACACTTGTGGTTCGGGCCGTTCGCGCAGTTACAGACACCATTCACTGAGTATTTGGAGAGCGTGCTAATGATCGCCAAGGATGGACGTATGGATTCGGCAGAACTCTTCGCTGCTCTGGATACCCTGCATATCTACATTGCTCAGAAAGCTAATTTGGACGACATCGTCACCTTCTTCTTCGACCTCAAAGACACCCCATCAGGCTGTCAGGAGTCATTACGGACACTAGAGCCTTTCCGGCTTGTCCAAGTTCGCTGGTGTCATTCTTCCTTGATTTTGTCGGAAAATATCGAAAGCGTCCTCTTTGTTTCATTCTGTGCTTACGATGTCCTCGAAACTCTATTGTACACGATACGTCGGGACTACCCACCGCCAGTTGAGGAAACCAAGCTTCGAGAAAATCTTTTCTCTCTCGAGAATGAGTGTCGAAGTTGGCACAGCAGCGAGTCACCTCGTGCATTTGGGAGATTATGCCGTGGTGAGGAGACTTTAGAAGAGCCTGCATGGTTTGAGACCACAGAAGAGCATCAGGAGCGCATTGGGACTGAGCTTTTGGAGCAGCTAAGATATTTCCCGTCGCTCTCACCCGATGCTAGGGGTCAGAGGGTAATGATGGACGGCAGTGAAAGAGCGGATTCAGTACTGTCTCTCTGCGCGCAGGCACCTTGGTCTCTGAAAGCGAATGGACAGGATGCTATTTGGGCGCGACTGGAAGAGCTTGGGATCTTTACCAGAGTCGAGGAACTCTGTGAGTTGCATAGCACAGAGGAGTGGGTCAAAAGACGATGATCGTGAGACTCTACAGGAATATTTGCGTAGTACATATTCGCGAATAGTCGAGCAGAGAGAACAATATAACCTTTCGGACAACGCGCGTATGAGTGGCTAGCATAGCGTGGGCAATCTCGTCTGATCTTCTCTCGTTGCAGCGACCTTTGAAGCTAGGCACTGGCAGGGACCAGCGAGGATCTGACGCAAAGTCTGCTCCCGTTTGGCACTTCACCTCACCATCCATGACCCAAATATAGAACTCAGGGTTTCCCACTTCGCACTTGTTACCACCTGGGTGTCCATGCTCTTGGATAAAGGCATGAACGGCTCGCATATTCTCCAAGAGATGAGCATCAGTCTCTGTTGCGATATCGTGTTCGACCATGCGGATAACACTCTGCCAAAGCTCGCTATCCCTCTTTGTTGCACCCTTTACGCTGCTCACTTGCGGCGAAGATGCGCTTGTTTGGTGGGGTTTTCGTCCGCTGAGATCAGCTCAGGGGCCTGGACAGATTGCTGCCCTGCAGGCATAATGGGTGGGGATGATCAAGTTGAATGGTGTTAAATTTGTATGGCTGGTTGCTTCGAAGTGACAAAAAGATTGAAATGGATAGAAGTGGTGAGTGCGTTGAAATGCGAGAGCGGAGACGTTTTTGTTTGAGGTCTGCCTAAAATCGTGTTGGCTGTTCAAAACCCGCTTGGTTCGATCCCTGTTACTTGAACAACTTGGTTGGATTGCCGCATCTTTCCAACTTTTTCTCACTCACAAGCAGTTATTCATCATCTCCATGACTGTCGTGCAGGTGGCAATAGCATCGTTCATATAATCAAAAAAAAAAAGAAAAAAAAAAAAGAAACTGTATGGTAAAACAGCTGATTTAATCTTTCCGTAAAGTCGGCGACAAGAAGAAGTGTTTAGAAGGACCACATCAGGCACTTGTGATGACATGAGCATTATGTGCCTATGGCAAGTGATGGTACCACTTTTGCACTATACTTGCAGTGATGAAAATTGTGACAGCACTTCTCTTCAAGATCTTGACTCAATGTCCAGGTGCCATTGAAGTGGCTGGCAGCAAGTCTGCGTGGATTTGGAAACGAATGCAACCCATATCGGCCCCCAATATGCCAAGTAAATATCCGAATCCTATAACTGGGGTTGGCCGCCCCCCCTGTGACTTCTCAATTTCTCTTTGCAGGAGCTCTGGGGGGATGCTCACGTCATCTCTGCCTTGCAATGCAGAGATGCGACGTCCCCCTGGGTACCCCAACTGAGTGGATACAGCCGGCAAAACTCCCAACGCTTTTCCAACCGTCTCACGCTTTTTTACAACTCCTACCGGT
Source organism: Diaporthe velutina (assembly GCA_038088505.1). Lineage (NCBI taxonomy): Eukaryota > Fungi > Ascomycota > Sordariomycetes > Diaporthales > Diaporthaceae > Diaporthe > Diaporthe velutina. The sequence continues at coordinate 214,795 of JBBWSJ010000009.1, read as the reverse complement.
GGATCTCAGGTTGATATGAGCCTCTTGGTATCCGTTTTAGCGGAGAGATAAGCAGTCACGATTTCCAAAAATGTCGCTCGACGTAAACTTCTTCCGCAGCACGGTCAAGGATCAGTGCAGCTACGAAGGCACCTCGATGGTGGCCGGAAACAATACCATGCGCGGAAACCTCTGCGCATACGTAGAAGGCGAGACCAGGGTCTGGACTTGTTCGGCTTCAGACAGGTGAGAACCACACACGGTCCCTTGGTCCTCCAGCTTGGCTGATTACACAGTCCTCTTCTAATAACCATCTAGTATGTGCTGGACCTTTGCCCAAGAGTGCTCCGGCGAGGACACACAGCGACAGTGTTCAGTCAATGGCGCCGAATGGTGCTGCAGATCATACGAGGACTGTACACAAATGCAGGGCCAGATCAACATCTGCTGGGGACCCTGGGGAAACCCGCTCGAAAACATGTCCGCTCCGGATGCTCACATTTACAACCAAGCGCAGTTCCCAGTTCTGCCATCCCTGACGACGGCTTCGGCGGCAGGACCCACGGCCACTGAGTCTTCAACAGCAGCACCCACAGCTACTGAGTCTTCCACGGCTTCGGATTCCTCGCTTTCGATCGGCTCGATCATAGGCATAGGAGTAGGATGCGGTGTGGCCGGTGCTGCGCTCGCAGCAGGTGTTGGGTTTCTGTTAATACGCCGAAGAAGGCGGGGCGTCTCACCTGGTTCTGCCCAGAGAGTCGATCGACCAGACGAGACAAGAGCACAGAGACTCGAATTAAGCAGTGACAGGATGGCAGAGATCGACAACGGGCGGGTCAAGGAGTGGGCGTCCGAGCTGCCAGCTGTCAGGACTTAGGTCGTTGCCTGTAGATATCACCTTCACAACCTATAGCCACACCGATATCAGCGGAAATTTAATTATCAGACCCTTTCTTCCATTCCTCTTGTAAAGTTGCTCTAGCACCTTATCTATCGAGTTAGACCTGGCACCGTCATGGCGTGAGGCATCATTATGTTGGAATCAGAAGGCGCAACAACCCCAAATTTTTCAAATCATACCATGCATTTAAGTCAACTAACTTTTCTCTACAATATCGTCGGGCAAATCAGAGCACGCTTTCAGTCTGTGGTGTACTATAACCTCATCGAGAGGTTCCCAAGTACCGGTACAATGTGCGACGAGCTCGTATGATCGAAAATATCCACACCAGAATCGGTCCTCCCTAGATCTACCTAGCAAGGCTCTATTGTGGCTGTCGCCGAGTGACTCAGATTTGAGCGTGGACACCATGCCAGCCTACTTGCGATGGTCAAACCGTGCGTGCACTGTGGATCCTGAGGAGCGTGTGTGGGCACAGCTCGACCCCTAGCAGTCCCTGACACGCATATTGCTTGTCGTAGAAAATCAAGGTAAGTGCGATTCAAATATGTCTTTCATGCCGTGTAATATTTCTGTGGCTGCATCACATACACCGTTGTGCTGTCAGTCTCCACGACAGTGGGTCTACTCTATGCCGCCCGGCTGAGTGCTGCCTAACTAGCCCATTGCAGAGCCGGAGTGATTATGGCCTACGGATACGAAGGATAACGGTATGCACAAGGGAGGCCAATTATTCACGGTCAAGGGCATTATTTACATATGCAGCGTGATAACGGCCCTGGTTTGCTAGGTTTGACGGTAGATCCATACTTGCGCTGCACTAGTTCCAGGCAGACTACCAGGCTGGGCGCACGGCACCCTGGCGTGCCTGGGAGAACAGCAGGCAACCATCACCAAATTACTCATTCTGTCCGAGCCAGTCCAAGGGTCGACGATTCCTTCACGAATACAAATATGAGCACATTGTCACTGTGATCGTGTAAACTCTGTCTCATCATCATCTCCTTTCTACAAACAAGTCTCCACATTGATCTCAGAATACTTTACGATGGGCTCCGTTGGAACTGATGTCGGCACGACCGTCGCTTCTCTGCCCGAGGCGGTGGAGAATGCTGTGACAACTTTGTATCGGCATGACTGCGCGAACGAGGACGGCTATGGGGATAAATGCCCTACGCGCTGGTCCAAGTTCGCGAGCCATGAAGATGACCAGGCTCATCTCCAAAACTCGATAAAGAGCGATCCTATCATTCATCGCCACTTCTTCAACAAGGACGACAAGAAATGTTTGTATACCAGGTCTCTTACCCATTTCCCAAAACAAAGTGCTTGCCCATGGGCAGACCTTTTTGTCTAAGCAACCGGACCTGAGATTTGGTGGAATTTTGGATCACTAACTGAACTGTCAAATTGAAGGGGTGACCGAGTCCTTCACCGTCCAGGATCCGTTGATGCGCAGCCACCTTCGTGTTGCCTTGGCCAACTATCAGGACTTCGACCTGGAGCTCAAGAACTGGACTTTCAAGGAGCCATTCTCCCCCATCGTCCACCGTTGGGACCGTCTCAATGCTCTGTGTGAGAAGACCACCGAAGTCAAGTCCAAGAAAGCCATCGACCAGCTCATGAATTTCCTGGGGCCAATTCTGGCTCCCTCAATTGGATCTCTCATTCAAACCAAGGCAACAGGCAAGGTCGACTTCGAGAACGTCTGGCAGATCTTTCCGCCGGGTGAGCTTGCTGTCACCTCTTTCTTTGGCATTCAGGCTGTCACCCGTATACTTCGCTATGAGTTGATTAGACCGCGTTGTGACCCGCCGTATTGGCAAGTCGAGTTCGAGTACCTCGACTGGAACGGCGAGCGTTGCGGCTATACTTCGGCAAAAAGCAAGATTAAGTATTTCGATGGCATGAAGTTTGTCACTAGTCTACCCGTGTAAGTTGCAATTCACAAAGGTGGTACTGCCAGAACAAGGCTCTGACTCGAAGCAGCTATCCACTTTCCTTCAGCTCTTCCGCCTCGGATATCAAGGTCCGACTCACAGCTAGGGGCCGCAAGTTCGAGAGCCTCAGAGGCTACCACTTCAGGACCTGCACGGGAACCAAGATTCTTCTTGAGACCAAATGTCCAGAGGAGCGACCCGTGGCTGGCAGGGTCATCATTGACGCGTTTGCCTACTACTCGAGCAACAACATCGTGAAGCCCAGCCTGAGGTCTTTAGAGGGCACCGAGGTGACTGAGATCGTCACTGATTCGTCTGAAAGCGATGAGGAGAACGAGGATGATGACGACGACATAAGGTCTGCCACCAGCTCCGAGGACTCCGAGGACAGCCTCTCGGAGCTGACTGCCGTCAAGCCTTCGGGCGGGTCATTGAAGAGGACTGAGAACATACAGCCTCTTACCGACGAGCAGTGTCTCCTCGCGTCCCCATGGCTCAAGGGTCTTGACCTCAAGACCAAGGACTGGGCGCAATTCAATGTTGACGAGCTCAATGATATCGTCTGGAACGAGGCTGCATTTGACCATCTCGTCCTTCCTGGGAATGAGAAGGAGCTCGCGTGGGCTTTTGTAGAGAACAAGGCTCTGTCGAACAACCAGTTTGACGACTTCGTGCCTGACAAGGGTCGGGGTATCATTATTCTGTAAGTCGTCCTCGTGTGCAACACCTCGTCTTGCTTGTTTTCCCAGATTGGATTTCGGTCGGAGTTGGCACATGTAAGTCCACATGTACTGATACTGTGTTGTGCAGCATGTTCGGACCTCCTGGCGTCGGCAAGACATACACAGCCGAAGCCGTCGCCGAAAAGTCTCGCGTTCCTCTGTACGCGATGAGCGCAGGCACGCTGGGAACCAAGCCGAAGCAGATCGAAGCAGCCCTCGAGCGCGCTCTGGAGCTCTGCAGGCTCTGGAACGCAATGCTCCTGCTCGACGAGGCGGACGTCTTCCTCAGCGCCCGGACCGACACGGACCTCGCCCGAAACGAGCTCGTGGCCGTCTTCCTGACCAAGCTCGAGTACTACCAGGGCATCTGCTTCCTGACCACCAACCGCATCTCCAGCCTGGACCACGCGTTCCAGTCCCGGGTCGACCTGTTCCTCCCGTACCGAGACCTCAAGCCCGAGGCGCGCCGGCAGGTCTGGGACAACTTCATCAAGCGCGCTGGGGACAAGCAGTTCGATGTTGACGCTGCGGGCTTGGATGAGTTGGCGAACATTCAGCTGAATGGTCGGGAGATCAAGAATCTGATCAAGAGCGCGCACCTTTTGACACTCAAGGGTGGCGAGAAGATTACCAAGGATCGACTCAAGATGTTGGCCGAGAACCGCATCAATGCCCTTGATGCGCTCAGTGAATAGGCCCAGTGTCTGAGTCGTTCAGCTCGGATTTGACGTTTGGTATTGGAATCTATCGAGTTTTGGGACGATGCGGAGTCCACAGACTGCACGAGGGCCGGATGAATGTATTCCTGAAGACCGGTTCCACTCTCCTTTGGTTGGCTTTTTAGCACTAGCTTTGATCACTCTTTTTGGGAAGACAGAATTCCAAGAAAGACCACGTTACCAACTATACATCTGCTCCGCAATGGAACGACATGAGAAAAGGGAAAGAAATGTGACCGATCCACCAAAGGGTATCTGAAAATACATCACAAATCACCCTGTAATGCCTCAGGAGTAGGTGACACCCCAGCCCACAACACAGGCTGTACCTTGGAGGACTCTCAGGTCGCTCATAAGCAGAATCTAAACGTGGTGGACTGCATTCCGAGCTCAGTTGGAGAAATTCTCGGAGCATTATACCTTGTCAATACCTGAGAGTGAACATGCGGTTTGGATGTATTAATCTGTAAGACCGGCCAGTCCCATTGGAGGCACTGCAGTGCCAAGCTTGAAGGCTTGGATCACACCCTACCATCACTCCTCGACCACAAGATTCCCGGCGTACGAGGCGGGGTGGTCTCTTGATGTATTCGAAGATCGGAAGACTTGCAGCCCCGATGGAACCTCCGCATTATAGCATTGTGTGACTGGCCGGAAATCGGGTGAGGCAGTCAATAGAAAAGCTTGGCTTACTCACCGGGTTACCCTATACAGAACGGGCGTGTGTACTGCATTTGAAGCTTGTAACGCACCATGAAGATCTCTCAATTCTGATTTGCAGGCTCGCAGTTACACAGTAAGCCCATACATGAGCCAGCATTGCACCTAGATCCCGCATCGCTTCCGAACTGGTCCCGAATATTCGTCACGGCACAACTTTGTTATATAAGTAGGACGCCAGCCTAGCCATGCAATAGCTTCGAGGGTAAGCCTCCGACCATAAATTCTGGACATCATCTAGCAAAATGCTTGTGTCTCTCAAAGTGATTCTCTTTGCAGCTACAGCTGCAGCTGCTGCCAGTGGAGTACCTGAGTATGCAAGCAATACCTACGACTATGTGAGTGCGACTCAAACCTCTATGCACAATCTCTATCCTGGATGACCCACCAAAGTTGACATTTGGATTTGGTTTTAGATAATTGTTGGTGGCGGCGGTGAGTTGAGTCAAGAAACGGATCAAGGCAATGTGATCTCTGACGCTTCAAAACTAAGCCGCCGGGGCTGCAGTCGCAACTAGGCTGAGTCAAACGCTGAAGAATAGCAGCATCTTGTTAGTTGAACATTTTCAATGCTCTTCCGTGATTCACATGCTATTTTCATGTGACACTTATACCTTTGCCTTGTTTTATGCCTCTCGCTAACTGGTCTAGGTTAATCGAAGCAGGGCCGGCCGCCCCAGACGAGCTGAAGATCAATGTCCCCGGGATGTTTGGGTCTACTATCAAGGGACCATACGATTGGAACCTTACCACCACGCCCCAGTTGGGTCTTGCCGGTCGTCAGGTTGATCTTACGCGTGGAAAAGTCCTAGGAGGCAGCTCTGCCCTGAACTACATGTTGTGGAACCGTGCCTCGGCGCCTGAGTACGATGTATGGGAGACGCTCGGCAATCCCGGCTGGAATTGGAACAGCATGCTTGCGGGCATGGCCAAGTCCGAGAACTTCACAGGAATCGACAGCCAAGACTACGGTCACGTCGGGAGGGGCACGAAGGGCCCCATTCACAATGTCGTTTCCCGGTATAGAACTGAGCAAGTTCAGGCTTGGGTCCCAACGTTGGAGAACCTGGGGCTTGAACACAACCTCGAGTCCTTGGGTGGCAACCCCATCGGCACGATGCTTCAGCCTAACAGTGTCAACCCTGACAACTACACCCGATCCTACAGCGCCAACTCGTACGTGCCACAAGCTGGACCGAACCTTGCCCTTTTGCTCTCCACTCGTGTTGCAAAGCTCAACTTGGAGATCCCCTACAAGGGTTCGAGAGTACGACGTGGCTCAGAGGACAGCGTAGTGGCCACCGGCGTCACCCTGCAAGACGGCTCTATTATCAGGGCGAGCAAGGAGGTAATTCTTTCAGCTGGATCACTTCAAAGCCCGGGAATCCTTGAACTCTCTGGCATTGGACAGAAAAGCGTGCTTGACGCAGTAGGTATTGAACAGATCATTGACCTTCCCGGAGTTGGCGAGAACTTACAAGGTACATGCCAATTGTGCCCCGCTTTTCTCTCCTGAACAATGTCCCTGGAGTTCGAGGGCCATGACGTTCCTCAGCCTGTTGTACGTTTTCGTCAACAGCAGATGTTATGAGCTTCATCTTCCACATCTTGTACCATCCTTGGCAAGTGCTTCTTGTAGTAGCACCTCGAGGGGGTATTCCGAAGTCAACATCAGCATAGCGAGTGTTTCAGCGCTATTCTACTAACACTCTATTCAGATCATATTGGCTTGATCACTACACACCAACTAAAACCGGGTTACAAATCACTCGATATTTTCAAATATAATGCCACCTACGCAGCCGAGCAATTGACTCTGTGGGAGAATGGACAGATTTCTCGGTATGACAACGTCCTAAGCAGCATTGCATTTTTAAACTGGAAACAACTTGTGGGCGACGACACCACACTTCTTGACCTGGCCAATCAAGACTTTGGCAACTCGACAAATGTGGTTGACCAGGCGAAGCTCTCCTTTCTATCGGATTACACAGTCCCGCAAATAGAGATGGTGATGTCAGAGAACACGAACGCCGGGTTCTATCCTCCGCAGGGGGATCCTCTGTACGGCTCTGACTTCGTCAACATTCAAGGCATTCAAAGTGAGTACATCTTATCATGATTTCAGTTTGCCCATAACCGCTGGTGGAGAGTTGGTCTGGTTACAGGTGGCTTGAGTGTCTCCTATATGGCGCACGTTGCCATGGTCAGATTACCCACATCCTCTATTAGAAGGTGACTAACACCCATTACCCTAGTGCGGCCTCTGACCCGGGGCACCGTGCACATTCGGTCGTCCAACATCAGTCAGAGCCCAGAGATAGACCCTCGTTATGTCTCGAACGCTTACGACCTGCAGACTCTTATCGAGGGAGCCAGGTTCGCGCGCAAGATTGCCCAGGCGGAGCCCCTGGCAAGCCTCCTCGTCGGCGAATACGTGCCGGGACTTTCAGTTCAAACCGACGACGAGTGGGCTGAATATGCACAAAAAACAATGCGCACCATATTCCACTACTCCGGCACGTGTGCCATGCTACCCAAGGAGGATGGTGGGGTTGTTGATCCGCGCTTGAGAGTCTGGGGGACGGCGAACCTCAGAGTCGTTGATGCAAGTATCGTATGTATCCGCTTTCGTTTTGTATGAATCGCAAATCGTCCTCTTTCTCCAGGGCAACCAAGAGAAGTTCCGTAACGGCCTGTTAACGTTCCACAGATTCCGGTACTCGTGGCATCGCATACGCAGACCGTAACTTACGGCATTGCGGAGAGAGCCGCCGAGATTATCATTGAGGATCATCAGAACCTGTAGATCGCCAGTTCATCTCACAAGATCATAGGTTCTGAATACTTTGGGATGATGAATTTCGGGTTTGTCAGTAGGGCAAGTCGCTGAGAGCAGTCGCAACACGAAGCAGCTAGTCAAAGTTCTATGACCAAGGCTCCATTCGATCTGCCGGTGTCCATTCCTGCGGTGTTCGTAAGACATGAGGCTCCACGAAATGTTTGCCCCGCTGCCTGGCACGTCCACTTGCGTCGACGAGGCTCTGAGCTCCTCACCGGTGGTGATGCATGGTACAGGGTACGAGTCTGGGCACTCATCAAAACTATGCAGCAGTAGTGCAATGGGCATGCGCCTAGCCCCCCGTCTCCTCCAATCAGTCTGCAGTCGCACATGAGGAGCTGAATCTTTGCCCCGACGAGCTGAGGATCGGGCAACCAATTCGGCCAGCATTGGATAATTGGTGTACCTCATGGGACCGGAATCCTGGGCGGCTGTTGATTCTCATTGGGTCCTGCTATTTGTGTGTCAGCAGACAAAAGCAGGAGAAGCAGGCAGCAGAGGCACGGGTTTCATCATTCCCAGTGAACAACAGCGTTGTCTGACAATGGACACAACATTGGACCAAACACACCCTATGCAAAGGGTAAGCACTTGTGTATGCTTCTTCTCCAACAGCTGCAGTCACACACTGCTAGCAGTTTCGGTGCCGCTATAAGATCCGGTCCTTTCCAGCTTGTCGGTATTCATTGATTTCAAATCCACTCTTGTTCTTGCAGACATACTCAGGGTCTTGTAACTACTCCGTTCCCAAATATGAGCGACTCTTCCGCGCCTCCAGGTGGTGGTCCTGCTAAGGGAAAGCCACTGCCGCCACCCCAGCAGGCTGTAGCAGATTTCTGGGCTGAATTCTCTATCGTACAGCCTGAAAGGGTCACTCGCATACTCCCACCCGCTGCTCATGCGAAATTTCTCCAAAGGGAGATTTTGAAGGGACCCGCAGGTGGCAATGTCAAGACATCCGTGGGTTATGAAGCCGCGAGAGACGAGTGCAGGAGAAGGGTCAAACGTATTGCGAATGAGTGCAGGTAAGAACAGGCCACGAGGGAACGCACACCACGAGGAACTGGGAACTAGATACATGGGATAGTTCCCGTGCTTCATAACCCAGATCTTCCGGAGGGTGGATAGAAACCCAGCTGACAAGTGCTGTTCCAGACGACTGAATGAGAAGTGGTCGGATCCAGATTTCAACCTCGAATCAGACGAGGACAACTGCCTGCAGGGACTGGCCGATGATGGCGACTCTGAAGGGCCCAGCGTTGATGCGCTCGACTTGAAGCACGCGCTGGGAATCCTCAACTCGGCTCCGAATCTTATTCCCCCGCTCGGGACAATGTCGTTGCCAGCTCTCGGCAAGGTTCTCGAAAGAGAGCTTCCGCCACCCAAGCAGTACCCGCAGTCTATACACAGGGTCGTGAGTACATTCCTGGCTCTGAAATGGTCTAACATGACGTCGCCTCTGAGCAGTTGGCTCGAGACACGCGGGCCGGCTATCAAAAGTGTTCTAGTATTTTATTTTAGAGTCGCTAACTCGCTGCGTGTAAAGGATTTCATATTCGAGAAGCCTCAGTTCACCATTGACGGTTTCGGGACTTCTGATGTGCAACAGGGACGGCTGGGCGATTGTTGGTGGGTGGCATCTGCTGCTGCTCTGTGCAATGTGTGAGTAAAGTCGGACTTCAAGGGGACGGACGAATCCGGTGACTAACAGCTCCCAGCGAGGGCCACATGGACAAGATCTGCGTGGAGCGCGACGAAGAATGCGGCGTGTACGGTTTTGTCTTCTTCCGAGACGGCGAATGGATTTCCACAGTTGTGGATGATAATCTGTGCCTCAACTCGATGGACTTCGACGACGCATATTCCTCCGTGTATGATCCCAGCGGGAAAAAGGCGAAGAAATGGAAGGACCACAACCAGACCGGATCCGAGGCGCTCTTTTATGCGAAATGTGAGGACCCAAACGAGACGTGGTTGCCGTTGCTTGAGAAAGCCTACGCAAAAGTCCACGGCGATTTCGCGTCCATCGAATATGGTTGGGCCGGCGAGGGGGTTGAGGACATGTCCGGTGGAATTGCAACAACCAGTAAGTGGCGCAATTTCTACCGCTCCGTGTGTCTTCCTTTGGTCCTTGGGTCTCTTCGAGTGCAGTCCTTCCATTCTTTGAAAGCGAAGAATCTTGCTGACTATGTGTAGTCAATCTAAACAGGATCTTGAGCAAGGAAAGGCTATGGCAGGAGCTCCTGAGGGCAAACAGAGATTTCATTTTCACGATCGCGACTCCCGGCGCACAGGGAGGCGACTCCAATGCACGAAATGGCCTGACTAGCCAACATGCCTACACCGTCCTTGAGGCGGTCGAGCACGAGGATCCAGATGGGAAGAATGTCAGATTTGTTCGCATCAGGTACGGCTATCCATTACTGTCCACTGATGCTTGGTTGGAACCCAGCACGACACGCTTTTTTTTAAGGTTTTGACGTACTCAATGCTAATTCCAATACAGAAACCCCTGGGGAGTCAGAGACTATAGAGGCAAGGGTGAATGGGACGGCCCCTGGAGCGATGGCTCTAAGGAGTGGACCCAATACTGGATGGAAAAGCTCAAGCACAAGTTCGGCGACGATGGCGTCTTCTATATATCCTTCGAGGACATGCTGAAGCGATTCGACCTGCTCGATCGGGTGCGCCTGTTCAATGGAGACGACTGGTACAACACGCAGGTGTGGACCAGTGTCAGTGTCCCTTGGATGGCCACCTACCTTGACGATGTCAAGTTTGTTGTCGATGTCAAACAGCCCGGTATCGTCGTTTTCGCTTTGTCGCAGGTCAGTCTCACTTGCCATTGCTTTCCCAATCTCTCTCATAAGACGCCTTTCTAATGCAAGACATATGAGCTAGCTTGATGAACGCTATTACAAAGGCTTGGAGGGGCAATACACTTTCGACCTCCACTTCCTCCTCCGGGAGCCTGGATCCGACGATCATATTGCGCTTGCCAGCACGGAACTCAGATCGCGATCTATCAGCGCCGAAGTTGAACTTGAGCCCGGCAAGTACGAGTTGATCCCCAAGCTCGTGGCCTACAGACACAATGACGACAGCCTGGTTGAGGACGCAGTGAAGAAGGCTGCGGAATCCAACCCTCGAAAGCTCCAGCAGGTCGGACTGAATTACGACAAAGCTCACCTAAAGGCGTCCCAGTGGAAGTCCAGCTCGGAAAATACCAAAAATGAAAAGTCGATACCTATCCGAGAGTCCAAGGCCCCAGAGCAACTCACAAAGGTTGAAGTGGTAGTCAAGCAAGAATCATCAACGGTGGCCCCTACTGAGGGAAGTGCTGCTGCAGAGAATGCCGGTCCCGCTACGGTACAACCTGATACTACGACGGAAGATGCCGCCAAGCGAGAATCAGCACCCGGGCCGACAACTGTAGAATCAGGTGCCAGCGGAGCAGATGCGCAACAGCCTGATCTGGCTGCAGGTCCTGAAGGTTTGGATGAAAAGGAACCGGATCCCGTTCCCGTTGAGAACAAGCCGAAGGCCGAAGAGGAGGGGGACGAGGATAAGCCAGCAGGTCCATGGAACGCTGTTTGTGTGATTGGCTTGAGGGTGTTTTCGAAGGACGCCAATCTTGAACTTCATTTGGAGCAGTCCTAATTCCACTCCGGCGCGCAGCAGCATCCCACCAGCGTCCATAAACCAGGCTATATAGTACACTACACTCCTGTCCACTCCATTTCATTACTATTAATTCTCTGCTCCATAGCTTCGGTCTGATCCATCCTCTCCCCTGCGCAAGCACCATCCTCGTCGTGATGCATGGGCCACGCAAGTGGAAGGGCCCGGACGTAGACCTTGTGTGTCACATCTGATTGCCAGTCGTCGTATTCCCAAGAAGATCCCACTTTCTCGCCATCATGTCCCGGGTTGCCGTAATACTCGTCATTGCCCTTCTCAAATGTCGAGTCGTCCCCCCGCTCGTTGCTGAGCCAGAACTCGCCGACCACGTCCTCCATTACATCCTGCACTCTGCAATTCGCTTCGGCCAGGCTTACAAATGTGCCGCAGTTTCTCTTTTCCCCTTCGGCCGCGTTACGGTTGTGAAACTGGAGGCGGTGTTTCCTGACATGTTCGACCATAAAGATGCATCGTGGTCTCCATATCCGCGGTGGACGCGATGCTCCTGTTGGATCCTCAAGGCGTTTTTGCTTCACAGGTGGCTGGTCTGTGATCACTATCGTGGCCGTGGAAGAAGACCGCTTGCGCATGTCCATGTGGATAGTTTTGGCTTTGGTCTGTGCTGCTCGATGGTTGAACCTGATAGTCCTGCAGAGTATATCTGGGTCTGCTTCTTTTCTGTGGCTGCGAGTTGATTTGAAAGGAAAGCTGCTCCAGCTGAACCCGAAACCGACGAGACTAAGTCGCTGGGGCCTGCTCGTCGCATATGAGGCCATTTAAATATCAGACGGACTGCCTTCAAGACGCCGGCTCGGGCCCGCCGGGTATCACGAGTCTCCGGGCAGCATCTTGACCCACTCCCGAAAAGTCTATAATATGGGATGTTCGAGACCTAGAATTCTGCCACAATTGCGTTCGGTAAAACATCTGAACAAGGGCATATCTCCAAAAGCTTGCACTATCCACCGCTAAAGCCAAGCCATCGGGTTGTTGCCACTTGAAGTGGGTATCTTCTTGTCGATCAGTCACTTATCTTTGCTGGGATAGCAATTTTATTTTCTGGCCAACTCCTTCTCACAGTGATACTGTCGACACAGTGATACTGTCGAGACAGTTATCATAAACACACCAGTTCACACTCACTGGATCCAACCCCATAACCCAGTTTTCGCCAACCTCGTAGTCTTCACATAGAAACACACCACAGGGGCCCCTTGGCCCCGAGCTCTCGTTGCGTTCTGATTCTAATCTCCTACCAAGGCCCAACACCATAAGCCCCAACAACCCTCCCCTCCTCCCCGTCCCTCTCCCCAACCACGCAGCCAACAATGACCTTGGCCCCCTCCTCAGGGCCCTGAATCCCCCTCGCCCTCGCCAGCTCCGCCTTGCCCTCTCCCATGAAGTCCGTCGCGTTCGCGCCAGGGTCCGCGCTCCACACCCGCACCCTGGTGCCGAGCCCGACCCCATCAACAGCGACCCTCGGCTCCGCCCCGTACCGCTTCCAGTACTCGACCATGAGCATGTTGAGCGCCGCCTTGCTGACTCGGTACTCGAGCGGGCTCGTCCCCAGCACGGACCGATAGTACCGCGAGCCCGGGTCCGCCGCGCCGCTTAGCGAACCCATCGAGCTGGACACGAACACCAGGCGCGGGTCCCCCCGGCCCGCCGCTGAGAGGAGGAGCAAGGGCAGGAACGCCTCCGTCACGGCCGCGGCGCCCAGGACATTGACTTCCAGGTCCGCCCTCAGCGCCGCGGCCACACCCGCCAGGTCCTGCGACAGCGTGCCGGCGTTGTTGACGAGCGCGTCGAGGCGCCCGTGGTCGGCCCTGACCTTCTCCGCCGCCGCGGCGATCGAGACCGCGTCCGTGACGTCCAGCTGGATCGCTTCCGCGGAACCGTCACCGCCGGCGGCAGTAACGGCGGCAGCGGCCCTCTCGCCCTTTGCGAGGTCGCGGCTGCCAAGCAGGACGTGGTAGGACTCGCCGTTGGGCCCGCGGCCGGACGTGGCCAGGGCCTTTGCTGTTTCGAAGCCTAGGCCTTGGTTTGCGCCTATTGTGGGCAAGATACTGTTAGCGGATCTTGGAACTGGTTGCCCGAGGGGTCACAGTGCTGTTCTGCCTCGTTCTCTTACCCGTGATCAGGCAGATGAGCTTTGTGCTGGGGGCAGTCATGGTTGGATACCGCGTTTTTTCAAACTTGGACAATCTGAGTTACTGGATCGGAAATAGCTGCAGCTTCCTGAAAGTTTGCTCGTCCGAACAGAGAGGACCATCTGTCTCAAAGTGAAAAGTCATGGCATATAAGTGTGTGTCGACTGTAGGAGCTAGGCGGACTTAGCACTAATCACCGGCCGTGATCCCTCCACAATCTGCAAGAGAATCCCAAGTAGGATCCGTAGACTCGGAGGGTAAAGATGATAGCTTCTTCATTCCTGCTTTCGTGTTGCATCATCGGCTTTTACGATTAGTGGGGGGGCTTACCGTTGCATCTCTTGGGCAGCTCTCTGATATCTCCGAAGTTGCTTACGGGCTGACTGCATCAAAAAATTCTCGAAAACTTCCAGACAGGGAGGCACGAGGTTGTTCAGATGAGTCGATTCTATCAGACTCGTCACACACTTCTATTCTCCTAAGCAAGCGACGCACAGCAGCCGCAACCAATGCTTCTCTCCACACGCCAGCCAGCAATGGGCTCATGCACGCACAGAAGGGTGCAGTAAAACAAAACAAAAGGGGGTATTTCCGTGACAGGTCCCAAGTCCCACCCAAACAAAACAAATGAACAAAGCCAAGTTGCCCAAGAAGGAAACCCCTCCCGAGTCAAGCCAAGGCCAAAAGCAAGTGGTATCTCCGCGACCGTGACGCATCCGACCATGCTCAGTGAATGACGCTCAACACCTTCCCGCTCAAAAACAAATTGTCCATGAGAAACAATTCGGGCGCAAAACAGAGGCCCTTCCTGATGCCTTTCCGAGTGATTTCCTCCATACCCACCCCCTTCCCTAGGCCGATGATCCTTCCGGCCCTCATGTGGGCTTCCTGAACAGCCGTTTCGTCCCGCCAACCCTACCCAGTTCGCCGAATTTCCCACTTCCGTGACCCTGGTCTCTCGGCGGGGCGGCCGAGCCACCACTAACGGCCCTCACCTTCTCTTTGATGCTTTCGACCCAGTCCAGGCTCTCCTGAGGGATATCCTTCCTCATGCCCCTCGGTCCTGCCATACCAAGGGAGCTGTCTTCCTCGTCCCAGCTAAGACGCGAGCTCGATCGCGAGCGGCCAGTGCTGCCCGACCCCGAGGATGGCGGTTCCGAGGCCCGTTGACTGCCATAAGCAAGAGGTGTTGCAGGCAGTCTTGGGCCAAGTAGGTCTTCACCCCCGCTGGGCTGTCGCTTCTTCTTGACATAAATAGGACTGGTTGACTCCAAGGCCGAACCCGGGCGGCTAGGAGGGCTGGGCCGGATGGAGGGGCTGGCAGAAGGTCGTCGAGTGCTGAGGGCGCTGGTCGATCGAGGAATGTCCTTCACCTCCACCTTGCTTTCACTCCCTGGTTGAGACCGCCGGCCGTGGTGAACAGCATATTCCTTGAGATATTCTCCCAGGTCGGCCCAGCCGCCGCCTACACGTACCATGACTCTTTCGCCGTTCTCACCGACACAGCGAATAAAAAGCTTTATGGGAGCCTCTCCACTCGCTCTGGATAAATGGTACAGTTTGATGTCTTGGTTACCCCGCTGATGGCGTGGTCGAGGAGCCGGGGCAAGCATGAAGGATGGTGTGCTAGCTCGGGACGACATGCTAGCCCGAGAGGACATGCTAGATTTGCTGCGGACAGTCCTGTCTGCCGTCGGTCTCGGTTTGGAGTATGGCAGCTGTAGATCAGGAGGGTTGAGATGGTTGATCGTCGGGCGAGAGGAGAGCTGAATTTTGGCCGGGATGTTTTCCAAGATTTGGCTGATCTGCTTACGCATATGATCATCCTCGCCCTTTGCCTGGCTGAGGACAATAGGGCTTCCAAGCTCCTCTGCGTTGCTGTTAAAGGAAGAGTCCAGAGAGTTGTCCTCTGAGCTCTCGTCCTCGGGGTACTCGAGAACTGGCGGCATGTCTCCCATTGGCATCGATGTCGATCTTATTTCCCTTGGCGGAGTATGGGGAGAAGTGCGGGTACCATTCACTGGTAATAGATCCGGAGTCATTGATGGATCTCTGGGGTGTGCGCGAACAACGGTCGAAGCATCTGATACAGCGGTACCGGGCCGGTGGTTCTCATCAAAGCCAGGCGCGTGGGCGCCAGTGTCCAACGACAGGTGATCAGCGTCAAGGTCGTCGAAGTCTCCTGCCGACTCATCAGCAGCAGGACTGGCGGTGCTTCGCGTCGATCCTTGGTGATTGGTGATCGAAATGACCGGAGACCTGCTTAATGCATCGTAGTTTTCCACGCTAGGAATTGGCCGATCAGCGTCGTCCAGGCCATCGCCCCCAAAATCCTGAGACTCAGATCCATCGGGATGGTCAACACGGATGATCGGCCCTGGCGTAGCAGGTTCTTCGGCCTCGGCCTCGGCCTCGGCCTCTTGTGCAGCTTTTGCAGCTCTAGCTGCTTCCTCCTGCTCTTGCAAAGCTGCAACTTCATCGTCTCGAAGCCTTTTCTCATAGGCGGCGGTCCACTCCGCGCATTCGCGCTCGACGGCCTCCATGCGGTCAAGCCATTCATCCGGCAGCGTGTCGTCACGGCCCTCGAGGTTGTCGAGCATGTAGTCGAGTGTGCGCGCGGCTGTCGAAACTCCCTTTTCTAATAACAGCTTCGTGACCTCGTAGTTGTGCTGTGAGAGCTTCTCTGCCCCAGGGTTCTGCTCTGGAAGCGGTTCTGAACCCTGCTCAAGGGTGCCCCACGCTGACTTGAGCGCAGCCTCGGCATCTGCGAGAGAAGATGTCCACGCAGGAACGCGTCGAAGAACTGTCAAGCGAGCGCTCCACGCGTTCATGAGTCTCAATAGTCTGGAGAGATTAGGCAACGCCTGCACGACTGTCGCCGTGATAACAGCAGTCAGGTCGTCCATTCTCACATAAGAGGAAAGCGAGGGCATTCCAAATTGGCGGTCGAAAGTAGGGCTTGCCGGAGTCCCTGGTCTCGAGAGGGGCATGATGTGGTTGTGTAGCACGTGTCGCTTGATGTCCTCGATTTCGAGCTTGTCTAGCTCTTGCTGTATTTCAGAAATGCGTATTTCGTACCGTTTCATTTCTGACTCCAGCAGGCTTCCGTGGTATACCTGCTTGGGCGTCGTCGCCTCGTCCTCGGGCGTGAGATCGACAGTCGAGCCGGCTCTGCCGCGCGACTGAAGCTCGCTCTGGGTAGAACTCGGCGTCTGGAAACCGAGGCCCCCCTCTGTGGACCAAGGCCAGTCTCGCAGCTCGTCAAGCCATTCGTAAATATTTTTCGAGGCGATCGCGGCCCGCAGCGCGAAGCTCTGTTCACTGGGTGTCGCGGCGTCCATGCAAGCCTTCAGCGGGCCGCTAGGCGCGCGGAAAGTGTCGATCGCGTTCATGGGGGATAAACGGGTTATGAAGTCGTCGGAATGTTGGCGCTGGTGCTTGGGGGGCTGAGGTGTCGAGTGATACTGTCGACTCAAAGGCAGCAGACGGCCCCCCGGCGGAGGATATATCGAAGGTTCGGTCATGTTTGGGGCCTCGTCAGAGGAAGTAGTTGATGGTGTGGTCGTTGCAGTGGTCGGTCACAGGAGACATGGCCCTGTGTCGAGGTGTTCCAGCTTTTATGACCCGGTAAATAAAGGATTGACAGCGAATGGCCGAGTAAAGCCCATAGTTGAAGCTCAAAGGAGTGTTTGAGAGAGTCCTGTGGAACAGGTAAGCTGAAGGGCCGTTGCCTGTTCCAGCTGCTGTCAGACTGTGCGACTGGGCCAGATCTGGTCCCCCACAAGGCGGATGGTGGATGGCCGCAGTGGATGACAGAAAGATGACCGGGCGGCTCGGGACCCAGGGGCGAGACCGACGGCGGAGACGGGCGGACAGGAGCTGGAGCTGCTGCGGCCACACGGAGCAAAGCACGGCGAGTGTCGGTTCGTTGTACAGCGGGGCAAGAAGAGGGTTCGGCCGCGGTGGTTGATAGGGTCGTGAGGCACGAGAGGCCGCAGGGTCTGGAAGCCGGATGCAGGGGGATGGGCCAGCGTCCGGTAGATAGAGGGGCGTGTGGATGTTGGACGTAATACCATGCAATGCGATGCGATGTGATGCAGATGCAGATGCAGACGCAGTCGGTGCAAAGAGCCAGTGATGAAGTGGCTTTGTTGCGCTTTGGGCGTGTTGTTTGTGAAGAGAAGGTGGTCCAAGAGAGATTGAGGGCCGAAAGGTCCAGAGATGAGGTGCTCTGCTTGACGAACAATGTCAGGCAGGAGAGGGAGTGGGGGGCTGGTCGGTCTGGATGTGAGACACGGGCGCAGATTAGAAACGAGCGGTAATCATCAGCTGGAGGTGTGTTGTAAGACACGCGAGAGAGGAGAAACGAGCGACTACAGCGACTGGATGAGTGGCAGACAGACAGGTCAAGAGAGAGAGACCGCAGAGAGGGCTGAAGTGGGCGATGTGCACGATGATTCGTCTCTGGCGGCGATGCGGGCTTCGCGCCCATCCCGGTCAAATTATGCAAGCCCACGACGCGGGCAGCGGGCTGCTTCCCCAGCTCCCCCTGCCAGCAACTGCCAGCTGCCAGCACAAAGCAAGCAGGCAAGCAGAAAGCTCCAGAGAGAGCAGAGACTGGCTGGCTGGCTGGCAGGGCAGGGCAGGGCAGGGCAGAGCAGAGCAGGGGAGGTCAGGCCCAGAAGTCGCGACGGGTGGGCATTCTGGAACAGGCAAGCTCAAGCAGCAGGGGAAGGAGTCGTGCAGGGATGGCACGTGTCACCATTGCGACCTCGCGACCTGGACGCGGATCCACCTGGTGGCTCGCCTCAGTGCGGTTTATTGAATGAAGCGGGCCACAGTGGGAGATTTGATGGACCCTTAAAAATGGTAGTCGTTATTAAAAATAAGTACGCCTTGCCGAGGTGACCGGCACTAAGTACGGAGAGATAATCTGCGCACAATTAATTGTGCACGTACGTTTCGCAAGCAGTCAGCGCCCTCTCTCTCAGCTGTGCATCACCACGACATCGCAAACATGACATACCTACATGGGGAGGGACAGGCTGGGCCATGTCACCGTGACGTTAGCTTTGGTGGCTCGGCCGACGTGCCCGTTGGACACCCATTCATGCAAGACACACTGTGGGATAATGCAGCCTGGACCGTGCACACGCCCGTTCTGGTCGAGTGAGATGGCCGGGAAAGTAAACCGTGAGTGGGTACGCCCCGCAGGTACCTTGGCTCGCCTCGCCTGCCCATCGGTCAGTCAGGCACCGTACCTGAAGCAGTGGGGTGTGGGATGGCCAGCGCACACGATCAGAAGCAAATTGGAGGCGGCCGGGTCCAGAGTTGGTCGGTGGGGCCCGGTACGGTCAAGCAGCTGTCATGAGAACAAAACAAAGGAAGTGAGGGTGCCCACTTGTTCCAAAACACGCCTGCCAGGACGCAATTAGCAACAAAACCACGCGAGAGAACACGAACAACCGAGAGACAGAGAGCAGATTGGGAGGTAACCGCCCCGGATCGTCGACTCACTATCAAGCGAACCACCGCGGCAGTACCCTGACAACCCCCACCGGGCAATGTCATGAGCGTGGCTATTCCGATCGGATCGAGACCCACTTTCATGGGAGGCCGTTTCGGCACACATCGTTGCAACGCTCCCTGCCCGATCGAACTGTCACAATGAACGTGTACAGTCAAGTCAAAACAAGTTGTGGTCAGGGCTGGTGTAGTCTGGTGTGACAATGTAGATAAAGGTATTTTTGTTTTGTTTCTCGACTAAACAAGTCAATCGTATATCCTCCGAGCATCTGCCGGAATGCGCTCGCGCACAGCTGTCTTTGCTGACTGTTCCTCTCCATGTGCCTGTCCCTTTGGTTTATGCCTCGTCTATACTGGGCCATAACTATATGTACAGCCCCTGCCATATAGCAGTCATGCTGCTACGTATGAGTATCAAATCGATGCTCATGTAAATAACGTAACCCCCTCTCTTTCATGCGCTCCTCCGCGCTCCTCCGCCCTATAGCCCTGGGAGCAAATAGCCTATAATGCACGGTCGCCTGCAAGATTTCACCGTTCTCTGTTGAAGAGGAGGTGACTTATCCCGTAGCGCATGTCTCCCCTGGAATGGTTTGACATGACATCGCGCTTGCCTATTCCTCAAGGCTGGTCTGGCCCGGCCTGGCCTAAAATGTGTTGCTTTCTTTGTCTGTGAAGCAACATTGACTGCCGTGGTTCCTACCCTCTCAGATTCCTCGTCGCCATTGACGAGCCAGAGTGTGGCTTGGGTATAAATTTGCAGCGTGAGATGTCCGTAGTAGCGACTGACCTGATGGGCCCGTGACAATGCCATCAAGCCCCAAACGTCGCGTTCAAGTCTGCGCAAACACATCATCCAACGCCGAGCTGGCGTCCAAAAACCCAATGTTGAAGTCATCCGTGTTGTTCATGCCTTCGGCTGGGAATTGCAGCCATTGGGTGAAGTCGAGACTCAGGTCGTTCATACCAGGGCCGGCGCTGGCGCCGCCGCCGCCCATGTTCGGCCAGTCCATCGCGCTGATGTCGGTCATCTCCACGTCACCAGGGTCAGCGAGCGCGTGCTCAGGCGCGTGCTCAGACTCGCCCGAGGACGGCGTCAGCCCATTATCGCGCTCCGAGTGCGGCGGGGAATCGCCCATGATAACCGACTGCGGCGGCAGTTGCTGGGGCAGCGCGTCGATGGTCGGCGACGTGGTCGATACCGCCGCCGCCGATGCAAAGTACGCGTATTTGGACGCCTCCATCTCCGCGGCCGTGACCACAGGGCCGGTTTGATCCGGCGGCGGCGTGGCTGGGCGCGCGAACGGCGCCGCGACGCTAATCTCGGCCGGGGGCAGAGATGTGGCTGTCACCATTGTACCATTGGCTGCCGCCGCTGCCGTCGCACCGTTCAGATTGATGGACGCCTTCTTGAGCGCCTGCTCTAGGAACCCAGCGGCAAAGTCCGCCGCCGCGTAGATGTCGCGCAGCTTCACCATGACCGACATGCACTGATCGAAGCCCTTCTGGGCATCATTGCGCCGCACAGGGTCGTGGTGCTTGTACTCAACTAGGTGGATGATCATGGCTGGCAGCACGACAGTCACGCCCGTTGTTGGCAGGTACTTGTCCAGATGGTAATGGTGCATCTCGGCGGCCATGCGGGTGATCTGCGTGGCCGCGGTCTTGACCTTTGCGCGCGAGACCTCCTGGACTGCCCGCGACGCCTGTGGCGGCTGCAGGGGTGACGTCGGCAAGAAGAGCGGGCGGTGGAGCGCCGATGTCGTGGTCTGGTACACCATGTGCAGTAGGTTGCGCTGCACCGCAATAGTGGATCGTCCATCATTGATATCGTCCCGCCTCAGCGGCCTGTACTGGCATGAGAGTGGAAGCTCCGTGGCCCAGGCAGCGAGCTCTCTGTCAACCTGCTGCACTGCCTCCAAGTTGTCCAGGGACTTATTCGGAAAGAGCATCATGGTGGTGTTGGTGCGCTCGGGCTGGAGCCGGTCACGGATGAGAACTGAGTACTGCGCCTTGAGCATGTGGCTGATGAGCACACAGAGCTTGGCCTTCTGGACGCACATCTCAGCTAGTTGTCCCTGCATGTCTGTATCACGTATCACGGTACAATCAGCCGGCAGAATATTGTTGCCGTTGGGCAGAACCTCAATCTCAAAGTCGCTCTCCGTGAGCATGGGCACATCGAAGTCTTCATCCTTTATCCTCGTTGGACGGCGCATGCCGAGTGCGATGAGGCGGTCACGCATGAAACACGACCACCACATCCTCTTCCACAGCTTTTGCTTGCGGACGGGCATGGTACCGTTGTCCGGGTTCCGGTGAAGGCCAATGGTATGGGCCAACGAGATGGCGACGCCCATCCAGTGCCAGGTATCCTTCTGGTCGTCGGGCGTCTCGTACCAGTACGTCATGAGAAGCAGCGCCTGTACGAGGACGAGCCGGTCGGAGTCGTAGTCAAAGTCATAGAGTAGCTGCACATGGGGTCAGCACCAGTCATCACAGCCCAGAGATCGTTACACGAGCGAAGCAGGACAGAGACTCACCCTGGCCCTCTGGAAGAATATCTTCCGAGCCGCCTTCCGGTTCGTGTACCCATGCTCGGCCAGGACCTTCCTCTTGACGAAAGCTGACCCTGCAAACAGGACGGCATGGTACAGGAGCAGGCTGATCTGGCCAGCCTGGCCGTCACTGGCGTTTATCACGTTGAGGAAGTCGAACAGCTCGAGGAGCGGCATGTAGGGGTGGACATATTCGACGTAGGCCTGCAGGAGAGCATTCTGCAGCGCAGGGGGCGGTATGCTCAAGGCGCCCTTGCGCTGGAGGTAGTTGATCTCCTCCTGGCCGATCCTGTCGGGCAGTGGTTTGACCCAGGGCGGCAGGACCGACAGAGGGTCGACCTCATTGGATTCGTCCGGGTAGCCCAAGCGGTTGCCAAAGAGCTGCACCGTGTTCCAGGGGATCTGGCCGGGGTTGGCATTGGGGCCGAAGCCAGGCCTCTGGACTGTTTTGGTGTAAGCTTATGGTATTCAAGAAGGGTCCCGTGGACAGAAAATTTGTGTTGTGGTCTGTGTATGTGCGTGCTTGGCATTTGCATGTGAAGATGACGGACAGGAGTCTTGCCCGTTGACTGGGGTGGGGGTAAATTTGGGGGGCAAGGTGCCGTTGTGTCAACCAAGACAAGGCTAGCTTGTTAGGTAGGTGGGATATGATCAGACACCAGGGGGAGAGTGAGCGAGTGAGAGAATGAGTGAGCAATACACACTCTCTCTCTAACACACAGTAAAACTTACAGAGCAGTGGTGGAACCTGGCCGTCGACACTCCCAAACATGCCCCCGACACTCTCAAGGCCGGGTATCGAGGCTGCAGAGACATTACTCGGCCTCCTGAGATCTGCACTGGCGATGTTGATCGGGCCAGCAGCGCTGCTTGCGCCTCCTTGCAAGTGCAGGGCCTCGGCACCAGGCATGGCGCCCACCGAAGCCCCGGTCGAGCTCGCCGCTGCGTTGAAGAGTTTCTTCCTGCGCAGGCACACACACTCAGTCAGCACGGGTCCCGTGTCAAGCCATCTCATCTTGCAGCTCCCAAACCTGTCAAGAATGCAACCCTGAGACATTTTTTTTCTCTCTTCGACTTCCTCATCTCTCACCCTTCCCTGGAGCTCCCATGTGATCACAGATTCACATGTGAATATGACGCACCCCTTGCTGCTGTCATATTCTTCTCGCTCAGGAATTGGGAAGTAGAAAAAATACAGAGTACCACAGCCGGTGCCAGACTGGGCAATTTGTATCCTGGGGAGATGCAAGAATTGCTGCGTGCGCGGGAAAGGGGTGTCACTCACTTCCGCCGGCGGCTCTCATGAACAATGCAGTCGACATTGTCCCAGCGGCAGTTCCCGCAGGGGAACTGCTCGACCACGTCGCATCGCACCTTGCGTGCCCTGCAGGATGCACACGCCCGCGGCGCCCGCCGCTTGGTAACCTTGTTGGCCTTGTCGGTCTTGTCGTTGGAATCCGCCGTTGAGCCCGTCCGCTTCTTGGCCTGCGCGTCCGCCGCCGAGGACGAGACGGACGACTTCTTCGCGTTTGCCGCGGTCTCGTTCACGTCCGTCAGGTTGTCTCCCGGCGTTGATACCGACTCGGAGCGCGAGTGGAACTCGGCGTCGCTGTTCGCCATTGTCGGTAGTGGTGGGGTTTTTGTCGTCGAGTAGGGCACTTTCACGAGTGCATCGGTTCGCAGAAGTGGTGGCCTATAGTAGGGGCCGGAATTCGTATATACAAAGAAGTCCCAGTAGTGAGTGGGCTCGGACCTCCTTCTAACTTTCTTCTTCTTTTTCTTTCTCAACGTGTAGATCGCACGGGCTGGTGATGAGCAAGTCGACTCGTGTGGTGGTTGATGCCAGGGTCCCTCTTAGCCAGCATTGAAGCGTCTTTGTTCAGCCTCGGAGCCGATGACGACGGTATAAGCATTGGTGGGAGCGCGGAGCAGGCCACGGACAAAAGCAGAAACAGGATGTGAAGCAATCGAGAACGAGAAAGAGACAGTTCGTGCGCGATGCGCGGGAGGAGTCGCCCTTGTTATTATAATTTCGAGCCCAAACCTGGGCTTGTTCTTGTTAACTTCTCTCGTTGGACTTGGCCCGTCACTAAAGTATCGGTACATCGTCCCACCCCTGCACGTCTAAGCTGCCAGTAGTGTACGTACCAAATCTATGTCCAGCACAGTACTGTTGCAGCCAGCTCCGCCCGTCCGTCCTGCGGAGAGTGCCCGAATATTTTTTGTCTTTTTCGGCCTTCTTGGTGCCATGCGCTCGCTCACTTGACCCTTTGCCCATCCAACCCTCCTCGATGCAAGGCGACCGACTGGGCTGTCATGCCGTGCGAGAAGGGCAGAGATGAGAGGTTTGCGAGTTGCATCTTGCCGCGTGGATCTACCGCGACTCTCCTTCAGGGTTCTTATTCGTTTCCGGTGCGGCGCCCTGGTCACATTCCACGGAATCTGGTTGCTATTACGAAGCCGGTGGGCTGCGGGAAGCGGGCTCCTGGACGGACCCATCTCCTCTTCCCCACGGGCGACGGAGCCCACACACACACACACACACACACACACACGGCCACGACCAGCTTGCTAGCCTGCAAGCCTGCCGGTGGGGACCTCGTCGTGGCCAAGACAATGGGGTTGTGGGGAGGCACGAGCCCACCTGTTTGAAGCCAGAATTCCAAAAATGCCCACTAATTGCTCACCGAGCAGGCTTTTGCTGCCGCTTCGTTGGCCTTCTGCCGGTGTCGACTCCCAGAGATCTACTGTGGTATGCACAGTATGTATCTTCACAGGCCTCAAGATGCAAACTCATGCTGCTGCTGCTCCACCCGTGTGCGTCCGTCCTTGACATGCTAAACTCTAGGCCGGCCAATGGATCTTCCAGGAATTGGGATGGGCTAAGGATTTCCCACGATGTATTCGACTCGTCAGCTGTCTTGCGCCCTGAGAAATTGGACCCATGGGTGATGATGCTCTCCTGCCCTAGTCTCAAAGCATCTGGGGAGGGGCCTTGACTCGAGTCGACCCTAGCGCCTAGTCATCTAGTCAAGGTCCAGGTGTCTAAGTCAGCTGGCCAGGGCTGGGCGTCCTGAGGCTTGACAGAATGGGTTGATTGGGCTTTGACTCGAAAAAATGCATGGCGTCTGGCTTGTGATTGTGTCTGTGGGCTGTGCGGCTCTCTGAGGTAAGACTCCAGCCTGCATTCGCTTCCCTCGCCTCGCTCGACGACACACCACGGCCGAGGACGAGTCTGCTGCTACCACACTGTAGCTTCGACATGACTGACCGACAGGCCCGGCTTCTCAGCGAACAATAAGGCGCGCGGGTCTCGAGTCGGCAGAGTGACGTTGCGCTTGACTTCATCACCGATTCACTGACGACACAACAGCAGCAATGCAGCGCAGAGGCCCATCATACTTCACAGCTAGAGGGGGCGTGAACAATGCGTGTGTGTAGTACAGGTACATTGGCAGATTGCCTGCTTGGACTCTTGACGGGGTCCCAAGACGCGGGGCCGATGGGCCAAGGATCGTCGAAAATGAAGTCAAGGGTTGATCTGAAAGTCCAGAAAAATTCCAATAAAAACGCTTCCCCCTCCAAAACCATAACGTCGCATCTCGTCGCATTCCTGGATGGCGAGTGCGCCCCAATCCCGAAACGGCTGTCTGGTCCATGCAAGTCGGCAACTGTCGGGTTCTTGACGACGCTCGATAGCTCGACGCGCTCAACGCTGTGTCCTGGATTAACGAACAGACTACAGTACAGTTGCAGTGACTCCCAGTAACAATGCTTATCCAGGATGGACACGACGACACGTTCTCCTGGATCTATCTTTTCGCACGATCGTCGACGGCGCATTTCACAGGCTAGGCTTGAAACAGGGTTGACCGCACGCCAGGTTAGACGTGTTGTCTATTCAGGCAATGGGGACCGGCACTACCGAGCAGACCCATCGTGCGCCCGCTCTGTTGCATACCTTGTGGGCAATACTGTACCAGAAGTTCCCCTAGCAAGAGGAGGGCCCCATGTAGATGCTGCGAGATCCTCACCGCTGACATCCTGCCCTGGGCGCCCCCATCGTGTGCCGCCGCCGACAATTGCCCTTTCACGTTCGCTGCAGCGACCAGCAATTCGGGACTGTCACGCGCTCACCACTTGTTAGTTGGTGTTACCTCATCGAACCTCTTGGGAGCTGGTGGGTTTGCCAAGAGGCGTGCCCAGGTCCCAGCCATTTGGGACAAGGCGCTTCCAGAAAGAAAAACCCTTGGGGATTGAATCTTCGAATTACTTTTCCTCGTGCCCTGATACGACCTGGCCAGGTAGGAGGTCACGATACAAATTGCACCAAGATAGTGACAATGCTGCCCCTCGCGTGCCGACCCAGGGGCCTCGACAAGCAAGAGGCTCAATCTGGCCTCTCTCTCGCGTCCTTCGGCCTTTACATCTACGTCCTGCCCGCCCAGCGGCTCCACTTTCCGCCCAGATCAAGTCGCATCACGATTGCGCAAGCAGCGAGCGAGCGAGGCGCGAGGGATGAGCCGCAAGGTTGTCCGCTCCTCTGCATAGACGGTCTGCCTGTCTTGTCCGCGGTGAGCCTGGGTATTGCTATGCCGAGTATGGATATTGCTGTTCCGAGTATGCACAGGGCGTCTTGCGGATCCGAGATATATTCGTGCCCTCCAACCATCACATCGGACAAGCTTTCGAATCCTGGACGCGTTCGAGCCCGCTCGCCCGCTTTCCCCCATCTTGTTCAGGTGAGCCCGTCAGTCCGTCTCCGGGCCACCACCCCTCCCCCGAGCAAACCTGCTCCACATCTCCGCAAAAAGGGTCAGCCGTAATACTAAACCCCAGGAATTGGGGGCGGGAGGGGGGCGCGCTCAGTGGGCAGGGCCTGTCTCCTTTGCTCCGTTGCACTTTCCCATTTTCCGGGGTCGCCCGACGGCATGCTTCATTGGCCCCAGGGGGAAGGTGCCCAGGCACAAAGTCGACCTTGAGTGGGTGGGTTGCAGCCACACCAAACCTTCCGCCTTCGGAACTTGACCGAGCGTGTCGCGGCTACGACAGGCATTATTATTGTTCGATGCTGGGTCACAGAATTTTCCCATATTGTTTTGACATGCCGCATCGGATCATCTGCGTGGCGCGGGAGCGCTGCTGGGCATTCGAGAGCGATCGCTAAGTATCTTGACATCCTACCCCGGATTTTTTTTTCTGACACCTGCGGGTTGGAATCTGGGGGGTCCTGTTCTGTCTGGGGATGGGCTGGTGGTTTGCCTCTCTACTCCACATACGGATCCGTACTCCTCACGCGATGACAGCGTCGTCAGGCCACCCAGATCGACGACCGGGGGCTAGATCTTTCACATCCATGTTCGTGTATTGTATTTCGCGCGCATGTTTTCATCATCACTGTGGCCCTGTGTGTCACGGCTGTGTCAAGGCTTCCTCCCATTTGGGAATGCCATCGCATGCCGGCATGGGGTCACAGCTGCGTCCCAAAACGGTTACTAATAACGTGCAGCCAGCAAGTAGCTGGCTGCAGGCACGTTGTCCACGGCACTGTACTGTTGCCGTTCTGGACTTGTAGACTACTTGGTCCAATGACTCCTTGGCGTTGCAATCTCTCCTCTACTCTCCGGCATCGTCGGAGAATACCGCCTAGCTACAGGCGTCCGTACCTTGATGGCAGCGACGGCGCCGAGGCTAGACTTCTCCGGCAGGGAGCAAGCACCCTAGCTTGATCAGGCCGGCCGTCTCAGAGCTCGGGGCTCTCTTGCTCTCCAGCCGCCTAGCCTGCAATCTACCGCAGCTACCTCAGTCAGAGGCGTTACAGAACGTTCACGCCGGCCAGAGCTTGACCGTCCATCCTATGACTGGCCTTCCCGCCTGCTTTGTCGCCTTTCCCCTGGACGGCAGCTACCAACCACGCGAACATGACAAGTCTGCCTCGCACGTCCGCTCGTACAATCCGCCCCGGCGACCTCTGAGCCTGTCGGGGCCTCTTCCGCCTACGACGCAGGACGGATCTTCAGCGGCGCCCATGTCTCAAGAACGAGCCGGCCGGGTTCTCACTGGAGATGAGCCGCCTATCCTTATCCGTCCCACAATGCACACAGACTAGACGCAACTGGCTACCTAGGTGCTTCGACAAACCACGGTCACGTTGGGTCCTGTTGGGATCACAGCTTCTTGGACCGGCCTCAACAAGCTCAGCTGCCCAAGTTGAGACCTTGTGCTCTTTGACTGGGCAGATTGGTCCTAGCTTGCAGCTTGGAGCTCATGGCCACAACTGATAGCTCCGGCCACAGACAAAAAAAAATGGCCCCCAAACATCAAATGGCGCCAGCGAACAATGCTCACGGGCAGCGCTCAGAGGCTCTTGGCCGCAAACGACAAAACTCCTCTCACTCATGACTTGGGAGGACAAGCGTATCGAGACAGCCGGCATGGACCTTCGTAGATGAAGCTGGCCACCTCACAACGCCACGATCAGCGGGATGGTCCTTGATGGCAGCCGCCTGACAGGAAATAGCTGAAGCTTCTCTGGTTCGGCCTTCTCTCGGCCTCTTAGACATTTTAGATCTCACTGGGTCGGCGCCAGAGAACATCACACGAGCCGAACTTCACAATTTGCTGTCAAATCGGAAATGGCTCCTGGCAAAGCACAAGCCCGGCCTTGGGCCAAGGATGAATCTTTGTGAAACAGAGAGGTATCCTCCATGGCATGTCGGATGTAGATGCTATCATCGCGCGGTTCGATCTCTGCCTATGTGCGTACCCAGGACATATCAGGCGAATCAATGCGGCTTCTCTTCCCCTGCATGTCCAGAAATATGTACCCACTGATGTTCAGTCAAGCGGTCAACTGCGACTTGGTCCAATAGGTCTGCATCGTGCGTGAAAGAATGTGACGTACGGCTTGGTGACGGTTTGGTGACGCCAGCGGCGACGTCTCGGATGTCTTGGGCGTGTGCGACAGTGATTTATCGCGGAAGCGGGATAATTTTGTAATTGCGTGGCGAGGTGAGAGGGTCGACTATGGACTATAATGATCATGCTCAAACTCAATGACGGTGACCCACAAGACTTTAGACAGAGAGGGATGAGAAAAGATGCGCATGAGTTTTGTTTGGTAATAAAATGCGATTGTGTAGCAGAGGGATTGCACTGATATTAATAAATGTTACAAACATTGAAGTATTTCTTAGATATAATAACTTCGATTATAGAAGAGTCTAAAGAGGGCACTGGGAAGGAAGGAGATTCTAAAGCCTGCTACTCAGTATTCGAACTGCTCCAATATGGTGGGCTTCGGTATGATCCTGGTCAATTCGCGATCATGCTCTATTCGATGGATCTCATTGCCAGATGAAAAAAGACATGAGCCTTAATAACGACATCTTGTCACCTGCCCCTTCTTTCTGGACCAGCCGCTCCTACACTACATGTGCTCTCTTTCTAGCTTCATCACAGTATTCAGGCAACCCCCTTCATTTTCTCCGCTCAAAGCGATGAACACATACAGGAACAATAAAGCCAAGCAGTACCGTGGTCGCTCTTTCGAATGATAGTTGGTGTCTCTAAGCATCTCTCCATGCTTATTTCCCTTGAGAGGGTTCTTGTTAAGCCGTGTCGTGCGCCGACAGGAGACAAAAAGCGTTAAAGCGCAACAGGCCCATTATGGCGACGGCAGCGTGTCACTTTATGGTGAGGCTACGGTTTCGCCCTGAACAACCATTATCGCACATATAAAGGCGTCATGGTATCAAGCTATTACAATGTATTCTTGATACCATGCGCGGCTGGCCTTGTGTAATGTCTCTTGTGTCTTCTCGCTGTCCTTTCTCTATCCTGTGTCTGTTCCTTCTAAAGTATGATTCCATGGCAGCCAAAACTGGTTATCAAATGTCGGCATACACTTGACTTGTTCCGGCGGTCCTCGCCAGTCAATGCTGTCCTCTGCCGTATGAGGCCTCGTCGCGGCCGCAGCAGAGGTATAACCCCTCTCATCTTTGATCCGTTGACCCTTCTCCACTGAATACTCCAAGTTGATATATGGAACCACGGCGATCCTCCCATAACCATGCGCCCACAGATCCTTACAAAAGATCTCCGGCTCCCCATTATGGCACTCGCCCAATTCCGCCCGCGCCGCCCGAAACGCCACCTCCCGGCTCGCAATCGGCCAAGCAGGAAACGCCACCGCGCCATTCCAGCAAGCAAAAACCTGCAGTGGTCGTCCAGCATCGAACCGCGCCTTAGAAACAGGGTCGTTCCAGAATAGGTTCGTGGCTTTGGCGAAACTCGCGGTGGCGGGCGGGATCTCGAAGAACAAATCGCCGTTGATCCCGCGCGCAATGTACGAATCGTAAAACATGGGCTTGTCTCCGGCTCCAAAAACCCAGTCCATAGCGCAGGTCATATCCGCGGATAGGACCTTGCGCTGGTAGGCGAGCTCGAGCAAGTCGTCCGGGCAGGCGGCGACGTCGTTTATGAACAGGACCGTAGCGTCTCGGTAGCGTTCTGGCTCGTCGACAAGAGGTTGCAAGGCCATGTTGCGCAAGGTGGCGAGTCTGGCGAAGCGGGCGTCAGTGCTGGGGTCGATGTCGTCGACTGAGAGCACGAAATGGGTCCGGACCTTGAGGGATTTCAGGTGGGTCTCGAGGGCGGCTAGGACGTCGGCGGTGCCATCTGGGGAGTTCCCTTCCACGATGGACAGGGCACAATTTTCGGGACCCAAGAAGTTGATCGCGGCTACCACGCTGCTCAGGAGGGTGGGCAGAATATGCAGACTCTCCCGGAGGTTCAAAACAAAGAAATAGGGCGTTTGGGATCTGGGGGTGAAGAAGGAGGGCTTCAGGTCCTTGTAACGAGATAAGTCCGGGTTATGGCAGTCGACTTTTGGGAGGTTCTCGCTTTTAGAGTCCAGAATCGCGCGCAAGTATTCAGAAATGGTGCTCTCAGGCAGTATGCCCTTTGCTGTAAGAAATTAGATAGATATTTAAGAGGTCGACTTTGGAGGTAAGACTTGCCGCCGGGTTTTACGGCATCAGCCACCGAGAGCGCTGTCTGATCGAATGGTACTAGTGCATTGTGGGCCAACCGGTCACTCTGTAAATACAGAAACAGACCGATTAAGAAAGTCGTCGCTACCAGAGGCCAACGGGCAAGCAGCTGCAGCAGCCCACGATGCGAAGCCATCGCCATACCTGCGGACGAGCATGTGGTTTCAGTGCAAGGGTGAAACTTATTCCAAGGTTGTTCAGCCCCTGAAATTTCGTGGACAAGTTGGGCTCTGTTCTTAAAGTTCCACAAGTTCCTGCCGAACTCTATCGCGTTCCGAGGTTGGCTCAACCGAGAACCTGTTGGTTCAATTTCAGCAAAATCTGCAGCAACCAGACTCTCCAATTGGTACGGCAAGATGACCCACTGCGCCTGAACAACCAAAGGAATACCGGGCTTAAGCGCCTTTACCAACGCTGTTGCATTCTCATCTTGTTGCCGACCTGACTTTGTCCACTACACACTCAAGCGAGTATCACTATGTCAGTTGCGCTGTTTAAGGCGACCTTCTGAGTTACCAGGAATTCTCTTGGCTGCAGATCGTCGCCCACCTGTTCAGCAACTTTGAACCTGTGCACTCTGTTCGACGGGGATAAAGAGGTCAGGTAGGCAGTAAAGATAAAATCGGAAAAGGCCAAGAAGTTTGATGACTAGATGGCGTCGAGGATAAGATTCAATAAGAACCGCGGCACCTTTGCTCGACAGGTACTACTGTAACTAAGGCGACAAAAGAGTGAGAGGCGTCCCGTCTCTCTGTGAGTGATGTTCCGCCCGTTCCCGCTTTCAGGCGGGTGGGACCAGCGGAGAGGCCAGAACTGATCGATTCCCAACACTGATTCAACTCGTCCTGTCTTTGTTTCTGCCGTTGCTTCAGCAACGCGTTGAGCTCTTCCAAAACTATAGCGATAGACGCCCTCCCTGCAGTGCCCGCGTAGAACGCCCAGGGTGCCATGAGAGGTGATGAGATTCGGAATCAGCTGGACTCAATACGCCAGTTGACGTTAAGTCTGCATTACATCCAAAGCAAAAAGGAAGTAATTCAGAGGGCTAGCTAGGCAGGGGAGTGCCAGGGCTTAGTCAGTCGCTTGCGTAGGTCGGCCGGACTCAAGCCGGGGCGTCAGCAGGCGCAGGCACCCATTTTTGAAGACACTTTTTACAACGAGGTAGTGTTTCAGTAGATCAGGTATTCTTTCTCCTGCTCGGGTCAGCTGTGTTCACCAAGACCATCATGCATCACGGGCAAGGTGATGATATGCAGCCGTGGGAAGACGTACTGGCCCAGCATGTCATTTCTCAGGACCACGATGACAATGGATTGGCTTTTTCAGACGATGGCTCTATCGATCCAGATGAGGCACCGTCCATTGGTTCCGATGGCTGGGAATCCTCTGACGAAGACGTTGGAGCCGGAACGCAGGAAGTTGACCACGATACCATCCACGGCACACGGCTTGACTCTGTTGAAAAGCAGGTCCGACTCGTAGACATTTTACCACGCTGTGAAGAAGAGCCCGACATCGTACGCTGTCGGATTGTCAAAGAATATCTCCCTCCCGATAGTCCTGGTCCAGACGTGCAGCATTACAATGCACTGTCTTATGTCTGGGGAGATCCATTCCCAACTGCGGATATTGTCCTCAACGGCTCGAGGATGGCAGTCACAAAGAACTTGGAAAGCGCACTGCGACATCTCCGTGACTCGCCCATTCCAGAGGCGCAGGGTCTTCCTCTTTGGGTAGACGCCATCTGCATAAACCAGGACGACTTGAGGGAGCGCAACGAACAGGTCAGGATGATGCGTGATGTCTACAGGAAGGCACATCGGGTCATCTCTTACCTCGGAGACGGTGATGTCGACACTGACTGGGCACTTGAGAAATTCAGGCAGGACGACTTCTGGTTGGATCTTCAGCGTGCATCAGATCTGGGCTCCTCCTCAGACCGCCGCACCGAAGTAATCAGAGCATCGGTCATTATGGCCAGAGACCTTGCGGAACGGGTCTACTGGAGCAGGGTCTGGATCATACAAGAGGTCATGCTGGCAACACAGGATCCTGTTCTCGTGTGTGGCAGCCAGACACTGGTGTGGTCCGAGTACATATTCTATGCCGACACACTCTATCAATGGGCCAAGACCAACGTTACCACTCAGGAGCATATGAATGCTCTCGCTGATCTTTACGTCTTCGCGCATCCCCATCTATCGTTCCTCCCCAGACAGGATAAGCAAGCTCAGACAGGGGCGACCGAAGAATACTGGTCGCGCACGCGCAAAGTTGTGAAAAACAAAGGCCACGCCCCTTTCTCTTACCTGTTTTACAATCGATTCTTGGAGAAAGATGCTTCGTGCAAGTCGGACTTCGTGTATGGACTTCACGGACTCTTGCCACAGAATGAGAGAGACATGATCGACATCGATTACTCGAGGCCACCAATGAAAGTCTTCCAAGACGCCATGATCGTCTGTTGGACCTCGACCGAGTCGGCAGAGTACTTACCATTTGCTGTCAGAGCCATATCCTTTCGCAGAGAGAGCGATATGATGGATGAGACTGAGGCGGGATTACCCTCGTGGGTGCCTGACCTGTCTCGCCAGAGAGACAAACTGGAGCGCAGGATGATCCCGTCACCTCGGCCCGCGTGGAGAACTCCCGACATTAGTTTGTCCTCGGACAAGAGGGTTCTCAAACTGCGTGGTATATCATTTGGTACAGTAACACGAGATTCATCTATCTTGTTCGACAGTGTCAGTGACCTAGGGTGTTTTACGCCCAATCTGAACGACTTGAGGCACGCCGTCTCGCAAGCAAGTACTGCGCTTTCTACAAGCATACCAACTTCCGGACCCCTTTGCAAGCTGAGCGACCTCAAGCGATCTATCGACACCCGTGAGACGGTGTTCCGAACATTTGTGCATGTCGACGACCTTCCGCTCTCTGGCCAGCACTTTTGGTTCTGGCAGCTGTTATGGGATTGCCTACTGGAATCCAATACCATGCCCGCCACTATCGCCGCGCTGACCGAGCTGGCTGAAAAATACTGCCGCAATCTATTTGGAATCTCGGCCGACAATTGCGTAAGAGCCATGTTCCTTCGCATCGAGTGGAGGCTCAATGAACACAAGGTCTTCGAGACGGAGGGAGGGTTTATCGGGGTCGGCCCGAGCCACTTAGCTGTTGGCGACCGGATTGTCTTTCCTCTGGGCATGGCATGTCCATTCGCCGTGCGACCGCGTGTCCCTGCGTGTAACGATGTTTCGATGCAGCATTTTACCATGATCGGCTGCGTGGAGAATGCGGAAATGAGTGATCATGAGAACTTAGACTGCTTAGTGGACCAAGGGGTATTCCAGCTGATAGATATCGAATTAAGGTGAAAGGGGAATTACAAATCTTTTCGTATTGGTGGGAGGGGGGGGGGGGGAGACTGGAAATTCAGAATGATAGCGCGTCATTGCGCAACCGAGGACCTTGGACGCATACTGAGGAAAATAGATCTAGGAGGTTTCCTCATCTGAACTCCGTGGTCCGAGTTACTGACGTTCCAGTATGTGATCCGAATGCTTACGATCTCGTGTCCCATTCCGGTCAGAATCGTCACTCGCTCAGAGTAAATCGATAAATGGGGGCCTATGTAGACCATGCCGGGCGTCTTCATTTCAAGTATCGCCTCCATTTTCTCATTTTTTTTTCACACTTGCCCAAACTCTCCCCAAACCATGCGCCTGAAATTCGCTTCTCGAATTGAAGACCTGACCAGTCATGCGGGCTCTTAATGTCGGGAGCGAGTTAGTTAGGCTCACCGTTGCGAGTGCATTAGTAGAGGCAGGTGTCGCCTTTGCACTGCGGGAAGGTCGAGCTCACATGAATCGCAAACTTGCTTCTCGATCGGGCTTGATGTACAGGCAGTGCACGTCTTAGACCGGCTGAGAACTGTGCAACGAATCAATAAGCACATGTCAAACATTAGAGTATCTAATATCCATTGAGATACCAGGTGGAAAGCCCCTGCTAGGGCCCTAGGAGCTATTCGTCTATACTATATAGGTAGATATATACTCCTATTTAGCAGAAGCATCTCGTACTTGCAGCTCACTCTACTTACTCGCTCCTATAAGCTACCTTTACCTAGGGCAGTTTAAAAGTTATATAGAAAAAGGAGGCCCTACTAAATTATAAAGAAAAAGGGGGCTATCTGCTATATAGCTCCCCCCCCCCCCTAGTAAGGGTTTCGCCCCTACTATCCTATCTAGGTAAGAAGGGTTAAAGCGTTTCAGCTTACTTAGTATTGAAACCTATACCTTAAACTAATTACGCTTATAAATTTTAACTAATTAGCTACTCTACTTATCTCTAGCCTATATAAAAATCCCGTTCCAAGACTATTCTAGATAAATAGCATAACAGTGGACCAACCATGCCCATAGCTTTTATCTTCACTACCACGCGAGTCCACTAATTCGTGAGCAAGGTACAAAAGTTTATGGCTTTCTAGACGACGAGGGTGGTATTAATGCGATGATTATTCCATGCTCGGCTATGGATGGACTTTCCTGACTGTAGAGCTTGTTCCACGAGCGTTGGTCCATACGATCTCACAAAAGAGATTATGGTACTCAATGAAGTAGTGGCAACGGCCTCCATCAGAAATGTTAGCTTGAGTCGAGCTCGACGTGCTGTCTTTCAGCTATGCCACGCTCGTACCGCGGGTATATCATAACGCTGCCGACAAGCCCGCCTTCTATGGATCCTGGATGTTTGGCAGGACAGCCGCCATGTTCCAATCCCTCACACATCAAGACCACCACGCGAAAAAGCGATTGGTAGCACCATGCGTACGTATAGTGGGCATCCTTGGAAGCTATATCATCAGTCTGACCCGCTACATCACGAGCAGTGCTCGATGTGTTCCATGAAGACCCAACACGAAACAAAAATCAGCGAACGCATCGAAGATTTTTGTAACAAACTTTTGGAGCGATCACCGGTGCCAAATAACCCTTTAGGTTTCTCCGAGCATCTTCGGTAAGTCTTTTCCTCCTCCTGCCTGTGCTGTAGTGTTCTGACGCGGATATCAAGCTATTTTCTTGACGAGGTATGAAGTCACCTTGTCTATGGCAGACCCAGAGGTCATGTTGCGGAAGGCCGTGATGTGACCGGGTACTTAGCCGCCTTGCAAGGCATCTATAGCATTTCAGGATATGCCGCCGTGATGCCATGGCTGATGCCTCTGCTGCGGAATCCTCTCTTGAAGAGGTACATTTGGGGCTGGACCAGAACATTTAGAAACATGGATCAATTGTTTTGTATATGGCCTTTGAAGCCTCGGAAGACCCTGGGGGATACTAATATTGCTAGGATTTTGACACAATGATCGATCTACGGAACTCAGAGGACGACCTGAAAAAACAACATCTTTTCTTTGACGGGTCTGGAGCACCATTTACCTTGTGATATCAGAACCTGGT
This sequence comes from Diaporthe velutina, assembly GCA_038088505.1. NCBI lineage: Eukaryota > Fungi > Ascomycota > Sordariomycetes > Diaporthales > Diaporthaceae > Diaporthe > Diaporthe velutina. The sequence continues at coordinate 178,539 of JBBWSJ010000009.1, read as the reverse complement.
CCACTAACCGACCATGTTTCGAGACTACTTGCTCCCACGATACATGCTCAGGAGTTTCAGTTCTCTAAGGAAGACCTTAAAGCCGAGGTCATGATCTTCACAGCGGCCAGTATCGATGGTGTAGCGGCTTTCGTGTCCGCTTGCTTTATCAACTTACTCGCCAACTCTGAGGCTTATGCTCGCATCGTGGTCGAGATTCGATTAGCAGATCGTGCCTGCCGACTATCAGAAGGCGTCGTGATGGACGATGAGACAACCCAGCTGCCCTTCTTCATGGCCTGTATCAAGGAGACGTTGCGCTGCGACGCTCCAACGCTCCGAACATTCTTCCTCGCTTGGTCAGCCATCCGGGCTATGACCTTTATGGTGGTCAGGTGCACGTCCCCCCGGGTACACTGATGGGCGCAAGCCCCTACATTGTCCACCGCAATGAGGCCGTGTTTGGAGCCGAGCCCGAAAAGTGGAGGCCTGAGCGCTGGACCCAGGAGGAATCTGGCATGGGACTAAAGAACACCAAGAGTACGTCAAGGGGATGGAGAAGGACGGCCTGTTCTGGGGTCATGGAGCCCGGAGGTGTGCTGGCAAGTACTTCGCGCAGATGCAGAGGCAGAAGCTCTGCGTGGAGCTACTCAGACGCTTCGACATACATTATCCGACGACGGTTGGGCAATTCTGTCTGGAAAGGTGGGTAGTGGCGATGTTCTGGAATCAGCAGCTCATATCCAAGGCTCGACAGCCTCCAGTCTCCTGATTGTTTTCGAGGCCCAAGTCAAGTTTCAAATTCAGGACTGGCAATCAATTCGGATTGGTGTGCATGACCGAGCTGGGGCGGAATGTTGAGATCGCAATAGTCACATGTGAACAAGTTCCCAACCAAATGGTTGCGAATGGACCACAACGATCGACACGGGAATTGGATGAGCCCCTGTTCAGTTCTCAGTGTTGTTCAGAAGGGGAACAGCCAACTGATGATCAAGCGAGCATTGTTGTACGGCAGGTGGGGGGCAGTGGTGGCATCTACCGGAGTGGCTCAGGTATTTTTAGCAAACGCAGGGGCCCTCCAGCTGGGCGAGTCGGCTTCATCAGCTTTCATACCAGAGCTGCAGGGAGCTTTTATCTCAAGACTCGGATGTCCTTCACATGTGAACAGGGGCACACCCATATTGGGTCGGGAGTCTGCGCTAACAGACACATGGAAAAAGGTGGTCTGCGGGTCAGAGATAATACCGGGCCGCGTGAGCCCGTGTGTTGTGTTGCGTAAGCCTTCAGGAGAAACCTTAATAGACGTGACCCAGCTGGCTGGATCGATCCAAAGCTTTGTCGTTTCGGGGTCGACTTTCCTTCTCTTCACCTCACATGCTGCTTTCCCGTCGTCTGGCATGTGGTGACGAGAAGCTGATGAACGCCGCCCTGCACGAGTTCCGCTCTTTGTCTCTCATTCCAGATTAAGGTGTCTCAACGAGTAAGGTCGCCTCCCTTGTCCGGCAGTCCGTAAAAGGGTCCCCTCATCGTCTAGAGTTTTGTTCGTACGCCCGAACGTTCCTTTCTCTCAACACGGTAGCGAATGGTGGTGTTCACAGAGACGACATGGCTAAGACGTCTTGCTCCCCGCTGATGGGCTGGAACAAATCGCTGGCACTCGGCATACTCATCGTCATATGGGTTATCTGGAGTCTAAGCTCCGGCACAACAGACGATGTGATCTCCCGGATCCCTTCTCTCCCTGCTGGCGGTGCCTCGTCATCAACAACACATCCGAGTTTGCGGCCTCTGGTCTTGTACACATATGCCGAGTCGGACAACGCACGGGAAAACCTGGCCTTTTTCGTCAAGAATGGACTGCACGGCAATGCTGATTTCGTCTTCATTTTCAACGGCGAGACGAGCGCGGCGGACCTGCTGCCAAAGGCGCCAAACGTCCAGGTAGTCAGGCGAGACAACAAGTGTTTCGATATCGGCGCCATGGGCGAGGTTCTGCGCAAGGACGATCTGTGGAAGGGGTACAAGCGGTTCATCACCATGAACGCGAGCATCCGGGGCCCTTTCTTCCCAGTGCACGCCCCTAGCTGCTGGACCGACACGTTCCTCAACCGGATTACCGATAAGGTTAAGGTAGGAAACCTTGACGACTCGAGACCCAAGATCAGACTGTGGTGGTTAAAGAATAAATGCTGACCTAGCTGGAACGCCTAACAGCTCGTGGGCACATCGCTCAACTGCCACCCACGGGTGCACCTGCAGTCGATGCTCCTCGCGACCGACGACGTCGGCATGTCCGTCCTGCTCGACCCGTCCCTCGCGCTCAGCGCGTCCGTAGACGACTTCTACGGCAGCTCGAAGGACCCCGTCGGCTTCTCGCCCTGCTTTAGCACGCTACACAAGGCGGTCCACGCCGAGATCGGCATCACGTCGCTGCTCCAGTCCCAGGGGTACGAGGTCGACGTCGTCATGACGGCGCCGCACTCGGCCGCAAGCTTCGATGCCTTCTGCGACAGGGTCGGCCGGCCCGACGACTTCCTGTACAAGGACAGCTACCTCGGCACCAACGTCCACCCCTACGAGACCGTCTTCATGAAGGCGAACCGCGAGATCGACCCCATGCTGCTGGAGAGGCTCACTGAGTGGCACTTGGCTGGGAATATGTCGAGCTGGGAGACATGTGGCCGGTAATGTGCGCCTGAAAAGTGACAGACCAGCAAGTGGGAGGAGAGCGCCGGCGCGGTTCGGCGTATAGTGGCGAGGTGAACTGACTGGATGGCTGCTGTGGCATCGCGTGGCACCAGACCGATTTTTATTTGGATACCAGAATCAGACGCACTTATTCCGTATTCGATGGACCTGTTATCCATCGTATCAGCTGGAAAAAATCCTGAAGTTCCCTCAAGCCAATCTTGAGATTGGGTCATCAGCCCTGGAGGACACAGGTGTCAGCCGCGCTGGGGTTGCAGGGTGGATGGAACAATGTGGGACGCGCCCTGACCTGAGCCCGAGGCCTTCGAAACCTGGCCACGATAACTAGCATCAGAGGTCCATCATCGATCGAGCAGATGATGCAAGACAAACCCATTTTGCATTATCCAACGCTGAGCTCCTCAAAGCCCTCTCTGCACATGTCAAAATCATGTGCATGGCAGACGTCGATGGGTTTTGAAAGAGTCACGGTGTTGGAGGACGGACATGTGGACATTTGTATTCACGAGAGTGATATCTCGTGATGATATTGATGATTGGGTGTCTCTCTCAAAGTCTTATCAGTCACTGGTAATGAAGAAGGCGGAGGAGACACCGTTTCCTATGGCGGACGACTGAGCTCCGCTTGAGTTTGCCGTTGTCCGTTACCACATTCAAGTGATCAGAGGGTACAAAACAGGTCAAAACAGAACACCTATACTTAAGAACAATTGCCTCAGTACGCTGGGAATTCGGACGTGGTCTATGACAGATGGGCTGGACACAGAGGAGCATGAACATTATTACTGCATAGAAGGCCAATCATCTATAAATGCTTACACAGAGGCAGGTGCTAGTGATCCGAGCCTCTCTCAGTCTCGTAAGACAACAACAGGCTTTTCGCCGTCGACGTCGACCACATCCACGACACAGCTGTAATTCTTGAACTCCCTTGTTGGTATCTTCTTTTGGAACATCTCTTCCAGTTCCAAGTAACTGCGACCCTTCATCTCGGGGAAGCAGAAGTACAGGTAGACCGAGAAGAGCAGTGATGGACCAAAGAACACAAACGCAACCTTGGCACCGAGGTTGGCATTACCTGGGTTGATGAGGATCGGTACTATTTGGCCAACCAAGCATGCCGCTGCCGTATTACTCATGACGTTAATTGAATATGTCTTTTGACGTAGTCGGGGGGTGGCAGTCTCGCCGCCCACAGCGTAGGCCGCGGCTCCAAGGGTGAGTTGAAACTACGAGACTAATTAGTAGGTGCTTCACAGAGGAGATGTCTCTTGTCATTACGTACCAGGAAGCCCCAAATAGCCATCAGAGCCACCACGGCGGACAAGACTTGCTTGTTGTCGCGAGCTATACCCAAGCAGCCGATGATGAGAAGCAATACGGTCATGGCGATACAGCCCCACACTATGAGAGGACGTCGTCCAGAGCGGTCAATGAGGAACCATGAGCAGATGTTACCGAATAGTTGAACGGTATAGCAAGCTTGAGCAACACCAACGGCGTTCTGCACTCCTGCGAGGGTGAAAAAGTATCTACAAACCAATTAGTCAAAACATGGTGTCGTTTTATATGCAGGTCTCCAAGTGGCTGAAAGACTTACGGCAGATACCCAGCAACGAAGTTGGCCCCGACAAACTGCTGTGCCAGGTATACCATGCAAACAATGGTTGTCCTGCGCAGGTTCGATCCTTTAAAGCAGTCGAGATACGAAGCTCCTTGGCTGTTCAGCTCGCGCTCCTTCTCTACCGTGGCCTCCAGTATGGCGAGCGTAGCCTCGACGTCGTGATTTGGACCGTTGAACTTTCGAAGGGATCCAGCTGCTGCTTCTCTCTTCCCGTGGACCAACAACCAAGAAGGCGACTCGGGGAGAAGCGGGATTGCGAGGATCAGCATGGCGGCCGGCGGAGCTAGCTGGACAAGAACAGGCACTCTCCAGCCCCAGTCGCCGACGATGAACGTGCCGGCGTAACCCACCAGGGCACACATCCACTGCCCGATGACAACCATGGAGTTGACAAGAATCAAACACAGTCCGCGCAACTCGTCGGGCGCGATCTCGGCGACGAAGACAGGGCCGAGCGCGTGGCCCATCCCGTAGCCAAGGGTGCTAATCAGCTTGCCCCCGAACAGCATCATGATGGACGTGGACCAGGCCTGGACGAAGATGCCGACAATGCACAGCGCGCAGCCCAGGAAGATGACCTTGCGGCGGCCGATCGCGTCCGAGATGAAGCCGGTCGTGAAGGCCGCGACGAAAATTCCGACGTTGGTGGACGCGTTGAGGACCTGCTGGTCGTGTGCGGGAATCTCCCGCCCACCAGCTGCGGTTGTGGTGCCGTAACGGTCGAGGAATCCCGGTATTGCTAGGATGTTTCCCACCAGAGCCAGTTCGTAGCCGAAGTTGATGGGCAGGATGAAGATGAGCAGGCCTGTCCAGTCGAGGTTAGGGCATGACAAAGGCGTTGTGTGGCGTCAAGCCGTGATCGATGGACTTACAGTATCCAAGCACCCTCTTGTTCTTCACCAGTTGGGCAAACCCGGGCGAGGCTGTCCGAGACGCGGAAACGACCTCTTTGCGCTCGTGGGCTGCAGCTTCGACATTGGGATCGACATGGACCACTTCTGGCTTCTCGTGCGTTGAGTCCTGCGTAGCATCTGCCATGTTTGGACTATGGGTTGAGGCCTTGAGCGTCGGGTATAGTCGTGTTCATGCACGATACGACTGAAGGGGGTTGGAAAGCTTATATAGCCATCAGCCTCGCGCTCGCTGTCAACGAAGACTTGGAATAACCAGATATAAAGTCATCTACTCGGGCAAACAACCGAGCAAGTCCCCACTTCCCCGCGAATTTCCCAAACTTCTCCGCGTTCACTACCAGTGGGTTGGGATGTCAAACAAATCGGTCCGTAGCCGCGAGGTTCTGCTCCCGGGAAGTACTTAGGGTCAGATCCATGGTGCTACGCAATTCGCCGCGGCTGATCGGGGAATTGCCATTAACCATCGCGGCCCATTGGCTAGTCGAGATGTCAAGCTTGGCCTTTTCCGAGATTGAGCTAGGAGCAAATCTGATTCATGAAATGCGCGGCGCCGCACGTTCCGGGGCGAAGTGGCTGCATGGCAAACCTGTCTATCGCTCCTGCCTCGTCTTCAATGATCCAGTTCATAGCCTTGGGATTGCAAGAAGGACAGTAGGCTAGCTGCCACAAGGGAAGCGCTCAAACAAGATATACCTACACCAGTTGTATCTCCACATTTCCCGACATCCAACCCTAGAAACTCGTGAACGTGCTGGGATAGCAGGCGGAAAGTGGCAGGGGACCAGGGCCTCCAGATTGCCGAGAGCTTTGCTGAAGCTAGTGCCGAGCCCCAGTCTATATAAGTTCTGCCGATTCCCCGCGGCGATTTGTCCCCTCTTTCGTTGTGTGTGCTGGCCCGTACTACATCGCGGACGGACTTTTATCCCCTCCTGAATAGCATTCGACATCTCTGCCTTTGCCATGGCCAAAAGAGCCTGTGATGGGTGTAGGCAGAGAAAGGTGAAGGTAGTAATTCGCCCCGACGCCTTGGGAGTGTACTCCCTAGATGATCCAGGGGCTGAGCTTCTTTCTGTAGTGTAACGCACACTTGCCTCGCTGTTCCGCTTGCGAAACGGCCGATATACCCTGTCTCTACAACATTCCTCCGAGAAAACGAGGCCCAAGGTTCAGAAGCCAACGCTTCAGCCGTCCAGGGCCACTCGTAGAGGACACGACCACGGCTGTGTCGGAGCTGGCCTCAACATTTGGCGAAGGCGCTTCTGCAAGTCCATCAAGCGCTGCCAACTCGGCACACAGAGCCAGCACAACGCAAAGCATAGACGCGTATCCAGAGCGTTTTCGCAATCTCTCGCCAAGCTATGAACATATTCCGAGGCATCCAAGCGCTGGGCGAGCACTTTATGCAGTCTCTTCTAGTCGTTGCCAGGCAATCTACGACGAACTGGTCCAATCCATCGAAGAGAGGGGCCAGGTATCCTCGCTTGGTACTGCAATGCAAGAGTGCATCGATCTGTACATGGAGTGGATATTTCCTCTCTCGCCCCTGGCGTGCGAGGCTCAAATCCGAGCCGGCGTTACTATGATCATACGTGTCGCGCAAAATCCAGAAGAAGCCCTAGACCCCAGCCTCTCTGGAGCCGGGGAAGACAACTCAGCCTCCATGAACTTGAGTCTCCTGGGAATGCGAACTTTTGCTTTGCTGACATCTCTGTGCTCGATTACATGTTGCGTTGTCCCGGCCGGCGTTTGGCCTGCTGGGAACTCGCTCGCATGGCCATTCCTGCAGGCATCACGGAACATGCTGGCCTGCTACCAAGATGTCGACATCCAGACACCTGACTCTAGCTCCATCGTTGTCCGATACTACCAGGCGAATGCACTTCATGCGCTTGGCAAGACTAGGACATCATGGCATGTTATGGGGGAAGCTCTCCGGCTTGCACAAGAAATGCGGTTGTTTGACGAGAGCATGTTCCAAAACGTAGACGCCGTGGAGGGCCAGATCTTGAGAAATGTATTTTGGCACATGCACAGCGGAGACAAGTCAGCATCTATTCTCAATAGTGTACCCATCACCCTTCACCAGATATTGCTTGGCACTACGATAACCACCGCATTCTATGGACAGCAGCAGACGGAACTCATCGACGCACGCAGATATGCAGATGCACCGGATTTTGAGCAACAACTATGCGAAGGCTTCAACTTATGCCAGCGAATGTGGTCGACAGCCTCGAATGTTCTCGTTGACATCCAGGTTCTCGTTCACGTCCACTCAAGATTCAAACTCGACGTGCCCACTAGCGACTTGACAAAGGCCGCCATCACAGACTCGTACTTGTCATTCAGCCGCGTCATAGATGACTTGCCAATCTGGCTGAGGGACCCCACGTCGGTAAAGTCGTCTGACGAGCGATCTGAACGGTCACGGAGACGAGCCTTCTGGACACAGAGAGCCAATCTACTGGTAACTCTCCATTGCCTGCGTTTGATCCTCTTGCAGAAATGCGCCGAGCATGGGCTGTCGTCGCTGCTTGGCCTGTCCGAGGACGAAACCATGTTGGCCTTCCGTAAGACCGAAATCGCTAGTGACCTGCTCGATGTTGCGATGGGCGTACCGTTCGAGGCTCTTCAAGCAAATGGAGAGCCATGCGTAAGTACTTGTGTCACAATCCAGCTTCAAGTACTCTTGGGATCATTTCTTTTGGCCCCGCTGACACTCCCAGGTTGAGAAATTGCGTCAAGTGGGCGTCAGTCTCCTGCAAATACTGAATAACGTGACAAATCCATCCATCATCGATCGCGCCAAATCCCTCTTCACATCCCTTCTGGACATTCTAGCCAGCTTAAATTCGAGGGTCTCGGCGGAATTGAGCGTGGACTACACTTCATAAATGCGATATTGGCATGGCTCGGCGATTTACTACGGGGTCTTTTGATTCGGCGAATTGTGCGGACAATTTACGCACCGGCGAGTTGTTTGCAGTTTCGGCCCAGCTAAGTACCGTACCCACGTACTCAACAAGCCGGGATGACCCAGTCGACTCTCGATCTTTCGCCGATGCCTGTATATGAATGAGAACAACCTGTATCCTTCTATGTGGACATGTTCGCTAAACATCCAAGGACTTCCAGCGACTTTGGTGTGCTCAAATAGTAGGTAAGCATTGAATACCTTCTCTGACCAGCCCATTCTGAGGCTGTCACTCGATCGCGATCATCCTGGCGGCCGTCACTCAACCTTAGTCGAATCAGCCTCTTCAAACCGGAATGGGGAGTAACCAGGAGCTGGCCTTAAATGGCCAAAGGACATATCACAATCCAATTATCCCAGGCTTCGCACCAGACCCGTCAGTTGTGCGCGTTGGCGGAGTCTTCTACCTCGTCACTTCTAGTTTTCATATCTCCCCCGGGGTAAGAACACCCAGGCAGTCGAAGCTGTAATATTCGCTTTCTAGCTGACGCTGATTTTCTGCATAGTTGCCAATCTATTCCTCCACCAACCTGCAAGATTGGAAAATAATTGGTAAATCTTACCTTCTCAAGATGCAGTGAGACACGAGCTCATGAAATCAGGTCATGCAATCAACAGACCTGAGCAAATAGATCTCAGTCAGGCAACAGCAAGATCGTTTCCCCTTGACACTGGCCACTCAATGGTGGCTAGTGCTGGCTTGTTCGCACCGACTATACGCCACCACGAGGGAACGTTTTACATCGTCTGTACCAACTGTTTCCACCATGGAGATGCCTGGCGTTACGAGAACTTCCTCATCAGCTGCAAGGACATCGTGTCGGGCACTTGGTCTGATCCCTTATTCTTCCCATTCCAAGGCATCGACCCTGATCTGTTCTTTGACGACGACGGACGTGCGTACGTGCAAGGATCGTGGCAGATGGACCGTCTGAAACAGCCCAGTTGCACCATCAAACAATTCGAGATCGACGTGGCCTCGGGCAAGCCCTTGAGTGAGCCCCAGGAGATCTGGGGCGGCTTCGCGCGCTATGATACCGAAGGTCCTCATATTTACAAGAGGGGCTCGTGGTATTATCTCCTCGTTGCCGAAGGTGGCACGTTTGAGCATCACCTGCTCAGCATTGCACGATCTCGGGATGTGGCAGGGCCGTACGAGTCCTTTGCAGGGAACCCGATCTTGACTGCAGACGGAAAGGAAGAGTACATACAAAATGTTGGACATGGAGACTTGTTCCAGGATGAGCATGGGATTTGGTGGGCAGCAGTACTCGGGGTGAGGAACGAGCCAGGTCAGCCTCTCGGCCGGGAGACGTTCCTGGCCCCTGTCGACTGGCCGGAGGGAGGTTGGCCAAGAATATCACAGCCGGCCATGAACTTCGACCGCCAATCCGTCTCTGGAAATAAAGTCAAGCGTACAACCGCTCATGACGAGCATGAGTTCTGTTATGTGCGCAACCCGGAGCTATCGCATTATCGTTTGAGCGACGCAGCCGACAACCTGATCACCTTGCGCGCCACATCCAACTCCCTCTCTGCATCGACAGGTACAATAACTTTCATCGGTAAGAGGCAGAGATCACTCAACAGCGCGGTGACAGTCATATTGGAAATGCCAAGTCGGAGCGAACACACAGAAGATTTTGTCGCTGGACTGGCGTTGTACAAGGACCATCTCCGCCACGCGTCCATCGCGTATAACTCGAGCGCCTCGCAGGTACAGCTGGACATTTCCAACTTGGCAAGTGAAAGCCGACACACCAAGACTCGCAAGATCATCTCACGTGTGGACAGACTAGGCCTCAGGATTGTGGCCTCCCCAGAAAAGTACGTTTTCTTCTCTCAAGAGGAGTTGGCACATAGTGGGAATTGGGTCGAATTGGGAAGTGTAGATGTCCAGGCTCTTCATGCTAGGGAGTTTACAGGGCCCATCTTTGGAATTTTCGCTATAGGTCAGAAGGGAGATGGCGTTTTCCGCGACTTCGTTGTGTCATAGTACTTCATAATATCTTGCCTGACAATATCATGAGTAGGAACACAGGGGATCAGTGGGGTCAAATATTTAGACATGAACTCCGCCTGAAGAAAACTGGCAGGCTTTGTCAACCTCTACTTCTTGGATCATTATCACCAACAGCTCTCTGTTGTAAGCATTGGCAGAGACTGGCAAATTCCGATCACAACGAGCAGCATGTTAGATATTCAATTGATTCGACTGCACAGTACCAAAGCCAGGCCCTGGAAGTGGATTCGTCACAGCGATGGCCCTGTTCTCCAAGTGTTAGGAATATCTAGGTACCCAAAACATGGTGGCACTAGGTGCAATCTCAGCCAAGGCGAGGTCCCACCAAATCCTCAGTACATATCTTTAGGTAATGAGATAGAGTCACACACAACGCATCATAAGTCATCATACTTAGTTCCATGGAAATTATAGAGTCTTCCTTGTGGAATTCACAACCGAGTCACAGCAAGAGGTCCAGTCCATGCTCCTGTCCAAGGCAGTGATTGATCCCCTCAATCTTCAGTCAGATCATGTAAGTGACGAGGTCCCCCATCAGGTTCTAGACGCTCACTCAGAGGAATATTTATCTTCTGCGAATAACGAACATTAGGGACAGTATGTCTAGTATTTCGTCGCCGGAACCGTCACAGGCTAGGACAGTGCCACTGATTATGACCGACGATACAAAGACAGCCTTGCCTTGCTGTCACTGATTATGAGTGATCCGTTGCCATTGATGTGAGATGGCCAGCCTCTACAGTTCACAGGTGAGTGGTTGCGATATCACTAGTAACTCTCACAGACTCCCAGTCTCGCCAGTTCTCTGAAGTGATTCAGATACATCCGAGATATATAAAAAGACGCGAACTTCAGCATAACGACCGTCCATTCCCTCCACATCCTGCTACAATTGCGACAAGGAATTAAGCATCAAGTTCGAATTACAAAACAACCTGTTCCAACATTCTGTTCCAACTACACGCGTGACCCTTTACGACACTCGCGCTGAAGGACATCTCTGAGGCCGAGGATTGAGCATAATTCTCAGTAACCACACCCGCTCCACAGCATTGGCAAACAACACGATGGAGAAGGCTGCACAGATCAATGCGAAGGACTCGTCCAAAGGATCCCGTTGCAATTGCGAAAATCGCACCTTCGAGAAGAAACTCACCTTTCCGATTCTGGGAGATGCGCAGTGTGACTACTGTGGACGGACAAACCTCGATCATTTCTGGGTATGCAAGAAAGGTTGCGGCCACAAGTTCTGCAATCAATGCATGGGCGATCTAGGGTACCCCAAGACTGAGTAGACGGTGCTGTTGTGGATGTCTACTTGATGTCTGTCGCAATGGAGCGTTCTACCTTTCCTCTAGGCAGGAGGGAGGGGTGAAGGTTCGCTGGATCGGATGTTGGGTGGAGACAAGAAAATCCTGAAGTATGAGCATGAGTTGTCATTCAAGTTTTTGATGTGTACTTCTGCTTCAATGGTCGAAAAGAGGAGAGCGAGTCTCGAGTCAGAATTCCAACCAGAGATATCTTGATCCACATTTGAACAAAAGAATCAAATTCGAACATCATTCTTTGTTGTGCATGGAATCAAACCCAACCACTTTGTTTCTTGAGACTATTATCTTTGAAATCTCCCTTCCCTCAGGTAGATCGATACTTTGATGCGTGCCGACTGTGCGAGCGTGGTCGGAGTTCACCTCCCAAACGGACTTCACCTCCGCGAGAACGCGTTATGTAGATCCTTACGGACAAGTCCAATCAGTGCCGTGATTCTCTCCACTCGTGCTCCTATCACCGTACGCCATGGACCCGCCAATGCTACCAAAGCTTACGAGGCGTGTGGGGCTAGCGAGGTCGCACTCTGAATTTGAAAGAGCTGTGCCCACCTGCCAGTTGTCCATAGCTCGATTGCTGTCGAGCTTCTTTGTCTTGAATGCATCCCAGTCTCGATACTCTGGCATCAAAACGTCGGCCATGTCCAAGGAATGTCCCTCTCCCCCGGCTGCCTGCCTATACGATGCAGGCTTGGCATCCCAAGTCCTCCTACCGTCGGATGCCGACTACGCGGATCGCGAGGATTCATACTGGTGCAATGATTCTAAGCTCGGACCGGCCTGTATAGTCAGACCACGCTCAGCAAAGGATGTCTCTACAGCGCTGAAGGCCATAGTATCCGCGGAACAGAAATTCGCGGTTCGTAGCGGCGGCCACACTAATTGGGCTGGAGCAAACAATATCGCAGACGGAGTTACCGTATTTAAAGACGTCCCCCCTCCTCACCAACGGATATGCTGACTCTGACGGTTGTAGATCGACCTGGGGTTGATGAATCACGTAGTCGTCGACACTGCCTCTGAGACCGTGGATATCGGCCCAGGAGGTCGGTGGCGAGACGTTTATCACGAGTTGCACAAGCATAATTACACCGTCGCAGGTGGTCGGGAAGCGAACGTCGGTGTTGCTGGCTTTCTCCTTGGAGGCGGCATGGCGTTCTTGAACTCGCGGAGAGGGTTTGCATGCGACGATGTCATCTCATACGAGATAGTGCTGGCAGATGGAAGCGTCGTCACAGCCGACAAGACCCATCATGCTCACCTGTTCCGGGCCCTCAAGGGCGGCTCCAATAACTTCGGCATTGTCACAAACTTCAAGATGAATATGCTGAGTAACAACAAGATCTGGGGCGGGTTGACGATATCATCGAAGGAGTTTGTACCCGATTCCATTGAAGCTAGTAAGTCCCGTTCTTCTCCTTATACGATTTCTCGATCTTCAGGTTTTCGAATGTCCCAGAACACGTCACTTCGGCACCCGTAGCAGGTGACTAACACGTAGAAGTGCACCAATTTACGACCAATATCAAGGACAGCCCTGACGAGACAATTTGGACTTTACTCATGCACTCACCTGAGCTGAAAGATACTGTCATTGCAACCGCCTGTGAGTAGTTCTTCTGCGGCGACTGCCTACAGAGACCTCTGCTTATGGACATACGAAATGTACTAATTGTTCCTGACCGAAAGATGCGAGCATGGTGGGAAGAGAAAGAGCGCCGGCCTTTGAGAAATTCTTGGGCATTCCAACAACCAGTAGTCAACTTGGCATCAAGACAGTCAGCGAGTTTACCGTAGAGTATACTCAGTCAAGTCATCATCAGTGAGTTTTCTTCCAACCTTTCGACACCCGCCATTTACATATGTCCTTTCGCTTCGGCCGGCTAATCGTCCTATCTGAAGTGTTGTCTGGTTTACTTTGGCTGTCAAAAATGACCAGCGCATAATGGCCAAAGCCTCGGAGCTGCATGACAAGGTAGTTAATGACCTCAAGGCCGTGGTACCCGACGAAAACTTCATTACACACTGTTGCTTCCAGCCACTGCCCAAATTGTTTGCCGAGAAGTCCGTTGAATCTGGTGGCAACATGCTGGGTCTGGAGCGCTATAAACACGACGGTATACTGTTCCTGGCGACGGCTTTACTGCCAACAAAGGAACTGCGTGATTTCGCATACCACAAGGTCCAGGCTTGGACTCAAGGAGTTCGAGAATTTGCGCAAACGATCCCTGACGGGCTCATTGATTTTGTATACCTCAACTACGCTGACCCGAGCCAGGCGCCGTTGGCCAGTTATGGCGAGGATAACATCAAATTTATGAAGGCGGTGGCAGCTGATTACGACCCTCAGCAGGTCTTCCAGAAACTTTGTCCAGGAGGATATAAATTGAAAGATGTTCAGCTATGAGCTGAAACTCATGATAAACTTGAACCTTCAATGAACAATTCCAGAATGTTTTCTCATCACATTCGTGAGTTCACACGACCCGTTGTGTCTCAAAACACCCACAGACATCCCATCCTAGCAACGTGGGTCTACGGGCAGGGTCCAGTTTTAACCTTATCTCGACGTCTGTGGCGGACTGCCAATCTTGGGAGCAACTGCATACCATTCACACCTAGCTCACGGCCACAAATAAGCGGCTAGCTTACCCGAGCGTACGCAATTGCGGAATATTGAAAGCAAGCCACGTGTGAGCGGCCACTACCATTCAGCCCTACTCAGTGTTGTGTGGGCAGGGAAGAGGCCAATATCCTGCTGATGCACAGTGCTTTGTGCAAATTTACAACGGCCTGGTCATATCCAGCTGTTTGTGAGCAAAAGAAAAGGAATGCAGGGAAATGGGTAGCCCGCTCATGGATCATGAGTGCAATGTCTCGACTCGACCCTTCACGAACGTGGCTCCTGTCACACACCAAGGTTCCGACCCTCCGGCCCCAACCGAGATGGCGCATCTACACCCACGGCCGAGTCCCGGGGTGGCACATCTTATCTCTTATATTAAACTGGGATATCGTACGCGATCTGTCCCGGCCGGTTCATTTGTTTCAGTCGCACAAATTTAAAGATTCCGAAAGGACCTGCCCTGCAAGGACGACGGCCCACACTGAGAATCCGGTACCAACAACCGAAATCAGAAAAGGCACCTTGCAATCCCACACGTGACGATCAACGCACCCAAAAACCACCCACGCAGTCACGCTAGGCACCACTGCATGCAGGCTTCGAATAGTCGCGGCGGGCGCGGGCCAATACCGTGCGGCTGATATCCAAATCAGCACCGAGAGGGGCTTGGCGTCCTTGTTCCTTCCACCCCTCCAAGAGGGAAAATACGAACGGCAACGGGCAGGGGTCCGCATCCCTGGCGGCTCATCTCATCTCCCCAATGCTCGAGCCTAGAATGCCCACGGTTTGCCCAAGTGGGCCGATGCCACGATACTATCGTGGCCTGGGCGAGCCTAAGATACGGGCGCGGGATACGGCACGGCGGGTGTGGTGGTCAGCAGTAAGACGACGATGTGAACTTTTACTTCTCACCGTCCCTTTGCTTTTGTGAACTCCCTCATCTTCTGACTTCTTCGTGTCTGCTTGTCGATCGCGTCGTGCCACCGCTCTTTGGCTGACTCTCGTTGAGATTGAGTTTCCGAGTCCGTCTCGGTACTCTTGAAGAGGCCCGATTGCCTTTCTCTTAATGTTTAATCCTTAATTGGACCGCACATACCACACCAGATTGCCCATCATGCTTCTGAGGACTGCAGTCGTATTGTCGCTGTCCCTCGCGGCAGGCGTCCGCTCGGATCCCACATGGCCAGCAGCGACGGACGAGATAGAGGAAATCATGTACCAGCTCTACGGCTCACGGGCACGCCTGTTCGCAGACACCATCACGCCTTGCTCGAAAGAGGCTCATGGGGTGGGACGGAAGACAGCCTCGGAGTGGCTTCGGGTGGCATTTCACGATGTGAGCTGAACTTTTGCGTGTCCCGAGGACCGTGTGGTCGCGCGGCTTCTGACATGACATGCGCAGATGGCAACAGGGAACGTTTTCTTCGGCACCGGTGGAATCGACGCCTCCGTCATGTACGAGCTTAACAACGGGGAGAACCTCGGCCCGGGGCTCAACACGAGCCTGATCACATACGCCGGTTACTTCTCCCCAAGGAGCAGCATGTCAGATCTTATCGCGCTGGGCGCCTCGCTGTCGACGAGGGTCTGCGGCGGCCCAGTCGTGCCCCTCAGGGGTGGCCGGGTCGACGCCACGTCCGCGGGCAGCCCCGGGGTGCCGCAGCCGCAGAATGCGATATCGCTCTTCATCAACCAGTTCTCGCGCATGGGGTTCACGCAGGCCGAGATGATCGGCCTGGTGGCATGCGGGCACACGATCGGCGGCGTCCACACGACAGAGTTCCCGGCCCTGGTGCCGGCGGGGACGGCGGCGAACAACGAGTCGGCACTGGACTCTACGCCCGAGGTCTTCGACAACAAGGTCGTGACGGAGTACCTGGACGGGACCACCAAGAACCCCCTGGTCGTGGGGCCATCCGTTGCGCTGAAGCAGAATGCCGATTTTGTTGTCTTCAACTCGGACAAGAACGTGACGATGAAGACGCTCGCGAGCCCGACCGACTTCACCAGCACGTGCGCGAGCCTGCTACAGCGGATGATCGATGTCGTCCCGTCGGGCGTCGCCCTGTCCGACCCAATCCTGCCCTACGCCGTCAAGCCGGTCGAATTGGGGCTAACCCTCAACAGCGGTGGTGCGACACTGTTGCTGAGCGGGAGCATCCGCGTGCGAACGACGGGGCTGGCACAGGCCGCCACCAGCGTCAGCCTGGTGTACAAGGACCGCAGCGGTGCCAGCTGCACTTCTTGTGCCATCTCGGCCACCGTCCAGGCGTCTGGATCCGGGCTTGACGACACCTTCGACTACTTCCCCATCTCGGCCAACATCCCCGTTGCGTCAGGTATCTCCTCCTTCACTATTACTCTGGAGTTCGCAGATGGAACGACGAAGCTGTACGACAACAATGGAAACGCCTACCCCATCTCAGATGCCGTGATCCTACAGAAGCCGCAGAGCTGCCTCCTCCAGGGCCCTGGCACCCTGAACGTGTCAGCGCTCGTCCTCAGCGACCGTGCGGCACCGGTCACGCTCGGGATCCAATATCAAACGCCGCAGACTGGGATCGCCGGCCCGCGGCTCCAGAGCACCAGCGTCGCCATGGTAGAGGGCGGCTGCGCGGGGCCTTACACATTCTACACGGCGTCGTACACTATCCCTGGCGGGATATCCCACGCGGCCAGGCTCGACATCACGAGTGGCAGCGGTACTTCTGCGGCGTCCGACGCGTTCAACCTGGCATCCGATTTGGCTGGGACGTGCCTCGAGTTCTCCGGTGCTGGTTCGTGCGGCAGCGCTGGCTCGTCCTCTTCGGTCGTAAGCTCCACGCTCTCCACGGTGTCCGTCCCGTCCAGCTCGGTCAGCACTTCCGCCCTGTCGACCGAGTCTGTCTCGTCCCCAGTCCCGTCTGTGACGACCTCTAGCACTATCACTGCAAGTTCATCTAGCACCTCTGCGGTTGCGACATTAGCTCACAAGGCTACAGTAGCTGGATACGAACTCGTGTCTTGCTGGACGGAGGGCACTGGCGTACGTGCTCTCTCGGCATCGACGTACTCAGACGACAGCATGACACTCGAGTCCTGCGCAGCCTTTTGTGCAGGTTACAGATATTTCGGGGCGGAATATGGAAGAGAATGTCAGTTCGCTGAAAACCTTGTCTCCATTTTGAACTATCCCCTTGCCACTCTCGATTTCCGTGCTAATCTCTCTCCTGTAGGCTACTGTGGAAACACAGTCGATGCCTCGACCGAAAGTGCCCCCCTGGAAGACTGCAACATGGTCTGCTCCGGCTCTAGCGTCCAATACTGCGGGTCTGGGAATCGCTTGGAGCTTTACTTCAGCAACGGCACAGAGCCAGGAAACGGCAGTGGCGGGGACGGGAGTGGAGGTGACGGCGGTGCGCCAACACAGCCGGAGACTGTAGGGGCGTACAAGAACTATGGATGCATGACGGAAGCGGACCAAACCAGAGCGCTTAATGCGCGGAGCTTTGTGGATGCCGGGATGACGCTGGAGCGTTGTGCGAGTTTCTGCTCGGCATACACCTACTTTGGCGTCGAATACGCTCGCGAATGTGAGTGTCTGCGCACTTCCCCAGCCTGGTCATACTTGAGATGCTAACATGTCCTAGGTTATTGTGGTAACACTTTCGGGACCGGCTCGATAGCTGCCCCGGCGACCGATTGTTCGATGACATGCGCGGGCAACGCAACACAGTTTTGTGGTGGCAGCAATAGGCTCAGCGCTTATCTCAAATCATAACTTCAGGGCGATCGATCATCGCCCACGAATTCTTTAGTCTCAAGTCGGGAGTTGAGACCAAGATCCAAGAGCCGTCTGCTTCAGTCAGCTTTGCCGTGGCTACAAGTCGCGAGCGCGTCGCTTCGTCCTACCTGCTGTGCCGTGACGTAAAGTCGAGCTTATCTGGGACACGTGTACTGTGAAGCCATTGTCTAAACAACGCAGCCCAGGGTTGGTCATGCTTTCAACGTAGTTCCGATCAGGTTATTTCTTCACGGGTATCTTAGAGCCCAATCGTCTGTTGATCGCCTCGTCACTTGAGCTGCCGGGTTTCCTCTCTAGGTAGCTTGGGGACTTTTACTTCAACCTGCAACAAGTGAGCATGTGTCTCGCAAGCTTCAAGGTTGCTTTCGTAAATGCCGGAAGATGCAGACGGTGCCATTCGGCGGGAACTCTACGTGGTTGCTAGAAGGCTCTGGTGAAGAACGATTGGCCCGATAGCAGAGGTGCCGCAGGTGCCTAGACATCATACATGATGTGAGGGTACATGAGATGGCTTCGACGGTGACAATTCGAGAGAGGAGCTCTCAAACCATGGTCGGGCATACAGATGCTGTTTGCATGCCCAGGACACTAGATTACGTTGCCCGAGCCGAGTGCGACCGAGCAGAAGGCCTTGACCAAAGTACAGAGCATAGAGAAGGTTACTGATTGTCTACCATCCAGATCAAACATGTAGAGCAGTCTAGTCGTGTCATACAGCAGGACATCTCAGGGCGAGTGTGAGGCAGAATTCGGTGTGCTACAGACAGTGCAACCCGAGCGCTGGACCTCGGCAGGAACAGCTGGCATGCCTCGAGTCCATTTGCAACTGCCTAGTAGACCATCAATGTCCTCACCGGCTGACCGTCCGTCCGGGGGTGGCACGGTGGCCAGTGGACGATATGTGTGGCTGATTGTTTGGGGCGCATGCGTTGAGCTTGTGCTGTCTGCGCCTGCCTACCCAGTCCAGGCGGTCCAGACGGCCCAGACGATGTACCAGCGAGAGGGGAAAGCAGCCAGCTGCCAGCCAGTCACAGCGGACCACTAGCTCGGGCGCAATCAAAACAACCGTACAAATCGTAGATCGAGTAAAAGCGGAGACAATCGAGATTGCCTTTCGAGGGCGGGCGCAAGTCGTGGCATTTCAGCCTGCAGGAACGCGAGGCCGTCAGTCATGTGGCGATCGCCCTTTGGCCCCCGCTGCCCCGTCAGTTCTGCTGTTCCCAGCCTAGCGGCCGAGGTTTGTTGTCTGATGGGAATTCCCTATCTCACAAATTCCCGCTTGGCAGGTGTCAGGCTGGCAAAGAGCATTGATGAGCTGACGAGGTGATGAAGGCGGAACGGCCTCCCCAGAGCTTGACGTCACTACGGGGTCTGACAGGTGCATTCCAGCGAATTGGAGTGACTGCCCCGCCAGGGGTGAGCAATGGTGGGGCAAAACGCCCAAGCTGGACCACAACTGCAGGGGGGTAGCTTCTTTCCGCTTTTGGTAGGTGGCAAGTGCCCAGCGTGCCCACACCGTAACGTCATAGCTCTGCAGTGGACAAGTGTATCGAGAATTGGGAATGGGAAAGCGGAGCGTTAACCAGATCGGATTTAATGCAAATCATATGGGCAGATTAGCTCGAGCTGCTCGGAATCAGCCGCAATGGCACAGCACGGTCGTGCTGCAGTGCTATTGTGCACTCGTAGGCTATTGGGGCGGGTGCAAATACGGGTAGATTACAGAGGTAGTACTTCGTACTTCGTAGATGGTATGCGTTGTGAGCTCCATTCAGTGTCTGGACTGCTCGAGTGCTATGCTCTCTGTGCTTGCCTTTGACGGGATGTGTCTAGCTGTGGCTATTTCGCCGTGTTTGCGTCACCTAACCCGCCGATCCAGCCTACTCAGGCACGGCCAGGCTTCCACGTCCCTTGTATACGCTTTTTGCCTCAGCACGTCAAAGACCGTGTCCACCCGCTCGCTCCTGCTTTGTGGGGGCTTGAAGCAATTGACCCGCAACCAAACCCGATGAGATCTCACACTACCCACAGTACCTACATTGCTAGCTTGTGGGAAAGCTTGTGTATGTCACTGCCAGTCAGCCAGTTAGCCAGTCTGGCCAGTCTCCCAGTGTACCAGTCTCTCTGTCTGAATGCGTTTCCCTCTGCGACCCCTCGACGTATACACTACGTCAGAGGTCATGCCGCCCCACGTCTTACGGATGGATCTCCCCTTGCCTCTCCAGACCAGCGGGCTTTGTGTCGTCGGGAAAGTCCATCAGACGACGCGTCTGGCCCTGCTCGCTAGCCTCATAGGGCTACTCCCTTTGCCATAGCTCGGGCCTTCTTCGTGCCTCCTGCCTGGCAACCTCCTTCCCGCACACCAGGGGCTTCATGACGTAGCTTCTTGATTCACATGATAGCCACTAGCCTGCTTGCAACTGCTTGCCTGCTTGCCAGCGTCGTTGCCCGGGGCAGGGGCAAGCTCGACGTGTTACCGGAAGCAAAACGTGCGGAAGGGGCGTCAGTCACAGCTGGGAGCTAATGTTGACAGCAGCTCCGGCTGTTGTCCCTTACCTTCCCGTCCCTCCCTTCCTTTGAGTACTTAAAGTCTCCCAACTCCTCAACTCCCACTCCTTGACTTTCTTCCTTCATCAACCATCAACCTCAAGCATCAAAGCCAAAGAACTTCACACACAATCAATCACCAAACCAAACAACTTCCACAACAACCACCAACCATCACCATGGATACCATCAAGAGCACCGCTAACTACGTCTCCGGTACGACATGTTCCCGTCCCTCAACCCTCCCGCAACACCATGACTGACCCTCAACCACAGACAAGATCCAGGGCACCACCCACGAGGCTTCCAAGGAGGCCAACAAGGAGGTCGCCAAGGACTCCAACGTTGGCATTGGCAACCGGTAAGCTCGACTTGTAAACCTTGTTCGTCTCCAGACACTCACTAACAACCTCACAGTGCCCAGGCCGGTGTCGACGCCCTCAAGGACAAGTCCAAGGAGCACCAGCACGATGCTTCGGCTGAGGCCAACAAGCAGAAGGCTACCCACTAAGGGCCTTCGCCACACACCTCAAGCAACACCATGACGACCTCGACATGACTATGGTTTTTTGGCGTCTCGGAAAGACACTGAGAGAGATATCACGGATGATGGACTCTCTGGCATGACATCGTTGGGCAGGACAGATTTCTTCACATACCCCCTAGGCAGTACTTCAGTTTCCTAGTCGAAGAATCAACACATCCATAAGAACGTTTTGTTCTCCATAATTTTGCTTGTGACATGTCGCTGTAGAGTTGGGTTGTGCTTTTGAAGTGATGTGTGACGACCGTTTTTCTGCTGACAACTCGATCTGCGTTAGCAAAGCTGTCTTGGCACAAACATCTCTGAGACAGTTGGGCGATACATCACGCGCGGGTTTTGACCATTTCAATGTCAGCCAAGTGATCCATTTGAGTTGAAGTGGTTCGCAGATCAGAGGATTTTAGGTTGCATTGAACTGCTCGCGCACGGCCCTTGCCTGTTGTTTCGTAAGACGGGCAGAAGCGACGCGACCTCTCCTGAGTTCCACCAGGCCACAATTGTCCCAAGAGGTCAACACTCTACCGACTGGATTGATCGAGTATCGCACTTCAACAATACAGCTTCAACTTCATCAAAAACTTCAATTACATCCAATATTTCATCGTCGCCACATCGATCACAATGGCCAGCAACACAACCGCCGCCGACCCTGGCCTTCCGCCCGACTTGTTCGACCAGACGACCCTCGTCTCGCTCGCCTCGACCGTCCTGATCTTGGCCGTGGCCTACGGTACCTCCCTCAAGGCCCTGTCGCCCTCGACCCCGGGCAGCTACCGCTTCCTTTTCATCTGGCACGCGTTCGACGCGCTGATCCACTTCTTCCTGGAAGGAAGCTTCCTCTACAACGCAAGTCACACCTCCCCGCTGCTGCACCACCCGAGGGACCACCCAACTTTACTGACAGTTTCCGGTGCCGCCGCCGCGAGCAGTGCTTCTTCAGCTCGATACCCTACGATGACCTCACAGTCGGCGACATCCGCTCCGGCCGCTACTACTCGACCCAGAAGGGCTACCTGGGCCACGACGACCGAATCTGGGGCTCGCAGGCTGCCTCCGCCGACAACCCTTTCGCGCAGCTGTGGATGGTCTACGCGCGCGCGGACAAGAGATGGGCTGGTGCGGACACGGTATGTGCTCGAGGCGGATTCGATTGCCGCCAACCTCGAATGCGGAAACATGGGGGCACAAAACGCTGACTTTCTCACCCGTGGTTGCAGGGCGTCGTAAGCTTGGAGCTGTTGACGGTTTTCGTCGTCGCCCCGCTGGCTGTGCTGGTGTGCTACGATATCGCGAAGAAGAACTCGCGGGCCAACATCCTGATGGTCATCATTGCGACTGCTGAGCTGTATGGAGGTAAGTGTCGTCCCATTGTTTCCCCAGTGGCGCGCGAAGACGGAAGGCTGAAACTTTGCTCTGTTCTCTTTAGGTTTCATGACGTTCTGCCCCGAGTGGCTTACCGGCAACCAGTATCTGGACGGCAGCAACTTTATGTACCTCTGGGTATACCTCGTCTTCTTCAACATGCTTTGGGTTTTCATCCCGTTCTACGCCATTTACGTCAGCTGGAATGCTGTCGACGCCGCATTCACGACGCAGACTACGGTCCAGGTGGTCAAGAAGTCGAAGTAGTGTCCACACCGGACAGGGAGGCAGGCGATTGCGTTGATCAGCACGGTTTGCCGGACGGAGTGACGACTAGAGTCACCTGGTGACTTTTCTCTCCGGTTGTTGGGAGGGCATCTTGAATTTCTGGAGTGGTTTGTTTTGATTATGCAAGAGGTTTGCACTAGGTACTCGGTCAACTCGAATCGATTTGACATGAGCCGTCTACGACTGGGTGGAATAGGGTGGATGAGGCCCGTCGATAACCCAGTTGGTTTTGAGAATAGGGAATCACAATTACCAAGACCAATGTGCTGCTTTCCCTTGTCTGTGTTAGTGAGCCTGCCGTTTGCGATTGGATCACGGATGGCGTTGATCCTCTTGTCTGAGTAGATGCCATCGTTCTACGGGCTCGTTGTCTTTGAAGCTTTCGTCTCCATTCTATACAAGTAAGGCCTGATTGGCTGCCCAACGGCTCCAACGCATCACAACATCGGTGTCGAATCCTCATCGTCACGACGGCAGTGCGTCTTTTCTGGTTGACCGCAGTAGAGCGTAGGAGCGCCTCCAGCCACCAGCACCGAAGTGCCCCGGTCAGCACATACCTGCACTGAGTTTGAGCTTTTGTGGTTTTGAACCAGGAGAGGAATGCTCACACATGTACGTATGGCGTGAGCGTGGGGCGATCATGACCTCTTGGACGCTGTTGAGATCTGTGCTCGTGAGGAGAGCACGATCACGACCGGACTCGCCTCCTAAATAGCACGTATCCAATGCGTCGACTGTTGAGAAAGCCATATGTGACAATGTCAGAAAGAAGTCGTCGAACCTCCCTCGAGGATCAAGATTAAGGCCGCACAAATCCACGGTAACATGCGAGACCATCGCGTCAGTCCGACTCAGCTACAGACCGTGTGTCTCCAAGGCTTTGAAGGCAGAGGAGCAGCAACTCATCTCCGTATGTGGATCCATTTTAACACCACAACGGAGATGCTCTGCGCAACGATACCATGGTGAGTCAGAGAGGAGTCCAAATCCTACTTTCCAGCCAAGAGTTCATTACATTATGCCCCAGAGAACACAATCCGGAAGATGTTGATCACGACTCTGGTCGCACGGTTTACGCACTCCTTCATGATGGCCCCTGTCCTACGCGGGAGCCTTCACGGGTGGGCATCACATTTTCTTGAGTACCGAAGCAGCTATGAAGATTTCTTTTTTAAGCGTCATCTCTCACACGACGACGCACTCTGTGAATAGCGTGGGGATTTTTACCTGAGGTACGAGGAGATCCCATTGACATGAAGACGGCATCCATCATCAAGCATGAGTTGGTCCCCGACATCCACAGCCATTGGCCCTAGGTGCATTGAGCATTCAAATTACCCCCGGGCACGTCATCTGTATGGCCAATGTGCAGCTCCACGCACACAAACCTCAATCATACCACCCCCTCCTTTTCCCAACACCTTCTGCCTCGCGTAGAATGAGTTGCTGCTGCCGGGAGCAGCCCAGAAGCGCAGAAACTCAGAGGCCAACCACCAAGCAACTCCTCTCATCCAGGAAGTGTAATTGTCTCACCAGATCGGGGCAATGAGGTGAAGTCACATCACCCTGCGGGCACGCGACACCCCTCACCCCATAGCCACAATCGAAATGAAGGGACATAATGCCAGGCGGAGACTTCCACAATCCAGTGGTTATCAGAGCACAAGCTCATCAATGCCATCCCCCGTGACGAGGCAAGGTGCCGCGTACATGCGCAACTTTCTCTCCCCTGGGCACGAACACATGTCGCCGGCGGCCACTTGCCGCCCGGCGAGCAAATACAAGCCCCGTTCGCATGCATTGCCTCGCCAAACCCCAACGCGTCGCAAGCCTCTGGTGCGGGAGAAGAAGATCGCGCACCCGACGAACTATCGTCTGACCCTGTGGCAGGTTCCTCCGGCACGGACCGAGAAATGAAAGGAGCGGTGGGAATTGCCCGAAATGTCCCTGTAGGAAAACCTGACGAGGCGATCGCCAAGGAATGATTGAAAGACGAAAGAAAGACACCGAACAAGCACTTGAGCTGGGGCTATTTTGAGTTGCCCAGCAGGCTTGGATGCAGGAACCGTGAGGCTGTTTTGCGCCGCGTGTGTCATCACGGAGCCGCGACGTAACCTTACTGATGGTCGACCAAAGAAACCGCGCCGTGGGAAATTTCTCGGCGTTGAAGCCATCAAGCACCACCATCACATCCCGAGAAACCTGTTCTCTCGCGCGCATTGATGCTAGGGCAACGCTTAGATGGTGCACAGAATGTCCCACTCTAAGTGGAATCTTGACCATGAGTCGCAGCTTCAGGCGCAACCGCAGGCGAGTGACGACCCTGCCCGCACCACCTCCCTCACGATAACGGCGTTGAACCCGGCACCGGGGCCGGCGCACGGCCAAGGTGGTAGTTTGGGCTGAGGCTGTGGCAGTAGTCAGGCGCTGGGCAAGATCCGACGCAACGGTCGCTTAGGTGATGCCCGACTGCTTGGCTGCCTACCAGCCCGCTCGCCTGATAAGTTGCTGATTAGCTAGGTGTGGCTAGGTAGCAGGCAGGAATCGCCCATAGGTGCGCGCCCGCATGTGGGAAATTAAGGGCGTACACTGCCTCCCGCTCAGAGTTCGAAGGTGAATCCGCAGCCCACCGGGATGCATTCATCCCGTCTTCGATAATTCTCCTAGGTCTTGTTTCTTCGCGCTCTAGTGGCTGACGTGGGACTTGTCCAGGTAAAATCCTGGCTGAGCCCTGTCCACGAGCAAGCTCCCGTCTGGTGATGGCCTCAAGCCCGCAACCTGGCACCACCCAAGGGCCAAGGGCGAGACTGGCAGCCATCTAAATGAAACCAACCTCCGCACCCACACAGACGACAGATCACAAATGCCTCGCGGGGGATCTCAAACAGAAAGAAATCAATGAGACAGCATTCGAGGAGCCGTCGAGGACGGCGTAGGCGTTACGGTTGGTACTAGGCCACGTTAAGAGTCGAAACGAAACGCCCGCTCAAACTCTCTTTCCTGCTGGCTGTGACACCCCTGGCCGGGATCAGGTCTCATGGGCCTTTTTTGCAGGCCCTGCCTGACTGACAAATGAACGATTGTTTGACGGGTGGCGCAGCCTCTGGGGAAACCCAGGTCATTGAAGATGCGGAGAGAGACGTGTGTAGTCTGTGAGCGTTGAGGAAGGGCAGGTAAAGACGAAGATGCGCTGATCTGATGAAATCACGGGCAGATCACGGCTCCCCTACCGCGCCGTCCGCTCCCACGCAGCATTCGGTTTCTTCAGATGGAGACTGGGCGGTTTATGTCACACCCTGCCTATTTCTTTTGTTACGATATCTAGCTTTCAACGGGCCGAATTCGAGACGAAAATGCTTGTCCCCCAAGCGGTTACGCAGCTGATGGACCCGCGATCTGCAGCAGTGATCAATTCAGCCGCCGGAAATGTTGGATATGACAAGACCAGAATCCAAATATATCAAATGCGGAAACGTCGGGTGTCCCCAGAGGTTCGCGCGACTGACAGAGAGCCGCGGGCGCTGCTGCGCTTGAGGCACAGCGATTGGCCTCCGCGCTAGGCTGACCAGGCTTTGTGAGACGATAAGGTGCGGTAGCGGACCTAGATAGGCAAGTTATGGCGAATCTCTAACGCCTTGCGACTCCTCGCTGAAGGCCTTACGCAAGACGAAGAGACCCTGCAGACAGGAGAAGGACGTCTTTCAGACGAAATGATCTTCGGACGGGCGGCCTGCGCGTGGCCTATCGGCGAAGGCTTGGGATGAGGTTAGTTCGGACCATGGCATTGACGTCGAGTCGTCTTGGGAGGAAGGGAGGGTGGGAGACAGGGTCTGTACAGTCATCCATCCATCCATCCTGCCTGGCAGGAGTTGGGTTCGACCGCAGTCCCCACAGCGAGCCACCTGACATCGAAACCAGCTAGATACTTGTCAAGCTCGTGCTCGGGGCATTGTTCACGTCGGTTGACAAGCGGAAGTGTCTGCAATAGATTAAATGGCGACTCAGCCCGCGTTCATGGCTTGGTGCTCCCCCGCTATCAGATCTCTCCGACGACCCAATGGGCCGGCATGCCGGGTTGACAGCAGCCCCACGAACGAAGGATGATGATGCATCGAAATCTGCTCGATGGGAGGCTCGATTCGTGACCAGGCCGGCGCGGGAACGCCCTAGAGCCGCTCCCAAGATGCCTAGATCGCGGGCCATGGCGCCTGAATACTACGGTACCGAGCCACATCCGCAGCGATGGGCGCACGCAGATCGTGGTTTGCCCCCGTCATTTCGGATGACGAACGTTCCAGAGCGAGGCCGAGATCTCGTGTGGAAGAACGCTCTCGCTGTCGCTGCTGCTGCGTTGCTACTCGTTGCTGCTTGCCACTGTGGGGCTTCCATGACCACGCCGAGACTGAGGCATTCTAGGGGCTCGACGGCCGGGGAAGAAACAGGGAGGCGAGGTGATGAGACGGTACCGGGGTGTGGGTTTGTGGGAGGTGAGTGGAATGTGGGATGTGGGATGTGCGAGGTGACGTCCGCAACGGGAGAGGCTTCGATCGGTCGCTGTAGGGCGGGTGCACTTCGGCAAAGAAGCCGCGGATATTAATTTAGTCGGACTGCCGTTGGGCCCGTAGCAACGGAAGCTAAGCTATGCTTATTTGCCTCCCCAGTTGCGAGTATCCCGCAAAGTTAGTCTGTTAAACTCGGAAAAGCGCTCCCCATCAGGTCTCACAAGCTGCCATGTGATGGAGAACTATTCGACTCTGAGGTGCGCCTTCGTGTCTACTCCCCTTCTCACCTGCGATCAGTCTGTCAGGTGTGCTCTCGTTCGCCGTTGGTCTGCACAAGACTGTGATACAGGGGCCGCCTCGACGTCAGAAACGGGAGGAGGGGTTGACCCTGCAAGGGGCCCCGGCGCGGGTGGGGGCTTGGCTTTAAGGTGAGCGTGTCAAGCTAGGAGGTATTCCTCAAAACTGGTACCCTATGCTGCGCTAGGCTGATAGCACCTCTGAATGGCCCATACCGAGTGAACGGAGAGTAGGAAATGTGTTTCTGGGGGCTCGGGGCGCAGACGATTGTGGCTAGATCATAGGTCCAGCCAGCACTTCGCAAGGTTTCCTTTTGAGACGACGTTGTCGAGAACGGGCACGAGAAACGACTCAAAATAGCCCCATGATGCAGGACCCATCGCTACCGTGTACACGTGCAAGCCTGGTGGTGTTGGGGAGTCTAGGAAGGTTGCGTGGCCGTTGGCTCCAAGAACCATCCGCCATGTTCGACTCATGAGCCAAATGCCTAGGAGATCTACGTGTCCTCGATATGAAAAGGTTACGGATATCTCGTGAGCGTATCCATGCCCATCGGGTGTGTTTGGTAATTTGTCGCCACGCAATTACGTCCTGGGATGGCGGATATTATTGAAGAAACTCCCCATCTGTCAAATAGATTATAGTAGACTCGGAGGGTTTTCCCACGTGAACTCTGATTGAACAGGCCCATGGGGTTGGGCCAGGCGCAGTCGCCACGGTGACGGCAAGGTGGCTAGGAATGTTACTCAGCAAGTTGGGCGTCATGAGATGGTGACGCCGTGGCGGACCTCAGCGTTGGGTAGACAGACGGCTAGCCGGCAGGGCTGGGTAGGGTACTCTTCCAGCTGATAGAGGGAGAGAGGGAGGGCTCGGGAGGAGAGAAAGGCATACCATACCCACGGATAGGGAAAGAAGGATGCTTGCCCTTGTCTGGTGGAGTGGGGAAGGGGTCCAGGGCCAGACGTTCTGACGCCCAGCACGAACGGGTAGGTTCGATCCGTGCCACATTGGGCCTAGCGCCTGCAGCCGCAAGCTCAAATTCAACGTCGTCCCAAGATTCCGACAAGTGCGAAACCCAAGGCGTGTATCATGACTGCCTCATCTCTTCCCGCCCTCAATGCTTGACTCACCCTCTCGCGACCCTGCCACGGCTCTCCCACGACTCTGCTCTGCTCTGATGGGCTCTCATGGGCTGCTCCCCCGGCCTCTATCGGAACCACCAGCAGGTTTTCCTTGCCACCCATGACAAAATGCAGTCACAGACGTCCGAAGCGATGCTCCCGGTCGGGCGTGGCACCTTGGTGGCCCCTCGGTGACTCCATGTAGCTCCCCTCGTCTTTTCTGCGACGAGATACCTCTGTCTCCTCTCTGTCTCTGCTAGCTCTCTTGGTTTCCCTGGCTTCCTAGTCATGGTCGACGCCTCCAGGAGCCCCTCGAACCTTATCGGCCCTTGCCACGTCTTGTCTCCTCTCGTCGCCTCGTCCGCTCGCGTCCCACGGCCTCCACGGCCTGCATGGGATGCATGGGATGTGCATGGGTTGCATGGCTGGACGGGTCGCTGCCCGTGCTCGGCCAGGCTTAGTTCCAGTCCACCCACCCACGGGTGTGTGGGCTCGATGTCTTCTAGTTCGGCTTCCATTGATCTTCCCCTATGGCCTGGCCCCTGTTTGTCCTATCTCTTCCACCGTCGTCCGCGGTCGCTGAGATCATATGGCCCACGACGGTTGCTGCTAAGTGGCCGCACCAGTTCTTCACCCTGGCCCGGCTTCACAGTCGTCCGCGCCGGGGTGGGCTCGTTGGTCGTCACCAGGACCGGGGTTGGTGCAACTCTGCTCGACTTCTCCTCCTCCTACCACACGTTGTGCCGTCCCTGTGCGCGATCATTCTTTTTATGGACCACCCATGCGATCTCTATCTTTATGGATGCAGTCGCCGGTCTCCTGCTCCACTGATGAATCCTCTCCGTCCCTGCCCTTCCATCCCTCCAACTGCCCACAACAGGTCAGGGTCTGTTTCGTCTGGTTCGCCCTCGTAGGCCTTGGGAGGTGCGGGAACTACACCCCTGTATGGCAAATCCACTTCTCTTTGGCTCGACACCTTAGCATATGTTCATTTTCCTCCCCTACCCTACTCGCTTTTGTTTGATGTGCCATTCCATCTTCTCCATCCAACCCATACCATCGTGTATCCAAACACTCATTATCGTATCGATGACTTGACGAACGCGGGGGGAGATTCGCGCGGCTCGACGCCATCAACCTCTCCGAGGTACAACAATCTCTAAATCTCGAGCCAGCTCTGGTACACCGCCACCATGAACGCTACGCCGTACGGAGAGGGTTTCTCCTCGTCCGCCGATGCGAGCGGTGCTTCCGGGGGAGCCTCGAATTTCAACGTGTCGAAAGAAGCCTCCCAAGCTATCTCGAATGGCTTCAAGTTTGCGGCATCGAAATCGATCCGGACGTCGACCATGATCTTGGCTTCCTTCAACGCATTGGCGGCTTTTGCAACGGCTATGGGAATCATCTACGGTTGCTACACATACAAGAGGAGGGCTATCAGGAGATCATCCGATGCGTCAGTCTGGCAGTCCGAGATGAGGAGCTTTCCCGCGCTGACCTCTTCTAGACCATCGGGCTTGTTCTTCATTCACACCGTCGAAGTCTATCCTCTCGTGCTGTCTTTAGGCATAACAATTCAAAGCATCATCTTCGCCGCCGCCCAATCGATTGGCCTGAAAGCCCTGCTGAGCAGGGGCTGCACCGTTGTTGCGATATTCTTGTTGCCGGGTAAGCAGTAACGATTCCGTCACATTCCAGGAACATGCAAGGGCTAATATTGAAGCTAGCTCTCTTTATCGCACCATATATTCATCTTGTTTTCGGAATCGAGACGGCAGCGCGGGGTTTGAGGTCGCAATTCTCTCCACGACGGAGATGGACCGTGGCAATCTGCCTTGGGACCGTCTCAACTTTCTTGCTGGCGACCCTCCTCGTGGCGGCCGTCAGTCGAGCTCCCGACTTCTGCTTCGCGTCTCTGCTGTGGATAGTGAAGCCTTATGCCAAGGGGATTTTCGCAGTCCTCGTGGGTGTCTCTGTCGTGCTGCTCTTGGTTATTATCACAATTTTCGTCAAATTGAGCAAGAGCCGTATGGTCGACCCTACCGAGAGAACGGCAGCTTCGAGGATGATCTACTACCTGATCCTCGGTTTCATCTCGAACGTAAGTGATCGACATATGAATATCGATAAGCCCAATATCTGACCGCGACTCCAGGGCTTCATTATCCCATTCTTTTTCAGTCTTACCTTCTTGACCGACAGGAAACAAATCTTCCAAGCGCTGAACCTGTCCATGGTTGCATCCGTCGTGGCGAATGTCAATGGTCTAATGGTCGCTGGTCTGCACCTGTTCCTCCGATCACAGAACAACGCCTCCATCGGACACAACCTGGGAGAATACGAGCATCACAAGACCAAGTTCGAACCACACGAGGAGGACGCTGGCTCGACTCACGCCATGCACCCAGTCAACACAAACGACCAGGACAGAGCAAGGTCTGACAGCATCACGACGCTTCTGCGCGCTGTTGATGCGGAAGAAGGACAGAGCCCCAGCAGCCCCACCTTCCGCCCGAAGGTTACCATCCCACAAGCTCCGGAGCCCACCCAAGCGCCTTCTGAGACGTCTCCATCCCACCTGCGGAAACAATCTTACTCTTTATTCCCAAACAACCCTTTCGCCCCAGCCGCGGTCCTTCCCGCAACGACATACGCACCCACTGCGTCGAAACCTTTGAGGGATACCTTCAAACCACCACCCATCGTGAAGCCATGGCTTGGACGGGGACACAAGAGGGACTCGTCGATTGTCTCCTCGGCCACTGTCCAGATTGGCATTCGCTTCTCCAACGTCGATGACTTCCAACCCGCGAGGGCTAGTGATGTACAGGAAAGTGAGAGGCCAGAATTGCCAGAAACAGTCTTGCGCCCCTCGCCCTTGGCGCAATCTGAGATCAGGCCCGAGTCTGAGTACACGGAACCGGAGGTCCTGCCAGAGCCGCTGTTCACTAGGAGAGCATCCAGAGACGCAAGGATGAAGACTCTTCCGCCGGTGCCGAGGGAGGAGGGCCCGGTCCAGAAGGTTGAGAGCGAAGAGGAGCAATCCGACAGCGAGAGGAGCGAGGGGAGTGACCAGGACGGACTGATCACCCTGAGCCCCAAGGTCTACACTCCTCAAGAGACCCCTCAGCGGAACAACTCAACCAAGACCACGAGAATGCCTAGCCCCATGGGTGTGGGCTTTAGCAACCCGGCCGCCCGCAACGGCGAGAAGCACGCGCCTCCGCGACCAAACGCCGGTACAGCGACGACACCGGTGCCGTCGAACAAGTCATGGATCTAGACGCCGTGCAGTCTAGCGTACTTTCGGACTGTGTCCTACCTTCTATCAGTATTTTTTATTACCCCAACAAAAACGAACAAAAGCCACCCTTGGGACATTAGACAAAAACGGCTGTCTAAAAGTTCCTGGAATTGTGTGACAAGATTCAATGAGCATCGGCGTTGCGGATTATTTCACTTGACGTGAGGCGTACAACTTGTTTTTATTGGCATTCGACGGGACGATCTACGATGACACTGGGGGGGGGGAGGCTTGGGAGGTGGGCAAACAGATACACTGTACAATGTACAAAGGGAGGGATATATCCTTGGACAACACTGCATGCCGATGGCGCCGAGAACATCCATTCATTTTTGCGGACGTCCTGCAGTTGGGGAGGCAGACTAGCAGACAGACTTTGATCCGCCTCAAGCTCACCTTAGGTAGCTTTGGCCACGTTGTGAAAGAGACCACCACAGTTGGTCACAAGACCACGGCCTGAACTCAAATCAAAAAACCATGATACCAACCAAACACAGATGGACACACAAGACTTGCATTTGCTAAGTGACATGTGTATGACTTGCAAACTAATGTGACATGAAGCCTTTCTACTTAGATCATCCATGCCACGCCCGCAGCGTTCTTACCAGCCTTTACTTTTTCTTCCTCGACGAAGGAGCAGCAGCAGGAGCAACAGAAACAGTGACACCACCGCCGCCGCCCTTCCTATCCTCCCACTTCTCCCAGCCTGCCTGGCAAAGGTCCTCGCTGACAACCAGGTCCCTGACCCGCAGGCCCCTCGCGACGGGCGACTCGAGGGCCCAGGCCAGCAGGCCGGCGCTCCTGGCGGCGGCGGTGGCGGCGTACCAGGCGACCGCGCAGACGGCGCCGGCTAAGCAGCCGACCAGGACCTGGTTCACGGTGTGGTAGCCGAGGTAGACCCTGCTCCAGGCGACGAGGGCGGCGACGCCCAGGACGAAGACGGCGGCCGCGGCGCGCTCCGCGTACGACCACGGCCGGTGGGCGTAGCTCTCGACCATGACCCAGTCCTGGCCCCAGCTGCTGGTCCGCCGCGCCGACGATGCCGCCCTACTCGTGTCCGCCCGCCTGTTTTCCGCACTACTCGACGCCGACCTCGGCCCGTACCCGTGGTCCGTCCAGCTGGGCGTGTGCCTGACGAGGAGGAACATCGCCATGGCGACGGCCCAGAAGGCGACGAACTGCGCGTGGCTGCTGGGCATGCCGTACCCCTTCCCCGTCCTGTGGATGCGGCTGGGCCGCTCCTCCTTGATGAGGCGCTTGAGCACGAAGTTGGCCGCCTCGCAGGCGAGCTGGCCCGCGAACATGAGGGCCACCTCGGCCTCGCGCGTCGACCAGATCAGCGTCACGTAGACGATGCAGAGGGCCTGCGGGACGAGGGCGAGCCAGGCGCAGAGGTACGAGA
This sequence comes from Diaporthe velutina, assembly GCA_038088505.1. NCBI lineage: Eukaryota > Fungi > Ascomycota > Sordariomycetes > Diaporthales > Diaporthaceae > Diaporthe > Diaporthe velutina. Next base: position 145,205 of record JBBWSJ010000009.1, on the reverse strand, counting down.
TGTTGTCGTCCGGGTCCTAATGTGTCGGATCGGAATCGTCAGCTTGGGGTCATGCATGGGCTACCACTCTTGGGGATGGGATCGATTGGGGGTGGGGGTGTCTGATCCGGTGGCGCTGCAGCTGCGGCAGCAACCGGCAATAGACGATTGACGCGATGGTCAACCGATTGGACGGCTGGTTGGATGATTGACTCACATAGTAGACATGTGTCAGGGACAGCGAGGCCAAAGGAGTGTCGTCAGCCATCGCGAGTGTGAACGTCGATGTCAGTCAGTCCAAGACCCAAGGTGGGGGGTGGATTTCCCACGGGGCGCGCACCGCCCTCGCCGGCCAAAGGCAGGATACGGTCGGGAGTGGGAGTCGGAATCGGGATAGAGAGGCTGCTGTGCTGTGTGACGGCCTTGCTCTAGTTTGCAGAGCCTCAATGGTTGCACCGAGAACACGGAGTGAGTCGAGGTCCTGGGAATACGAAACGTCGCCCTCACATGGAGCCAAAAGTCTATACCTGGAGAGGTGCCACGTGTGGCGGTGCACGGACCAGGTTGTGGCTTGCGCCTGATGCATCAAACGGGCCCGCAATTCAACCACTGTCGCGACGATGGAGAGGCAAGATGATGGCCTGGTCCAGCTCAGAGGTAGGCATCAGATGCCTCTTGGTGATGAGTGTCATTTTGGGGACAATGTCACCTACTCCGATCGAGGAGAAGAGGGTGCTTCAGACGGCGGCAGCGTCTCTCCCGCGGCCAACTTCTTCTCCTTTTCCTTGGCCCTCCGCTTCAGCTTCTTCTCCCGGTTGAGCCTCTTCTTCTTCTCTAAAAGGTGCTCCTCCTTGGAGAGTCTATGCTTCTCCTCAGCCTCGCGCCTCGCCTTGTCGGCGTCCCGCTTCTCCTTCTCAGCCCTGGCCTTGATCCTCACAGCTATCCTCCGTTTCTTGCCCGGCCTCTTTCGCTTTGGCCCATCATCTGCGTCTCCACCAGTTGTCGTGGCCGCCGTGACCAGACCAGCAGTTCTGCTCGGTGATTTCTTCGACGACAGCGAGATCTTGACAACCCGCCACGGCCTCTCCAACCCCCATGCACGTTTGCTCGCGCCCGCGGCGATGTCATCGGCCGTGATCGCGGACCAGCGGTACCTCTCCTGCTGCTCGGGCGTTGCCTCCCCGGCTAGGTAGTAGCTCTCCGGCCGCGTGGGCTGTACGAAGGCACCGTCTCCCCTGGCCGCGTCCTCGTCGTCCAAGGTACTGAGCACCACCTTTGCGGGCGCCGATGACCCAGCCGGGGCACTGAAAAGCCGGAACTCAAACTCCTCCTCGTGATCGCCCTCGTTGCCCTGTGCGCCCTCTGGCTCATGGCCATCGGCCGCGTCCGGCCCCTGCTCAGGCGCCGGAGCTGGCTCCGGGGCAGAAAGGTCCAGGCCCAGCATGCTTGAAAGGCGCTCGTTTAGCCTGGCCCGCTCCTCTGCGTCCTCGACGCCATGCTCACTTTGGTCATCACCACCGTCCGAGGATGAGCCGTAGAGCTCATCGCGCCTCACCCTGCGGTCGCAGTCTGTCAGTCGACTATTGTTTGTGCAATTTCCCTCGACTTCGGGATATGCCGGCGTGCCTACCTCTTGGCGTTGGGAATCTCGAACATGGCCTCCGCGGATTTTTGACCCCACGCGAATAGTGTGATGTTGTTATTATTATTGCGATTGCGAGAGGTTAATAACCAAGGATATCAAGTTTCGCGCGGGAGTAGCACGGATTTGGGCAGCGATATGTCGGAAGTTTGGTCCGCTCTATTGCGCAAGCATTTAATCTCGTATGGGCGCGAAGTTGCAATCTCAGTGTTGGGGTCTGCTGAGGCTGAATGCTTGATCCATGTCGTGCAGGGAACTGCCAGGACGCCAGTAATGTGCAGAGGGGATCGCGGAGCCGGCGAGGCAAGCGTCGGCATGCATCTTCCTTGTAGTGCTTGATCATTACATAAGCGGCTGGAGTGCCAGCCGGCCCAGCTGGCGGACAGCTGGGAAGCCGTCCTCGTACCTCATTGTCACTATACCGCGGGTGACTATCAAAGCAACCTCGCTCCGTGGAAACCTCGAAGCATCAGACATGCAAGGTTCAGAACAAAACATGGACAACCTTCCACTGCGACTGCGGCATCGTAGCATCGCCATCTGCAACCCCTCCCCTGCCCCACCCATATGACAGCTTCGTGAGATGTCCCTCCAGATACCAAGTACCGCGCTCCTGGAAACGGGCGGCCGCTCACAGACAAGCAAGCAACCCGCCTGCCCTCCTCCCCTCCTCCTGTGTCGCCTCTGTCCAGCCAGTCAGTCTGCCCTCCTCCCGCCTCCGACTGGCGTCGCACCTCGCAACCACCACGGGGCCGCATTCGCTTTGACACCTTGTCATACGAACCTTATGTGCTTCAGGTGGCAGTCACACAGCAGTAGCAGCAGGAAACGTTCCAAGACGACGACGACGTCCCCACCCACGGTCTTTCGGCCCTCCTCACTACCTACCTACCTACCTACAACTGCTACACTACCTTCTTACTGCATCCCCCCCTCTAGACCTCCATGACAGATCAAGAAGAAAGACACACAGACGGCATGTCACTCCACCCACCCAGCCCCTTCATCCCATCTCTGACAGTCTCCAAAACAAAAAGAAACGGTATCGTGCAACTCTCGAGCCCAGTGGCCAACTTACTCGCATCATCATCATCAACCAGTTAACCCCTCCCCCCTCCTCCCCGGCTCCCAGTCCAACCCTGTTATTCTTGTCGTTGCGTGAGTGTGTGTGTGTGCGTGCGTGCGTGCCCATCAGACGAACACGGACGGATTGGCCGGCCCGCTCGAGCAAGAGATAGAAGAACAAGAAGAACAAGAACAAGAAGGATGAAGCAGAGGTCCTTTTGCATGGGGCCTTTCATGCATGCAGGTCATCCGTCCATCACCTGGGGTGAAAATTCTCCGCCTGCTACTGTCCCATTTGTGCCATGTGCCCCGGGATCACGGGAAAGTGTATCATCGCACAGATACCACACCACACCACTGCTCTGTGTCTGTCTGTCTGCCTGTGGTCCGTCTGACCCGTCCGTCGTTCATCTGTGTCCCGTCTATCCGTCTAAGCTGCCCGTGCACCCTTCTCTGGCAAGGAATAAGATATTTTTGGAGACGCATCTTGCTCTGGGACCCCTTCGTCCTCCCCACGTCCTGGGGCCCTCACGGGGCTTCGTCACACGTAGCAGCTGCACGTATCGCGGCGGACTCACACCAGCTAGGCAACGAGTGCTTGCCCGGGCCCTCGATGCTACGGTCCCATCCAGGGCCGACTCGTGCTTTGGTTTCCGTGACTGTGTATGGCCTCACCCGAGCCTGTGCGGCCATCTTGCGTTGAATCCGCTTCAAAAGCGTCACAGTAGACGAAGATCATATAGTAGGTGGAGTCAGGTTGGAGGAAAGAGACTCAGGCAACGATGAAGGAGCGAGAGAAGCGAAAGTGGCGGTGGAAGTGGTATTATTCAATTCATTTTTGGTAAAAGTTTGCCTCCCTCTCTGCCTGTCCCTCTGCAGGAGTATGGCCAGAGAGATATGGTTTATCAAGCAGTCTTCAGCCCTCGCCAGGCCAGCTATGTCGTACAAACACACACACACACTGTTCCCAGAGACCAAGGCCTCTTCACTCGTAGACATGACCCCCATCCACTTTCCACATCCCCCCCCTCCCTCTCTTCCCCCCTGGGTAGGTAAAAAATATGAAGAAAACAAATGTTCGGTCCGAGAATGATCAAAACATGTATGTATAATAAAAGGCGTGGCGAGAAACTGGAACAAAACCTCCAACCCCCTTAAGTAAATACCAGGACCGGAATAAATTGTAAAAAGAGCAAAAAGCCGCCAAACCCTCCTCAGCCTGCCAGCCCGCCCCAATTGCCCTCTCTATCATAGGGTATTTGAACATGCATATGAATCATGCCAGCTGGGCCCACACATTGAGGGAGACCGTATCGTCCCATACTTGCTCTCAAGGCCGAAGAACAATGCAACTCCATGTGGTTATCTTTTGATGTGTGTGCGCGTATGCTTGCGTTTTGTGTTTCCGGTCGTCTTCCCCTCTCTCTGGCTCTTTGGGAGGGCCGTGGCTGGGAGAAAGAGGTATCGTTCGATTTTGGACGACAGAAAATTGGTATCGGTATTGGTCGTGGAATTGGGAAAGGGGAAAAATAATTCAAAGAGGTGTGGGCATCAAAACAAGTGACAAAAAGGTCGCACAACAGTAGAACTTGAAAACGCGTCAATCTGGAAATGCTTCCCAAACGCCTGCCTCCCTTCGTTCGCGCCTAAAGCTTTCCAAAGGCATTAAGCCATCCGTAATCATTTTGGACAAGGCCACCCTGGTGATTATACACAACAAAAGTTCGGTCGGTAGGGACGGGAAGAAGTTGTATCGTGCGGGGGTATATCGTGCTCGTGGTTCGGATACGTTGGGAGAGAATGTCAGCCAGCATTGGGCTGCTTCCATGCTGTCGGATCGAGTCGATGTTCTTGGCGTGCATTTCAAACTCGTCATGAAATGGCCCTCGGACCCAAACTCTTCAGAATCCCACCCAGATCGTTCTTAAGAAACCCGCATCCTAACGCCCTCAATTGTTCCACGAGTAATGGCTCATCGCCTGGCCAGGATAAACAGGGGGTGGAGGGGCGTGCGGATCGCTCTTCACACCTCCCGCGGTCTTGTACTGGTCTGCCGAATAGGGGTACGAAGACCGGTGGTCCCCGTTTGTATACGTAGGCGCGTTCGATTCGCCCGCGGTCGTCGTCCAGGATGTTGAGGGCGGGAAATAGTCCCTAGGTGGAGGGATCGTGCTCGAAGATTGAGTGTTTGCCCCAGCGCTGCTTTCGTGGCCTCCTCCGCCATGAGATGTGGAATATGAGGCGTGTTGGGTAGTCTGGGGGCTGATTTCGGCCGAGTTGGTGCTCATGGCGCTGTAGGGAGGCCCATATCGGTATTCTCCAGAGGACTCCGTGCTTGATATTGACCCAGCGTGGATCGAGGGATGACGAGGGCTTTTCGTAGGCCGCGGATTGCTGTCGTCCACGTATCTCGGCACGCTCAGGCTGCTGTTCGCGGTCGCAGAAACAGAGAGAGGTGGCGGAGCGTTGGAGCTCTGGACGTAGGAGGCATACTGAGTCCTTATTGGGGGTACCTGATGAGACGCGGCCGATTGTTGTTGCTGCCCCGGCTGATCACTCGAAACCATGGACAACTGCATGGAAGGCATCGAGGTGGGCATATGAGACTGCATGTCTTGCGGCTCATTCGAATATCCTGATGTCCCTGAAAGAGGCATCTTCTGGTAGGGATCGGATGCTATTGTTGTCGCGGGATAGTTTGTTGCTCCTGAAGAAGGCATCGATGGATTCCAGGTCGTCGGGTAGGAGCTAGACGCAAGTCAGTACAGAGCGGTCTTCTAGGAATGAAATCCGACAAGCCGGGAACTGTCATCAGATGTACCAATGCAGTTTCGACGATTTCAGAGCACTACCGAACTTACTTCGATCGCATGCTAGTCATGGGGCTGGCCGGCAGCTTGGGCGCGTTGAACGTGAATGCTGTGCGTGGCAGTTCCATGTTGAGCGGCCTCGCCTTCACCTCTTGCGGCTTGATCGCCAGAGGCCCAGCAACAATGCCCAGCCCGGTCTCCACAAGAGCCTGACCTCGGGATCCAGCGCTGGACCCAAGCAGTGGGATCTCTTTTCTCGCTTGGAAATTGCGCGGGCTTCGTCCTCGTACCACGATTGGCGCGGTTGCGGCTTCTGTCAGCACGACCTTGGACCCATTTGCCAATGTGCCCATGACTTTCAGATGAACCACAAAATGCTGCTGGAGCTCCTTTCTCCTGCCGTTGTTGGCCGTCGCACTGTCGAGAACCAGATCAGTAACCTGTCATGGAAGGCGTCGTCGCGCGGTCTGTCTACTCACATTCGGAACTGCAGACGCCGCCAACCGATGGGATACACTGCGTATTCCCCGTCTGCGTCGGAACCATCATCCTGAAACGGAATCAGTGGCAACGAGGCTGGTTCCTGGTCTGGCGCCTGGGTGACTTCTGGCGAGTTTGGTGGGGGTGTTTTCCACGGAATAACGATCAGTCGGACTGGGTGTCCATCCACCGATTCAATCGAGGAGATGGTTACTTCTGTGCTGCTCACAGGCGCTGTTTCGCCCGTCTCCGTTATGACGGATATTTGACCCCTTGGGGTGATCAGCGACCCGCTGACCTGGAAAAGGTTTCGCCGGTAGCAAGTGAGCTCCGGTTGCATTACTGAGCCGTCGTTGTTGGTCGCTGGCATCTCGGAGAGGAAGAACATGCCATGCAGTTGGGCGGTCAGCTCCAACTGTTGCATGCGACCATGATGGTCGAGGATTGTGTGCTTGTCCGGGACTTTCCTGAACGAAAGCAGCTTATGGTCGTGGCCGACGCCGAGCTTTGAGCCATCGTCTCGTAGGTCCTGGACGATCTCCTGGTACGGAGGCTGCTCTGTTGCCGAGTAAGGCCGCTTGAGATTGGGGAAACTCTGGTGGCTGGACAAGGAGGGATGCTGGTGTCTGTCGTATGGGTCGTTGGTGTCGTCCTGGGAATAGCGGCTGTATGAGGGATACTGCTGGTGGTGGTCCACGCTGCCCCAGCCGCCTTGTCTCGGTCGTCCTGAGTGGGGTGACGCTGAAGTCGGATTCGAAAGCCCTGCATCCACGGCGTGACTGGAACGGCTCGTAGGCATCTGCACCGGGCTGGCGTACCAGAGGCTGTTGTGCGCCGGCTCCTTCAACTCTGCCATGGTGACTGCGTATGTTGCGGTGCACATGGGAACATATCTCGCCCAGAAATTGCTAGACTCTTTCCTTTCTTGACAAGAAATCAACGCTGTGGTTACGGCGGATCAAAGCACGTCGTTTAAGTGCTCGTCGCCCCGGCTGCTGGCCAGTTAAGTTCGAAGAGATGCCAACTCGAGCAACACGGCCAAAACGCCCGTTGTGACCCTTCCAGGCCGTCGGAGTCAATGACTTGAGGAGTTCCAGATCCGTGACTGCGCTCAGCCAGCTACTGAAACGAGAAGAAGTTGAACGGGCTCAACAGACGAAACGAAGATGAAGTTAGAATCGAGTGAACAATGGTCGTAGGGTTGCAGGGCAAGTGGTACTTGTATGAAATGATACGGTAGATGCGGTGGGGGACGTTTTATGAGAGCCACTGGCACACTATCCTGGGGTTGGATCAGGGTCGATGGGGCAACTCTCGAAGGGCAACGAACGGCCAAGGTCAGGGGATTGAGGGGCTTCACAGTGGATATCCGGGAGGTGATGAGCCTGTGAGGGTGGACCGTTTAGTGCACAGAATGGAGAGCTGTACCGCAGTACAGTACGTATCTCTATGTACATGCAGCCGGACAGGGAAGGAGATGGAGGCGGCGGCGGCGATCTGGCAGGTAGGCAACAGGGGGGGATGTTAGTCGAGATACGGCATGTGGAATACAACGTGAGCCCACCCACGAAGTATCGCGCCGGGCCAGGTACATCACAGCAACTGACTCTCGCTTCCGCGCAGACAAAGTTGTTCCTCACCGGCCAAATTTCAGAATACCCAACTCCCAGCTGGATCCTCGGCCAAAAGTGAGATGGCTGGCATGTTGCCAAATTGGCCTGACGCATAGCTGTACGGATAGGTGCCCAAGATATTTGACCGAGGAAGAGGACAATAGTGGGACTCAACATGTATCGGTCCAGGGGCTCCCTCTAGGGTACTAGGGCATCCGAGGATAGAGTTTGTAAAGTATCATCGGACGAGCCAACGGTTGCCGTCCTCCTCGAAATGCTCTGCCGAAGGATCAAGGAACTCCTGGCTAGTGTCGACCATCTTGCACAAGGACTATTGTGGGTCGCAAGAGATGCAAGACACAGCATCCCATGGCTTGGACCACACCAAGTTCATTGACCAGGCCGTCTGAACAGATTCGCACGACCATTATTGAATTCTCCGACTCGATGAAATCCATCGATCAAGCCCTGGCTCGTTCAAGAAACAGAATGGAAGGGCAAGAGGACGGAGCTTTGGGAACAGAGAGGTGATACCCGGGCTCCCTCCCAGGTCCCCAGTGGTCCCCAGTCTAGGATGGCTAAAGCTGCTTTTTACCTCATCAAGCTCACAGCACACCCGGTCCATGTAGGTGGTAGGCATTAGCAAGGGTGTCTGATTAGAGCAAAATTCTCCGACAAGCTCTGCGAGGCTGCAGACCCGTAAAATGTCGAGGGACCGTTGGACGAGACGGCCGATAAAAGATCGAAGGGGAATGGTGTGCGGGCATGGGGGCCAGGGCAAAGCAAAAATCGGTTCACGAGATTGCCAGTGACCAGGGGGGGGGGCTGATCAAGAGTGTGGGCGGCTGTTTTCTCAAGAGGAGAGAGGCCAGGGGTACCGGTCAGGGGTGCCCCAGTGATGCAGTGTAGGCAAAACACATTGATGCCGTTTTCATTGATCTCAAGGATCCTCTGCCTCGCAAAATCAAGTAATGGGTAAAGCAATAGTCAAACCTTGTTCCCTATATCTAGCAGTCGGCTCTTAAGACCGTCGTTATAAGGGTGACCTCAACTTTGGGGTTTGTGAAATTGCATTGCCAGCGTCTAAAACAACACCTGTATGAAAGACTTCTCAAACAGTTATATTGCATACTTATGCGCTTGAGCACGTCGACAAGCCAACCCAGATGTCAAAGGAAGAAACCGAGACCAGACCAAGGAGCCCATCGCAATCGCCAAATATCACATATCCAAATACCACGTTGCCGCTTGGCGCGCTGTGCACGTATGTCAGTCGGTCGCGAGAGCCCCGATTAAAGATGAGGAAGCTGAGGTGAAGCGATCGATAAAGGCGGGCAAATTGACAACAGGGAAGCCAGTAGATCGATTGGCAGCAGATGTGATGGTCCCCCAGCTCTATCAGCACCCACCTCGGCTTAGAGAGGCAGTGAGCGAAGAGGTGTGAGCAGTCCAGCCAATTGTGTGAGACGAGCAAGTCGTCATGGGGGACTGACCTCCCTAAAGGGGCAACCCAGAGCCCGCTGTCAGGCCTGCATTCACGGATCTAACCACCACACACATGTGTGCGACATTTGCGAGGTACTTCCGAGATCATTGAGTCATCCCAGCCTCAGTGACCAAACTTGCAAGCATTGAACGGTAGCGCCTCCGGGTAGTAAATGCCATTCTTGCACCTTGCGTTAATCGATGAATGCCAGGCCAGTGTGACCGGCCGGGCTGCCAGGTCGACAAATATCACAGCGCGGGTATTTGACCATTCGCGGTAATTCTCCTGCTTTAACATTTGCCGGCCGAAGTCGCATGCGTGGTGGGTTGTGACGGGTCCGCATCTCGTACAGAGCGGCTATTCTCCACTTTGTCGAATGTTGTAAAACCTGGAGCTTGCCGCCTTGGCTGCGATGATCTCCAGTAGCAATAGACGCGTAACGTTGATTTCAGAGCGTTATTAGAGTGTGAAGGCCAGGGACAAGGTTCAACTTTACCATTGCGGCAACACGCCGGAATACACTGCAGGCGCATGCCTCCTTGACAGCCTCTCTGTAGACGACGTGTCGCAAGTTAGAAAGGTGAACAACCAAAGACAGGCCTGGACCCACAGGGCCACTTTCCCGGCCTCTGGGCTGCGCGAGAACGGCCCTTGGAGGGGCCACCCTGGCATACTTCCTGCAGATGACGGCGGCGGGTTCTGCTTTCGAATGCTCTCCATGTGGACAAACTGCTTTTTGGGCCGTAGCACCGCAGAATTGGCGAACAGGTCAAGACGGCCTCTGCAGGTGACGGAAATGGAACGTCGTGGTTGCTCTATGCTGATGTTGTGCAAGCTACCCCCTAAGGCGTGGCGGCATGCTTAGCAGTGCAATGTACTGAGACTACTGCACGACTGTACTGCGCGCCACGCCCGATGAAGGGCATGCAGGCACTGGGGACATGTTGCTGCGGCACAGTACCATTGAACATGGTAGATCAGCGAAGTAGGCGCCTTGCCAACCGGGGCGGATGCCGCGGGCGGCACTCGATCGCCCAGTATCAAGACCAACCATCGAAGTGCCGCTTTGAGTATGAGGAAATCCGTCATTTGACTTCTCTATCTGCCCCGCTTCGGCCATAACAGCAGTACGAGTGCAGAAGCAACAATGTCCAGCAAAACCTCGGGCCAACCCTGTTGTCAGGAGGTGAGCCGTACGCATGTCGGTGCACCTGCCGATCAAGTGGCTGACATGGACGTGTATCTGCCGGTGGGCCCTGGGTAGGTAGGTGGTGGTTATGCACATGATGCAGGCATCGTCGATCATCAAAATCCTTTTGAGACGTTATTGGTATCTAACCATGTGCGCTGCATCCATCGCGAGGGACTTGGGGGCCGAATCGCCCAAGACCACGTCCCCTGCAGCCCCAATGTCGTCAGATGGCAGCACCATGTTCTGAGCCGTCGAGGACGCCTTTCAGCCCCTATTTACTGCAGTCTTGGGGGATGCTACAAATAGAAAGGCGATGCGCGGGAAAATAGCGGAGTGGCAACTTCTTGAATAGAACCAGGAGTACCAGCTTGGTAGGCAAGAATTCAGTCGTCGACGTGTCCGTATGCCGCAAACAAGTTATTCTTGGCTTAGCAGACCGTGATCCATGATGGAGTCGCCCTGAGCCTCTGGTGCATTGGCTGCACAGAGATCCTGCCAGGAGAGCCTGTCGGTCGTGATGCAATATCTGTGTAGAGAACCATACTGGAGCGGAAGTTCAGCCCAGCAGTCCGAAGCCACCTTGGCCGCGCCAGAAATGCAGGGATGTGGCTTATCAAGTAGCCTGCTTCGCTCTGCTTAGGACAAGTGCTAACAGTTTTAGTGGTATTTGGCAGACTCTGGATTTCGCTGCGTGCCCACGGCGCATAACGCCTGTGTCCATGTCCTCATCTCCCAAGAGATTCATTTCCCCCTTCTAGTGATGCACTGGGGAAGAAAGACTTCGTGAGGGCAGGTGTGCGCTCAAGTTCGATTTGAATCCGCTGCTCTCGTGGCCAGGTGATGAGGGCGACTGTGCTCCAGAGCCTCAAAACGCGCCGAGGGCCAGAGCGCAATGGATGTTGCAGCCGCGTTTGCAAGGGGTAAGGCCTGGGAAGCAGAGGCCAACTCCTTAGAGATCCGAAGCATACGCAACTGCCCATGGGTGCATCGCTAATGTGATTGCAGGTGACCCTTGGAACTACTGTTGATCTCGACGGGCCTGGATTCCCCTGAGAGATTGAAGCAGCATTCGACACCATCACGCCGGGGACGTGCGCACGACGTCAGAGCTGGGAGGAGTTTTCTGAGCTCCTCCGCAGGCCCTCGATTCAGGGTCCGTCGCACTGGTTTCCCATATTGTTCGCTGCTAGCGATCGTGAAACTTTTGATGTGTGACCAAACGATTGTCAAGCCTATATTTATCAAAGCTTTTTTTGACAGCCAGGAGGTGCTAGCTTAGAAACATCCAACGGTTCTTAGCGTTTCGTTAGCAGGTTCATGAGGCTCACACGAACCCTATCACGGAACGCGGGCCTGGTTGTTCTTGGCGAGCGACCAGATGAACAGAAGGTTTGTGGCGACGGTGTACTAGCATGCCACACTCTCTGGAGTTCCGGTGTGACTGCGATTGGACGTGTGATATGGCGTTTTAGAGCGGTCTCCAAACAGGCCCACAAGTCGCTCTTGGTGCGATGCTAAACTTAATCTGCCGTACCGGTGCGTCGAGGTGAACATGACCCAGCGATAGAGAACGCTCGGTGCAGAAAAGACTCGAACTGCTTGACTCTGGGGTCATGTTTTGTGCTTGTCTCGTCTCGTGCAGGACTGGCTGCCCACCGGTGGCCGGTCAGTCACGCCGAAGACTTGCCTGCGGCGAAGGCCGGTGATAATTCAGGTTTCAAGTGTGGCGGGTGCGTGTATTCACAGAGACCTGCGATAGGACCGGTGCACTCTCGTGCTAGACGCAGATGAGATGACATCGTCAACGAGGGTGTGAGAAGGCCGCCCGTCTTGCACACGGAGCGAGCTCTCTCCGGTTTGGCGAACTCAGCCTTTCTGTCCGAAGACTTCGTTCGTGGAATCTGCGAACGTCGATCTTCCTCCGCTCTCCGCTGCAAAAACTGCATCTGTATTAGGACATTGCCTGTGACACTGTGGCGTTGCGGGAATGCCGGTTGTGTCTTTACTATGAGGGGAGTGTTGGCAGTTTCACTGCATGGTGCAGTTGGCCTGGACGGGATAGCATCACCAACAACGTCAAAGAGACGTGTGATACCTCCTAGTCGGCTGCGCGGCCGCTGTGGCACGCGCAGTAGACAGTTTCCCCCATGGGTGCAACTGCTGTGACAGCATCCGCTCCTCAAAGACCCCTGCTGCGCTATTGCCCCACAATGTTTGGTCGTGGAGTGATTACATACCAGCAACCCGTGCTGCGGCGCGAGGCATGCACCCAGCTCGAGTCAAAGGAGCGCCGGCGCAAGGAGTGCACCGTGTTTCCTCCAAGGTTGCACCAGAATCTCATTCCGAGTAATCTTGTGACGTTGCGTAATGTGACAAGAGTGTGGCTCCGAGGCACGGGGAGATCTTGCAGTTGGAAACCGTTCACTCGCAAGTCGTCACGCCCGGTGGCAGGTTTGGACGGAACTCTATTGTTGTTTCGCGAGAGGCCAGGCCAAGCCAGGTGCAGATTCGCAACGGCCCGGGTAGTGACTTGTCGCGCAAGCCATCTGTGGTTCCATCACTCGAGGCGCCCGTCAGAATCCTGTCGCGGGTTCGTCCGCTCTGTGGAGCAAGTCAAGCCGGATCGACCCTTCCTTTCAGCACTATGCGGTGCACCAGCGTGGGGACCTCCAGTACCCTCGCACCGTGGCACTGTACGAATTTGTGAGCGCTGCGTCCATCGCAGCAGACCAGATGCACAACATTGTTCGGCCATCACAACTCTATTGCAGGGACATAGCCAGGGCTGAGGGATAAACCTCGGGTCCGAGAGGCAGTCCCCCGGCCACCGCCAGAGTGCCGTGGTGGTCTGGTGGGCGCTGTAGCCTCAAATGTGCCTGCTGGAAAATACTACAGTAGCGAATCTCTGCTTCGCCGCTGGCGTGCTTAGGGCCGTGGGTGCCACGGTGCCTGGCAGTCGAGGAGTGTTGCAAACCGTGCTTGCCGAAGCGGATGGCTTGCAACCTGAAAAGGCTCAGCCCGCTTTTTTTTCTCCGGAGAAGCTCATCTTAGCAGCGCTGCGAGTTTATGATTTGCGCCAGTGTGGGCGTCGCAATTTGGGAACTCTGTCGCAAGAATGGCGACCCCCGCCCCTTTCGATGCAGGGCAGTCGGTGAGGAAGCGAGCCTTGTCTCGATCAAGCAGCAACGCCGACCAGTAGGCCCCGTCCCAATGAAGATCACCGACCTCCATCACAGCACCCGCAAGTTCTTGATCGAGAAAGGCGCGTCGCGGCCAGTGACTAGAACAGGCGTTGGAAGGGAGGGAGGGAGCATACATCAGACTGGACAGCAGTTGGTGGGTCGAGTTCCAGCGTCAAAGTGCCCTGCGCCGCATAGAGGTGGGTGACCATCGCGGTATACTGTCGATTGATGGATGGCTGGCTGGCCATGATGTTGTGCCTGGTCTGGGTCCGACAAGGAATCGTCATGGCAGCGACCGATGAAGAACAGGCCAGGGGAGATCGTGATTGACCCTCAACGGTGAGGGGCGGGCTCGGCCAGGCTCTGTCCCATGTCTAGACAGGTATCCGTACTGGGCGGACTGTCGAGGTGCGGTACCGTGCTAGACTCCATAGTGGTAGATGCATGCCAGGATCTTGGGTAGTGTCGACGGGAGGGACATGGGGCCGCGATTCGAAAGGCGTCGTTGGATTGCAAGGTGGGTGCAGAGTGCAGGGTGCAGGGTGCAGGAGGTGCGAAGGCAGGCGCGAGGGCCAGGTGCAGCAGGGAGCGGAAGGGTGTGGCAGGTGCAGAGGCGGAGGGGACAAGCTTGTTGCAGGGATGGCCTCGCGAGAGTCCCGGCTTGCGATAATGTTCCTTCCGCTTTGGTCGACCACACCTGCGTCTGGCTGTCCGGGTGGACAAGTGAGCCAGGGAACGGTACGTGGGTACAAGGCGCGAGGTGCGTACGGATGCACAGCAGTCTACCGTACCGCGAACTGCAGACGTGGCTGGCCACACAGTCTTCACGTCTGATATTGCTTGGTAGGGTCTGAAAATGGTGGTGTCGTCCCTCACCCTTGCTGGCACACACATATCCGCGCACGTACACACGAGAGAAACACGGGAGTAGAGGAAGAAAGAGAGAGATAGATAGACAGAGAGAGCATCGCAGAGCAGCGCAGCGCAGAGGCTGTCGGACTCGGTAAAGCAGAACAAGGTTGGGCCAAGGCTGAAACCACCAGAGAGGGCTGCTGGAGTGCTGGAGTGCTGGAGTCGAGGCCCCGAGTCAATCAAGAGATGAGTGATGGGGACCCAGCTCCAGATGCTGTGCTCCGTCCGCAGTAGCCCAGAGCTACTGTAGTACGGTGCAGCAGCGGTACTGCGCGTGCTTGCCTGCGGTGCGTGCGTGCGTACCGACAGATTGATTGAGTGATGACAGTCAAGTCAGTCGGACTGACAAACCGATAGACACATCAGATCAGCTCCGTCTGCTGCGCTCTGTGCACACTCAGCTCCGCCTGACAGGCGGGGCAGGAGGGGTGCTGCGGTAAACGGGACTGTGATCAAACGGAAACCTGGCGAGACGGCCCACTGCATACGAGTGCACAGCTTGCACAGAGGTCAGTGTTGTGCGCCTGGGTGCCTGTGTGTCCGATCAGAAAACGCAACCAACATGGGGTGCAGGGGGCCCCAGGAGACCAGAAAGGGCACGGAGAGCACAAGGGAGAAGGGCCAGCCAGGAGGGGGGAGACGACCCTTGGGACCCGGGTGGAGCGGGGTGGGGAAGCTACTCCCATGCCTGGACTTGTACATGACTAGTGATCCCAGTCTGTGCATGCTCAAGTACCTGAGGCGCCGCGATACATGGAGCCGTGCAGCAGTCCAGCCCACCATTGTACCCTTTTTATGTGGAGAGGCGGCCCTGCTGCGCAATGAGCTTGGCCTGTCAAGAATCGTCAACGCGGAGACTTAGACATGTGAACTGAGCCCATGCCGGCCGCCCATCCGTCGAGCCGTCGCCTGTATGGCCAGGCACGCCCTGGTAGGGGGGGTGACACGGGAGTTGCCATCGCTGCTCTGACCACCATCGAAGACGGCGTCCAATCCGATCTAGCCCCAATTCCTGCATTTTGCTGTGTCGGTCGTCTCCTCGTTTTCGTTGCGTCACCTACTCTCGTGAACCCTGCTCTGGGTCTGGAGAGGGAAACACGCAGAACCGTGTGCATACCAGTGAATACCAGATAGGTCCCATGTCGGATGCATGTCAGGTTCTGCCGTCCAAGGGTGGCAGGACATCGGGGAGGGGCTGATGTTTGGTATCGAATCTGGAGTTACATTCCATCGCAGGCTTGTGTTGCATCCAGACGCCCCAAGGTTCACAGTTGCCAACGCCAATCTTCGGCTCCGACGCCAGCAATGCACAGTTCTCCAGGGCGTCTCGGAGAAAGGGGCTCTCGAAGGATCGTCGCATGCCAACGTCAACAACGCTCGAGCAGTGTCTCATTCTCACGTGTCGCATTCCATGTGCCTTAGTCGCGCGTCTGGTTTCCCGTCGGCGTCTGTCCGCCTGCTAGGGCCGTCGCCGCTCACCTCGCT
This sequence comes from Diaporthe velutina, assembly GCA_038088505.1. Classification (NCBI taxonomy): domain Eukaryota; kingdom Fungi; phylum Ascomycota; class Sordariomycetes; order Diaporthales; family Diaporthaceae; genus Diaporthe; species Diaporthe velutina. The sequence continues at coordinate 129,359 of JBBWSJ010000009.1, read as the reverse complement.
CGCCCGGCCCGCCACGCTCACAAGGCACAGGGCTCACCTCTCCGAAATCCCATAGATCCAGTCCAGCCCAGTCCAGGCTCTCAGGGGGGTGCTCCAGAGGCAGAGAAAGCAAGCACCAAGTCTGCCTAGACCACCTGCTTAGAACGGACATGGCTCCGAGGACACGGAGACCGCGCGCAAAACCCACTCATTATCGGGCATGGCAAAATGCCCAAGCCGGCCTGCTTTGTCGACCGGCATCTGGACTACCTACCCTATTGGCATGCTCTTGGCCATTCGGTATCTTCCTCTATCTGGGTTGCACACATCTATCCGGGCCTGGCGATGGGTGCTATATAATGCTGTGTGTGCACAAATGCCTCGGTGAGAGATAGCCCGCCCGTCCCTGCTTCAACCAGGAGCCCCTAGGACCAGGCGGCTTGTGGAACGCGGGCGCGATGCCGCCGTCCCACCATCCCCGGGCCCCCTAACCAGATACCGAGGCTGTCCTAGAAGCACAGAATTGCTCATCGATGTCGAATTCGGGACGACAACGTACAATCTCGAATGAAGTAAGAGAGAAAGAGAGAGAAGAGATACGGGAATAAACATGGGACTCTTGCCTTCAGCTGGCCATCCCATAAGCGAGGTACCGACAGGGACGTGTCAAGGATTGGGGATAAAGAAATAACCCGACCGTACTATAACACGGCTCCTGAAGATGAGATGACAATGCAATACAATATCAGTAGCCTCTCGACTTGCGCTTCAATCATACGACTCGCCGCGGGCAGATGATATCAGTGCTATGCATGCGCCCACCACGAGTCCGACTCGGCCCTTCTAAGGCGTACCAGGGTATCAGGCATCTCAACAAAAGGGCAGGGTCCGAGGAAGGTGCAGCATCTATTGTGCATACGGCAGCCAGCAGCCAGCAGCTAGCAGCAGCCAGCACAAATGGATGCGAGGTGTGGTGCTGCCTCTTCGGGCATGGGGGTGTGATCGCGGAAGGAAGGACAGCCTACGATTTCCAAGATGGGCCAATCACCTCGAGCAACAGGCTCTCATCGGGGCCCACACTGATAGATACCTGGGTACAAGGAACGGTACTTCTCGCCGACCGTGGTACCGCACCCCCAAATTGGGTGAGCTCCCTGCAACTGGCCGACACGATGCAGCACGCAGTCCGACTAGCGGCAGGTAGTCTGCTCCTCCTCCTCTACGTCGGCCAAGGGAAGAGGCACGCAGCTGAAGAGACCCTGGGGGGGAGGAGCTCATCTTCGGCCGATGTCTGGTATTGCAACAATGCAGCCCTATTCCCAACCGTGACAATCCTGCTGCCGCTTCCAGGCATTGTTGCGCCGCCTCAGTGCCATCACGGCAACGCCCGCGTCAAGACGTCATTCCTCTTCCTCGCTCCGGCAGAGCCACACAAGCCATACAACCCAACCCATACAATTTGACAGCCCGCCGGCTTCACACCTACCCAAGCGCAGTGATCGCCACGGCAGTCATCAGACTCAATCCATGCCGGGGCCAAGTCCTGCTGACCAGTCACTCCCGGGACATGACAAGACAAGACAAGACCAAGGAAGGCTTCTAGAAGGGACGGGACGGGTTGGTCACATCACCAGTCCGTCGTGACCTCGACGGCGATGGTCATGGAACGGCCGCCCCAGAGAAGCCACCTGCAGCACTGCACTGCGCTGTACGCTGATGTAGACAGAAGAGTCTCACCTCCCCCTCCCAACCAAGCCTTATACCCCGTAATCCACATGCAGCTCCAAGCTCCGATGCGCCGCCGCCTCTCCCTCCGGGCTAGTGGCTCGTCGAGCTTGTGCCTGGCCTCGATTCGAGTGCTGGGCAATTTCCATCGAGGTCCCGCATAGCGCCCTGCACTACCCAAGGGCCTGCCTGCCTGCGCTTGTCCTCGGGCGGTGCAAGTGATCACACTGTGGGTGTCTGGTCCGGTCAAGACTCGAGACAAGAATGGGCTAAATCTTACCTTCGCTTCCAACTTTCCGAAGGGCACTTTGTGCAAGAGGCCCAATCATCCCCGTCCGCCGACATCGACCCTTGCACACCCCGGCACCTTGCTCTCTGGAGCTGGACCCCCACCAGATTGAATCACACGGCTGCTTGCTTGCATCGTTACTTTTGCCAACGTCCTTGTGCTACCCAGGCATGTCAGACGCCAAAACGCAACACCAACTGCCTACCCCATACCTGGAACCTCATTCGGCATAGCGGTTAGACATTCTGGGGAACCCATGGATGCTCGCAACAGAGTCTTACCCGTCCCGTCTAGCACGCCGTTTTCCACGGGCAGACTACCGACTTTAGCCTGGAAGGGCCGGCCTGGACTGGCTTCATTTTACCCGCTCAGTCATCCAGGGACGACGGGCGGGCGTAGGAGCCGACTTGCGACTGCCCTGGAACACGGCAGCGGTATCCTTTCGCTTGATCACCGTTCTGCAGAATCTCCAGCATTGACCTAACAACGCGGATCCGGCCTTGTTGGACAGGCTGGACGTGATGCATGGACAGGTCCGAATCCACAATATCCATTTCTTTCTATCATTCACTCGCACTCTCTCCTTCCCCGCCACTGACAAGTCTGATATGGTGGGCCCATTACTGCATCTGAGTGGGTGTGCCATCATCGACCCTTTCGTCAGCAGCCGCAACTGAGCAGCGAGCTATCACACTGGGCCTAGCCCCTGTACTAAATGGCAGTCTGTGCTCCGTGACTCCGTCGACATGCTGCAGGTCTTGCTTTAGCTTGAACTTTATTACCTCTGCTCCTAGACTGCCCTGGCCTTCTGGTCATATGCCAAGCCCTAAGCTTACATGTCTTTGACCATCTGTGGCCAAGTGGCGGCGACTGGACATCAACGTTTCCGCTGAACCATCTCTCGGCCTCTTTCCTTTAGCGCATTCCGGCTGCCATAGGACCAGGAGTACAATCTACACGCGTGCCACAGGATCTATCCGTGGAACTCCGGATTGTAGCGCACTCTAGCCTGGCCAGCAGACATTAAGAGCCGTTGAATTCCTGAGAACTGTTCTTAATTGTGGACCGTCCATGGCCTCGCAGACTGGGGAGCGCTTGCAGCGCCAGACTGGTGTGTGAAGCGGGCCAGTAGACCGACTGATAGCGAGGGGGGGGGGGGCTTTCAACTCAGCATATCCGGTGACACGAGATCCTTCCAAGCATAGCCTTCGCATCGGTTTCCAGGCCAGGCAGAAATCACCCCAAGCCTTCTCGGTGAATGAATCTCGGGGATTGAACTGAAAGTTCGACCCGAAAGGCGATGAACGAGACCGCGGCGGTGGAGCTGCAGGACATCAGATGGACAAGAGAGACAAGCAAGTGCCTGTTGATGTGCATCACTACAGAGTTCGGAGCCGGCTCGTCGACGAGCAGCAAGTGCGTATAGGACGACAAGCACGGACTCCCACAAGGCTGTCACCCTGCAAGCAAGAGGCAAACTTTCAGTCCGTAATTTGTCCCCACAGGTGACGATCTGTTCATCTCGGGGAAGCTTAGTCGTCCTGACCTGTCCGAATAAGCTCTGCCAGCATGGAGAATGCGGGAAGTTACTCCACACTGGAGGGAGGGAGGAGAGATTGACGAAGGAGATTTTGTTTGCTCCCGGAAGATCACTCAGTCAGTCAACCGCCATCGCCCAAGGGCCGCCCCCACCCCTTCGTTATTCGACTACTGGGCAGGGAGGCAGAGATTTTGGCGAGCACGGCGACTGGCTCATCACCATCTGGGCAATCCCCACCTCCAGATCACCATCGGACGGCATTTCTTCAACAGGCGCGCTGTAACGTGTGCGATCCCCATCCCTCTAGGACCTTGATAACAGGGCATGTCCTTGTGTCTCCTGATCTAAACATCAGGGTGGCGCTTGGCCTAAACCCTACACCCCTACCTACCCCCCTAAGTCATCCAAGGATAGGGGGATATAGGAATCACAATTGCCATCGTAAAGCCATTCCGTACCGATCCGTACCCGTCGAGGTACGGGGCGGCGGGGACTCCACGCCAACATCAGCATCAGCAGCAGCAGCAGAGGCAACAACAACAGCGATGGAGCATGATGAGATAGAAATGCGACCTACCGCAAGTGCAACAATAACCCGACCGGCTTCCCTCCCTCCTCCGCCGCCGTCTTTGTCTCTCCGTTCGGTGTCCTCGGACATTTGATGACGATGGCGGAGTGGTTGGGGTTCGTGTTGGCACCTCGGTGACATTGTAACGCACATACAAGATCGGTAGCGTCGAGGGTTTAGCAGCGTGGCCAACGGCGGGCCCTGAGACCATACACCTTGGCCACTCCGTATCTCGACCGTGGTTCCTGGGCCTTTTGCCCCTCCTACCCTGCTCCCCTCAGGCCAAAAGGCCCCTCACCCCAAAGGGCTAGGTCCCAGGCACGACGGCGGCCGCGAAGCAAGCTTCACCGCCGCCGTTGCAGAGGCGGCTACCACAGTAGCTATCAACTCCTGATGGATGGCGTGGGAAGGGAGACCTGGGTGTGCCTACCTTGTCTGCCTCCTTCCCGGCTGATCTAGAACGGTGCTGACCGCCTGCTCTACTTATTTTTGTCTGCGCATTTAGTTATGCATATGGATTTAAATATAAACATTTGTTTTCAAAATTCGGCATAGCATCGGCAAGGAAAATACAGGCATGCGGCACAGGGGCTACAGCACCAGCAGCGGGACACGTTAGGACTACGAGGCTCAAGAAAATTTCGCGTCGTGTGAAAGGAGCAGCTGCCGGCATTGGGGATCATACAGGAGGTCCAGCTGCTCTCCTTTCCTCAGGGGTTGATAGAACCTTTCACATAAGCCTGCAAGGAACAAAGAAGCCGGTGGCCGGGTCCGAAGTTACTTAATCAGTATAATTATGGTATTATGGCTTTGACCCGGAGATATCTTCGGGCGGAACGTCAACGGGGAGGCAACGTCAACATGGCCTGATGATAACCAAGGCCCGAGAGGGGACGAGGGGGGTCGGGCCAGCTGGATTTGGACATGGGAGCCCCTCGGAGCAAAGTTGGTGTACTAATTGCTATATTGTGCGGAATACCAGCAAGGTACACTCAGTACCTTACTGCGAGCCCTGATCCCACACATTCCCTCTTGTCTTTTTGGCTCTGCTCCCATCCCCACTTGGTTCGAGTTGCCTTCCCCCCAGCTCGCAACGCTTGCCCAGCCTCCCCCAGTCCACAGGCCCGCTTCCCAAGAGGGATAGCCTTTCCACCCCACGTCGCATCGCCCATTCGATCTGATCTGTCCTCGCCGGCCAAAGAGTGGGATCGCCTCGTAGCCGGAGCTAGCCCACTCGATTACCTTTTGTCGGCATCTATTACGCGGGCGGGTTCAGGGCACGGGCCACAGGGGTGGTTGGTGGTCCATCGGGCTTGTCTACTGTGTGTGCATGTACCTGGGCGGGAGAGTGGGATAGTCTTTTTTTGTGTTTTCTATCGTCATGGCACCGCTGTCTGGCGCGTGCCTTTTTCGCCCCGTCCAAGGTCAACGCGGCTGGGTACTCGGCCGAGCGAGGCAAAGGAACGGTTGATGATCGGACGGGTTGCGCTCAACCCTCTTTGCCCCCCAATCGTTCGTTCGCGCCCGGGCTGAGTGGTCCATGGGGCTGGTTGAGTGATCCGGTGTTTCGATGCTACCGTGGTCGGTGAAGGGGGAGCGGCACAGCTGAGATTATTATTGCGTAGTGTAGTAGTGTACGTGTACCTTGGCACGGGCGCGTTCCGGCGAGATGCGATGATGTGTCCTTGTCCTTATCACATCCCTTCCGGGCGGCGCGGTCGCCGAGCGGTATCTCTCGCTGAAAGGTGGAGCGGCGGTACGAGCTTGTTGTATGTACGTGTATGTGCAAGTACAGTAGAGGTACGCACGCGCACACGTTCGCTCCCACTCGCATCCACCGACAGCCTACGCGGCCTAGTCGTCCTGGTCAATAAGATCCTCGTTGTCGTTGAGCGCGAGCTGCACAAAGTGTCTGATCCAGGCCGCCTCCCCGGCCTGGATCTCTTCCTGGTCGGCCTGGTCGCGCAGTTGCTGCGCGTCGACGTGACGATCGCGTCGAATAAAGTTATGTTGTACGCCACGGTTCGGTCCTTGAATTTGGTTCGGTCGCGGACCGAATCCCCTTGCTCGCCCCCCTCGTCCCTGCTGAGCTGCTTGCTGTCGTCCCCCTACCGCAGGATTGCCTCTGCCCCGGTTGTGTGCGCCGCCGCGCTGTTGGGGCGCTGGAGCTGGCTGGCGTCCACCGCGGACGCCAGGAGCCGGCGCCGCCCCGCCATCGATCCGGAGGACAAGCGGCCCCTCCCGCTCGACGTCCACCCGCCGACCGTTCTCGTTCAGCGCCGGCCGTGGCTCGGGCTGGTGGTGGTTGCCGACGCCTTCGTCCCCAACGATAGCCTCCTCGAGCGCGATCTCCTGCTCGTTCATGGGAGCCTGCTGCCCGCCACGACCTCCAGCGAAGAAGTTCTGACCATCCTCGTCGCCTTCCTCCAGCTCCCACAATCTCATGTAACAGCTACCAATCCTCCCATTTGGCTGCTGGTTGAAGTGCTGGTATGGATTCGAGGGGTCCAGCCATGCCGAGCACAGGTAGCAAAAGTGTGTCTGACACCTGTAGCAGATCCTAAGAGACAGTCAGAAGGTGTGGCCGGTGAGGGAGTAATCGAAATACATACATGTGATTGCAGCCATGCGTTTTTTGAGCAGGGCACGCACAAGTTGGACACGGTGTGGTGTGCAAGCTGATGAAATCCAGCGAAGCCTTCTCTTCCGCACTGAGTTCTCCATCGTCGCGGCGGGGTGCGCACACGACGAGGTCGCCGTGCCAGCCTTGATAGCACCTGCTACAAAAGGCAAAGCCGCAGTCCTCGCATACTGCAAGCCTGTCAACATAGGGCTTGCGCTTGGGTGTCTTCTCAGCGTCAGGCTGGGGAGAGTCTTCGTTCTCGCTGCCCGAATCGTCCTCGGCCTCGTACAGCTCGAAACCTTCAGGCTTCTTGCGCTTCTTGGACCGAGCCGCCCCCTGGCACCACGGTCGTGGGCAGTAGACCGTATGCTTGTCTGATTCGAGTTCTGTCTTGTACTTGAGAGTTACGTAGCGTTTCACCATGTCAGGCTCAAGAGGGATCTGAAGAAGCTCGCTGGGACTGATAAATGTCTTCCGCTTGCTTCGTTTCTGGCTGCCGGATGCCTGGGCCGCAGCCATATCCTTTGCGCAACTAGGCTCTAGACATCGGACCGCAGGGAGATCACCTTCTTGGATGGCATTATTGTAGAAGTTTTGCAGACACTCAGTACAAAAGACATGGCCACAGTCTATCATTCGATGACACTTAGCCCCCTTCTTCGGATCTAAGGCAGATGTTAGCGGACCAAATCAGGTCTCGGGACAGAGGCGCAGAAGGACCTACCGAGGCAGACACCACAATCGAATGTCCCATTTTCAAACGCGACCCGCTTGGCCTCAATATCGTAGTCCAGAACCGCGATCTTGTGCTCAGGGCTGATCTGCAAGGCACCAACGTCACTCACGAGCCCAAAGACATCGTCCGCTGACTGCTGGACGTGATCAAGGTAGGTGAAGACGACGAGATCGCGACCGAGTTCCTCCCACAAGCGTGCGCAGTCGTCCTCCAGCTTCTTGGCTGTGTCTGGGGGAAGCCATGACGGTTGAGTTGACACACTGGCCACGGGAGGTTTCTCTGCCGGGTATGCCGGAGGCAGCGAGATCTGTACGCGGACAGCAGGCAGATGGGACAACTCGTGAGAATCAATTGCGTTTGGGTTGGCCCCCGCCGGTGCTGCCTCTGGGTTCAGACTCTGTGCCTCTGTGGCCGCAGGGAAAAAGACCGTGACAGCCTTTGTCGGGTTCACCGGAACATCCAGCACAAAGGTGTAGGGGTCATCATCTTGGACTCTCTGGATCTCGGGGAAGATGGCCGACAAAGTCGACAGCTCGACGTCCCTCTGGTCCTCGGTATCCATTCGGTCGGAATGTTAAAGGCCTTGTGTGAGTACCAGCGGTACGGCCTGTGTGGGTAAGAGTGGCTGTCAAACAGCGCTCGCCAGCAACGATGGTGCAATATGCATCCGATCGGCCATCAGCGGTGATTGCGATGTCAAGAAAAGTGCCCAGAGGAAAGGACCAGAGGAAGTCATAAACTGTAGCTGCGGTAAGATACAGACATATTTGTCAGGATCTCGGGCAGTGCAACGCCTGATAGTTGCCACGGTGAGGTGAGTAAAAAGGGCAGAAATGTTCCAGGCCGTCAGCAAGGTTCGCGATGGTGTTGGCAGTAAATCGATGTCGGACTTAATTTGGCTGATGATGCGGATGATGATGACTCTTGCCGAGGGATGGATCCCCTGTGGCAATTCGGCGTGCAGCTGTCGGAAATGTTCCTGGCAGGCACCTTTGGGTCTAGACTGCGATCCTGCCGCGCCACCCAGCGCCTCACCGCCTTCCACTCTCGCCCCCCAACGTGGGGTGCCTGGTGGGATTGCACGCCGTCCAGGTAAGGAGCCCATGTCAGGGGGCCGAGAGCTCAACAGCTCTGTTCATCGCGAACAAATGCAATAGCCGTCCACAGCATAGCTGTCCAAATCTAGCGCCCAAGTGGCCCAGCATGCATTCTTGATCTATCCTAACAGTCACAGCACTCGCGTGGACATCAATGGAGCATCCTGCATGAATAGTGGAACCGTTGGCTGCCGACTATGACCGCGATTGGGATCCAACCTGTCCGAACCAGAGCACTCAAGTCGCGTCGATCCGGACCCTGAACCACCATGAACTCTCTCTGGCCCTCTCGAGCGGCGGGTGAGGGCAATGCGGCTGCACCGCCTCCCACTACGGACGTGACAGACACCGGCGTGCCGGATGCTGGGCTCCCCCCGGGCGATCAGCAACAACAGGCGCCGCCAGTCCGTCCGTTGCTGCAGCGAAATGTTCAGCCACAGACTCCTCCGGCCTTCCCTCCTCCGCCCTCAGACCCTCCGCCACCGCCGAACGCAAGCACGCCCCTACAACCGCCCACAGACTCGCTGTCTTTGGCCCAGCTGAGGCGTCTTGTTGCCGATTTCCCCCATGCTGAGGCGGCTGCCTACGACTTCGAGTACCAGGACACTGCGCCGATCGAGGAAGAGATTGACGAGTGGTTTGTGTACCAATTCTGGCAGTGGGTGCGTCTCAATGGGGTGCAGCGTGCTTTCGAGTGGCAGTGGCTCAACAGCCATGGGCATGAAACATCATGGGAGGAAGTTGGTGACGATGAGAGGAAGGCCTTCGTGTCGGACGCATTGTCAAGGCTCTCGTCAGAAACCTCCAAGGAGCGGTCGGCGAACGTTGCAAGGCTAGTGTACATCGTGCTCGGGAGATGGACCAGCACCGCTGGTGGGGACCAACCGGCAGCTGGGACGGAGAAGAAGCCCAAGTGCGTGGCCACGCCTGCCCAACTCCAGGCGATGAAAGCTGGTGTGCGGCTCATTGCAGATATTGGTGGTGTTCAAAATGTTTTCGACGCCCTTAAGAAAGCGTTTGAGCCGTTTTGGTAAGTACAGACTCAGGAAATGGAAGAGATGGCAGCTAATACTTTCAGGCCCGAGGAAGCACAGCATACCCAATCGAATACTATGCAAGAAGCACTGGATGAGCTCATGAATTTGATGACAATTATGTACATGATGATACAAGAGGTTCTGGCAAACGGTGATGAACTCAGGGACCTCGAAACACAACTCCGTGAGTGCACCGTCTGAGTTCAGCCAGCAGACCAACTGACATGTGTAAAGTTGCCCTCAACCCTAGCCTGGTGGAGTTCTTCGCCGAAGTCACAGGCAAGCTTCGGTGGGACGAGGCGCAGATCGTACCTCAAGCACAGGTGTTTCTGCTCCTCTGGAAATCGATACTCCTCGTCTTTGGCGGATCAGAAGAGCTGGCTGAGACGAAACGGGCCACAAGAGAGAACCCGTCAGACGACAAGGACGATAGAGATGTCATCACTGCCTCACCGTTGGATTACCATGTCTTTCGCCAGGAGATAACGTCCAAGTACCCGGCTTACATACCGCCTCAACCTGCCATTCCTCTGGAAGCGGAGAACACTTCTCTCCTTCCCCCTTTGCCAAGTCAACAAGCCCGGAACAACGGCGCTCAAGGCATCCTGCCCCCTCAGCCGGGCACACAGGCTGGGGGTGCCTCCATCCTTCATCAACCCGTTCACATAGCGACTCCTGCTCCTTCGCCGCCGCCTTCACCGGGTGTTGGTGGTAAAGGAGTCAAGAAACAGAATTACCAGACGAACCAAAATTTTCCATTCATGTATCCGCCTTTAGACGAGTCCAGCAACAGCCTCGGTGGTAAGGGCAACACCGCTTTGCAGGATATGCTTGTCACTCGGAAATGGGAAGGTGGCGATGTCCCGGCTTCAATTCTTGAAGCTGGTGAGCTGTTCTCCAACCGTGTGAGAATGACGCGCGCGGCCAGACAGCTCTGGCAGGAGCGAGAGAGATTCATCAAGTTCGAACGCGGCTGGGACGAATCCACGAACGATATATTAGACGAGCTTGACCTCTCGTCTTTGACGCTGGAAGAGAAGGAAGAGTTGGGGCTGGTGAAGCCAAAGGAGCCTGAACCTGAGGAGGTGGAAGTCGATTATGGCCCGGGCAAAGACCTGGACGAAAGGACGAAACAGCGCCTAGACGCCATCGAGAGATTCTACGTGAGTACTCACATCTCCATTACCCTCGGCATGGAGCTAAAACTGGACACAGGCCAACTCCCTCCCTATTCTGCAATCGATCTCCATGACTTTGATAAAGTCCATCATAGCACACTGGACGGTTGTGATGACACAACAGCCACAGGGCTCATTTGGTATGCAGGGTCAGAACAACGGGAGAGTCAACGGGAACGGGCGGGGCCAAGATGGCTCAAATGGTACCAATGGTGCTGGAAGCGGTGATGACAGTGAGCCCTCGCCCGAGGAGCTGGACGCGGCAAGGACCCGGGAGATTACTCAAAAGGCAGTCAGCGCGATTATGCTACTGCTTTTGAAGTGGTTCAAGCTGTCTCGTAAGTATCGCAGTCCTTGCTTTAAGGAGTACGTCACTAACGTATTCTATGCAGATGTCCTGAAGTTCGAATATCTAGCACAGCTACTTTTGGACTGTAATTACATGCCATTAGTGCTGAAGCTATTCCTACACCAGGATGTCCAACAGGTCATCGAAAGCAAAGCAGACCGCATCGAGAATAGGTAAGCATGCCACAAATGCTATTTGTTACCTGATAGCCACTAACATCAGCCAGCTTCTTCTACTTCTGCAATGTTCAGGCTGGAGCACCGGAGAAGCCTGCGCAACAGGAAGCAGAAGCACCGGCCGCTGAAGAGGAGGAGAGTGAAGACGATGCTGCGCCACCGCCTATAAAGCGGCGTCGCTCGCCGACAGAGGAGGCGGCCTCTGGAGACTCATCCGGAGCAGCGCAGCAGAACGAGAGCGGCGCGCCCATGAGGCCTGAGGTGGACGAGCTCGGGTACCCCGTCAACCCGCTGCCGGCGGAGCCGATCACGGACTTCTCGCGGCGCAACTTTTTCACGCTGATCAACTACTTGCGGGTGATGCAAAAGATCTGCAAGCACAAGGCGCACCGCAACCTGCTGCTCGTGCACTACAAGTCGTCCAACGTGCTGCGCAAGAACCTGCGGATCCCGCAGGACCGGCTCCGGCTGTACACGCTCAAGCTGTTCAAGAACCAGGTCCCCTACTGCAGCCGCAAGTGGCGGCAGTCCAACATGCGCGTCATCACGGCCATCTACCTGTACTGCCGGCCCGAGCTGCGCGACGAGTGGCTGGCGGGCGCGGACATCGATGCGGAGATGGACGAGGCGCTGCCGCTGGAGCAGGCGCTGCGCAGCCTCACGCACTGGTTCAACGTGCGCCGGTACCCGGACCGCATGGCGCCCGAGGTGCGCGACGCCCTGCGCGAGGAGCACGACTTCTTCTCGCGCGAGCTCGAGCGCCTCGAGGTCAGCTGGGACGACATGGGTGCCGCGGAGAGCGTCAACGGCGAGTGGGAGGAGATCCCCGGGTGGAGCTGATAATTGATCTGCGCCGCTGGTGTTGGTGGTGTGGTCCGGAGTCCGGATACACTGTTTATGTTACATACCTGTTTCCTTTCTAGTGTGTGGGTATAGGTTATGTGACCGGCGGTGGGGAGTGGGCCCCGGATGGCGCGGGCGGTGTGGTGCATATGTCTTCTCGCGTGCTCGGCAGTCGAAGCGCGATCACTTGCGGTAGATATGGTTAATTGATACCCTCTTTAGCGGTGTATTGGTCTGGTCCTATTCTTGGAGTGGCCCTTGAGTCAAGCTGATGGAGTCCGATGCGGGACCTTTTGTTACTCTACAAATCATCTTAGCTGTCATGCTTTTCTGGCAGTGACAGTGAGTCCCACACTGGGATGAGAAGATCACTAGATCAGAGTTGTGGAGGCTGTCAGGAGCAGCAACTCCAACGGAAAACGGAATTCCTAGCCGGACACCTTGACGCTGTGGTGAGACAATGCCGTTGGCGGTAACGGATCGTGCCGAGAGAAGAAACATACAATCCTTTCATCTTCGTCACTGTCTCTTCACAATTCAACGCGACATCAAACCGGGTCAACTCAGAGAAGGCAAATGAAGCCAGTATGGTAACTTATTTCGTTTGAATTGATCATTCATTAAAGCTATAATGGAGAACTACCGCCGATGCCCAAAAAGATACTAATACAGCCCCAAGGCTGAATGGCATCAAGCCAACGAGTGGGGCGAGGTCGAGGCGGTTTCTCAGACGCTCTGTTGTTCCTGGCCAGACGCCTAGGACTTTGGGTATATCCAACGCCAACGTTGTAAACAAAAAGGAAATTGATGTGAGACCTGCCCAGCTGTTTGGGGACGGCATCGGGTCAATTCATATGGTGGGATTGCCAGCCCGCGCCGGCACTTCGTCATGTGCCGCTGCGGGTGCCTTTTGACACGGCCCAGCCGGTTCTCCAGAACCGGAACGGCAGACACCCGCGGATGGCAATTCATCTTACTTTTCTCATAAAATTCTGTTTTCCGACCTTCACCTTCTGCTGCACGCTTACACATTGTACGTGCCGTCGCCGTAGCGGCCGGTGTGGGCGTGGGTGGCGGTTCCGTGCTCGTTGTAGCCGGCCTCGCCGTACTTGGCGTAGGGGCTGCCCTCGCCGACGCGCGTAGCCTCGGTGTTGTAGCTGGTGCGGACCTGGTCCGGGCTGGTGTGCATTGGCAGGGCATTGGGGTCGCCGAGGCCGTCGGTGTCGGTGCGCTTCTTGCGGAGGCCGAACAGACCGCGCCTCTTGGAGCCGTAACCCGAGGTGTAGTTGTTGGCGGGCGAGGGCCCGAAGCGCTGCTCCTTCTTGCGGTGGCGGCCCAGGGCAAGCTCCGTCAGGGCTGAGACTATGAAGAAGACGCTGGGTTGCTGGGTTAGCACATGGTAATTGGGAGGATTTCAGAGGTGTTGGTTGTCAGACTCACATTGCGACAATGGCTACTGCCAGGATAGCCGACTGCATCCGGCATATCGTCATGTACTTGGCTAGTGGGACTCCGCCATCATTTGGAGACTGGATATCGGCGTTGGCATCACCGGTCCCGAACACGGTCTTTACATCGCTGCCGGAGCAGGAGCTGGCGCCGTCCTTGTAGACGGTCGCGATGTAGATGAAGGCGCCGAGGAAGGCGATGTCGAGGACGATGGCGATGAACGAGGTCAAAGTTAAACCGGCGAGGCAGCAGAGGAGCAGCAGGCCGACGGCAGTGTAGACGACGGCGGCGCCCGAGATACCCTCAACCGCTCGCAGGTTCGTCGGGATGGTGATTTTATGGTTCGACATGGCGGCCATGAAATATGAGTTGAGGGCTATGATAAGCCCCGCGCAGCAGAACTGCACGCCCCTGTTGAACCATTGTAGGAGCTTGAGGCAGAGACCCGCGCCGGCTGCCATCTTGGGTGGTTTTGTGTGTTGTGTTGTGGGTGTTGGTTAACCCGATGCCTCGCTCTTTCCTCTTTCGACCGAGGATGATTTTACTTCGGTTAAGTGATACTGTTTTTTGAGTTGCTGTTACCCGGGCCACGAGGCAGAGTGGGTTTACTTGGAAGTACGGGGAATATTGAAGGTTATATCGGAGCGGGCGGGAAGGACGGAAACAGGCACCATGGGGGTGTGACAGAATTTAAGACGGGCTACCGAAGAGCCGTTACCTCATCCTGAGCACGGCCACATGCAACAGAAAGCAGATAAAGTGGGAACGGCAACCAGAAAAGATGACTTCACAGACATCATGTGCATCAGGAGACGTTGGAGAGACCGGGGGAGGGGGGGTGTGGCGTTGTAAAAGGGCCAAGATGAGGCCGCCCCCCAAAAGCCAAGTACCGACCGAGGCGATTCGACGATTCGACGACACCAGGACACCAGACGAGCCCACACACACGCAAGAGATCGGCTTGGCCAAAGCAAGGCAGGGCCGATCGCTGATGGGGTCGTCAAAACGCGACGCTTGAATCAGGGGACGGGCTGGACGGGCTGGACGGGCAGATTGGGAGGAGGGGCGTTGCTGCAGCAGAGAAAAGCTACTGCTAGGCAAAAGTGGACGGATGCAGCCTGTTAGATGACGATGGTCGAGGGCGCCACTCTATCCCAAGCAGCAGCTTTGTCCGCGGTAGACTCAGTAGACCACAGAAATAAAGCACTCTGCAGACGCACCTGGACCTTGGAAGCCAAACCTTGAATCTTGGACCTTGGAACCTTGCTAAAATGGACCCCTAGGAGCCAGCTACCCGAGCTGTTCCTCTCTTTCTCTGACACAAGATCTCTCTGATGGCCCCAAATTGACCCCTCCACAATTGATGCACCCACCCCCAGTGCAGCCATTGGCAGCTGACAACGTCATAATCCAAACAGGGATAACCTCTGAAGCAAGGCGACTGACGGCAATAGGGTGCAGCTGAAAGTGCAAGGCTGAGCCACACAAGCCACAGCACCAGCCCGTCCTCACTGCCTGACACACCCCGAGCACCGCCGACAGAGCCGAGAGGGCGTGCACTCGCTGCTTCTTGCTGCTCCGCAGCTCGATTGGGCAATGGGTCTTGGCCCCGCGTGGGCTTGGTGGGTGTTGGATGGTAGCTGAATGGGCCACACACCCACACACACACACACCGACGCCAAACTTAAACGGCCAGGCCGATTCGAGCCCGGGCCACCGCGGCCACCGCCTCAGGTCCAACAAATGCAGTTTCCAACTCCGTCTCGAAACATTGCCATTTCATCGGTACTCCAGGAACGGACAGCCTTTGTCTCTAATTCTTCTCTCGCAATGTTTTGGACGGCCAGCACCGCCCAGATGCGCCGCTAAACACTTGACTGGACTGCCAACCGTCTCCCGACAGGCGTCGGCGTCATCGGCAAATTGGCCACACACTACCACCATCGCCACATACATTCGCCGCTGTGGGACACACGCCTACTGAAGCGATGGGCAAAACCAAGGCGCACGCCGCCAAAAGCGCAGGCGAAATCCTCGGACGAGCCCAACGAACGACACCCGGCCGTACCCTTCTGCACTAGTCCCGAGTCCGGCCCGGGCTACGCCAGGTAGCTCCTGGGACTTTGCGTCATGGCCTTGAGCCTGTTTTCCATCGGCGTGGATTACTTCTGTGCTCGGATCCTATGCTGAGAACTATGTGGGAAAACCCCGAGTTCCGTGCTCGATCCGAGCGTGTGCCTGCGCCCGCAACGGCTGGCGCCCTTGCGCCGGTAAGGGCTCCGGGAATCACTTACTTGCTCGCCCACTGCCTCGGGAGAGGTGGTAGCCAACGTCGCGTCTCTTGCGCTGTTGGGCCATTGACGTCCGTGCCACGGTCAAGTGAGTACATGACATGGGAGAGATATGTGATGACTAAAACGTGTACCTGGTATATGAAGTGAGCTCTTTGGAATCCAATAGTTCTTGAGCAGGCTTCAACTCGCTTTGTCGTGTTTTTCTCATGGTGCTGTGTAGGCGTATAAACGTTTTCTGAGAAGTACTTTCCTAGGAGCAGGCAAGTCCAACGAACAAAGGCGTTCTTTGCAGCATAGAGAATGGTGTATTCCGTTTATTGCTATTATTACTAAGTTACAAGCGTGTATGTTGAGAACATAATGTGTTTGAGCTACAAAGCCACGGCCCCCATTGGCCTCTTGGTTAGATATAACGGGAAGGTACATCTTGTAGGGTATAATCGCCTTGTTGATAGTGTTGGTGATAGCTGCATTCCATCGGAATAATGTTTACATGCTACTGTCTAATTAATTGCCTGAGGCAGTGAAATATCAGCAGCTAATTCGAATGAGCCCTAGCGGAGCCACTTTAGTAGAACTTACATCTGCGATATGTCGTAGACTTCCAGGTAGGAGATTATCCCCCAGAAACGTAACCCTCCAGAGGACTCCGGGGACACTCCATATCGCGCGAAGGATGTGTACAGGAGCAGTCACCCATGGGCACCATACCTCTATCGAATGTTGTCTTCTCTATAACTGTCTTCAAAGGATTTCTTTTCCTATGTGTACTTTATCTGAAAAGCTATTGTTTAGCTATTTGGTCATTTCTCTATGGAAAAGAAGAGAGAAAAATTTAGAGAGGGTAAAAAATGTCACAGTTCGGCCAGGCAGCTGCCCCACCCAAGTAAGACACAAATAGAAGGCACCCGTGGCGTTTGCCATTACCAAAAACTAACAGATTTTCTTAAAACATCACTCTTAGATTCTCCTTCCGCCTCGAGTCTTCCCACACACCATCCTCCTTGCACCTCAACGCTTCCATCAATTCCACCTCCACTCCTTTTGAAAACCACAACACATCTCGTCAAGATGTGCAGCGATTCTGGGATCCCTGCCTACGGTCCTAGAACGGAGTTAGCCCTCATTGTTGATGAAGCCGAGGAAAATTTACCTAGAAACCTCAAAGTCACCATCACTAGGGTGATCTCTACAACGATGGCGACCGTATTGGAGGTCACATACACAGATGACTCGAGCACTACGACCAAGAAGGCCGTGCTCAAATTGTTCGACCGCCGCTTCGGTTCGTCGCTGCGCAAAGTGCGCTCACTGAGCGAGTCCCGCGAGAGGCAGTATTTACCTGCCACCTCTGAAGCAGAAGAGGCCTTTCGGAGCTATGTCCGTAGCGGCCAGGCATCCAAATTGTGGGATGAAATCGACGCCGACCAGCAGCAAACGGAAACGTTCCCTCTGCTTCCGGAACAATATTACGAACCAACGGAAAAGGGCTTGGCGAGGTATGAGGGCGCTTTGCAACACATGTGTCTGTTTTTCTTCTCGAGCGAAATTGCGGTGTACAATAAGCTCGCACACATGCAAGGGGACTGTATCCCTCGCATGCTGGCTCATGTGCACTTACCCTCGGCCCCGTCATCGGACACAGAGGACAAGAATGAGGACAGCCCAGTTCTAAGGGTAAATGGAGTCTTTCTTGAATACGTCTCGGGTATGTCTCTCTCCGAGCTCGAGGACTGTCCTCCTCTTCCTGACCGCAGTCAGTGGAGCAGCATCTTTCAGGAGGTTGCGAATACGGCGGAGAGGATCAACCTCGCCGCGGTGGTCATGCGTGACTGCCGACCAGGAAACGTGCTACTGAGACCGAACACTTGGCAGCCAGTCTTCCTCGACTTTGCTCAGGCTTTCGCTGGAGACTTTTATGATGAAGAGGCGGAGTTTGGCCTTTCAGTCTCCCAGTTCAACAACCCAATGGGTCTTCTCTGGAGTTTGGTATGTTCGATCAAGGAAAAGTCTGGTGTGGTGATCGACTTGAATTATCCTGATTACGCCCACTTGGTAGAAGACTACTCAGAGCCTGGAATGCTAGTTGGGGTATGATATTCGCAAATCCATCTCTCGAACAGACCCGCTTCCACTTTGTATCATTGACGGTATCAGTGGACATTGTTAAGCGATCGATGTCCATGTTATGGTCAAGTAAGTACACGCAATGGCAGCGTTGTGGTGCAGCTTCTTGCTTGATGTGGTGATCGGAACTTGTACCTACCACACTAGGTGCCGAACCAATTTTGTATGTGGGAATTGTTGATTGGGATTGATCCAGACAAAGTTTTGACAGGATATCCTCCTTATCAGTAATTCTGTGTATTTCCTTCTTGCGTGTTATGTTATAGTAACAATCGACTTTGTCTGGTTCGAGAGCTGCTCCCTCCATGCACTGTTGTTGTCATTAGTTGACAAATGCCCAATCCGCTCATACACTTCCTCATTTCCTACTGGCCTACATAGTACCAATAACTCATGGCCACACACTCTGTACCCATTTCTGTCTGCCATGTGAAGCAGCCAAACGGTGAACTGCTCGCCCAAGTTAGATCGTGCCCACTCCCTTGCCTTCTGCCACCTTCCCGGCTCTGTTTCCGCATCCGACCCGACATCTGACCCGGAACTCGATCCACCAGACGCATGTTGCTTCATATCATCTGTGGTGGGGGCAATTTCTCCACGCCGCCTTTGTACCGTTCGGCCAGCGCTGTGTTGGCCCCAGATCGGAGTGTTGAGAGGGATGTCCTCAAGGTAGCAGTCAAGTTGAACATAGCCATAGACGGTCTCATAGTCTTCTGCCCAATGTGGTGCTCTGCGGGTAATGCGCATTTGCGTTTCCAGCACTGTCGCGCGTACACGAAGATATGTGCCCTGACGCAGGACTTGGCCGAACGGGTCGTCTGGATTTGCTAGCGCGCACACAGACTCAAGGATCTCGGCCCGTGGGATGAAATCTCTCATTTCTGAACAGTTCATGATCACGTCGCCTTCGACCGAGGCCCAGGACCAAGTTGGCGCGCGGTATTCCTCAACGTTCCCATCTTCAGACGAGTTAGTGGCTCTCCAGCACAACTGTCTGAGCATTTCGATGTCCCACAAGCCCGCAAGGTACCTTAATGGCGGTATGTCTCTCGTCGCTGCGAGCTTCTCCTCGTTCAAAATCCGAACAAATTCATGTGCGACACCTGAAAGAGCCGGTAGCTTGTCTCGCATCCAGCTGAGGTCGCGACGGCAATACGCCTCAACGACCTTGCTCCAGAATTGAAGGCAGATCGACATCCTGTCAAGATGCATTTGATCCGCAGGTTCCCCAAGCCCCACGTGCTTTCTCGCTTCTAGGCTTCGTTGTAAATCCTCCATGCGCGGGTACTCGAGTTTCTCTGGATTACCACATTCGCAAGCGCGGTGCGTACGGCATGTCCACTGTAACTCATCAGTCGAAAAGGAGACAACCCGGGTCGACAGCATGTACTCCTGGAGGGTCCAGGCGCGGCACATGCTGGGATCCACTGTGCCTCTGGCAGGATCTTGGTGGAATCCGGAGTAGGGAGTTCTCCGCACGGCCAGCATGGTTGCTGAGTCGTCGGCGGCGCTGTTCTGGTGCTGACTGCCGGTAGCATCTTCCTGTATGTGAAATAGAGCCTCGCTATTTCTGCGACTTTGATGCAGGAAGGAGAATCTTGAAGAGTCCACAGAGGAGGCTGACACGGTGAGGAAGGCCTGTGCGTAAACTGTTGACATCTGAGCCGACTCATGAGCCCAATCTTGCGTGTCGTCCTGGATAATACACAGTGAATCAATCCAAAGATATTGCACTCCGAGGTGTCTGGTTAGCTCGATGGCGTCTTGAATCGTGGCTGGTAGCTCATCCTCGTCTACTGCTCGGCGTAGATTGGATATGTTTGATCTGGTGGCCTTTAGTCCACCCCCGTCTCCCCAGCAGTAGCTCAAAGCTATATATTTTCCCGGTGTCCCAGACGGCGGCTCAAAGATCTTGACATGCTGTGTAGTCGCCGAACTACCAAGGTCCAAGACTCGCGTAGGCAGGAAGGCTGAGTCTTGCTTGCATTCTTCGTGCTCCTGAAGGCATGTGTCGAGTTGGGCTTGCAAAAACCGAAATGACCGCTTAGAATTTGCAGATGGACTGATTGTTGGCGCTGAAGGCAAGCGTTTCCATGCTGGTGAGTGGCCTAGATAATGACATGTGTTAGTTGGTGTTCCGTTATACGGTACGCTTACCGCTTGTTGTCCGTTTGTACTCTCTGACTCGGTAGATTATCAATACCAGAGGGTGTAAATAGGATCAGTCTGGTAGGCTGGTGCTCTACA
Source organism: Diaporthe velutina (assembly GCA_038088505.1). NCBI lineage: Eukaryota > Fungi > Ascomycota > Sordariomycetes > Diaporthales > Diaporthaceae > Diaporthe > Diaporthe velutina. The sequence continues at coordinate 109,102 of JBBWSJ010000009.1, read as the reverse complement.
AAGCTGTCAAAATCCTCCAATTCCACGCTACCATTTTCAAAGACCATCAACTCGTATGAGCGTGGTCGGGACCATATTGGCTTTGGCCGTTCCCAGAAGCGATCGACAACCTGGAGCAGCACGGCACAAAAGACGCATTCGTGTTGCTCTGCACGATATTGGAAATCGCAACGTGCTCGCCACCAGACACGAAAGCCGGGTAGCAGCCCTTTTTGCTGCGGGCCTGGGCTGGCTTTGTTCCGCCCTCTATCCCTCTTGGACCATCCAGACTTGAGGTTCTCGAAGCTAAGATTGAAGCATACAGGACACCACGGGCCTGTATCATCAACATAGTCTCCGAGCCACAGTCTGAAGGTCATGATGCAGTAGAATGGCCGAGTTGTAATGCGTGAAGTTTCTGAGAAGGGCCATCCTTTGGGGGGGGGGGGCCGATGGATGTAGCCCCGCTCAAGCTAGATGCGTAAGCTGACTGACTACCTTAGGTGAGTGCACTTGAAAAGAGCCCTGGAGCTGACATGAACATTATCCACGGTTTATAGCAAAACAGAAGAGCTGACACACCAACTGCACCTAGATCCTTCGAAATAGGATTCGACTAGGTGGACCTTCTCGAATTCGGCATCCCATCCAGCGACATCTCCACTTGCGCTGGCGAACTCATGGACCCGTGCTACCACCTTGCTTGTGACACCACCGTGAATATCAACGTTGAACGCCATCACCATCAACACTAAGACACCCAGGTAGGGGAACTGTATGCGCAGTTGTTGCTGTAGTTTGATCCAGTGCCACGGAGGAACACCAGGTCAACGGAGGTGAAGTCTCAGAAGAAGATCTTCAATAGCTTTAAGAGTTAGGCGCAGTTTGAGCAGCAAATGGTCGGGATGTCATGTTCTCAAGACCCAGAACCAAGTGGTAGCATACATGCGCATTGACACAGGGCTTGACGACTGCTAGCAAATCGACTCTACATGTCCCAGTCAAAAGACTATAAAGCTATGGTACTGCTCTCGGCATTATAATGTCTCTCTTTTAGGTGTTTAGTGCAATAGGCTTTCTTGTGCCGTGATACTGATCTTGCTTGGGATCTCTTCAGACGTATATGGATCCCGTTGTTTGCGACTTTGGATCCGAGATGAGACGATGGGTGCTATTGCAGTGAGCACAGATCAGGAGCAGTGTAGATATGTAGTTTGAGTATAGAATACTGCCCATTTAATGGCAGCTTTCGCGCCGGCACAGGGCGGCATCGATAGTCTAACTGCGGCTTGTAACAACAACCTTACTCAGCCAATTGACCAACTCCGGAACAGTGGCACACTCAATGAAGATGGATGCCTTGACATCGATTCCCAACTCCACGCGCATTTTGTCGGACAGCGCGAGCGACATTAAAGAGTCGACGCCCAGCTCACCAAAAGAAGCGTCTCCGGATAGGTCTTCTAGATCCAGGCCTGTCTCGTCGGCAATGAGCTGGAGGCAGGCATCTACACGCGTATTCCCTCCGCCATGTGCCTGTGCCTCCGTCAGACGGGTCACCTCCGGGGCTGGCATGATGGGCTCCATCGCTTGCATAGCATTGATGTCGTCTTCCTGTTCGGGACTGTCCCTGACAGGGGTGGTTGTCTTCGAGGTGGCAGCGTTGATTGGGCCAGCATACTGAGCATTGTTGTCGCCGTGCCTTTTGCTTGATCCAACGATGGTGCTGCTGGTAAAGCCCACAGTAGCAGATGGAATCACAGGATCTCGCCCGCTGCTATTGCCCTTGCCTGACTGTCGAGGGAACATAATATGCATCATAGCGCGCGGGACGCGCTTGAACTTGATACCAGCGCAGAGGCCGACAACCCTTTCACCACGGAGCAGGTATATGTCACCCGCAAAAGTCCCAGGCTCCCCGTCAAGAGGAAACATGCGGACATAGTTGCGATAAGTGACGTCGGGCCCGGGCGCAAGCGGCTCTGCCAGTCGGAAGGAGCGCCAGCCCGGCGTGATGAAGAAGAAATCACGAGATGACCAGGTCGTGTCGGCGTTGTCACCCTGCACTCCAAAGGCATTCATGACGAGGCCGGCCAGCTGAAAGGTGCTGTCGATCCAGTGAGGAGGCGTGTGCCAGGTGCCGTGTCGCGAGTCGTCCAGGAGGATGTCGGCCGTCGCCTCCTGGGACTCTTCGGCCAGGGCCACGCGCTGCATCCCGCGATACCGCGGTGCGTAAGCCACCACGTTCGCGAACAGCTGGTACACGGCGCCTCTGGAAAGTCGGCTCACTGTGCTTCTGTCGTTTGATGAATCTTGCCAGAGCGACTGGGCGCGCGTGGCGACGAGATGTGAGGCAATCTGCCACTCTGCCTGCCATTGCTGCGCGTCTTCGTAGCAGACAGTCGCCGTCGCAAAAGCCTTGTCCGTCTTGCGGGCCCCATCTGGGCTTGCTGCATAGAGTGAGACCTGCGTTTGTTTGAGGGACATGTCCAGGTCCCCTTGAATCTGGATGAAGTGGGATAAGTCCCCATCATGCAGTACTTGTGCCTCGAGAACCTGCATATCCTTGACGTTCATGTGTGGCTGGCCATCGCCCGGGACCATACGTTTATACATGTACTCGCCAATCGTCGATGTGACATCTGCCCAGACACTCTGTATGGGTTGGCCATGGTTAGCAGACAACATCAAAGATCATCTTGAGAGGCACGGACAGAACAAAGAGATGTGGTACATACCCCAGTCACAACACTGCGCCCGTTAATCTTATGCCCCTCTGCTGCCCCGAGCAGGTCGGGATGGGCCAAATTGGTGAGTGCCACCATCCGGCCCGACATTGCATTAAACTCCTCGAGAACTATCTGTTGTACAGATGAAGTGAAGAAAGGTGGACTTGGCATCGACTTGCTGGTTTCCTTGGCCCCGGCATGTGCCTTATCCAGCGTCCACGTGGTGTCATACGGAATCCAATAGTTCTTCAGGTTCCATTGGTATGAGTCGAGGTGAAGCAGACGATAAGACTTTTCGCACGAAACGAAATATTCATTCCACGCAACGGGAAGGCCAAGACAGTGCAGTGTGGCTAGAGCCGAAGTGAAGGTTGATAGCGTATCGTCGCCTTGACGCAGTGATGCCAAAGTATTCGTTGCTATTTTCTCATTGCGGACGAATGAAGTGCAGACCGGATGATGTCCAATATCAATCCAGATGCTCTGATTATCGACCAGGCCGTCGTTCATGACAGCGCCCAGCGCAGACACGAAATCAACAGGCTCGCGGGTAGCCCGCCGTAGATAGGTCGCGTCGATTATGCCCCCTTCGGAGACGCACTTCCCCAGTAAAGGAGAGACGACTGGGACTGCAGGGGCCTTGAACGTGACACAGCCAGCAGCTTGTTCAAAGTCGTCGGCAATCGGGTCCAGCTGTGCCGAATGGAACGCAAAAGGAACATCGAGGAGGACGCATTTGAGTCCATGACTTCCCTGCAGCATATCGCGCAGAGCGACCATGTCCTCTCGACGTCCGCTCACGACAATGTCGGTGCGCCCGTTGATGCATGAGATATCGTAGTGGAACTTTTGTTGGCTTGCGCTACACAGTTCGCGGATACGGTCGCTCGAGGCACCTCGAATGGACAGCATGGCATGGCTCCCGGCCTCACAAGCGGCCAACATGAGCTGAGCTCGCTTCCCAGCCAAGAATAGAGCGTCTGCCACAGACAAGACGCCAGCGGCGACCAGTGCAGCGTACTCGCCTAGGCTATGTCCAATAACGACGGTAGGCGTGATGCCAAGCTGCACAAAGTACTGTGCCAGTGCGATTTGAAGGCCCACGGTGGCGAGTTGAGCAGCAAGAGGGCTCTCCTCTTCCACGAGTGTCGCCGGTTCCGTAGACACGGACGTGGAGCTGATACTCTTGATCGACGACACCAAAGCTTCGAAGCTGTTGTCGCCGGAGGTGCTGGAGGGCGTAGAGCTTTGTGGAGATGTCTTGTTGACAGTATCGTTTGCAATCTTTGTGGCCGCACCACCGGAAAGCGCAGAGAGGACCGAGGGAAAACCCATTTGCAGGGCCAATCGGTCTACCTGGAGCACCAGGCGGCGAAATGCTGGTGCTCGTTGCATTAATTGTTCTGCGGCACCACGATAGAAACAGCCCTGGCCCGAGAACGCAAATACGACTGATCTTTTTGTGGCGGCCGAGACATGTCTCGCATGCGAATCGATATCATCGACGGCAGCTTGTAAGAAACCCCGGAGCTGTGAGTGACTGGACACTGGAGCGGCTATGCGGATGTGATGATGCATACGGCGAGCAGAGGTAGTATAGGCGACGTCCTTGAGTTCGGTCTCTGGGTGGCGATCCATGTAGTCGAGTAGAGCAGCAACGTTGCCGCGTAGGGAGGCTTTGCTCTTGGCTGAGACGCAGACCACCTCGTGGACGGACGCCCTGGGACCAGACTCTTCGCATTGTTCAGTGCTCATTGTTGTTGTATCTGGTGGGTCTTCGAGGAGCAGCGTTGTATTTCCACCGTGGGCGCCGAAGCTGTTGACGACTGAATAGCGCTTCGCGCCTTGAGACAGCGATGTTGGGAGCCACGGAGCATTTTTCCCGGAAATGATACCAGCGTTGCGGTTGGCCAGGTGCTGCGCCACGACAGGATTCATGGTCGTCTTGATGCCGATATGCGGTGGGATCGTGCCGTGGCGGTACATCAACAACACCTTGATCAGCGACGCTATGCCTGCGGCGGCTTCCCCATGTCCAATGTTGGACTTCACAGCGCCCAGGTTGAGGCGCTCTTCAGGGCGCTGCCGTCGCCCTACAGGCGCAAAGAATTCGAGAACCGACTCGGACTCGATGGCGTCTCCGACCTGAGTCCCCGTGCCGTGCAGTTCGACAAAGCTGACATCCAGAGGGTCGACTCCCGCCTGATCCAGTACTTGCCGGTAATTATCCTTTTGGGCTCCAGCGTGGGGTTGGGTGATGGAGATACTCTCAGCAGAGTGATTGGTAGAGCCAGCTGCGATAGTCGCCAGGACCACATCGTTGTCCGCGAGGGCATCCTCGAGACGCTTGATGACGACGGATCCAACACCATCTGCTCGACAGTAGCCATCCGCGTCAGCGTCCCACACCTTGCACTGGCCCGTCTTGGACAGAAAGTGCCCCTTGCTCAGCATGCAATAGATGTCCGGATTTGTCTTGGGTAGTTTCAAGTCAGCTTCTATCGTTTGTTTGTGGTTTTCTTTCGCCTTGCTCGGTACGACCATACTTACAATGACGTTGAGACCCCCGGCCACGACAGTATCAGCATCGCCAGCCCACAGCGCCGAACAGGCTGCATGGATGGCTGCTAAGCCACTAGAGCATGCCGTGTCGATGTTGAAGCTGGGCCCCTTGAAATTGAAAAAGTAGTTGATTCGCCCGTTGCCAAAAGCTCTCTCGGTGCCAGGGATCCCATAGGTGCCGATCCTCTGGCTTGCGTTGACTTCCCGGTAGTCGTCGCTGGCTTGGCCGTAATAAGTCCCTACCCGTGACGCATGAGACGATGGTGTCCTGTTCGGCACAAAGCCGGCCATCTCGAGTGCCTCGTAGGCGGTGACCAGAGCAAGGCGCTGCATCGGGTCTGTCTGCTGGGCCTGTCATCTCGCAAACACGTTAGATCTATTCAACAGCTGGACAACTTTGGGACAGGTATCATATCTTACCTCGCGCGGAGACATGTTGAAGAACCCGGCATCAAATTGACCAGGGTTGTCAATGAAGTTGCCGAACTTTGTCCCTATTGTGTTTTCCGTCTCTCCAGTGGGGTCAAAATGCGCATCGGCATCGAATCGATCCGGGGGGATGGTGGTGTGGGTATCACGACCGTCGACCAGCAGCTGCCAGAACCGCTCAGGAGTATCGGCGCCCCCGGGGAGGCGGCAGGACATGCCGACCACAGCCAGTTTCGACTCTTGCGGAAGGCCTGGAGTACCGCGGAGCTGATCGAACCGCGATTCGTCCTGCACGAGCCATTCCACAAGATCTTGACGTCGGACACAAGTTTCAGGCGAGCTGGAGAGCGTATCTGTGATGCTCGAGATAATAGTTTCCATGAGGGGTGATGTCTGGTAATGGAATATCTCAAAGGATAACGACTGCGTGTGCATCTTGAGTTGCCCGATCGCACCACCGCCAAGCTTGTCAAAATATAATGGCTTTGTTAAGGCCTCGGTGCAGATGGCCTCAATAAGGCCACTCGCATCCTCGGCCAAAAAGGGGCGTCCCGTGTACGGCGACAACAGTGGCCGCTGTACGGACTTGGGACCCCATCGCTCTTGTACCCTCGCCGTCTCGAGGATAGCACGTACATCATGGGCATCGTACACATTGGGGACATGACAGAGGCCTCCCGAGATGGGCAACGGGGCGTAGCGAGACGAGCCAAGCCTCTGCGACTGCCGGAAGAGCTCCTTGAGTCGTGACGGAGGGCCGGTGACACCGACTGAGGCGTGGTCAACATGACTGATGCTGACCTGGGTCAGTGGTGTCGTAGTATTTGGTCCAGTGACATTATCTTGGCCAGAAACTTGCTGTTGGCCATTGAAAAGTTCGAGCTCTGCCTTTATGACCTCGACTGGTACACCCATCACCACATATGCCCAGCTAGCAGGAGAGGTTGCTGCCACTGTGGACTCAAGAAGCTGGGAGCAACGGCCAACATGAGCACCAAATGTGAAGGCGATCCGCGCACTCTCAGCTCCGTAAGATGCGACTTCCAGGAGAGACGTGGACACTGCCAACGCTGCAGCCGAGAAGAGGCCGACGCTGATTCCTGCCAGACAGCCTATGTCGGTGATCATGTTCATGTTGCCTCTTGTCTCATTGTGGTATGTAATATCACATGTTTCATAGTATCTTGTTTGAAGTAGAAGTCTGTCAGCATTGGTACGTTCCCGGACAATGTTTAGAATTTGGATACTGAATCGTATTGAGGACTCACCCGATCAACATGGCAATTTCGTATACGCAGACGAGCGCAGCCTCCCAGGCACCCCCCAACTGACTACTCTTGAGCCCATCCCAATGCGAAGCCAGCGTTACAATGTTGCTGAATGGCGGTACCGACTCGCGTATTTGCCGCGGCTGCTTTTGGATCTCCTGTCTCAAGACCCAAGCGCTCTGCCGCAAAAAAGAGGCGAGAAGGGAATATCGAGGTAGCTTGGCACATCTATGGAGCCTGCGGAACAGGTCGTGCAGGTCACCGCTCGGAAGCTCATTGCTGAATAGTATAAATCTGATGGAGCGATTGGGGTCTTTTACGCTTCTTCTCTGGGTTTTCTGGCCAATTTCGGAAGGGTCGGTGCAAGGGTTGTCACTGTCCATTGTCATGGTCGTCAGGTATTTTCGAATGTGTGTAAGGTTCCAATTCGAGCGAGGAGAATAATGTGCTCTTGGAGAGGCCAACGATTGAACAAATGGATTGCTAGATAATCTGTTGAACCCAGAGTATCCACAATTGCTGAAAACGCCCTTTCGAATCTATGTTGTTCTGAATGGATGTAAGTAAGTCTTGCTGGTATACATTGATCCGCTCTGCCTATGTACGCAGGCACTGGCGGATCTCAGCATGCAAGTAAGCTGCTAGGCTCACCTCGGGAGGCGCTCCCAAACTCGGGGTCCGAGTCGGTGGATTATAATTCTGCACAAATGTTCCTTTTGGATCACAATATGCTAGCACGCATTCACACCGCTAATTACGATTTTTGAGCCGTGCTCATGCGTACGCATGCGTAGGTATGCAGCTTGAGCGCCATGCGCAAGGCTCCAAGGTTGTGGGAGAAAGCATTTCCACTCCGATTGAATTTCAGACGACTAAGCATGCGCAAAGCAAATAATACTGGCCAAGTGGCAATAACTGGTAAGAGAATGCTCGCAAAGACTCGGGCTCTAAAAGTTTGTCTAGTATCAAATTTTCTCATCGATGAGAATGAGTATGTGTAATCTCACTATATCTATTACATGCAACATCTCTGGCAAACCAATACCTGGTCTCCTCGTCTACGCCAGCCAAAGTGAAACCGACTCTTCCTTGCTCTTCTAACATGAATAGAACCTGGCTCAGCAAAGGCTTCAAGGCAGACTCAAAAGTAGCCGGATCTCTGACCGCCTCCCCGTACAGAATACGACATATATCAGCAACTGAAAGACCGTGTGTATCTGAAACCATCTTGACCAAACTATTTCCAGCCTTCTCACCAGGGATCCTACTGCCAGTGACCCTTGATGGATGAGGTGAAGTCCCTTTAGCTAATGCCGCGTAGACTTGTCGTTCTCTGGCGTCTCTCTGTGATATGTATCTTGCTAGTCTCTTTGGCAGGTCTCCTAGCACTGCTCCGTGGCCAGGGTATCCAGTGGAGCATTTCAGGCTTGCCATCCGCCTCAGACTGCTTGTGTAGGCGCCTAGGTCTTCTGCAACGCTATAACCGTGACCCAGCACATTATCTCCAGTGAACAAGGCGTTTTCCTCTGCCAGCAAGAAGCACGTATGATCATTGGAATGCCCAGGCGTCACCACCGCCCTTAGGGTTGCACCCTGCGTCCGGAAGGTCTGCCCGTCTGCAACGGCTAGCTGGGTTTTATTTGGTCGGTTCTTGTGAACTGTTATACTTGGCTCGTATGCAAGGAGGTCGTCGACTCCTCCAGTGTGATCAGCGTGCCAGTGCGTCAGTAGCACCTGGGATATTTCTATGTCATGGCTGTCGAGGTATACAGTGAGGTTCGTGGCCCATTGCGGGAAACCCTGATGCGTCTTCGTTAACTTCATCAGTCCGATCAGGATTCATGTAGCCACAGAGGGCCCAAGTGGAGAAAGTCAAAACAGAGCTCGTGAATAGAAGGCGGTTTACCTCGCCGGTATCAATGAGAATTCTGCGCCTGCCGGTACCAACTAAATAAGTGTTGGTCCCCTGAAGTTGCATGTCTCCCGGGTTGCCACCCAGAAAACGAACGACGCGATGAGAGAAACCATCGTCGACATCCGGGAGCATAGGAAGTTTGCTTCGCTGTGTGGCGAGATAGTCGGTCCAGAAACCGGACGAGTAAAAGCCGTTGGGCTTTGAGCTTAGAGCCATGAGGACAGGGTTCCAGGGCAATCAAGAAAGTTGGTTGTAAGTGGGCAACTCGAAACTAGACAATGAACGGTTCACGGTGGATACATTGTCACTTGCGGAAGAAAATCCCATCTGTGCCTGATGATACAACGTAGCCTTGACTTGGTTAACGCATTTGCTGACATGGGCAGCCAAGATCTGATACTGCGCTGCCTGAAGACGCAAGTCGGATTCCGGCGTAGGAATGTAAGCAGAAACATTTGATCCTTCCGAACAACCCCCCGATAATCCCCCACAAGCGTCCCGCCTGCACCGACTGGCTCCAGACGCAATGAATGGAGTTTATCGAGCAAGAACTCTAGCAACACCTTTGAAAGTCTGCATGCATAAAAGCGAAAGTACATCATGCTTCAACAACAGGCCCTGTCATACATATAGCAGCCAGAGCAGCATACTCCCACGATTTCTTCCTCGCCAGCATCAGAAAACAAGTTCAAACCATCTTCATTGTCTGCAGAAAGAGTCAAGCATAATGGCGAATATCCCAGAGAAGTGCACAGTATTGGTCATTGGTGGTGGACCAGCCGGATCGTATGCCTCCTCTGCTCTTGCACGAGAAGGCATCGATGTGGTGCTTCTCGAGGCAGACAAATTCCCTAGGTGAGTGGAATTATAACAGTTGATAACAAATCTCCAAAAGGGGACATTAGACTAAAACTTACTCGGCAGGTACCACATCGGAGAAAGCATGCTCCCGTCCATGCGACACTTTCTCAAGTTCATCGACGCGTATGAGAAGTGGGATGCTCATGGTTTCAATGTCAAGGCAAGTAATTCGATTTTTGCTTCATGAAAAGTCCCTTGGTCAACAGCGATTCGCGCACGGCAGAGATTAACGCCCAGAGACAGAAAGGAGGCGCGTTTCGCCTGAACTGGTCCCGGCCTGAAACATGTAAGCATACCCAGAAGCGTGATAACACGAAGCATTTGACCTAACTCTTTGTTCTTAGATACGGACTTCGTCGCCGCTGGTGGCGAAGGGGGCTACGCCTGGAACGTGATCCGATCAGAGGCAGACGAGCTCTTGTTTAAGCACGCAGGAGAATGCGGCGTCAAGACGTTCGACCAGACCAAAGTCGCCTCTATCGAGTTTGCACCCAGTGCCCCGGGCACTGAGTACCCTGGCCGCCCCGTGTCTGCCACTTGGACTCGGAAAGATGGATCCTCTGGCACCATCTCCATGGACTACATCGTCGATGCGTCAGGGCGGGCTGGCGTGGTCAGCACCAAGTATCTCAAGAATCGACACTACAACCAGGGTCTCAAGAATATTGCCAACTGGGGTTACTGGAAGGGCGGCGGCGTCCACGCCGTTGGAACACACAAAGAGGGCGCACCATACTTTGAGGCACTCAAGGATGGCAGTGGATGGTGCTGGTTCATTCCGCTGCACAATGGCACGCACTCGGTCGGCATCGTCCAAAACCAGGAGATGGCTACTCAGAAGAAAAAGCAAATGACGAAGCCCTCGACCAAAGGCTTCTACATTGAGTCTTTGGAGCATGTCCCCGGCATCAAAAACCTACTTGCCAATGGTGAACTAGTGTCCGAGATCAAGTCGGCGTCCGACTGGTCATACAGCGCTTCATGCTACGGCTTCCCGGGTGTGCGCATTGCTGGGGACGCCGGGTCTTTTATCGACCCCTTCTTTTCCTCTGGCGTCCACCTGGCCCTCTCGGGTGGTTTATCGGCAGCAGCAACTATCTCCGCTGTCTACAGAGGTGACTGTGACGAGGAAACGGCGTCGTCGTGGCACGACAAAAAGACAACCGAAAGCTACACTCGCTTCCTCCTGGTCGTTTCGAGTGCGCTGAAGCAGATCCGGTCTCAGGATGTCCCGGTCATTGATGATTTCAATGAGAAGGGGTTTGAGAGGGCGTTCGATTTATTCAGACCTAGTAAGCCAACACATGCCTCCCATTTAGTATTTCCCGCCCTACATTACATAGTTCACTCTGACACCGAAACTCTGCAGTCATCCAGGGCACGGTCGATGCTGATGCGCACGGCAAATTGTCTCAAAACGAGATTTCAAAGACAGTCGAGTTCTGCTTCAAGGCTTTTGCTCATGTCTCATTTGAGGAGAAGGAGGCGCTCGTGAACAAGCTCAAGCAATTGGGCTTGGATGGCGATGTGTACAATGAGAACAACCGCAAAGCGCTCGAGGAATTAGAGACGAAGCTCACGCCGGAAGAGCAATCAATCTTGAAGACACTCCAGGGACGGCGCATGGTCCGCCCCGAGGACTCACTCAACATTGACAACTTCACTACGGATTCCATCGACGGTCTTGCCCCCCGCTTGGAGCGCGGCCGGCTGGGTCTGACCGCTGCCAAGAAAGCGTCGGTGAAGTACACAGCTCACGATTCGCTTTCCTTCCTCAACGGCGAGGCCAGGGCTGCGAACAAGCTGAATGGCAATGGTGCACCCCTGAATGGGAGCAGCGTCACCAACGGACACACCCCTCCTGCTGTCAACGGAGTCAATGGGGTCAACTGGCACAGCACTACAACCAACGGGAACGCTGGTGCCGAGAGTATGGCAGAGCTCATGGCAAAGGACGAAATCCCCAAGTCTTCTTCACTCGATGAAGCCAGCAGACACCGCCTAATGTCGTCGTTGCACGAGTCGGCCGAGGAGCTTGAGACTCCTCACGACACGATGCTTCGTTTCCTCAACGCTGTACGTCAATAGAGTCTTCATGTAGCGTGATGCCATCCTATGGAAAATAAAGGCTAATGGAAATCTTTTGAACTCGTTTAGAGTCGACAAGTAGCGCTGATAAAACTCAGCGGTGATCTCGGCATTTTCAAGTCCCTCGCAGAGAGCAACAAGCCCTTGTCCTCGGCGCAGCTGTCTCAGACCTCTACGGCAGACCCGCTGCTCATGAGTCGCCTTATGCGATATCTGGTAGCCAACCGCCTCGCGGCCGAGGTGGCCACAGATCAGTACGTGGCCAGGAAGGCGACGTACACTCTGGCCGACCCTCGGATCGAAGGCCCCATGCGTTTCTTCCATGCCGTCAGCACTCCTGCCTTCCAGGCTCTGCCGGACTTCCTGAAGGAGACTGGATACAAGAACCAAGCTCCGACCACCGCTTTTCAGAAGGGCCTTGACACCGAAAAGGCTCTCTTTCCATGGCTCAAGCAGCACCCGGATGTGCTGAAAGACTTCCAGAGCCTCATGGGTGTGCCCAAAGAGGGCAACTGCTTCGATGTCATCCCACTCGACGCCTCCTCCTACCCCTCTGAGAGTACGGTGCTGGTAGACATTGGCGGAAACACTGGGCAGCAGGCAGCAAAGGTGCTGGCCAAGTACCCGGAGCTTGCTGGTCGTGTGGTGGTCCAGGATCGAGAAGAGACAGTCAACAGCGCCCCGGCTGTCAAGGGCGTCCAACTCATGCCACACGACTTTCTCAGCCCGCAGCCCGTCAAGGGCGCCAAGTACTACTACTTGCGGGCTATCCTCCACAATTGGGACGACGACAAGGCTGTCCAGATCTTGGCCAATATTGTGCCCGCCATGTCGGCCGACTCGATCATTCTCATCGACGAGGTCGTCATCCCCGACATGGGAGCACACGTGTGGCCTGCTGGGCTGGATCTTCAAATGTTCACACTATTCGGGGCGTTTGAGCGTACTGCCTCGCAATGGGACTCGCTGCTGAAACGGGCAGGGCTTCAGCCGGTCGCTGTGAAGAAATATGCACCGGTCATGGGGACTTCCATCATTTTTGCTGCTCCTAGGAAACATTAAATGACCATGGGAGGTACCCTTGTCCACGCATCTTTCCAGGGCTTCCTAAATTACCCATGCAAGTACTTTCATTGAAACATCAATACATTATTGGATTATTCATATCTTGAATATTCTATTTCCAGATCTATTGTAGACATCACTCAGCTCTGATTATTGTGAATTGATATTGGCATCGATGATACCAGAAGCAAGCTCCCGTCTAGCTGCGTTCAGCTGATCTTTCAAAAAGCCATTGCTTCTCGTATGCACTCTTTCGGGGAGCATCTCAGTTCCTCCATCCTCACCCACGCCAGAGCCCATGGACCAAGGAGACGTTTTCCATGCAATATCCCCGATGATACTTTCGACCTCCTGCAACCTACTCGACAGAACCTGGCCAATCAGTATGGCCTCTTGGTGGCCCCCGAATTGGTGTTTTCCAATGCAGAACGGTCGTCTTTGTAGAGGAGCTCGTTCATGTTCTTCCTGGAGGCCATCCCTTTCGCTGTCCATGTTGGTGGCATTACCGTGGCCACTGCTGTATGTGGCAATGATGCGACGATACCAAAAGATGGCCTCTGAACAGATGACGGTGACTAGTAGCTGAAGTTGAGGGCTATCGTGACAGCAACATTGAACGAGGCCACGCAGGACTCGCGACGCCTCTTGGGTGGTGGACAAGACATCGTCCACGGTACAATTTATTTGCTGCTGCGGTTGGCTGCTGGATTTGATGCCCATAACGCAGGACGTAGAATGGGCATGTATAGACTTGAGAAAACTGGTCGCCATGGTTATACAGGGACCCTGGGGGTTCTGACATGGCTGCAAATGCGGCCCAGTTGAAAATGGGATCGATGCGGTAGCGTTGGTTGGATCATCGTTGTCTTCTGTGGAAAAGGGTATTTGATCCAACCACTCCAACGACGTTTCGTGCAGGCTTGAGAGCCTAGACGTCTCAGCATCAGATAATTCTCGAAACCAGTCAATGGAGCCCTCAGAGACCGGCATTTTCGATGTTCAAATGGTTGTGACAATGAAACGCCCTAATGTTGCAATGAAAAAAAGTGGTACGAAAAAGCCGTGTGCCATTAGCTACTTAATACGGACCGCACATAAAGGCTGGCGATGCGAATTAATTGCATTTTGCGTGCCTGTTGGTCCATCATGGGTCCGTCCGGTGGAACATGCAACCGACCAGCCTCTGAGAGGATTTATGATGTTGCACTTTTCAAAGCAAGACAATTTAGAACTGCCACTTTGGGAAATCCCACTCATCCTCTTTTTTCCCTCTCTCTCAAAGAGGCTAGCCAGCTGCATTGTTTCCGCGTGGACGCCACCCGTAGAAGTGCTGGCCCAAGGGATTTCAGCCTATATTCTCTCTCAAACAGGGTGGGTATGGAGGATCTCGCATCTTTCACCGCTCACTGCTTCCTTCAGGCGGATGTGCTGCCATGATGACTGCAGGGCTGGTTTGTGGATTCGTGCATGTGCAGTTGGTGAAGAGCATAAGCAGTCCTACGCGTCTCTACTCATTGTCCAGCTCGCCAGCGTCAAGTGTAACTCTGAGGCGTGGTGCCGCTTCGCGGACTCCAAGCCCCGGTGCAACCAGGAGCTCTTGAACCCAGTTTCACTTTGCTGTTCGAGTACTCAGACGCAGTGATGCCAGCTGTCACTCATGTTTTGTGTTCCACTCCGCCAGAACTTCAGAACGGCCTCAACTGTAATCAAGGCTGTAGCTTCCTATGCCGCTAGGGACTAGGCTCGAGGGCTGCTGATTGCATCAATCCGTTGACGGCCATGCCAGGAAACATGCTCGTATTTTGGTCTACCAGCACTGATCATCCTGATAGATTGTGCCATCCCACATAGCGTGGGATTGGCCCATTCGCACTGTGCAACCAACAGCACCACGACCGCATTGCTCGGGCAAGCTGAGAGCACATTAGGTATGACCCGAACTTGTTCGCGTATTGGTTAAGGCGTCGGTTGTTGGTGTCCAAGAAGGATTGTGATGTCTCAGGATCTCGCTTATAGGTGGAAACTGTTGGTACTAGTAATATTTCTCACTCCCCGCCCCGCCGACTCCCATTCAACCTGTCCTACCAATTGCCACTGACCCGTTGGCTGACGTAGGATTTGCTGCAGGAGGCCCGAGCAAGCCTATTCCTCCAGCTTCTTACACAAGAACCTAAGACGGGTATTTTCCCATCTGGGCTTGGCTGATCGCAGGGTCCGCGCACGATTTTCAGCCGCCCCACCGTCTTCGGATGGCGTGCAGGTGTGACTGAGCACCAGAGCTGCGCCTCTCTTGTGTATGGTATCCAGTTGGATGCGAGCTACTGCGTAACTAGGTTCGGACTGGATTCTCTCGACCACGGCGACATCCGAACACAGGACAAGTGCGCACCATCCCATTTGCAGAGCCCTTAGGGCTTGTCTACCTTCTGCCGGGCAAAAAAACAAGAATTTGAATACATCACTTCGTTGGTACAGACGCTTCCAGCTGAGTCAGTCCATAATTAACTTCTTGAATACCCACTTATACCATTCCTTCGAGTTTCTCCACTCTAGCTTCATAGATAGTATCTGCATGTAACACATCTGCATGCCAGGTAGCATGCAGATTTCAGTCGATATGAGTATAACTCGTGGGTTTGTGCTGAGAGGACGCTTTTATGGAGCCCACACCAGCCTATTACATAGATACCGTTGCCGTCAAGTCGAACAGTTGAGTTAATATCGTTTGACATCCTTCATTCAACATGGAATTATCCTCATATGCTTCCGTGACACCGATCCGCAAACTCAAGGATTCTTGCGATCTCTGTTCATCATCCAAAGTACGATGTGACAAAACAAGGCCTGCATGCTCACGCTGCGTAAGCCTGGGCCATTCGTGTTCTTATAGCCCAGCAAGGCGGGCAGGCCGACCACATCGCATACACACGCAGTCTAAAAGGAGTAGCCCACCGTCTCTGGCGGGCGATTCTCGACTGTCCGATCCGACCAGAATCAGGAACTTGAGTCCCATGACCAGTGGGATGAGCGTGCTGGATGATGCAGCATTCTTCAGTATCCAAACACAAACGAGCGGCCATGATCTGAACAACCAGCCGCAGCAGCTACAGGAGCGGCCAACGGAGGCCTCATGCAGAACTCGGTCGGCCAGTGGTGCAGAAACAGGGCCCTTGGACTGTTTCAGCGCGGCAACATCCACTCTGGAGCAGCTTGAGATTGCGAGACAGAGATGCGATTTCAAACATTCAACCTCGACTATAACCGAAGCGTGCCAGCGGCTCTTGACCATTCTCATTTGTCCCTGTTCCGAGAAATCACTCGTGGCGCTCCTCCTGGCGTCCGGTTGCATCTCCCTAATGAACACTGCCCGTGACCTAAGCAAAAATTGCTCCACGTCTGCTCAAGACGCAATGACAAGTCCGAGACCATCGACAGGCACAACCCCCGCCGCCCTCTCGGGTACAGACATCAGCAACAATCTTGATTACTTTACAACATTCAACTGGCCGATGCCACCGTCGTCATCATCCTCGAATGCTGGCATGGCCAGCAGAAACGGCAACTTCGGGGTCAAGGAACTGGCCAGGATCGCCAAGGTCATCTCGCATTTCACCGAGCGGTATTGCCAGGGACCGAAAGGTGGTACTCCCCGAGCTGGCTGGGCGCACACAACCTGGCTATTGGAGCCGCTTGTAGCATCGCTACGGCTCAGGTTACAGTCTGTAACTCTTGAAGCAACGGAACGATTGGTGCTTTGAGGTTCACAGTGCAGAGGAAGAAAACAAAAAGAGAAAGAAGAAAGAAATTCATAGACCAGCAGATAGACAATATTATGTCGTTTCACACACATGCATACTCGCTGTACCTGACTATGCCTGTGGGCAAACGCGGGAGTTGGCGGCGTCGGGATGGGCCGAAGCCCGCCGAAAACAAGCTTTGCCGCCAAGCCGATGGCAAATCTTGGTACTGTCAGACGCATCTCTTGCAGCGTCATCTAACTTCACACCAGGCTGCACTTACCGCAAGAATTCATATCAGACTCAGTATTGGCCGGTTTCTGAGATTTTTGTATTGATATCTCATTCTTCCACTTTGAAATAGCTAATGTCGTTGTTGAAATGAAAATTGTGAAAATGCAGGCTTCACATACGCACGCCCGACAATACGGTTCTTGAAGCCCTCGTAGGCTTAGTGTCTCTAGACGCAATCAATTGTCTACTGAAGTATCTATATATTTACTGTGTACCCGGCAAAGGGTTGCCCGCGATAAATCGTGGGAACCCCTGGAAACCCAGCCAGAGCTCGCCAGTTCCAGGTGGTCCACCGAGGATCTCCTTCTGGCGAGCCTTGAGCTCCTCCACGTCCCAGGCCGAAAACACGAGCTTGCCATTTAGGAAGCTTGCCTCAGGGGAAGCGATCCAGACAAGGAAGTCGGATGGAAGAGAGACTACAACAGGGAAAAGTTGAGAGTGTCAGCCAGCGCCATCGACATGTTTTGATTATGGAGGAGCAAACTCACTGTCATCGAATGCATAGGGTAGCTTAATACTCTTTGACAACTGGGTAGACATTTCCGTGTCAAGGAATCCCGGGTGTATGTGGTGGAGGCGCACTTGAGGGTTCTCAGCGGCAAAGGACTGCATGAGCTTGAGAGCAGCCATCTTGCTGCTGACGTAGGCACCCATGCCGGGGAAGGGAGGGAAGAGGATGCCAGCCGTAGTAAGGTGTAGGAAGGTGACCTCCTTGCCAGCGGCGCTCGTTTTATTGGCCAGGACGACAGCCTGAGCCACAGCCAGCGTGCCCACGATGGTTGTCTTGTACCCGTCAAGAAACGTCGCCGGGTCGGCCTCGAGCAACGGAACAACGGGAGCCAGCACGCCGGCAGCGTGAACCAGGATGTCGATGCCGCCCAGGTCGGCGACTACCTTGTTGGCTACCGCGCGGACACTTTGAGCATCGCATAGTTCGGCCTCGTGAGTCTGGATCACCAGGTCGGAGCCGCCATGGCTGGACTTCACAAGCTGTGCGGTCTCGGCGAGGGCCTCAGAGCGGCGACCAAGGAGGACCAGAGCGCGTGGACCTGACGCCGCGAAGGATTTGGCTGTAGCTCGACCAATGCCTCCTGACGCGCCAGTGATGACGACAACTTTGCCGGCGGTGGAGAGGCCGGGCTGAGTTGGGTCAATAGCAGCGTAGGTAGCCGAGTGGGTCTGCTTGGTGTATGAAGGTGGTGTTGATGCCATTTTCGCCAGACGGTATCAAGATTCTATCTTCAAAGTCCAATGTGAGGCTGAGGCTGGGCGAGATCGGAGGGTGGAGTGAGGATGAAGTTGGCAGCTTTGTGCAGAGGAGTTTATTCCAGAAGTAATGAAGCCCCTATCCAAGTGAAGTTGGCCAGGTGCAACCAGAGCGGACTACACAAGTACCATGGGAAAGTACTTATGCACTAGACTCAGTGTGTCCAGACTCATTATTGTCGGAATAATATCCCACGGGGCATTTTGCATTGGTCCGCTTTGCCGCATTCCGTCGGCTTCCAACGCTCCCCAACGCCCCCAAACGCCATGCAGGAATCCAGCCCCAACAGTCGTTACTTTGTGTTCAGTATTTTGACCCAGTTGGGCAAGCTGACTGCAGAAGGACGCGTCTGCCTGCCTCCGACTGCGTTCGGCTCCGTTCGCACGCATTCCAACGCCCGTTCTCTACACCAGTAATAATTCCCCCAGAGTAGCACTATACCTTTTGTCTCACCTAGACCCTGCCAAGGGCGAATCTCCTTGGGCTGACGTTAGCATGCAACATGCGCTAGATCTGTCATTTTGCTAAGGATCCTCTCGGAAGGATTCCGGAGCTTATACTCTCAGCAGGCGCAATTCTGCCAGTCTAACCCTTTCAGAATATCAGCTCCACTTCCTCAGCGATATCTGGTAAGAAGCTTTTTTCCCTCTAAGAGAGGCTACTAACCGAATTTACATACCGGCTAACAATCGAATTAAGGACGAATTGTCTGTGGCGAAGGGACGAACGTGGACGAGTTCCCAGGGGTTCAATTGAAGCCAGCTCTTTTTGTTCCTTGGAAACAAAAAAAGTGCGTTGCAAATGGCAGTAGCGAGACTGATAAATACGATGATTCCGAGAGGGTCAGACCGGTGCTGCCGATTTGCGTCCCCCCCCACCCCGGCCCCTTGAGCCTCAGATGGATAACTTGGGGCCACAGTGCTTACGTATCAGGTTCTGGAGGATCATGTGAAAACATGCTGCTCCTCCGGGGCGTCTATGGTCCAACTCAGCACTGCGCCAGGCACCGTTTAGCACGAACGCAGGATTCCCACGTGGAGCATCGTCGGAGTCCTCCCGGATACGCCCTCGCGACTCTGATCTGAGTTCTAGCCAATGGTTGCAATTATCCCAGTCTGTTGTTCTCAGCCTTAGCTTGGAGCCCCGGAGCCTTTGCTACCAAGCTTTGGAGGCGCAGCTTGTCCATCCTTCGTTCCTCGGCCCCCCTTGAGTTGGGACATAGAGCAAGTCCACTTCAGCCTCTTTTCCCCTTCAAGCCCTGTGATCAATTGCTAGCAACTAAGAATAGCGCCCATCTCAGGACAGCTTAGTGTAATTAGTGGAGATAAGACAGGGCTGAAATGGCCTCTGCTGATAATCGAAGTTGGCTCGTGAAATAGTAGGGAAATTAATGTGCAACAAGCCATCTTCAAGTTTAAAAAAAGAACAATCCGAGTGAAGGGTGGCTTGACTCACTTGCCACAATGAACACAAGGCAATTTCTCCGTAGGATGATGGATCCGAGATACCAAGTGGGAGCAGCTTTTCTTGAGCTGATACGTCCAATATTGAGAATGTTGGTAATCCTACCTATCGAGGTACTGGCCCTCCCTGGGACGCAAAGTAGGAATCCATGCGTTTATGTAGACATTTTGACGTATGTATTCTCCCAAGAATGCAACTCGAAGCAGTCGGTACTGAGAATCATCGACCCAGCCAGCTTCCTTCGTCTGTCTATATCTCCTTGTCTACTCCGTCCATCGCTGTCTTTGTATTTCTGTATCTTTCCACAGTCTCATCCCATTAGTTGTCGTGAAATACTTGACTCTCCTATCTAGCACCAGCAAAACCGTCTATATATGACCATGGCTCGGCTTGTGCGTGTCATTTGTGCATTCGCGGCAGCTTCACTCTCGTTTGCGTATTCGAAACAGGATGGATGCCAACGTATCAGCTCCCAGCTTCCTGGGACTGTCTCCTACCCGGAAAGCACGATCTATCAATCCTCAAACTCGTACTACAGCGAACAGGAACGCGACTTGAGCCCGGGTTGCATCTTCAGACCGACCTGTACCCAGGATGTTGCCGAGTTCGTCAAGTTGGTTACCAAATACAACGATACTCAGTTCGCTATCCGCGGTGGTGGCCACACGCTCTGGACCGGTGCGGCAAACATCAATGGCGGCATCACAGTCGATATGCGCCTCATGAACGAAACAGTAGTCAGCGACAACCGGGAGACCGCATCTTTGGGTGCTGGTGGCCTGTACAATCTCGTCTACCCGCAGCTCGAGGAGTATAACCTCACCGTGATGGGTGGGCGTGTGCCAGGCATCGGAGTGGGGGGTTTTGCCACCGGAGGTGAGTGGTCTCTAAGTCCCAAAAGCCACTGTACTGTTCCAATGCAACCATAAGCTAATTCTGTGTGATTACCAGGCGGCATGACCTTCCTCTCACGTAGACATGGGTTCAGCTGCGACAACATTTACGGGTACGAGGTTGTTCTTGCAAGCGGAGAAGTCGTCTACGCCACCGAGACCTCCAACAGTGACCTCTGGCTCGCTCTCAAAGGTGGCTCGAATAACTTTGGCATCGTCACTCGCTTCGATGTTGCGGCCTTTCCCCACGACCTCATGTGGTACAACCTTGTCCAGTACAACTACACCGACAGCGTATTGCAAGCTCAAGCCGAAGCTTTTGACCTCTTCATGCAGCCTGAGAACTTTGACGATGCAGCCATGATGGGAATATTCATGGACTATCAGGGCGGACAACATTCCATTTACAACGCCCTGTGGTACGCCGACAATGTCGCCAACCCTCCCGTGTACGATGTATTCACCGATATCCCCAACAACGGCGGCTTTGCGGAGTTGATGACGGCTTCCGAGGTTGTGGACACTTTTGGATCGCAGATTCCATCTACCGTGGGCCGGTGAGTAGTTTTCCCAACTGGCACACACAAGCTTGACTCTCGTCAGACCATGACTGCTAACTTTGTGTGCTTTGCCATGCTAGCGGTTTCCAGCTCACATACTCTTTCGAACATCCGAGTGCTGATGTGTACATGGAGCTGTTCAAGATTTATGAAAACGGAACCAGTGCGTTTGAAGACGTAGAGGGAACATTCCTCGAGTTTCTGGTGCAGCCTCAGCCTGTGACCAACGGTACCAATCTGTTCGGTCTCACCCCTGGTAAGACCGACTATGTGATCGTCGATATGACCGCTGCCTACACAAAGGAGTCTGACGACGCCCTGGTCGAGACGGCATTGTACGACATCGTTAACAAGCAAAAGGCTCTGCTCAAGGAGGGTGGATATCTCATCGACTTTACCTATCTCAACTACGCCGATATCTCGCAAGGTGTACACAAGAGTTGGGGCGCTGACAACGTCGCTGAGATGCAGACTGTTAGCAAGAAGTATGACCCTAAGGGAATATTCCAGCATACGGTCCCTGGTGGTTACAAGGTCTTTGACTAAATACAGTCTTATGGCATAACAGTTCTGTATTAACACAATATGGCATTTGCTTACTACCTAAGTATATGCATAGGGAGTTTGATATTTGTTAGGGGCAGGTACTATAAGGATTTTGTATTGTAGCTCTTTCTCTATGCGTTTTGGTGTAAATAATTTATTCGACTATACACAGATACATACAAGGAATGTAACCTGTGAGATGCGTGTAAGCGTGCAAGAAGCAGATTGCCAGTGGATCGTGCCCTTTAAAGGAATGCTCAACTCACTGGACATGGCTTCGAGCATGGCCAGCTCCAGCGTTCTCTCCTTGCCAAGGGTAAATTCACAGAAACTTTTGTCTCCGACCTTAGAGGGGTAGAAAGACTCATGTTCTGGAACTCTTGTACCAATAAAAGCAGAAGAAGAAGCAGTGTTCGGCAATTTGGATCCAGGCTACCACCAGAGAGAACAGACAGGACGGACAAAGTTTTATTCGTATCTGGATGTTGAAATCCCACCGCAAAGCAAGAAGAAGTGAGCACAAATCAAAAAATCAGTCTAATCACCAAACAAGTCAGTCCCCGTGTCCAAGGCCGGAGTTGAGTGCCGACCACACGCGCAACGAATGTCCCTCGCACTCCCACGTCGGCAGTCTCTTCCACCCGCCATCCACGTTCCCCTTTCAAGCCACAACCGTGTCGCCGCCCATCTCGCCACTCAGCTCGCGAGACGTGGGCCCGTGACGCGCAGCCGCGCCGACGTAGCCCAGTAGAGCTGCCCGGGCCGCCTCAACGACTTTCTCAGCGTGGCCCAGGGCGTCCCTGAGCGCCCGGGCGGTCGGGTCGTCCACTCCGTCGACGGCGGCGGGGGGGAGGTTCCCCCTGTGGCCGTTCTTTTCGGCCGAATGTCCCTTGGCCTCGGCGTCCTCGCGGGCTTGCTCGTCCTTGAGCTCGTGGATGTGGCCGTTGAGCCACAGGCCCTCGAGCTGCTTGGGCGCCATGTCCTTCGCGCCGGCGATCTTGCCTCGGCAAGTGGCCGAGCCGCAGAAGCAGTCGAACGGCTGTGCCATGTCCCATTCCGTGGAGGGGTAGAAGAACTAGATTTTTCAACGGCAGAAGCGCCTGCGGTAAGTTGACCCATCCATCTCAGAAGACACAGAGAAAGGTTAAGGGAGGAAAGGGGTCGAGGTCACACAAACAGTCAGCTCATCGCCGGGCTTCAGGCCCTGGGGCCCAGCCAGAACGGTCATGTTAGCTGTATCGATGATCTGTACAGGTGCGCGTTCTACGTCAATAAATGCCTACGGTATCGTATATCTCTCAAACATGGTCGCTCTGCCCGCCCTCTCCAACACGTTCATCCAGAACGTGCCGAGCTCTTCCTCTCCCCCGGGTGGCTTTCGAAGAGGAGACTGACCAGAGAAGGCTCGCAGGAGTGGTTGAGATACAGCAGGTCGCTGTTGAGGTTGAGGTGCCTGTTCCGGCCGATCTGGACCGTGGCGTAGGTCGGCTCGTCGGCTAGGGCGCACGGGGGGAAGGACAGCCTCGCGACGACGCTGAAGGGGGCCGCAGCGGCTGTGGACACGCTCTTGGAGGTGAACTCGGCCTCGCTGACGACGACTTGCAGAAAGTGAGGATGGGACGGCTGCGTCCAGTGCGGCTTGAGCGGTGCCATAATGCGGTGCTGAACAGGGTGTGCACGCGCGTTTGTAAGATATTACGCGGAGAAAGTGACTTCACACGTAGGCCAGGAGCTCTCGTGCGTACTTGTGTGAGCGAATTGGCCTCCTCAACAGTGCTAATGAGGACTATGTAAGGGAGGAAAGCAATTTCACTAAAGCCCTCAGTATTCTCAGCGGGGATTTATCATTATGCTAAAGAGTCGCGTTACTTAGCGTGGCACACATAACCTCGGTACAGGACGAACGGCCTCCCACCATAGGGCCCTAAAACCCCATCAGCTATTCTTTCCCTTTGAAAAGTTTCCCTTCCTATCTCCTTACTTTATTGAATTACGTTAGAAACCTACAATATACCCTAGTCCATTTCGTGCAGAACCCTTTCTTCTCCTGGCTGTCATGACGTAGGGGCTGCACGCACGCTGGGCCGGCAGACAGCCCTTATCGATAGGCTTCGGCTACCCCACGCCGTAATCCAAAAGCCCTTCTTTTCCTACAGCGAAAGATTCTTCTTAGCTCTTTTTAGCTAGGCAGCCCTTAAATAAATAAAAATCAACATGTTTCTACAGTCAATTTGTGTCTGTGTGCCATGCAGACGTAGCGCCCGTCTCACCGGCCTGCCTTAGTATCGGGGAGTATTTCCCAGAACATGTTTTATGCGCCACCTAGCACCGTGTCGGAAACACGACAGTGAGAGTTGACGCCGCCTCTGAATTATGGGATTCCAAGGATTCCCTTTGGAGACGACTTCACTTTCTTGGTCCACAACAACAAAGGACGCCACTTGGATTCGAGACCACTAAAACTTAGACTCGTTGCCGGAAATGGACGTGACTGGTAAAGCACAGAGCGTGGTTTCTGGGAGCTCAACTAAAAATAAGGAGTTGTAATTGTCGGTTGATCGCTTTCACTTTCGAAAAATGGAGGTCGATTTTTTTGGTCGAACAAGAAAGGCGGCTACGGCGAAATTATCGAGCTTTTGCAATCCATATTGTCAGCGAAACAGTACTGCCATGGTGAGCCATACTAAGGAAGTGCATAATGAGAATGAAGTTCCGGGTTTCCGAAAACGGATCACCATGCTCAACAATGGTTCTACTCCGAGCTGCTTTGTCTCACATGGGCGATACTGCCCGTGAATTGACCTGTCCATCTATTGGGCCATTTCTTGACGGGATGTCATTGACTTGAAGATCAACTGTAGTCAGACTAACCACTGGTCCGATTCTAAACGTATCAGAATCAGAATCAGGTGTGGGACTGCTCGAACTCGTGTGAGCATTTGCCCGCGGTCCAACATGGCCGACCGGCAAGGCCTCGACAGTCGCTCGAAATTCGTGCTGCAACAAACAATCGACTACTTCGACAACTTCTGGAGGTATCTCAAGGAATGGCAGCCACAGATCTCAGTCTTCGAGCGGATACGGATCCCATACTGGAGCCCCGCAAGGCCCGACCCTGCCCTCAATGACAACGACCAGCAAACAGGGCCGGTTGGGAGGGGCCGCGACAGGCCATTCCACGTAGTGGCGAGGACCGACGCGGGAGGGGGCCCGCTGCAGGATCAGATGAGGAGGTTCTTCGAGGCGAGCGGCTACACCTTCGTCAAGATCCTCGGCGCCGGGTCCCAGGGCGTGGCCGCCCTGTTCGAGTACGCCGGGCAGAGGCTCGTCATCAAGTGGAGCCAGGAGCTGCCGGCCTTGGTCACGGAGATGTGGGCTATGAGGAAGATGGCCGGCGCCAGGCACATTGTCCAGGTGAGTAAGTGCTTCCAGTGCCTCGTCTGTTTTACCCGCCCCCCCAGGGGAGAGTTGTTCGAGCCGTGGCTGGTTCTGACGGTAAATGTTATAGCGTAGGTGGAGACCTGGGATGGTGCAGACTGTTTGGGATCAAGATAGTGCTATGATGGACTTGATACTCACTTTGGAGCACACCTTCGACCAGGAGCTCCGGGACGCGATGGGCCCTGAAGTTCCGTTAATGGTAACCAGTTTTCCGACACTATTTGACCAGTCCGAGGACCGCCCCTTGCCCAGTGCGTAGCCTGCTTCATTGCATGGTCGATTCCCTCAGTCGAGCTGCAACTTTGGACAGGCTATGCACAGGTCGTGCCTCCCTCCTGTCCCTTTCTCATGCAAATCCTCTTCATTAGTATTTTGATGACTAACTACGAAGCTGCAGTACGCGATGGAATTCATGAAACATGGCAATTTAAATGTAATGGATCTCGCTTCCTTCATGTTCACTCTTACTGCGTGCTTATGCTCCAGAGGGCAAGTTCTCAAGTAGCTCGCATCTCTGTCAAGGCATTCATATTATTGTCTTCATAATATTTTGACCGACCCGAAGAAAACCGCATCCGCACGCTGCCACAGCACAGCAGGCATAGCGACCAATGGCAAAAAGGGGCCCTGCTCACCGACCTCAGATGCAGTCAGCTAACAAGATCAATGCGCAGGGGCTCCTCCGCAAAATATCGACACAAGAGGCATACCTAAAGGACTCGGAGATTTGGCGTGTTTTCTTCTGTCTCTTCCGAGCCTGTGTGGCCCTGACCTACCCAGGCCAGTGGACCGCTCAAGGTTTCGTCCCTACCGACAACGTTGACGCCCCAACAAGGGAGGAGTTCGTCCCCAGAGATGCAGCCGGCGCCGCCCTGCCCACGGACGCGGGTATCATCAACTTCGACATGAACGATCGCAACATTATGATTGGTGACTTTGGCACCGACCCGGGCCCGGGGCATGCGCACGACCAGGTGCCGGTGGTCAAGGTGGGCGACCTGGGCGTCATCACGCGCCTTCAGCCGAGGCATCGCAATGACTTCTTCGTTCTGGTGGCGGGGAGGATACGCGGGAATATGTGGACCCACTTCCCCGAGCAGTTCACCGAGACCTGGAAGAACGTCGACAGTATGGAGTCGCTGGCAGCGGACGAGGTCGCCGGGAAGTACGACTGGACTTCGAACCTGTGGCAGGTCGGGCGGCTCATGACTATCATGGTAAAGACGCTCCCAACCCGTGCCCCAACGCGGGGCCACATAAAATATGCCCACTTGCTAACACGGAACGCATACGTAAAGATAACAAGAATGCTCCCCGACGTTCCCCCAACCTGTACCCAGAGCCGCATAACCAAGTCGGACGGGACGACCCAGGTTGTCTGGACGCACTCGGGCCACCTCCTGGGCGAGGAGTTCAACCACTACGACCCCTTGCTGCGGTCGACCGTCGCATGGTGCATGGCGCACCGGCCGGCGGATAGACCTGGCATCCTCGAGCTCGAGCGCCTTATAACCGCCGCGGTTGCGGTCGACCGATCTGAGGCCGAGGCTGAGGGCCGCGTCTCCATCCGCGAGCTGCTGGGGGTGCCGCCCGCCGCCACGGTACAGACGCCTGTTGCGGTCCAGGATCCTCTTGCGCCCTCTTCAGCCCCTGCTGGGCCCCCTGGGAATGGCGGACGTGGAGGGCGTGGCCGTGGTCGTGGTCGTGGTCGTGGTCGTGGCAGAGTTGGACGCGGGCGTGGTGCGCCAAGATGAAACTAGCAGTTGGCGAGGTTCTGCGATTGCCGATGTGGGCAGGACATGATCTGATACGGTGTATTTTTGAAGTGACGACGGTTTGGCCCAGTTAGGAATGCCCGCCGAGGACATGACTTCGAACTGAAAGGGGTTTGTTGGCATTGATATACATTTTGGACATGACAGTTGGAAAACTGACATCTGGAGTCCTTTTACTGGTTTCTTGGACATACTTGATCAAAGTTGCCAGACAGCAGCACATGAGGAACAACATTGGTTGGCGATTCCCGGCAAAAACTTCCGTGTATTGACAGCACTTTGCCGGATGCGTTCTGCACGGTCCGATGCATAAAGTCAAGAGATCGTACGAAACTTAATTATCCGAGGTAGTTAGACTTCGTCAACGGCTTGAAGACAAAAGGAATCAAGCAATGGTGAGCTTTAACACAGGTTGACAAGTGAGGGGCTCGCTGCCCTGCCAGTTCTAGGCAGGAATGAAGATCTACACTAGATATAGACCAACTTCCACTTTTCCAACAATAGAGAAAACTTCACGCACCTTGTGCTCATTTTCGATGGGTTTAGCAGCGCTTGCATGGGCGAGAAGGAGGGGCTTTGATGGGCGGTGGAGCTTAGAACCAAGTTGTCCTCGCAACTTGGTCGTTTTCAGCTTTCGTCACACCGAGTATGGCCTTCGTCGAGTCAGACCATAGAATGATACTGAAACCTCTATGTCGCTGAGACAAATCAGCAAAAGTGGAGATTGTGACTGAGAGAGACGGAGGGGTTGCTGGGGGGCGGAAGCTCAGCTGGCAGCAAACAAGTCAATGTCCAGCCTTGTGGCCCACCAACCAGCCAACCATTGCCTGAGGTGGGCTCATGAACAAATCGCGCCAAGGGCAATTACTAGTGTAGATGGCTCAGTGGTTTGATTCTTGAATCTAATTGCTGAGGTCTGGGTTCAACTCCCGACACTTACAGCCACTCTTTCCCATATAGGTCTGTCCGTGAGGACATTAGTGCCTATACCTAGTAGCATGTTCTACGAGAGTGGCGCGCTCTACTAACGTCTAGATTTCTCCAATGGTTGGTCTGGGGGTAATTTTTTGTTACACCTCTTTCTTGAGGTTCGTCCGTCTCGAAGTTGCATGGAGGAGCTTCGTTGTCTCCAACACCGCCACTTTTCGTTGCACACAAGTGCCTGTTCAGGTATGAAAATAGCTTGCAGAATCCAGTCATCACATGGCTTTCAGACAGCTCTACCTCAATGTGGTTTGCTTCTCTCCTGATCTGGCAGAGTTTCGGAAGCGCGACTTGACTCATCCTGTCGGTATGTCGAAGCTTGTGATGTGATGCAAGAACGGCATCCATATAAGGCGGTCTGTGCAAACATACCTTTGCAAGTAACAATGATTTCATGCCATCTTGATTGAGTCTTCGTACTATGGTAAGGTGCCAAAGATCCACTGCTTTCATACAAACAATTGCAGACCAACAGCTATCAAAGCCATCATCAACCATGCTGTAGTCAGTTTGACGTTGCTGTTCGTGGGTCTAGCATCAGGACCACAGCAAGCTTATCAAATGTGCACATATAACCTCCCTCATGAATCCGTGTGAGCAGTTCCAGAGTCTCAGTAGCCTAACAAACAGGCGCCGTGCTAGCTGTGCGCTACTGCAACGGGCGTGCCAGGGTGACATTTGGCCTTCGGAACGGCCCGCAGCCCCACAAAACATTCCAACAACAACGGCGTCACATGTCAGCTCTACACAACCGCTTCAACCTCATGATCAGCTATAGTTGTCAAGGTGTTAGCCAAGACAACGAGGAGAGTCCACCACTGCAGGATATTGCGATGGAGAGAAATGCACAGACTTGATACAGTGGCTGCCTTGGTACCGTGACTAGAATCAGACCCGCCGACAAACTGTGAACCGAGACCGAGCAGCACACCATCGGCAACGGCCTCATCCTTCGGTTGGCATCGATTGCTATCAGAATCACTAGGACTGCCATTGTTGGTAAGAGCAAGTGCTTCATCGGTATGTCGAATTTGTGATGAAGCCACAGACTGCTGACGTTCTATCCTCTGTGCGGCAGTCTCATCAGTGGTAGCTGCACGGTGGACTGCATTTCCTTCGATTGCCTCAGGGCAGATAGTAGTGTACTTCTGGGTTGCAGAACTGTCAGAACCCCCTGCACAGCTATTTCTACTACATTGGACTGAAGATTTAGTATAATGCGACTGGAAATTGATATGGAGATGGGAATTTGGCATGTGGACCAAGGCGAAACTATCTTTGAGCAAGCACGGTATACTGGTGCAGGTGGGAAGGCTTCGGTACACCGCTATGGTATATGGAACAAGTACTGTGCAGTACCAGCTGGGGTCAAAGATACAGTGCAATTTGTTGTTCTGATGACTGGAGATTGCGATGAAAGGGCTATCGGTGGACGAAAGAATCCATGTCTTGCCTTAAATTTTCGGAGCTCCGATGCGCTTGATTGGACATTTTAGTTGACTGAAGGATGGTTTCGGATTCTGGAAATGCCATAGTACCAAGTGCTAAACGGGGCTTTGTGGTGCATGCGTACAAACTTATTGATACCGAAGGATGCTCAAAAGGAATCATAATACAGAAGCGAGTCGGCGCAGACATCACGGACGACTCTAGGAGGACCAGCAGCCTTTTATCAGTCTCTCCATCGCGTAGCGTGAGTTCGCCTCGAGAACTGTGATTGCAGGCACATCCAGTGTACCTAGGTAGCCACTTGCTCACTAAAGCTCCCATCTTGAGAGCTAGGTGTTAGAAAGCAGAAAGAGCTAATATCTGAATGGGTACATCAAAAGCACGTTATCAATGCTTGGTTCAAGGAATCAATTTTCCCCCATTTGGGCAGGCTCCGGAAGTACCCAGATCCCCGGGACCATCAGACCAAGGTGGTACAGAACCTGCTACTCCTTTGGGCAGGCAACTGCATGCGAAGCACCAAACCTAGCAGGTGCCACAGCGCTGATGATGTTTCCTAGGACTTCAGCCTTAAACGTGATCAAAAAGCCCAACGGGGTGGGGGTCATTCCTGCCTCGTATACCGGGAAACCTTGTCAGAACTAGTAAATGGCCACTCACAAGGTCTTAAACAGGGTTTCATCCGCATGTTTAGGAGAAGCCAAGTGTCCACCACATCCGCCTTTTCCGAGAGGCTGAGTCCTACTAAGCACTTCAAAATCGGTACCATCCTCGCTTTCTGAACAACTGAGCGACGAAAGCGAACGGCCAAATCAATGAGTGCTTCCACCCACCCCCATATCGGATCGGAGAGTCTGCGAGCCTTTTCACTGCCCAAGGCAGTCTTCTGTTGCGCAAGACTTCAGTTGCGCAACACTCAATAATAGCGTAGTGAGTAAATTGTGGCAGTAGATACTAGCATGTCTTCGGCTCTGATCACAACCTCCAATAATCCAATCGATTTTCTCGCCATAACTTGCCGTGCCTCCCCACGATGCATTCCAACAAAGCGATGTACTTCCACCACAGCGCCTCGCACATACCCATAAGTGCTTACGAGAGCCAATTTTGAGACAACCGTAACGTGGGTCAGGAGTTGGTCAAGTAAACACAGGAGGGCTTCTTGATCGCTGTGGTTATCCTTCTCATGCAGCTAAATGAAAAACAAAACCCGAGCTGCGCAGGCATTGTCCGGGCGGAGCTCACATTTACCAATACACATGCATGCTTACGTATGGAGAGACGGGTAGTACAGTGATGCAGCCCGGGTGGGATGGTGTGCTCGCTCACGATTTTTACGATTCATTTTTGGTATCGCGCATATGCACCCTTTAAAGCTGAAACAAGAACCCCAAGTCAGGAGACAGGTGAGTCAGGATTACTGCCTAGATACATGAGAGCCCTCTCGTTCCTAAATCAGCGTGTGGCCGGTCCTGCTGGACTTCTGATGCAGTAGACTGATATGCAACGATTTCTAGTGACACTGGTCCCGCTTCACTCGAGACAAAGCGTAACACAAGAGATTTCGTCATAGTGCAATTTTGTAGATTTGCCATCCTCTTTCGGTTTGGTCATAATGATTTCTCCATGACATTTTCGGCCACGAAGAGTGCCACGGCTATTTTCGATTCAGTCTGCCTTGTGTAAGCAGACTCGATATGTGGTCACATTGGAAATGAGCCCCCTATCCTTGCCGACTGAAGACTGCCCTTCTGTTTTCGAGGTATTGTCAACGAGACAAAATTCAGCCGCAAGGCATCACTGAGAGCGTGGGTCCGTGGCCCCGTCCAGGTTTTGTATTCTGCTATCGATACCGAAGTGCCCACAGGGGAGACAAATCATTGAATTGTAGGTGCAAGGTGGCTCTTCTCCCCAGTGCGCGCATTGAGTCAGAAGTACTATATTTCCTATGTCCCAGTGCCTGCTGGGCACTCCAGTCCGGCAAAACCTGCCTGAGTATTGGATGACTCCAATTGACCCTATTGCCCAGGACTACTCCAAGCTCGTCATCATCCCATGTCCTCTCATCAGTCTGCAAACTACAGACGTGCAAGATACATGTTTGACTGCTAGGGTCATTCTGTACACTCATCGAAGACGCACCTGTGCATCCTCTGTAGCAGCATGTTCATTGTGACCGAAGAGGGCCGCACCGCGAAGAACGAAACAATGATGCTGTTGGAGCAGTACTTTTGGATGCTCTCGTTGACGCTTCTAGATTCGATTGTGGATAGTACCAAATGGTCGGCGTCTGATATTTATCCACCACCACAATCTCCAACCGTGTCGGCCAGACTCGTCGAGCTCCAGAGCAGGAAGCCAAGCAGGCCTGCCTCGTCGCGTCTCACTGATCAATTTTCCAGATCTTGGAAAAGCCGATTACAGTACGGCCGATCGGCAAAGTCTGGAAGGTCCGGACGATCTTAAAATCCGCGCCAGGTTGAGTCTTTCCCCCCCCCCCCACAAAGCCTGCCACACCACCATAGCAGCTCCTGAGACCTGCATCACCGAGGTCACAAAGTTCAATTGGGGCTAAGGGCATAAACGTCGTGACTCTGAAGTAAAAAAACACTTGATCTCGAAAATATGATAGAGCACTTAGGGGCTTTGCGTCTTCAAAACTCAATCCGCGGCAGCTCAGAAATGAAGTTATTCAAGCACCCTATCACAAGACAGGCCTACCTAGGTGGTTAGGCCGCCTTTTAGACGGTGATATTTCTTCCGTGGAGCGCGCGTTCGATTCTCTTGTGGTTCGATGCTCGTTGCTGTAAATAAGAGCGTGCTGCTTAATTCTACGGGCTAATCAAGTCATTTCTCTGGACGAGAACAATCTGACCAACAGCCTAAGCATTGCTGTGGGCGCACCTCCGGGCCTCACGCGACCAGCATCCCACTTCATTAGACCCGAACAACCCTCCTCAAGGACCGAGGGATCGTCATAGGGTTAGGATACAGCTATTACACATATCGAACCTGAAGGTTACCTAACAATGCCATGGCCCGAGCTATTCCAACATAGTCGGCGAGAACTGGGGACGGCTGGACTCTCAAGAAAGCACCCGGGGTCGACAACGAAATGCAGCGTCATGTCTACCCAAGCTACGCAAGGAAGCCAGGGGCCGCCGTCAACAACTGAAGGGCCGCATCTCAAACAAGACAGGGAAATGGAAGCATGACACGCTCGGTGAGAGACCCGTCATTGGGCCCGCCAGCTAATCCTGATGACGAGATCGTGGTCGAGATAATCTTCTGCTGCCCAGTAGGTCCCAATCAGACTTTCAGGAGCAACTCCACCGAAAACGCTGGTACAGCTGCCGATGGTGTCCACAGCACGCCCCCGGAGGGGGGATGCCTCCCGACGCAGCCCGGAAAGCGACTCGACCCCAGCCAAGAAGGTCCCGTCTCCGCTCTCGAAAGGCGACAAGAAGTCAAACACCGGCAGGGAGCACGACCGCAAGCACAGCTCGGCGCCAGCAGGAGGCGAGCTGGATGCGGCGAGCCCCCTGGACCTGGCGGGATCCTCCGTCCACACCCTCAACTCGGCCAAGACGTCCCCGACGACACCGTCGCCCCGCGCGTTCGAGCCGAGCACGCCCAAGGCCATGATCCTTGGCCCGGACTATGGCTCCTTCCTTTCGACCTCGTCCGACCCGCTCTCGAGATTGAGGTTTGAGCCCCTCAACAGTGCACTGGTGGCCGCCGACAAGGCCGCTGCCCAGATCGACAGACCGCGCAGCGCTGTTTGGTAAAGAAGAAAAAAGCAATGCTCTAGAGACCACATGATGATGTCTTTGATATGAAATGAGCGAGGAGTTTTTGGAGACCAAGATCAAAGAATATAATGCATAGTGAATTACTATGGGCGGCTAAATACCTGGGATATTGCTTGGACCGTAAGATGCGGATGAAGGGCTGGGGAGGTTCTATCTGATTTTCTGTCTTTTTTTCTCTTCTTTCTTTTTTATGATAGCAGTGTTTTCACTCTGGATTCTTGATACCTCCACAGGCGACTATTTTGTATATTGTACCATTTGATAGCAGCGTTTCTGCAAGAGCATTTGATCCACCAATTCGAGACAAAGTCCATGGTCACAGAAAATCCCTTGATAATTAGTGAGCTCGCATCCTCGGGGTCCGTGCTGGTTTCGTCAGCTTGGCTTCACTTCGAGCGCCCCAGATTTGACCATTCACAGGCATCAGAGGCGTAGATCTCTAGTTGTGCTGTTATCATTCAAGTCCCGAAGTGGTTCTACAGCAGAATGAGATTTGTTCGCTATGCTGCAGGGTGGTCAGGTCCGGCGTACCACATCGACTTAAGACTCGAGGTGTCAGACGAACCCGCGTAGAATTCCCCTGCCGGTGTCGCGAGGAATATACTCGCGTGCACGTATATGGTATTCAAAATATCATAGTGGCCGCTGTGCTACTAAGCAATGCATAGAAAAGAATGAATGACACCTATTTTCTCGTCGAGGGAACCAGAAGATCAAAGATGGGTTTCGCGCCCATCTGTGATGGCAACGGCTTCGTCAAGAGTTGGTGCGAGCCATCCCAGAATCTCGGGTCGTGGACAGGGATTATCCCAGCCGATCAAGGTGTAAGTCGGAATATCCTTGAACGTGAACCCTCCCGGACCGAGCCGAACCCCCACCAGACACTCCAGCCGGCCATCACTGCAGCATCAATACCTCGCAACCACGATGCGTCTATCCGAACGTCAGTCAGGACCTTTGAATACTTAGATGAAATTGAAGAACCATAGTACCTTTATATGATTAAGGTGATCAGAGGGCCTACTGACGGCCCTCATGACCATACTTGGTGGTGAAAGCAGCCGGATCGGCCCCGCTGTCGAACTGCGACGCAATGCCGAGCAGAACATCGTTGCCAACAGCGCGTTGCTGAGGTCTGTCATGTGGCGCCTGGCCATTGGTACTACTACCAAGCGATTTATCGATACCTTGAAGCTGTGAGGCCATCACGGCTTGTTGACGATAGATCCTCTGGGCGGCAGTCTCGTTGGAATTGGCGGCGTGGTAGAGGCAGTTTGCCTCGATAGCTTGGGAGTGGACGTTATAAGGCTGTGGAGTGATGTCCTGGTGATTCTCTCCGGGGCGGCCTAGGCCACTGGATGGGAGTCAGATCAAAGGCACAAATAAATGCAGAGAGGCTGTGTTTGAGACCGGTCTGGGGATAGCTTTCAAGGAATAAAACATGCTACTTTGAGGCTTGGAGTGCACTCGTCCCCCCTGCCGAATCAAAAAAAGAAATGAGGGCTGTATGGGTCACTGGCTATGCCACCAAGTGGTGTGAATTCTCGTGGATATGGTGTGATAAAACAGGAAGACTTGGTGGACAGAGAAAGCACTATCTTGGCTTGTGTTGGCTGAGCCTTGATGTGCATGGGTTGACATGGTAGGTGACTGATGTACAATAAAGGGATCTGAGATAAGGATTATTGTCCTCTGGAAATAGCAAAATGATCGAAATATTTATAGTTGTGGAGGCAGACTGATACTGAAGGAGGGAGACCAGACATCATGGAGCATCCGGGCGGGCCAGGAGCCTTTTATCAAGTTCAGTTGTAGAGCACCCATTACCATGTGGTCTGCGATTCTGAAAATGCCTGTCACCGTCAACTCTCTTCCTGGGGCCTGATATGGCTGTCTTTGTATTTGGTGTGTAGAAATGGTCGTTGAACCATGAACGAATTTCAAGCCACACCAGAGTAGCAGCCAAGGCGGACGATCCCCTGCCTGGTCTCGACCAAAAGCGCACATGTGAGGTCACACTACGGTGATTCTCACTGATCCCGCTCACCAATAGCAAAACGGCCCAGGACCTCGAGAAAAAAAAGGTGGGAGCGTTATCCCACCCGCCAATAGCAAAATGACCCAGGAACTGGGAGAAGAAGGCGTGGAGCGCCATCCCACCTGCCAGATGGGCCCCCTGTCCCAGGATTTTATCTCCGTTCTGACCCATCCCTGGCCTGGCCCGCAGGAAAACGCACCCCGGCCAGCCCTGAACGTCAGGCCCGCCCCTCCACGACGAGCAGGCCCGCCCCTCCACGACGAGCAGGCCCGCCCCTTCACGACGAGTAGGCCCGCCTCTTCACGACGAGTAGGCCTGCCCCTCCACGACGAGCAGGCCCGACCCTCCACGAGCTGTACCGCCCTGTCCTAGCGAGCCACCTCAAGATTGTGAGCTGTTGGGCCGCATGCACGATTGTCAAGCTAAAATCTAAATCAGCAAACCAGCGTCACGACTTTGCCCCTATTGTCCCAAGCCAGAACCAGCCCACAATACATCGCATGCATCTTGCAGATCGCCAAAACTCGCGTTCAAGCTATATGACACCATCGACCACGGCCGCATGTTCTCTACCTCATACACAGAGGCTCTGCACTGCCTTGACCTGTGCGACACATTTCATGCACGGTCCGAATAAGCGTCACACTATGCACATGTGTCCGCCTTCCGTGGCCCATTTCCTACAGGGCAAGGCTCTGGATGTTCACGTGGCGTCCTGTGGTGCGGAATGGTGCCACCGATCGCTCGCTGATTGGACATGGCCCTGGGGGGTTGCAGAGCCGTTGCCTGCTCTGATACCCGTGGCGAGAGACCATGATACCTCCACATCTCTTCAATAATTAAAACCATCTAGGAGACTGAGCCCAGTAGGACAGGATGCAGACTCTAGTGAGTAACCTTCATTCTTGTTGCAGAAGCGATTGAGATCACATCACATCGCACAGAAACAAAAGGACATTTTGCTTGAATACGTTATTAAAAAAGAGTACTAACTAAATCAAATACATGGTATCACTCCGTTCCCAGCCTTCCGCAAACGTAGCTATTATTCCCAATGAAAAGCAAGACCCGCACTCTCCACCACATCACACCTGCAGAAAAGAATGCCGTGAGGAATTCGGATGGTCATCATGCCCACTTCCCCTTCGTCATGGTCTTCTGTCCTGCGATGATGCCCGGGAAGTTTTGTGTCCCCAATGTCTGCGCCTTGAACTTCTTCACCATGAAACTGAACAGCTTGAATCCCTTGGCTTGACCGATGCCACCTCCCTTTCCAATGGAAGCCATGAACAGGGGGTCGGTACTAAACACGTACTCCGCCAACGCCTCTCCTTTGAGGTACGCCTGCAGGTTCTTGACGACGTGCAGCACCTGATTCTCGGTATGTATGGCTTGCGGTGTCTCGAGGCTGCCCACGTCCCCGACCACGAAGATGTTCTCGAAGCCCTCGGCGCGGAGGTGCTTTGTCTGCTTGACGTGGCGGCGGTGGTCGAGCAGGTTCGCAGGCACGAACTCCGAGTTCGGCACGAGCCCGTACGTCGGGATGTACACGTCCGCCTCGATCGTCTCGTCCCGATCCCGGCCCAGCGACAGGCTGATCGTCTTGGGCCCGGCCTCGGGCCCCTCGACCTTGGTCACCTTCGCGTTGACCTTGACCTGGGCGCCCAGCTTCTCGAGGGTCTTCTTGGCGGCCCCACGGACGTCTTTTCGCACGGTCGCGTCCAGGGGCAGGTCGGAGGATGCGATGAGCGTCACCTTCTTCTGGCCCGTCTTCGCGTACGCCTCGGCCAGCTCTCCCGCGAGCTCGATGCCCGTTATGCCGGCGCCACCGACGACTACCGACTTTGCTGATTTGATACGCTCCTGCCAGTCATGCAGCACATCTCTTGTCTGCTCGGTGGTGTTGACCGTTTTGAAGGGCATCTCCTCCCTGGCGCTCGAGCCAGTCGCAATGACGAGGGTGTGGTATGGGATTTGCCTGACTGCTCCCTCGTTCGTCTGGACTGTCACTGAGTTGGAGGCCGCCTCCAGCTGCTCGGCCTTGCCCAGGACAAACTCAAACTTGTCGGAGGAGTACTTCTTGAAGGCGGGTGCGATTGGTAGCATGAGTTTGTCCTCTTCGAGACCACCTGGTAAGATACCGCGTACCGAGGCGAATGCCCAGTACATGTGCGTGTTTGGAGACACGAGTATGACCTTGAGATCAGGGACGACGGATGATGTGTGGGCAAGCAGGTAGTGGGCTATGGGGATGCCCGCGAGTGAGGCCCCCAGGATAACCACGGTCTTGGCCATGGCGCTGGTGTGTATAGTGTGATGGGCTTTGGAGTGTATGTGTTGAGTAGGAATATGGTTGCGGTGATATCGAGATCAATCCAAACGTATGAGTATACTACTCAACTTTGATTGTGATATTGAGAGGGCTTATTTCTGCGAGTGTACTTTCCACAGTGTAGGACATGACAACACAACTGGGCTGAAGCCCAGCATATATCCCGAGAAAACGCATGGCCGGATTGGATTTCGGAAGTCCGCCATTTGTCAGAGAGTAGATTAAAGCTTACCTATCAAAGACCTTCCTGACGGAATTAAAGCATATTTGAGACTCATTTCCGATGTTGCATTACTGTCGTGCAGAGACGCATTACTCATTATGGACACGGGATGATTGAAGACCACGAGAGCTGAATATGTTTGAACTGTTTTTGTAGAAAGAGGCTGGATTGCCGCGCGGGAGGTAGTATAAGCGCACTGACTTGGTCCGTTGCCAGGGGCAGAGCACACAGAGGCAGGCCAAGCGACGAGCTTAAATCAAGTCAGGGAAGGGCGAGCCGAGGAAATTTCCAAAGCGGCAGGGCGAGACGAAGATTAGTGCCCCGTAAGGGGTTAGTCCTGAGTGGAGCTTAGAGGATTGAGAGCTTGAGCCTTGAGACTCCAGGCAATGAATGCCGGCACCTTTAAGTGGGACCGTTGCTCGACGCTTGGCTTCATCGGTTCATTTTTAATTCTATCGTGAACTATTTACATGCCATGACATGAAAGCCTGCCGATCTGACTCTTGACGTCCTTTCAATCTTCAGCATTTACAATCCGTTTGTAAAGACAGAATGTCGCTCGGTATCGATCCAAAGGATTTGTCAGCCTCTTTATACTCCCAGGCAAAGTGTCGCGACGACAAGCAGGACCAAAGCCGTCATGCTCTTGGACTCTTGGACGACAGCTCCGTTTGTGCTTGTTCCAGGTCGCGTTCCGTTGGTTCCAGTATTGGTGCCAGAACCAGTAGCAGCACCAGTGCCGCTGCCGCTTCCGCTGCTTCCACTCCCTGAGGTACTATTTGAGCCGGAGCGGCCGCCAGAACCCGAGCTTGAACCAGAACCTGAGCCTGAGCTTGAGCCGCCCGAGGACGAGGAATTCGATGCAGCAGCAGCAGGACCAGCGTTGGTGACGTTGTAAAAATTCCCGGCGACGACTTTATTCTGCAGGCCGGCGGCGGTAAGCACTTCCTGCGCCTTGAAGCCCTGACGGTTCGCCGCGGCGGACTTGAGGCTGTCGAGGGCCGTCTGCTGGACGCCACTTGTGTCGACGAGGATCTGTGTGTAGCGATGAGATAGCGGCACTCTTGCCGGCGGGTTGGGCTGCAGGTAGGACGCCTCAGCTGCCGTCTGCCCTGTCTGCAGGGCGAACACCTGCGCGTTCCCTGTGCTCGTGTTCTGAGCGGTCGCTGCAGTGGCGGGCGTGAGACCAGTCTGCATCCAGTGCAGGAGGGTGTTGGTCTGTGGTGGACTGTTGGTCGGGATGTCGAGGTCGATCATCAGCACGGCGTACGAGGTGCCGTTCAGGCGCTGCGTCGTGGCCAGTTTAGGTTCACTTGCGGTCCCTGTGCGTTGAGTTCAGTGTTGATCCTTCTCCACGAGAGTGGGTTTCCGTGGTAAACCATGCTTACCATCCCTAGCAACTACCGAGCCACTCTGAGCTTGGACTCCATTGTATGTGACGATGAGTTCTGTAGTCGAGCCTGGCTGAAATCCTGTGGGCGTCGCAGCAGAAGCCAAGCTGGCCGCAGCCAGCGCGGTGAGTGACCTGCACAGCATGTCGAGATGAGAACGGGAGGGTATTGGCGATTAGAGTGGCTCCAAGTGCACAGCGCTTGTAGATCCGCGTGGATTAGATATTATCTCGCAGAGATTGTTGTTTTGTGGAAATGTAGTAGAAGAGATGCACATCCCGCTCTTCATCATAAGAGACGAGCTCGCTTTCGACGGCTTGGCGATCACGAAGGGATGAAGGCGGGATGAAACGCCGCTTGGATCAGAATAGTTCACGGTAAGTAACAAAGGCATGACGGGGATCTCAGATCAAACTGCGCGACTGACTGATCGCGTACTCATTGGTCAGAAGGTTTCATCTTTCGCCAAATACGTATGCCCCAACTACCGACCAGCCTCGTCCGGGAATACACTTGGTTCCGAAGGCGATTCAGGTCGGATGGACACGCAATCGCCTCTTGGTGCATGTTTTGGATCGCGAGCACACCTGCCAAAATTTGTAATGCATCGGCTTGAAGTACTAACAGTCTCTCCACGCGAGAACGAGATGGACTTTGATCATTACCGTCGCAACGTCTCTATCCTGGTCAGATGAAAACTGAGGATGACATGATGAAGCCCGGCGTTGGCTTGCTCACGCTGCATCTCAATGTACACTTCCTTTTAATGGTGCATTGACAGATTGTGCCCTCGTTAAAACATTCGGGTGCGATGGGATCCACAAACTTTATTTGCGATTGTATTGTGTGTGGCAGAGTGCGAGGAAAATCATCGAATTACAGATGAAGCCAAGACGAGAGTTCGTGGGTTTTTACACCGGGTGTCGACTCCTGCACTGAGAGTCTTGACGGCAGCCCTGCGGCATGGAAGTGGCCCCTGCGCCCGATAAGATAAGAAGCTTTTCGAGGTCGTCATGAGATTTCTAGAGCTTCTTGATCGCAACCATTCTACGACTATCGCCGAGTTTTGCACTGTTAAGTCTCTTCCAACGCAGATTCTCTCCACTTAGCAAATAGTGAAAATTACAGGCCAAGCGCCCCTAAACACACCGAGAACAAACCAGAATGGCGACGCAACCACCGCCCTCGGCGCAACCGCAACAACCCCCTCCACAATCCTCCCAGCCAACAACAGACAACACAGCAGCAGCGCCCAAGACCCAGACCCCACCATGGCTACACAACAGCGCCATCGGCGTCGCGATCCTCGGCCCCATAGCCATCCTCATGCCCCCGCGGCGGATGGGCCTGCAGGCGATGCTCCTGTCGGGCGGCACCTTTTGGGCGACCAACGTGCTCGCGTACGACTGGACGGGCGAGTCGATGACGCAGCGCTTCGACCGGCGGTGGCAAACCATGTTCTCGAGCGGACTTCCCGAGAAGGCGAAGCGAAATCAGGAGCTCATGCGCCTGGAGAGGGAGCGGAGGGAGGCCTTGTTGCCCGAGGCCGAGCGCAAGGCGCTGCAGGAGGCGAGGGAGAAAAAAGAGGCGGCGTCCCGTGGCATCGTGTCAAGACTATGGATGGGGAGTGAAAAGGAGGACTGGAGGCAGGAGAGGGCCAGGAAGGAGAAGGAGACGCTGGAGAACGGGGAGGGGTATGGTACGCTTATAATGGAACAGGTCAAGGAGGTGTTCAGCGGTTCCAAGAAGGAAGACGGCGAGGAGGGAAAGGAAGGGAAGTCTGAGCAGGATGACAGCAAGAAGTAGGACCATGCTTTTGCGATAATAGGGCATGATGGGTCGAGGCATTGCCCAACACGACTGCATGAAAGCACCCGGGGGATGGGGAAAATGTATAAAAATGTAATTAATGACTACACATCTCCGGCATAGCGAATATGGATATCTGGCACTTCTGCTTGTCTATGGGACCTCAAGTGGACTTAGATGCACGTGGTAAAAGCCCCATTGTCCATCATGAGGTGGAAAATCAGCTACTGTACAACCACACATGGTTCGAATCTTCCGCCGATTCCGATGAATCAGAGCTCAGCGTGAAGCTACACACAAGCTGGCGTCATGATTTGGGCAGTATACGCCCCTTCTCCTCTCCGCGTCTCATTGCTTCGCTTTCGGTGGCAGGCTTCCCAGGGCGGGTAGGTCAGCGACCCGACGTGTTTCGTCTGTGTTCTTGTGGCCTGCACCAGCCCGCTCAGCCTGCCAAGGCGTCCTCGATGCGAGAAGACAATCTCTGGCGCATTGCACTGTCTTTTCCCAAGACGAACCTTTCCAAATGTCGACGAATGTGTTTCAGGTGCTTGAGTTCTGTCCCGGATTCACGACGAGATGCTGATAGTCGCAACCATTCTAGTTGCGCGACCCCGGAGCCTTGTCTCTCCTGCTTCGGAGGCGTACGGATTCCCTCCGCTTACGCTCATTTTTTCTGACCTCCCGCTGCTCGGCCTTCGCGTCGTAAGTCTTGATGAACTCGTTGAGTAGCTGCTGCACCTCCTGCGCCTTCTCGTCAGAGCCTTCCTTGACACCCAACTTTTTCTGAATCCTTGCCCTCTCCCGATCGATCACTTGTAGACGGCGTCTAATCGCTCGATTCTTCCCCGAGGGCGGGGCAGTATACCCTGGCTGCATCTCGGGCAGGAGGGCACCTCCATCCTCCATGTCCTCGTCCTCGGACTGAGCGCGTAGTTTCTCCCGGTTGGCTGGCGTAGGATTGACGTCAACCATGAAGATGTCTTCTTTATCGGCCGGCTCGTGAGCTTCTGTCACATTGAACCCAGCTTCCTCAGCCCCCTCCGCCTGCTCTGACTGTTGCGCTGACCGTTTCTCGTGTTTCTTCTTGCCCTTTCGCTCCGCGCCCAGTCCTATGTGGAGGCCAGACGCAGTCGGCGATGGACCCAGCTCCTTGTCCATCAGCTGTTTCAGCGCCTCTTCGCGAAGTCGCTTTTCCTTCTTGCGCCGCTTCTTCTCTTCCTTTGTGAGAGGCTCATCGCTAGCAGTCTTCTCATCGTCATGTTGGAAAAGAGACACGCCACCTTCCTGCTCAACGGAATCCTTGGATACCAGGACAAGTCAGCACACATCAACAGAGTATTGCAGCGATCTCATCCACTTGGATTGGAATCTCTGTCACTCCTTGAGTGAGACTGCGGACGGAGAGCCAGCGCAATTTCTTGCGCCAGTTTAGGGCTTTTGAGGCCAACCTTTGAACTCTCATCGTCGCTGTCTCCAGGCTTGACATTGTGTCGCTTGTATTTCTTATGCCTGCTCTCGTGTTTAGAGACCTTGTCCTCGGAGACTTTCTTCTTGGTCACCCCCAGCAGGGGCCGTTCTTTGCCCATGGTCGTGATGGAGATGCTGCAGACCGGGAGGAACAGCCCAGCCGAGAAGACCAAGAGAGAGGCTCTTGAAGTCTTCCAATTGGTCGTCCAGAGAAATTTGAATAAGCCTGAAAGCTTTTTGATCAATCCAACCAAGGATGAAAACAGGTGGAGGAAGTTGGAGCCTGCAATGGAGGCTGAAATCTCTTGGTTATCGGCACGCAGGGATGCAACAGAAGCAAGGACCCCTGGCGGCTCCTGCCGTCACTCCGTCGCGTCTCCAGCCTAGGACGCGCCTTAATTGGAATCCATCCCACCAAGCACATTGACAACCAAAGACCAACGTTCCCCCTCTGCGCCCATCGATCCGACGAAAAAATGCCTGCTGCCAGGGTAGAAGAGGTCGGCGAGTCCTCGTCTTCAGCGGCGAAGAAAGCCTTGACAGCGAACACAAACGGCAATCCCAATTACGAACTGCCATGGTGCGTACATGCCTTGCATCACGCGCTGCACACTCAAGAACTTCGCTGACTTGGTAGCACAGGGTTGAAAAATACCGCCCCATCTTCCTCGACGACATCGTAGGAAACGTAGAGACAATCGAGCGACTCAAGATCATAGCAAAAGATGGCAACATGCCGCACGTCATCATCAGCGGCATGCCAGGCATAGGAAAGACGACCAGCGTGCTCTGCCTGGCGCGCCAGCTGCTCGGCGACGCCTACAAAGAGGCAGTCCTGGAGCTCAACGCCTCGGACGAGCGTGGAATCGACGTGGTGCGGAACCGGATCAAGGGCTTTGCGCAGAAGAAAGTCACGCTCCCCGCGGGCCGCCACAAGATCGTCATCCTGGACGAGGCCGACAGCATGACGTCGGGGGCACAGCAGGCACTGAGGCGGACGATGGAGATCTACTCCAACACGACGCGCTTCGCCTTTGCCTGCAACCAGTCCAACAAGATCATCGAGCCGCTGCAGTCGCGGTGCGCGATCCTGCGGTACGCGCGGCTCACGGACGGACAAGTCGTCA
Source organism: Diaporthe velutina (assembly GCA_038088505.1). Taxonomy (NCBI): domain Eukaryota; kingdom Fungi; phylum Ascomycota; class Sordariomycetes; order Diaporthales; family Diaporthaceae; genus Diaporthe; species Diaporthe velutina. The sequence goes on along the minus strand of JBBWSJ010000009.1, from coordinate 65,597 downwards.
AGCGCCTGATGCAGATTATCGAGGCGGAGAAGGTCGACTACAACGACGACGGCCTGGCGGCGCTGGTGTTCAGCGCCGAGGGCGACATGCGGCAGGCCATCAACAACCTGCAGTCTACTTGGGCAGGCTTTGGCATGGTCTCCGGGGACAACGTTTTCAAAGTGGTAGACTCGCCCCACCCTATCAAGGTACAGGCGATGCTGAAGGCTTGCTTCGAGGGCAATGTTGACTCAGCCCTGGACACGCTGAGGGAGCTGTGGGACCTGGGGTACTCGAGCCATGACATTATCAGTACGATGTTCAAGGTCACCAAGACGATCCCAACGCTCAGTGAGCACGCAAAGCTGGAGTTCATCAAGGAGATCGGCACAACGCACATGAAGATCCTAGAGGGTGTGCAAACACTACTGCAGCTGAGCGGCTGCGTCGTCCGGCTGTGCAAGCTGAATATGGACCCGAAGAAGTTCGAGGTCCCCAAGAAATCGAAATGATGAACCACCCAACATCTCCGATGGGCAGTAATTGTTTGGCATGGCACGGCGTTGGCTTTGGCTCTGGCTCTGGGTTCGGGAAGGTCGGGTGGAACCAAAAATACAAAAATGGTTGATGAGCTTGGGGCACATCTGATAATGTACATGAAGGCTTCGTACAAGGCGTCTATAATGAGACATCATGAACCTTTTATTCCTCCTAACGTCGATCGCCGTTCATTACTCATCGTCGTCCTTTCCGTATTCCTCCTCGAACTTCTGCCACATAGCTCTGTCCCTCGCTATCCGCCGTTGCATCCTCACATGGGCCTCATACTGCCGTATCCTGCGGTCGGCCTCAACCATGGACCCAAAGGCCATGCCAGACATCTGAATGTACCTGGCGAATGAGAGGTTAATCGGGCTTGCTGCCACACAATTTCAATGGCCTGCACTCAGCCAGCCGGCAACTCACACTTTGAACTGAATCGTCAGGCCCCGGTACAGGGGCGAGGTGAGGTACCCAATCCCGCCGAGGATGCCCGCGAAAGCACCCCACTTGACGGCGCCGTAGACGGCGCCCCGCGTCGCCTCCTTCGCGGCATCGATCGCCTCCTCGTCCTTCATTGCTCCGTGGGACCGCATCTTGGACTCATGGCCTGGGGCCCAGGCCGAGGAGAGAGAAGCGTAGACGGCGATCCTTCAATTGGATAGAGTTGGCTCAATGAGAGACGCGACAGATTGTTTGGTTGAATTGGTCGCGTGTGTTATCTGAGGCGCTGCGAGAGCGAGGAGTGAGTTTTGGGGAAGCTTAGGCCCGGCAAAATGCAGAAGCTCACAGGTGCGTCATACGAGAGCTCGGGGAAGTGGGGCCGTTTGAGCCCTGGACCGCCGGCCGAGAGGCGGGCAAAGTACGGGGTGGCTCGGTGTTTGGTCATAAAAATCGTATGTCACGGTATTTGAATGTTGAATTTTGAGCGCTTTTCCCCTTTCAAGTACGTATCGGTATATTTCAACGCCCCACTCTTAAGAACTCTAAGAAGTACACGGTACACGTCTACCCCAGCGCGCTCAGCGTACCCTTGGTACTCGGTACCTCGCCCTCCCTGCCGGGGATCCTACTCGTCGCCATACGTATCGCCACGGCTAGCGCCTTGAACGCCGACTCGGCCCTGTGGTGGTCGTTCTCCCCGCGCAGGCAGTCGACGTGCAGCGTGACACGCGCGCCCTGGGCGAAGCTCTGCAGGCAGTGCGGTATCATCTCGCAGCTCAGGTCGCCGATCTTCTCGCGCCGAAGGCCCAGTTCCACGACGCTGTACGGCCGGTTCGAAAGGTCCACTACCGCGCGGCTCAGCGCCTCGTCGAGGGGTGCGTATGCGTAGCCGAACCGCGCGAGCCCCGCCATCGAGGTCAGCGCCGTGCCGAACGCGCTGCCGAGAGCTATGCAGACGTCTTCAGCTGTGTGATGGTCGTCGACTGTGTAGAGACGGATGTCAGCCTTTGTATGGCGCCTACGTGGGGAGCCAATTGGCTTTGCGACAGCTCAGGCTGATCGGTGCGGTGACTCACTATGCAGGTCGCCCTTGCAGGCGATCGCCAAGCTCCAGCCGGCGTGCTTTGCGAGCGCGTGGAGCATGTGGTCCAGGAAGCCGATTCCTGTGTTGACGCTTATCGTCTGCGACTTGCTCGACTGTGACGCGTGCGCGTCTGCGCCATCCTTAACAAGCTTCGAGTCTGTCTCTGGTGGGAATGCGCCGCCGTCGAGGTTCAGGGCTAATTGAATGCTCGTCTCGTTGGTGTCGCGGGCAAGGGCTGCCCACCGTGGCGCTGCTGAGGTGCTCATGGCTGCTAAAGTACTCCAGTGAACCCGAGATCCGCGAGAGAAGCGTGAATTCGTCAAAAGACAGAAGTGCTACGAATGCTGCACAGTGAGTGGTGTTGGGAAAATTCACCTCTGACGTATCTTTGTTAATCCACGGCTATCGATAGGCGGGCGGCGCAGGGTCAAACTGCAGGGGTTTACGGGAGGGTACCGCCGCCCTTGGCGCCGTGCACGTAGACTACCTAAGCAGCAACCAAGAATTAGCCAAATGAACGCTTGAATGCACCGTCGTACACTTTGTGACAACCGAGTCGCAGCCACGGCCGCAGAGGCTTGCCTAGCACGTAGCGTGGTCTCCACACGGGTTCTTGCCCCAGAACCCCACCACATTTAAACCCGCGAGTCTCCAGTCGCGCGAGATCCTTACACTCATTCGTAAAAGTACTAGATCCTGGGAAGGCTACTCTTATACCTACTGAACGCTTGTCCTGCTTGAGGGGCAAGCAAGCACAGGGCAATGATGAAGTAACAATCTGAGCTCATTCATTCGTTTCATTCACTCATCTTGCTGCTCCGACCACAACTGGATGGAATGTTCTACATCCTGATCTGTTCCGATTTTTGCGTGGGCCACTGCGTGTCTCCAAGTGGAGACGGGTTCGCTTGGCTGAGGAAGGTCAGGCACTGTCCAGCCAGGCGAACACGGTTGTTACCTACGTTCATTTTATTTTATCTTCAAAATTCCCAAGATCCCCAGAGGCGGTCGCTTCGCACGGCGCGGTCCAGACACGAGACTTGCACATCGAAGTTTACTACAGAATATGGCTTCAGACCTGCAGACTGCAGTCCTCATGACTTCTGGACAGTGAGGTCTACTTGATACCATTCCTGCTCTTGATTATGAATCAAGTCGGCCTGACCAAATTGAATTTCCTCGGATTGGGCCTCATGGAATTACCTTGTATATTTCGACCTGGGCAGAACAGAGGATCCAACCAACGTCGACATCCCGTCACGCAGAGACATGGAATTTGCAATGGCTCGAAAGGTTTGACATTGAGAAGGATCAGCTTGGACTGGCAGGCTACCTGGAATTTCTAACTCGATACATGACACTTGCCAACTACCCAGGTACCCAACGTTGCTATGTGATGTCGGTGCATACTCTTTGTGTCACTGGCCATGGAGGCAGAGAACCAGGACAGTAAGAATTGCAGCGCCAGGAAGGTTGATCTGTCGGTGTCCGACTAGAACCTGGGGAGGCTAACTCTTATTGGGGGCTGGTACAGCATATGACGATGCAGACCGGCCATATCCCTAGAGCGCCCAGCTCCAAGCAGTCGACCGAGTTGATGGGGGAGGGGAGTCCTTCTAAGACTTACCGTGGGAAGAAAAGAGAAAGAAGAAGATGAAAGGAACTGAGGCCGAGGAGTCTTTAAGTATTTGAGACTGGCAACCGGGCCGCGCGATTGCCCGGTAATGACAAGCTTCCAACGAGGCAGGAGCAGTCCTCCCTTCAACGCCTGCATCTGGACCGCAGGAAGGAGCGCCAGACGCGAGGAAAGAATGCCAGACATGTGGCCTAAATTGGCAAGCATGCACCAAGGAAACGGAATCGTCATGGTATTCTACTGCAAGATGGCATGCGTCTCGGGGACACAGCGACATGGCTCTCATGGTCGGCTAGCTAGCCACCTGGACATCTACCTATCAGTCGCGTACGACGCGACGATCCGGGACCTTCTCGTCGCTTATCCCATTAGGGTTTGAGACGACGTCCTGTGCAGGGACAGAAACACACGTTGCGAAGAGAACGATGCTCCTGCCAGATGCCTGACGGGCACGGGAGGCTTGGGCGTGAGCACAACTGCTGTTTCCTCACGCTTGGACTCCCTTCCTCCCATCCATACACAGTCCCTCCTTCTATTCTAGACTGGACCAGGCCAGTACAGTACAGTACAGTACAGTACCGAGTCGCCCATTCAACGTCACTCACATTGTGCTCAACGTCACTGTTTTTGTGACGTCTGATGCGTGCATGTAGCTGCAACACGCAGTCCTTGGACTCCCTACCAGGTTGGGTGCCTACTTGGGAAATGATGACCACGGAGGGCTTGAAACAAACGTAATAAAATTGTACAAAACATGGCTTCACGATCCTGATACAGGCCAACACAGTTTGTACGACCATGATAGAAATCTTGGGGCAGCGCAGCAGCTGCAACAGAATAAAAATGGCAGCTTCGTTGACCGGTTCGTGCCGGCTTTGCAAAGAGCTGCTGGCATGCGTGGTTCTTCGGGAAGTCGCGATAGTCAATACTCGTTGCGCAACCTGCGATGCAAACCTGGCAACCTTGGACGACGAGAAAAGTACGGCAATTTGTCATTCTAAGGCGTTTACAGTCCAATTATATAATGCACGTAACCAAAATGCATGCTAGCTCCAGCAAACGCCAAGCTAGATTGGTATCTCCCAGCATCCCAAAATGCAGAATCGTTTCGTCCACATTAGTAGATATACATATTGCATTACAGACACATGCTCCACTTCATACACAGCTCAACGTTCCCGTTACCTCTGCGGCGGTGCAGGAAAATGAATCTGGATCTGCTGCGACTCCACCGGGCTCCCACTCTCCCTCCTCCCCTTCTTGCCCAGACCACCGGCACCCTTACGCCCATTCTTCGCCGCCGGCGATGACCGGGGCGGCGGGCCAGAAGGGGGCGGCGGCGGGAACCAGGGCGCGTCCGCGGTCTCGCGGGGGCTGGGCCAGCCGTGCTTCTGCCTCATCAGCGGCGAGGCGGAGGACGGCGTCGCCATGCTGGGATAGCCGCTGCCCTGGCTGCTCATGGTGGTGGTGCTGGCTTTGGGTCTAACCCTGTTGCCCCCGCCGACAGTCGACTGGGGTGAAGTGGTCGACGCGACGCTGCCGCGGCTGGAGGGCACGTAGGGTGTGGTCCTCAGCGGCAGCGATGGCGGAACTGGCTGTGACGAGGCGATCAGGGCGGCGAAGACGTCATTCCGCGGCGACTGGCGCGCTGGCGGCGGTGCGACAAGCGTAGTGTCGATACTCAGGGGTGCCTTTTCCGAGAAGCCCTTCTTCTCGGGGACTGAGAGCGAGGGTTGCTGTTCGGGCTGCTCCGGTATCATGGCTGGGGCACCAAAGGTTTGAAAAGATGCCGGTGGGCCTTGAGGACTCCAAACGGGTTCGTATGACGGCCGCTGCCGGGACTGGATGAAGTATCTTTCTGTTGGAGCATCGCTGGAAGGATTGACTCCAGATACCTGCGACTGGGTCATTGCGTCCAGTGAACCGTAGTTTTGGTTCTCTTGCACAGGCGTCAAATCGTCTTTGAAGAATTTCGGAGAGATGGGCGAGGACAGGATCTTGCGGCAATGGAAGGAAAATGACGAGTTTCGCTTGTGGGACTTCTTGGGCCTACCCCAGCGGGGCTCGATGCCGAGATTTGTGCGGTTCTTGCGTCTTCGGACGCGGATAAAGATGACGGCAGCAACCACGAGAAGGAGGACAGCCGCGCCAATTGCTATGCCTGCAATGGCTGCTGTACTGAGCTGCACGGATTCGGCGGAGTCGTCCTCCTTGGACGGCTCGACGATTTTAATAATCGCGCGAGAAAACACCGAGTCGCTAAGGCCTAGTTTACTTGTGGCGTTTGGCCTTTGAAGGCATCCGGCTTGCAAGGCGACGAGGGCTGTAGCGGGTGAGCATTTGCGTGGTATTGGAGAGAACTTCGTTCGACTTACCATTTGCAACGTAGCGTGTATCGCCACCAGAGCCCACGCAGGTCAGGCACGCACTGTAGAACTCCCCAGTCACGGAACCGTCATTACAATAACCAAATTGCGACCCGGTTGTGCTCAAATCCCCGTCTTCAAGTCCAGACCTCAGGGCGCCACAGGCGGTGGAAGTCACGCATGGATTTGATCCCGAGCCCGTATCATTAGGGAACCCATAGACGCACTGATCAAAGCTAAAACGGAGGTTGTCTTGGTAGAGAAATATGTTAGAAGGGGGCCATGTTTTCTGTCGAGGGTGGAAGACTCACAGATGAACCAGTATTGGTCACTTTCTGAACCCTGCTCGAAGGTACTGTTTTGCAGGCAGGTCATGCACTGTTTCCATTTCGAGCCGGTGCTCGTACTGTTCAAGGCCACATCCTCGCATACGATGTCCGATGATTCGGTATTAGATGAGTTTGGATCTGATCTGTCCAACGTTGACGAGTCGAGGCACACGGAGGAACAAGGAGAGTTGGGTGTCACTTGAAGGGCGATAACATTATAAGAAAGATAGAGAGCGAGCAGTGTATATAAAGAGCGGACTGCCATGTTGAACTTTTCGATCACCTAGAACCACAGTTGGGATGGCTGTTCTAGTTGAGATTCGTCCGTATAGGGTGGGCTGGAATGGCGTGGTGAGAATTGAAAGATCGATCCAGTGTCCTCAACCAGGAGGAACTTTTCGATGTTGTCGATTAAATGAATTAGGTATAGTAAAGTGATGAAGAAAGGACGAACAACAAACAACAGAGAATCCGAAATTACTTGGTGGTATGCAAGACAAGAACAGACAAATCCAGATGCAGAGAAACAAATCTGTCCGGGGAGAGGAGCATGATATCAACGTGGTACAGCCCCTTGGACACCGCTCGAGATCGATAGAGAATTGAACCTAATGTCGGCAGAGGTCACTATCACACGTTATCCAGCCGCTGGTGAGCCATCCTGAATGGTGATCCTCCGCATTGAGCCAGTGGGAGAGTTTCTCGCGATGCAGTCCGACGGTGTGTGGCTGCCAGTGGACCCAGGCCCCCAAGACCAACAGCTCGGGACTCATCATACATCGGACGAGTCCCTGGCCTTGGATCGGGCCAAGGTGTCTCCCGTGTGGGTAGAGCAAGCAATCCGGCCCATTGTGCGTCGAGGTGCGCATGGGCGATGTGTGTGTTGATTGGCCTGGCCACCCGCCGGCGGTTAAGCAATGTAGCCCTCCATGCATCCATCAATATTTGGGGCTGACCCCACAGCAGTGGTTGAATTGGCGTGGTATTGGCACAACCACAATTGTATTGCGCCTTGAGCGCCTGTCATGTCCTTCTCGTGAGGCCTGTTGGTGAGCGTCGGCCAGTGCAATAGACTCTCCCACGGGCTTTGAGCATAGTGAGGAGCTCATCAAAAAAAAATAAAAATAAAAATAAAAAGTGATGGAGATGAGTTAAGATGCTGGTACGCAGGCGATGTGCATGTGTTGTGGCGCTATGAACACTGTTAATGCTCTGCGATGCAAGATCCACTTTCAAGATCAAATCACTGCGGAACTGACACAGCTACTGCAGCAAATAGCTCGTCGAATAGTAGATGCCAGAACGTGATGGTCAAAGGTGAGGGTGCCGAGCTAGCCATGAGCTTCCGCTCACATTATTCTGTTGGCCCGTTACTCGTCAACCCCAGCGCTTAGAGATTACATGGGGGCCCCCTGGAAGATCAGCAGCTGTCAGTCGGCCGAATCAGGAAGCCTGGCTGCAAAGGGCACTAGGACCCCATGGCCCAGGCCTGCCAGTCTGCCAGTTCTGGCCACAGGCGGCCGTAGGCTGTGGGACGTGCCCCCAATTGTAACGTCGGGGCAGGATCTGCAGCAGGGCAGGTACGACCGGACTGGATCGGATCGTTTTGCTGCCGTTTCTGCTGCTGCAAATCCTCAAACCTTCTCAACGTCACCTTACCCACCTTTCCAACACCTGTGAACCTCCACGGCAGAGAAACCCGTGCCGAACTTCACCTCGTCTTCAAGATGCCCCAGGTCATTCCCTAGTGAAGACCCTGTCACTCATCTGAAAAGGTGATCGTCTGGCTTGTCTGGCTCGTCCCTTCCTCATGCTGCTGCCGTCGGCAGGAAATGCATCGGCACGGCAGCAACAACATAGTGACTGCTTCATCGACTTGATGCTCTACACGAGTGTGGCTGGATATCTTGGCTTCTAAGGCCATTTCTCAAATTCAAATCAAGACTATGAATATTCCTAATAGTCGCGGCGGGTGTTTCTAGGTATCTACTGGTATTTCCAAGTGCGTTTCGTCCCAATTCCCAAAGATAAGCTCTCGGCTCGGCCAATTCTGCTGTTTTCCGAATACGCCCGTCGTTCATTATGCCCCGACCCATGCCCATGACAACGACGAAGGACCATGTCCATGTCCTTGAAACCTGAACGCCACTCATTACAGTCATTACATCTTTACCAGGTTCTTCAGGCCAGCATGATGCTTCCCTCGCCCATGATACAATAGTGGAAATCTCTTGCAAATGCCAACAACGCCAATACCGATGCAAATGCAAATGCGAGTACCCAAATGCCCACACTGCGCCACACTGCGGGCACCAAGCCGACTGACAGACGAATCAGTTCACGAGCACGTTCGTGCCAGTCACAGTAAAATTGGCAGTGTACATGCATCGCGCCCCGGTCTCGACGTCGCAGTTGGCGTGGAACACCATTAATCCACCGCCCGCGATGCTCGTTGCGCCGCCGGGCGACGTCAAACCGAAATTACTGGTCTCGACCAGCGAGGGCGACCTAGTCCTCTTGTATGGACCTTCCACAGACTTGGAGAGCACATACTTGACGTCGTACCTCGTGTCGGTGTAGCACCAGCTGGAGTAGAAGAGCGCATACGAGCCCTCCTCCGTCTTGATCAGGTTGGGTGCCTCGACTAGCGGGCCATCGGCGTCTGTCCTGTCCAGGATCTGGGTTGCTTGGCCGACCAGTGTGATACCGTCCGGGCCGACCTCCTGGAGCATGATGGGAGTGGAGACAATCGGCTCGACGCCGTTGTTGCAGTTACCCCCGTTGCCGATCGAGTTGCCGTCAATCTTGTACACGACGAAGCGCCGCCCGGTCTCCTCGTCGTAGAACCCGGAAGGGTCGATCGACCCTCCCTGCTCGAGGTCGCACATCCACGGCTCGTCCTTTGCCGTCCATGGCCCCGTGACGTCGTCCGCAGTCGCCGCGCCGATACAGTGGTGGCTGCTGTTGAGTAGCTGTGCCGAGTAGTACATCACATACGTCCCGTCCGCGACCTGGCGAACGTCCGGGGCCCAGACGTTGAAGTTATCTTGCCATGCTCCCGCGTTAGGGAGGAGGTCTGAGTCGATATATGTCCATGGGCCCTCGGGATCTGCCGCTTTTGCCCACTGGACGTTCCTCTGGCTCCCGTCGACCGGTCTTGTTGCGAAGGCATACCAGCCGTCACCACCCTGAATGATTGCTGGGTCGGGGAAGTCCTTGGCTATTGACGGGTCTTTAGGCTCTAAGACATCCCACATGAAAAAGAGTCCCGCCACCATGCTGGGAGCGGCCACCGCTTGTCCGGCCCATAGTGTGGACAAACTGAGGAGCGCGGCGCCCAGGGATGCTTTTGATAGAGAGACCATGGTTTTTCGAAAGTTTTGTGGATAGGATTAGGTCGATTAGGAGCTTTCATATGCGAACGATTGTTTTATTAGGAAGGAATGAGAGGTCGCCGAGGCCGAGTATTTATCGATGTGAGTGAGGCAGGTATATGATGATGAGGCGATTATTCGACGACAGTGCTCCTTGAGACGACGCTCGGTCCTGACCTGGGTGTGTATGAATCTTGGCTTCCTAGAGGTGAGGACGTAACTGTCTGTCTCATCTGCAAGAGCAACCGTCAGAGAAAGACATGCGATACACATACACGACATTTCGCGAGCGGAGGGCAGTCGCTCCCCATCGTTTTATATCACTGGGGGGCACGGACAGAGAGAGCCCTTCGGCCACCAGCCGCAGTACCTCCTCGACAACCCCCTGCCATCTCGAAGACATCGCCCGCTGTCATTACAGAAAAGTCATGCGGATGGGAAACCAACTAGGCGTGCAGTCTTGAATCTCTTCCCCGTAGGCCGTGTTCTGGCTGTTCATCCCGACTTGCCCTGTCTGAGGCGCCAGTACTTGCGACACAGGTGGGGGCATAAAGGTCCCAAGGATGCGAGCTCCTAGTGCCGGGCGCGAACAGGACCTGGGCATATGCGATCCCTTGAACCACAGCCCCGTGCCCTGGCCCCTCTATCGACAAGGCTGGCCTGCCCCTCCAGAAAACCGGACCGATCTGAGGGCAGACAGATAGGACCTGTACTGTTTTTTTCCTTGCTCTCACTCGCCGGTGCCTTGCTCGGGTGGGCACCTCGCCGCCCGGCCCGCCCACCCTGTTGATGCTGGCGGGTCCCGCCTCCCCCATGTTTCGACCTCCTGAGGCTCTGCTGAAATGAGGTCTTCAAGCCTTTGCTGTGGGCTTTTCCCACATTGCGCGGTTCTGGAGCTCCATTGGTCGGTGGGTAAGATCTCCCTACTATATACTGTGGTCCTTTCACGCCTTCCTCCTTTTCTAGAAGCATTCCAAGGTGGAAAGCGGGTCTTTCTTTCCCCCCTTCCTTAGATCTTTCTCTTGGAATTTTTTTTTCCTGCCTTTCTATTTCTGTTTTCGCATTCTCTGGCTGCCTCCCGCCCTGAATCTGCTCTCCTGCGTCCTGCGACCCGCATTTCCGCCATGGGTGCCGAGACACATGGTGACGTGTGGCTCGCATGTGCTGTTTTAGGACGCTACCAGCCTTATCAAGGCGCGTGCGGTCACTTGCGTGCATGCATGCATGGAGCCGCAGCGGATGGGAATCCAGATCCGAGTCGGAGAATTTTCAAACTCTATGGTAGCACATCCCGATCGTCTGGGAAACTTTCTTCTCCAACTTAGCCTAACCCCAAATTTTGACAACCACTGCCCTTTTATCAGTTGAGCTTTGTATCAAACGTGACAGGCTAGTGTCGCTCCTGTCACCAGACCAGTCGAAACAAAACCATCTGATGCAGTGCTTCGGTCCTCCGGTCGATCATATCACCTCGTAGTACGCGGTCGTTTCTATCGGCCTCGTCCCGGGTTCCGAGCGCCTACTACCTCTCCGTGCAGCCGGTTCTAGACCACACATGCAATTTTCGTATGCCACTGTCGCTCGCCATCGCCAGCGAGCATGTGGTGATCGAACACGGCTTTGTCGGCCGAGTCTCTGGATGACGGCGATGAGGGAGTAGTGAGAACCTCAAGCAGCGGGCTACCTAGGTACTCGAGCCAGGCGCCATGGCAACACAATGCAGTCTTGCTCGAAATGACGTCCTCTACGTGGGCACATGTGCGTACGAGCGAAAGGTTGGACTCATCGATTGTCCCTTCGGCGACATGCGCCCAGGCAATCGAGTGCCGGACTGTTTAAGATTAAAGACATGCGTGCATCGTGGCAGTGTCGTAGACCCTTGCTCGTGATGCGGCCAACCCGTTGAGGGGGAAAGGGTCATTCCCGGGATGGATCAGTAAGATGGGGCATTTGGTTCATGGTTGTCTCGCTCACGGACTTCCACAAACACCATCAGGAACCGTTCCGACGAAACATGAACCGTTGCTCGCTCTTCGAAGGTCGGTAGGTAGGTGCCGCATGTGAATGGGTGTGCTATCTCGCGAATTCTGGAAGTGGGGGTATGGTGTTCGCCCCGCGAAACGGTGGACTCGTAAGTGTCGGGTTTCAGGGGCAGAAAGAGAGGGCACGAACGACGTTTCGATCCGGAACATGTTCTGTTCTGTTCCGATTCTGTGCTCGCTTGTTTCCTTGTTTTCCTCCCAGCTTCAATTCTCCCTCATCTGTGGAACTGGTTGTGCGCTCCTGACCGTGCGATTGGCTTGGACGCTGGCGACACCGCCGACTCTGTTGTTTCCGTCCCGGAAGTGGACGGCGCTACTTCTCAGAAACCGCCAGAGAGCATCGGGTAAAACGTGCTCACGCAATCAGGAGCCCCCAGAGGTCAGAGCACCTTGGGCGCGAGGAGAAACCAAATGGGTTTTGAAAGAAAGAGCAGAACGCGCAAGCATGTGAGATACCAATGGTCGTCCTTTCGTGTTCGTGACGGACTGGGGAACGCCCCTGGCTCCGACGACCATGAGCGCCACCGGTTGCTCGCAGCTGGTCAGCCGAGAACAAAAATGTCTTTTTAGCTCAAGCCATGTCTCCCCAAGCTGTTTCTCAGTATCAGCTCGCAGCGGATGAAGACAATGCCTTTCTCGATGAACGGCGCGTTCCCTGATGAGGCATACGCATCAGGTCTAAACCTCGGCTGAGCATTTTATATTGGAACCTCGAGGGAGCTATGGCCTCGTGCCCTAAGCTTTTCGAGAGATCTCTCCGAGGACAGGCAATGGCCGTCGGCAGCGTGAACCTTATCGACCTTCAACCTCGCCTATCGAGTCATGGATCACCGGCCGCAGAGGCTTGTTCAACTACAAGTCCAAGTTGCAAAAATGCAACCCTCCGACACATTTTTGAAGAATCGGGGGTTCCCCTCTTGCATTTCGCCATCAAGCACGGGCTGGCCTGCCCCTATCTGCCTCCCCCCGTGAAAGCAAGCACTGTCCATGCGAAACTATTAGACCTTCCTCCTGAACGCCTTTTTTTGATGAACCCCTCCGGTGATACTACAACAGCAAAAACGCCAAGTGGAACGGGTGAGCTGACTCCAGCCATGATGATATAGTGGTATCGAGGATTTTCCTGCTCAAAACAGATGTGCAGCCACAGGTTTAATCACTGTCATCGTCGTCTTTGGACGCCTTCTTTGCCTTCTTCTCGGCCTTCCTGCGCTTGCGCTCTGCCTTCTCCTCTGGTGTCTCGCCGTCGTGCTTCTTCCTCTTCTTGTCCAGGGCAACGCCCTCATCCTTGGGGGTCTTGGGGGTCTTGGGCGCCTCAGCGACAACAGCAGCGGGTGCCACGGTCTGGGGTAGGTCGGCAGCAGCGGCCTCTGTGGGCTTAGCAGCGGCCGCCTCAGCACCAGCCGCGCTGTAGTCGGTGTACGAGTCGGTCCACTTGGCAGGGGTGGCCTCGTTGGGTCGTCCGTACTTGTCCAGCTTGCCGTCGGCCTTGAGCTTCTTCTTCTCCGCGGCCGTGGGGCCGAGACCCCATCTGCGGGGGTACAGGTCGCGCTCCATGATGCAACGCTTGACCTTGGCGACGACGCCGTGGTCGCAGGTGGTCATCTCGACGGCGGACATCATAGCGATACCAATGGCAATGGCCTCGCCCTTGGTCGTGATCAGGACAACCTCCTCGTGCTGTTCAATCTCGGACTCGTAACGCAGCAGGCCAGGCAACATCAGCTTGGCACCGTAGGTGATGGCGTTGACCGCGCTGTCCTTGACTACCAGTCGCTTGTAGCCGAGGAGCAGGGTCTCCAGAGGCTGAATCACCTTTCGCAGGTATGTCTCGTCACGGTTGTTGTCTGTCTCCAGTCAGTCTCGCAGTTCAGGCCCAAACACACACCCATGCATCCATTGTGTAACATACCGTATTGCCACTGGGCATCGAGCACATCGTGCAGCGTGACCAGGTCCTTGTTCTCGTCCATAGCACCAGACCGCACTCGTCGCAGCTCCTGCATGTGCGCGCCGACACCGAGCAACAGACCCAGGTGAACACAGAGCGTCCGGATGTACGTGCCGGCCTCGCAGCTGACCCAGAAGACACCAAGGTGGCGGTCGTTGTCGAACTCGATGAGCTTGGACTGGTAGATGGTTCGGATACGCAGCTGGCGCTTGACGGCAGAGATCAAGGGAGGGCGCTGGAAGAGCGAGCCAGTGAGCAGCTCAAGGGCGCGGGCAAACTCGGCCTGGCCGCCGGGGACCTTGTCGTGGAATCGCACGACGGCGACGTACTCCTTTCCGGCTCCCTGCTGGGACTTGACCAGACGCGTGGCGCGGTCCACGCAAACGATCAGACATCCTGTGACTTTGGGGTCCAGGGTACCGCTGTGGCCGGTTTTCTCGACGCGCAGCATGCGCTTCACCCATGCGACGACTTCGTGGGACGAGGGGTTCGAGGGCTTGTCGAGGTTGATGACACCAGAAGAGACTGCCGAGAGTTAGCAAGAGTGCAATTGAGGTCGTGGTAGGTGTGCTGGTGGGGGTGCAACATACTGTAGCTCTTGATGTCTCGCATGTGAGGCTTGCAGCCATGGGGAATGGGTGTGAAGTGCCCAGTCCTCACGAGAACTACGCGCCTGTCAGCAAAATCTTGACGCCAGAATCCAAAGCAGGCTGGCTGGTCGCGTCCTCACGTTTGTCATAGTTCTTGAGCAGCAGCGGCCAGTCGCTGGTGTTAGCGGCTGGTGTCGTTGCCTGGGGCTTGATGATATGTTCTTCCTCTTGGGCCTTAGCCGCGATCTTGTCCGCCATCCTGATTATTCGAGAAACAGGAACGAATCAAGCCAAAGGGGTAGGTGTCACGGTGGGGGAAGGATCCGGTGTCCTTCTTGGGATGTAGATGTGTCGGGAGGAATGGGCGGCCAAGTTTTGCTCAGGTGCTAGAAGCTCTCATGGTGCTTGCCCAAATTTTTTTGAGTGTGGGGGAGCACAGGCCATCTGCAAACTCAACCATTGGCCACTAGCCTGATTTGGTCTAGACTTGAAAAAAAACGGCATGAGGATATAATACTGTTTTCGAGCAGAATTTGTAAGAAAGCATGGCTCAATGGTCTAGTCGTATGATTCTTGCTTTGGGTACCACGCACTGCAAGAGGCCCGTAAGTGTTAACCGTGAAATTCATCCATCAACTCAACCCATTCTAACACCGCAATAGCGGGTTCAAATCCCGGTTGAGCCCATCTCACCAATCTTTTTGGCTTTTTTTGGCCAACTATTTTTGCTTGACAGCATTCTTGCTGTCTGACGTTCAGGTATATTGCTTAATTTGATTTTATTGCAGGCGTGTTGATGATGCAGCCTCAGACAGGGCGCTACTGATGACTTCAAAACGCGCCACATCTCTGCCACCGTGGCTGGGACCCGCAAGACAAAGACCAATTCAAAAATCACTGAGCATTCACTGTTGGCCTGCTGATTATCCGTCGTAAAGGACCATATTAACAAATTGAGAGTAACGTCGCGGCGCCTCAATTTACCACATCGACGCTCGATTAACTACTCGCCAAAGAACACTACCGCAACTCCAAACTCCAGGCTGACAAAAGATCACCACAAATCAGACACAAAGACCTCTCCAGTCCGTAGTCAACACACGTCCTAACCATCCTGCATACCATGCGCAGGCGGCGGCGGAGGTGGGTACTTATCAGGGCTATATCGCCCGTACCCGGGGTGCTGCAGCACTGGCGCGACGTTGCCCCTCGCCAGCCTGTTCTTGAAGCTGTCACTGTGCC
The DNA here is from genome assembly GCA_038088505.1 of Diaporthe velutina. Classification (NCBI taxonomy): domain Eukaryota; kingdom Fungi; phylum Ascomycota; class Sordariomycetes; order Diaporthales; family Diaporthaceae; genus Diaporthe; species Diaporthe velutina. The sequence goes on along the minus strand of JBBWSJ010000009.1, from coordinate 50,020 downwards.
CCATCATCGGCGCGTTGACGCCCCCAGCGCTGCTCCCGCCCGCGCTGCTGACCTCGTGCAGCTCGTACTCCTCGGTGGCCCCGGTGGCCTCCCCGCGGTGGTGCTGCTGCTCATGCTCCCGGAAGCTCGGGTTCGACGGCTCCGTCCGTAGGCTCGGCTCGTCGCCGCCCAGCGCGACTCCTATGTGGATGGGCTGGCGACTCGATGGCCCGGCGGCGGCTGCCTCTGCGTCGTGCTGGTCCTGCATAGCCTTCTCCTGGGCAGACGACGGGAACCCGTGGTGCTGCTGCGGGCTCGCGTCGTGGTAGCCTTGCGGCGACAGGTGGTCGTGGAAGCTCGGCCACTGCTGCGCCATGATGGCGGGCGTCCCCGCGGCGCTGACGGGGCTGTTGTAGTGCGACGAGTACGGCGAGAAGTAGCGCCCGTAGCTGGTGTCCGTCGCCGTCGCCGACAGCGGCGAGTCGTCCCACCCGCGCAGCGGCTTCTGGCTGAGTGGTGTTTCGTTCATGTCCGGCCCGCGCTGGATCACGCCGCCACCACCACCACCACCGCTGCTGCTGCCTCCTCCTCCTCCTCCTCCGCCGCCGCCGCCGCCGCCGGGATGCGGCCACCCGGCGTCCTTCTGCCGCATCTCGAGCTTGCGCAGGTAGGCTCGACGGCGGCGCCGGCCGTTGCACACGATGCAGAACCCGGCCACAGCGAGGGCGAAGCAGAGCCCGCCGATGGCGACGCCGACCTTCGCGCCGAGCGAGAGCGGGCCCGAGTTGGTGTCGTCCGTCCAGCTGCTCACCGGCGTCGGCGTGCCCTCCTGCAGCAGGGTGGTCGAGAATATACCACCCTCGACGGCGACGGTCGCGCCGGCAACGGGCTTCTGACTGCAGCCGACCTGGAGCACTGCGACCATGTTGGCGAGGTAGTCGTCGTCACTGGCCCGTAAGCACTGCTCGCATCCGTTCGTGAGGTCGCTGAAGTCCCAATGCTGGCAGTAGTCGTATGACCCGACGTTGGTGCTGAAATTGCCGAATTGGATGGCATCTTTGAGGCCACCACATGCTCGGCTGCAGGCAGTCATTAGTTCAGGCTTCTTTTGAGGGATGGCAGGAAGTTGCTCACGAAGTGACACACGGGCTGGTGCCGATGTTTTCGTTGCCCGGGTCGCCGTATACGCAGTATGAAACCGCGAATCTGGAGTTGTATAGCAACCATTGTTGGTCCGTCTGGTTCAGCTCGGTGCTGTAGTACTTGCTGCCGAGCTCACAGTTCATGCAGTTCCTGAACACGGTCCCGGCTGCGTTGCCGTAGTTGTTCTGGTCGCACTCGATGTCGCTCCCGGTCGTCGTGGACAAGACATTGCCGCACGAGGTGTCGCATGGCGAGTCCGGCGTGACGAGCATAGCAGCCGCGGAGCTGGCGAGCGCCGTGCACACGGTCAGCCTTGCCGTCGTGGGCCTCATATTGAGTCGTGGGTTGACTCGCTGTGGTAGCGAGCGAGGCTGTGTCCGATGGGAGAAGTAATCAAGGGGAAATGCGGGGTTTGAACAAGTAAAGGCTGCGAGACACAAAAGCTTGGGTGCCGTTATCGCCACATGGGATTCTTCCGCTGCGGTGCGACCGTGGTCACGACGCTTGTTCAGCGTGTGAAGGGTCGGTCCCGGTCCAGAATCACCAACGCCATGCGCGTCGAGCGATATTAAAGCTTATGCCGAGCCCCTTGGACCCGTGGAGATGGTGTTGGTTCCCCTGGATGTTGGTGAGACTTTAGCGCCAGCGTTACAGCTGTATGTTCCGATTCTACGGTGAGGTGAGGTAGAAATTCGATCTCGGGGTGTGATCTGGTGTGACATCGAGGCAAACTCGGGCGCGCGGTGGGGAGGAGATCAAGGGCCGACCCAAGGAACACAGATTCCCGCAGTGGATGCCGGTCAGCAGGGGCTCCACACTCTGTGGAAATGCAAGGTGAGAAAAGACGACGTTCCACCGATTGGGCTGAGGTATCATCGGCATCCTGAGCTCTTCAGCTCTGCGAATGGGGAGGGGCCTCGGATGTTCGTGACCTCAGCGCGGCCGTCCACACCTTCTCCCCCCCTCGGACCACCAAGACTCGGCCACTCGAGGCCCCCGAAGAAGGCCATTCTGCTGTTAAAAGCTTGGGTGTGGCACTAGGAATTGGCCAGTCAGAGGAGTAAGAAGCTTCAATATCACCTGCCGCAATGCGACGCGGATGCAAGGTCCCCTGCACATCTTCACATCCTTTTGGGTCCCTGTTGGCGGGAGCCTGAGCCCTTGTGCCATGATTGGACATTCTCACTCATCCTGCCGTCTGCCGCAAGCGCCAGCAATAACCCTGTCCTACCCAAAGAGGTCAAGTCTCTGCGAAAATCCAGATATCTCGCAGATCTGCAGCATCTCATTGGGCTGACCTGCGTATTGGTCCTTGCCATCCCAGCCACTTACAGCGGCCCCCAAATATTATCCATCAGCACCAACGTAATGTGCATTTTCCTTTGGATCTCCCCGCAAACCATGTCACGGCCGCGACCCCAACCCCCTGAGAGTAAGTCTCGGCATCAGCCGGTTCTGACACGATACTACCTACATTACATCCTATTCCTAGCGCGGCATGTTCTCCTTTGTTGTGAAATCTCGAAGCGCTCTCCATCCCAGACTCATTGGGCGTGACTGTGATCACAGTACTGATGAAACACATGTTCCCGTTGGCACTCGTGCTGAACCACTGGAGCTAGACAAGAGCCCATCGACCGAGTGACGGGCCGTTTGATTCGGTCGTCTTGCCATACGGGGGAGGAAAGATAACGCATTATCTGCTTCTAATGCTTGGAAGCGCTCGTGATAATCTGGCTTGGCGTGTTGACTCTGGCTGACTGGCACAGAGGACGAAATGCTCCAATTCCTGTCACAAAGACTTCGACGGCATCGATCCGAAGGTCACAAAGTCAGGTATTGAGAATGACATCTGCGAAGTATTGAACACTGCATTGCGACAATGTGGGGCAATCTCGGCCTCATGGAAGGCAACGAGACCCGGCCGCCCTGTCGAAACAGTTCCCGGCCAGGCACAAGCTACAGCGAGCCAGAGGCTCACAACTCGCTCTGTCTGCAGTGTAAAGAAGATGCTCATGTGGTTCAAGTCCCTCATGAGTCCCACTACCAAGCATTCGCAGCCCCTGCGGCGGTTAAGCGCGACCTGAGCCCTAACCGCCGCTTGTCGGCCTAGAATCTTATGGTTTGGGTCCACCTTGTTTCGTCGGTCTTTCCGAATTCATCGCTGTCGGCTTTGCGCTCGTAGTCACTGGTTCGTTCCGAGTTTGGAATTTTCCAGGAATCATCTAATGGGTGACATTGGCAAGCCTGCTGTTGGTCGCCCTGCAGACTAAGGCGAATCGCCAATCCGTGTAAGGAACTGCTCGCCACTGGTAGATTGAAAATCCAAGCAGTCGCCGGTTGCTCTGTGCCTCCTGAATCGCACAAATGAGAGCAGAATGTTGCTACCCGTTGCCGTCCTTGTCGCTACTGGTTGACTGTCTCGGATATGCTGTTCAACCCATTGCGTGAGCATGACAAACCTTTTCCTAGGTATATTAGCAAAATCGTACTTTGAGGACTGAAAACCTCAGTACACAGCCAGACTTGAACCATAAGTTGCCGACCACGAGACAGAAAACTCACCTGTCGCTTGATATGAACAGAATAGTGGCTGTCTCACAACATTTCCAAACCACACCATGACCATCACAGGCCGTGTCCATCTATTCCGACCACGTTTTGATGGGGCAGGATCGTTTGGCGACCTTTGACACGCGGGCCGCTGCAGGGTACGCGGGGTTCCCGTGGTACATCCTTGGCGGCACATCTCTTCCAGAACCTACTCGGTCTATGGGGAGCCACCTGGGGAGCCACCACCCGCAGAGGCCGCGGGTACCGAGACATCTTCAGGCGGTGTGTCTGATTCCGCTCCTGCATCTGCGCGGCTTATGAGCTTCCCGAGAGGTGGGATGTCGGTATCGACGACAAGGAGGCTCTCGCGGCCCCTTGGAAGTAAGCCATGAACACGGCACTCCCCTTGCTTGATGGAAATGACGGTGCTGGTCCCTGCATAGACGGTGTCGCCCTCGATACCGCATCTATTGCAGAATACGAAGACGACTTCTTCTTCGTTTTCTGCGCGAATGATGGGCTCCATACGTTGGACCCAGTAAGTCAAAGTCTCCCTGTCATACAAAGTCAGAATCCTTTGACATGTTGTGGCTGTCCTAAAGAAATTCCTCAAGTACACCACCGGGAAGCAGAACGATGACTTACATGTCGGGCTCATCAGGTTTGCTAGCGAAGGTGCTTGCGTCTTCTCTGGTGAGCCATGCCATGGACAAGATGACCAGATTTGCTCGGACCTCCAAGACATGGAACGCAAACTCAAAAGCATGCCATGGTGCTTCGAATTTGTAGGGATTAATATCCATACCTATGAAAATTGGGTTAGCGACGTTGCCCCCGAGGCAGGTTGGGCGACACTCACAGATGCCCATAGCAGTCTGACCTAGGCCGGGGATATAGTCCTTGCCGAAGCCGGGACCTTCCAACGCCCATGTCTCGTCGATCATGTACAGGAAGTGCTTCCTGTAGGTGCCTATCGTCTCCCCTTCGTTGGATACTATGATGGCGGAGTTGTAGTACTCAGGCGAGGTCGGCCACCTGTCGGAGACGTCGACCTGCTCTGGGAAGCCGACAACGACGTGGCAGTTGTGCTTGAGAGCTCTTGAGCGTGCCCAGAGTGAGCTGATGCCGGTCCCCGCGTACTCCAAGAAGGGGGAGATGTGGCCGAGTGAAGTGAAGTTGTACCCTACGTAGCGTCAGTCAGACTTGTGGTCCGTTGGGCAGAGCTGATGCGACGCTCATGAGACCTACCACTAAATGCCATCTCCGGGACGACGAGCAGGTCCAGGCTGTCCAGGTCATCGGGATCAGCTCGGGACAGAACGGCATCGGCGCGACTCAAGTTGCCGTCGACGTCGCCGACCTGAGGGGCGAACTGCAAGCACCCAATTCTCATCTTGGACTTCTGCTTGCGGCCTGTGATTTATCAGTCAGGTGCTCTGGCTCAGACTGGCCTTTTCTTTCGGCGACGGGCGAAGCGATCTCCCAAATGGCGGTTTTAAACAGCGCCGAAGCAGTCGAGGGGATACCCGAAGTGGACCTTGGGCTGGCGGGCTAACCTACCTTTGGCAATGGGCGAGGGCGAGGACGACGCTGAGACAGGGACGACGGACAGGTTCTCGGGGCCGGGCCTAGCGCGAAGCTTATAGCCGAAGAAGCTTAGGGGCCTCGCGGTTGCCACGGGGAGTCTGGGTTGGGCTGCAAGGGCGCGAGGGTTCAGGCTGTGCTGGCTGTGCTGGCTGTGCAGCAGAAGTGCCCTCCGAAGTGCTGCTGAGGTTTTCATGACACGTCAAGTCGTCAGGGCCGTCCCGGCCTCCCCAGAATTGATTGGGTGCGGTGTAGGGGCGGGAAGGAGCGAGCCCAAATGGCAGACCCAGACACACGGACTCCCAAGTGCCGGCAGGGCCCAGATTTATTACCACCGTAGACTGAGATTCGGCCATGCAGCCTCGAGGCGCACAGTGGCTTCCCGTCTTGTCCTACCCCCAGCCAACCGACGCCAACCTCTACGCGCCAAGCTTAAATGAAGTTTTTGGTGACGACAAACCATTCGCGAGAGCTTCAAATGATTTCTTCCTTTTTCCGGTTTTCACTTGTCTTCGCGTAGCAGCCTTTCAGTTGTCAACCAGAGTCAGAGGCCATGGCTCACCTGGTCTTCACTGTGCCAAACTGTGATTTCCACTTCGTTGCTCACTGTGCTGACACTACCAGAAGAATCATGTCACCGCGTCACCGGTCCCCGATTCGTCCTCCTCACGTGCATTTTACGCCTTACTAAATCTTTCCATCAGGATTAGCCTTTGCGTCTTCAACTTGCAGTACCTAGGTACTCTAATGATTTTGCGTGTTTTGTGCAACATTACTCTCAGGCGCGTCAATATGTGGGATGCGCGAGGGCAACTCTGTGTTCACTTTCGCCTACACATATCCTGGATCACTGGTACCTATCGTGTAGTAAATGTGAAAGAGCCATCAATCTTACGACTTGAACCAGTCTTTTTCTTTTGATATATTTTATAAGCTCGACTCAGCTACGACTATGCCTCTGCCACACTAAGCAATATGATCGTCAAACCTCACGAACTTCCCCTGCGTTGTGCCAGCGAGCCATCAGATTGCGGCTGACTCTCCTCGTTCTATAGATACTACTGCGTCACAACCATACCTTCTTCCTCTACTAAGGATGATTGCAGCTGGACACTGAACCCGACAGATAACTCTACTACATTGCATACTCTGCTAGCAAAGTCCACTCTTCAGTGTCGGGCCACAGCTCGGCCTTCAAGTTGTTGTTGACCGCTCTGACCGGTGGGGTCTGTCAGTGAAAAGGTAGGTACCAATCTGAAAGGATTTGCTGGCACAAATAAATGACATGATGGCGTTGAAGATCAGTTGGGCCTGGTAGCCGAAAAAAGACAAGCGGTCCGACGCCTCGTGGACAACGCAGAAGGTCATAAATCTGCGGTAGTACCACTGGCCGCTGATCATGAACTCATCCAGAGTGGCGATGGGCTCTTTGAGCTCGCCCAGCCCAGAGATATGTACTTTCAGACATTGTCTTATGCTCCAAGAGGCGTCGTGTTCATGCTGGACAAGATAGGAGTTCCTGACGGCGCAACGAATTTAGCTCGCTCAACACATATTGACTGTTGCACACCGGACTTTTTGAGAGAAGGTCCACGTAGATGGCCACAGTCTTAGAGTATTACTAGTACGCGGCCTCCCATAATTCAAAATGGTCTCGTCGTTTAATATACGAGCGAGAGACACTACTTCAAGGACTAATCAAAATGACGCCACTTCTGCTTCTCTCATCAGCTGGCCTTTCGTCTGATGACATCGCAACGAAAGAAGATCAGTCTTCTGCTAAGGCTTGCGAAATGTTCCGCCCTTGCGTAATTTTTTCCGCGTGGTAGTACACCAGTAGCCCCAGCAGTCTTGGCCACATCCATAGTCCATTGTCCATGAAGCCGCTGTCGCCGGTCTACCGTAGATCTCCCTGGCCGGTGGACAAATGTTTCTTTTTGTCCATGGAGGTATGCAAAAGTAGTCAGCCACCAGATCATTCTAAGCGACCTCGCTGCAAGGCATCTTCTGTATTTTTCTTGCGAGCCTTTCAGCGAATAGTATAGGTCACTTGTGAGAAGCGAAGGAGATAAAGCTCGTTCTCAGGCCCACGGAGTGTCGATCTACAAGTTTGTGACAACAATCAAACCGTAATACTGGCCGAATGGTTGAATGCGCCAGCTGGCCGGTTGAATGCAAGACTTCATACGTCTTTGAGAAGCTCCAACATCCTGACAGGCATGAGCTCCCGCATAGGTCAAGGCCAGATAAAAAAGTTCCTCTTGCATCAAAAATGGTTTGATTTTTGGAACTACTATGTAGAATGAGAAGTGACTAATTCCATCGATGCCTCTAGTGAGCAATAGTGATTGGCAGCACTCGGGGTTTCTTCTATTGTCGTGACACATTCACATTTCTAAGTTGGAATATTGTGTGCAATCTAAAGTTAGTTTTTTGTTTCAAGGTTCACCATGGTCTATTGTATATTGAAACATAATCTGTAGTAGGGAGTAATTGATTATTGAGTGACTTCGGAGGTATGCTCCTTATGTGTGATACCAATTAAGACTGTATCAAATATCAGAGCTGAATAGACTCGATTGCCGGGTAAACATCTCACTACACAGTTAATAGGATGGGCTTTGTTCCTCAATTCTCTCCGTATATCAAGCAGCAAGCATGACAGGTATAGTAATTATCTCTATGTAACACAACTCTATCGGTAAGGCATAGACATCAGGCGAATAATATGCCATAACTTTCCGAGATTACTGCAACACTATGCTACAACAATTGCAAATGTTTGAAAGACTGTCAATATCTTCCAAAAGCGATATTGTCCAACATGTATAGGTAACTTTGTCGACATATAGCAGATGGCCACCACGTCTTATGGAGGGGGTGCCTGAGAGTGACGTTTCTGCGCGCCTGCACATGTGGGAAATTCTCCCCGGCAGCCGACAGGAGATCATTGAATATTCAATCATTGTAAATGGAAGACATGTGGGTGATCTTCTCTCTCTTTCAATGAGCAACCAGAATTAGGGGTTGGGGAAACTATCAGTGCCTAGTATGTCTATGCTATTGAGGATGATCGCCCGCTTATCCATATAGTGCAGTGGTTTCTTTCCTAACAATAGTCGATTACGTAGTTGAGTGAGGCTAGAAGATATCTTTGGCTGCTCATCAGTAAGATATTACTCACAGTCAGTGGCGCCATTACCTGCTCATCATGATGGCCAAGTGGGGAAACTTCATGACCACGAAGCCACGGCTCCCAAAATGCCTGATAGGCAGACAACGGTACATGGTGGGTATGCCAGGTGTTGCCATGAGTGCTGGGTACCCATGAGGAGCTCTCGGCAAGAAAGATCTCCTGCAGACTGCGGAACACGGTCAAGTTACAGAGACAGGGGCCATGGATCTACGCCTCTGCGCACAAGACGGGGTGTGAGCGGGGTTCCGCTTTCGCTTGTGCACAGCCTTGATTGACTGCTACACACGCAATAAGCGCGAGGGGAAGGGGACTCAATGTACGTAAGATATACACGCGATAAGCGCGAGTAGGAGGGGCTCAATGCATGTAAGATACACAAACAATAGACGCGGCATCTCGGTGGGACCAAGTGGCGTGAGTCGTGATCAGTAATCTGTAGACGAGGCTGGTACAGGCTTAGCAATTTTGTGATTATCTTAACCGCAACTGGTAGCAAGGTTCGTGCTGTACAATGGCAAGCTCATGCGTCCTCCCGCGACAGCTTGGCAGGTGCACCGCATCCGATGGTCACGTCTCGAGTTATTATTTTCTTGAGTGGGATACGGGACCGTTCGGATTTCCGCTACCATTGAACACATGAGCCGATGATGTGCTGCGATTGGCATATTGTTGCGGAGCCTGCAGTATACCGAGCACTCTGCGTCTGGGAAAGCCTGGAGAGCACCCGCCAGATCAGCGGCACCTGACCAATCTGATGTTGTCGCCCGACTCCAAAATCAGTGATCCTGACATTGCCGCGCTTGCCGCCCAGGACCAGACTTCCAACGGGCATCAAGATCTTTACCCCAGGGAGCAACAATTCCCAATGTTCTTGATTCTATGGTTTGACCAGAGCCTCATACAAGCATCAGGCTGGCTGAAACTGACATAAATATGTCATGTTTCGCCCATTTTTCAAGCGGACACAAACGAAGTCTTCTCCACCTCTCCAAAGGCCTTCGCATCCCGGGTCTCCAGTCAAGATTGCTCATACATTGGAAATCTATTTCACTCGATTACAACTTAAGCACACACATTCCAGTTGACAAAATTGCATCCCGTAATTTTTCATAGCAATAATATGCTTGCAATTGACAACGAAGGCATGGATCCAAAGATGTAAGATATTGTTGACCCCTGTCGTGTGTCTTGTCTTGTCTTGTCATATTTCAGTTCCTTCTGCGGTCAAATCCTCAAAGCCGCCCTCTCTTACAGTTAGTCCCGCACAAAACTGGACATGATCCCTCATTACACACCACAATACGAGTCTAAAGTGCTAGTCGAACTCACACATATGTGGTGATGTTAACTCCGACTACCCGTCCAGTCGTGTTTCTCACAGGACCTTTTCTCGGCCGTAGGCCCAGATATGCCCAGGAAATAGAATTTGTATCTCCTATTAATTCTCCAGTCTATCCATAATCTGACTCAGTACGATCTCAGTTTTAAGTCAGGAGAGGAGAGCCGGCGTCAGTCCGACGGAAGCCGTGCTCCAGGCTCCGGGGCCACACTCGGTGACAATTATGCTGGCTCAGCCACGTCGAGCATGACCGCCACCGTGGGCAGCGAGACTGTCGGAACAGCACGATTTAGCGATGCTGTCACAGGACCAAGCCAGCCCAAAAGAGGCATGACCCAGCACGAGCGTGATGATCTCCTCCGCGGCGTGGGGTCGCAATTCGACTCCGCGCCTGGTCTTGCTCGGAGCGGTGGTCATTCCACTGGTGGCTGAGCATCGCTTGAAGGTCAACATTACCGCAATGCTCCAACCCTGTGTGAATCTGCAGCTGATATTTCGATAGGGTTTGTTCAAGTGTGTTAGTGTGCAGTCAGGTGTGGGCCAAGGGTGAGGTTGCAGTTGTGAATCAGGTGGAGCACAGTCCGTCCGGGCCAAGGGGGCACCGAACTTGACTGGTCCAAGCCCGTGGCTGGATCCCTGTCAGGTAACCCGGCCGCCTGGGAGACTTTCTTAGCGCCGGGATCTTGATAGATCAGGCCAACGGGATGACGTCCAGGTATCAACTTCAGAAACATTCATGTGCGCTGCATCTCCTGTTGCCGTTCTGTCCAACATGACCTCAACATTGCCAGTCTTGTTCATTCGAGGGATTTGATCATAATTACGCGATGGTACACTCTCAATGGTTTCATTAGCTACTTCTTTCCTGTTATTACTGTCCCCGATTTGCCGCCAAGAGGATTAACATGGTCTGTCTCACAAATGTCCGAGGTATCCATCGCTGAAAGCACAAAATGCAAAACAAGTAACGGTCAGAATTCAAATAAGAAACAAGACTATTTTACACGGTCTGGAATGGTATCAAAGGACGCTCAATGTACAAGCCACTAAACAAAACGCTTGAATCCAACATCCTCGGAGCCGTCATGATGTGCCATAGACCCCTCCTGAGCCTCTCATTGAGACCTTTCACATTTTAACCCGCTCAATCTCCAAGGAAATCCCGAAACTCCTCGCTTAACAAAAAGAAACGGCACGCAGGCCACCTATCATGATATACTCTACTAAGCACACATCATGTCACACCACTCCTACCAGACAGCACTCCTCGGCCTGGCCAGCCCCCTGCCAAGCAGCTCGTTCCCGAGGGCCTCCATAGGCGGGAATCCCCCGCCGGACGCCGGGTCGGACGAGGACGTGAGTATGGTACCGAAGTCCTGGTCGAGATTCATCGCCTTGGGCGTCGTCGGCTCGAAGAACCTGGGCGGTGGCGTCGCGGGCGAGCCCTTGGGCGTCGTGAGCGTGTGCACCGAGGAGCCGTCCATCGTCGGGCACGAGTCGCTCGACTCGGTGCGGCCCATAGTGTTCAACGCCGCTGGTGGCTGCTTGTGGCCGGTGATGCCGCCGCGAGGGGAGCCATGCGCTGGGGGTCGTCTATCGCTGGGGGGCTTGGGCGGCCAGGAGCCTTGCCTTTGTGGGTTTTGGGTTTCTGGGGTGCTGCTCTTGCGCTGGCTTAGGCGCGAGTTGCTCCCCTTTTCTTGAATGGGGCGGCCCCTTGGCAGGCACGGCGGACTCTTTGGGTTACCTGCTTGACTAGGGCTGGACTGCCCCTGGCTGTTGAGCTGGCTGTGGGTAGGACAACCTTGCGATCGGAAGATGATCTCCGCCACGATCTCGTCATCCGAGTTGTACGGCACGGACGAACCGAGGGCGCCATTCGGGGCCGGTATGGTCCTGATATTCGCGGGACCAGCGACTCCGCGCCGGTCCTGGGATGCGAAACGCTGGTCCATGCGGGGGCCAGCTTGCGGTCCTCGGCTTTCGGAGCGTGTGGTTCTGTTCAGCCCCGGTCCGCCGGCAGCGGTGGCACGGCTTGCGGCCGGTTGTCTTCCACGGCTCGCGCCGCGCGACTGAGGACGATCGAGCACCTCGCCAACGATCTTGGAGAGTTCGGACCACACTAGAGTCCTGGTCTCATCAGGCTCGATGTGGGGGACGGCATCTGCACTCGCGCGCGAAGTGCTACCGGACCGAGAGTGGGCATGGCTCATACCTGCTCCGCTCAATGACCTGTTCCTCGACTGGGCACCGGCTCGAGGACAGGGTCTGATAGTACCCGGGTCACCAGTGCCGCGGTTCGACAGCGTCTCACCCTTCACGAACATTTCGGATTGGGGCCGTGCCGCAGCCTCCAAGAACATGCTGGGGCTGGCCGTCAGTGTGTATTCTGTTCGGGCTATGCTGCCAGCCCTGCCGTCAAGTTGGGGTGTCTCAACATGTCGCCCTGTGCGGCTCGCATTACGAGATTTCGGTGATCGAGGTCTTCCCTGGCGTTGCTGGTCAAAGTCACTGGGACGCGAATCCATTGCTGACCCAGGCCTTCTCACAAAAGACTCCAATTTGTCGATCATATCTGAGATGTCCGGCTGCTCGGTCTCAGAAGCACGACGATCTAAAGGCCTGCCTGTTCGGCTAGCATTGCGAGACTTGGGCGAGGAGGGCCGTGGTGGCGCAGCGTCGTCTGGCTGATTTCCATCACTTTTCGCGCCTGGTGTCTTTTCCCGTTGACGTCCAGTGCGTCCTGAATAGCTTGATCCGCCGCTTTTGATAGATTTGGGAGACAATTGCTCTTTCCGAGCTAGTGGTGATCTGGCGGAGTGACGCTCTTTGTGAGGTATTCTGATGAGCTCGCTCGGAACTGGTGTGACCGCGGCGGGTGAAGGAGATGGGTAGTGCTGAGGGAACCGCATCTCCATTGGGCTCTTCAATGCGCTTTGAGTGGGCAGCCAGAAATATTTCTCGGTCAAGTGGTCGGAGCTCGGGGATGCAGTGCTCGGAGTCGGCTCATCGATTGAAATTCGCTCGCTCCATATCTCCAGATCTTGTTCTGTCGAAGTGTCATGAGGGAAAGGCGGATTGACATGCTCCTTGGTCGGTCTACCTCCTGAAACATTAAGCATTGGCCTGTCGGATAACGGCGTAGGACTTGGACAGGTAGGTGTTGCAACCCCGGGGGATTCCTCGATAGGCGTGCTAAGGGTGGCAGAAAGCTGTCTGGAATGGTTCCTCTCTGGGATGTGGATCCTTGGAGATATTGGCTTTGGCTTCTTAGGCTTTGTGGAAGCACCAGGTGTAGGTGTGAGCTTCCTCTGCCCGTTAACTGACGCAGATCTCTGTTCTGCTGTGGATGCCGGTCTCGATTGCTTTTCTCTGGAGGCCTTCTCCGGATTTTGACGGCTACTAGCCACTGAAGCCGTCTCAGTATCTCCTTCTGACCGCTGAATAAGTTTAGCGAAAGGGGCTTCATCTGTATCGATAACAAGCAGGTCTTTGACGCCCCGGCCGAGGATGCCGTAGACGTTGACTTCCCCGTCCACAACGCCAAGTACCGTGCTGGTGCCTGCGTAGACAGCATCATCTTCGAAGCCCGTGCGATTGCAGAACACAACAATGATCTCATGTTCGTCCTCGGAGCGAATGACGGGTTCGAGGCGCTGAACCCAATATGTCAAGGTCTCCATATCAGGCTGCAAAAATGGTCGTTAGTGATGCTGTGGAATTCACCCAGAAATCGAACATCGTGTGAGAAGGTACGAGAAAGACTAACCTCCGAAGGCATTCGGCTGAACGTGCGGCCCTCTTCGCGAGTTAACCATGCCATGTTGATTATGACCAGGTCCGCCTGTACCTCGATGATATGGAAACCGAATTCGAAAGCATGCCAAGGAGCTTCGAATTTGTACGGACTGTCCAAGATCTGTTAGCGTGGCCATCTCACAAGAAACGCGATGAGCTACGATGTGGTTCATACTTAAGATCCATACCTGGCACGGAGATGTTAGTATTTCATGCCTGACTTTCGCCCTGGCGTACAAGCAAACTCACAGATGCCCATGGCGGTCCTGCCCAGGCCAGGCAGGTCGCCTTGGAAGAAGCCATCTTTGCCCTCTAATGCCCATGTCTCGTCTATGGCGTAGAGAAACGACTTTCTATAATTCGCGATCGTCTGCCCGTCTCCGTCGACGACGATGGAAGAATTGTAATACTCCGGGGAGGTCGGCCATCGTGGGCTCACGTCTACCTTTTCAGGATATCCGACAACCACGGTTGTGTTGAACCTGAGTGCAGTGGTTCGAGCTAGACCATGTCAACAATTTCTGGCCAAAGACAAGGCATTAAATTCCACATGGTGCGCAAAAGGGAGTGAAGGAAATTCATACATACCCCATAGGGAGCTAATTCCGGATCCAGCGTGCTCAAGGTATGGCGAGATGTGCTGCAAAGACTCGAATTTGTAACCTATTGAACCATTTGCGTCAGTTTTGTGGTGGGTGCAGGACACACAAGTGATCAGCATGGGCATAGTACCGGTGAATGCCAGTTCTGGCAGAACGAGCAAGTCCAGTCCCTCAAGATCCTCTGGGTTGGCTTTGGAGAGAACCGAATCCTATATTTGCGATTAGTTGCGTTCTTTCCAAAAGATGGCCGAGTCTGAACTCACCGCGCGGTTGAGGTTGTTGTCGACGTCGCCCACTTGCGGCGCGAACTGGAGGCAAGCGATCCTCATAGTAAACGCGGCTGGCTTGCGAAGATCCCCGGCTTTGACTCTCCTGGTGATTGACAAGAGTGAGCAAAGCACCCTAACAGGCCGACTATATCCCCAGACGTGCTGGATGGATATGCCTTCGAGGACACCGAAACCAGTTCGAACCGTACGCCGAGGCGGATGATACCGAGGACATTCAGAAGCGGAGCAAACAAGGCGACACAAGACATTCGGAACGGGCCTAAGGCGTTCTGCAGTCCGGATCTGTCAGATATTAGAGAAGAAACGGACAAGGAAAAGGCAGGACAGGTGACGGGGACCCGGCGGCTCCACACTGAAGGTGAGTGGGCTGCGGTGGGCTCCAAGGGGGTTGTCTCCCAGCCAGCTTCGCTCGAGCACAATTCAACGGCCAATATCGTGTAAGTGCTCCCCAGAGGCTAGCAGGGTTGAGCTGTGAATGGCCAGTGATGTACCCACATTTAGCGCTGCGTGCCGGCCTACTTCCTTCACGCGAATCACATTGCTTTGGGGTCCTCCTTTCTGCAGGGATGGGCAGGGTTTCATGCTTGCAGACGACAACCACCATGTCGGAACACCAATGGGCAACGAGCAATCTCTTTCCCCAGAATCCAACTGGCAATCTCAAACGGGATCCGCCAAAGATTTGCGCAAGTGTCAACGCAGAGGCGGTCAGCTGTTGCTTGGCCACTTCATACAAGGACATGTCAAAGGGACGACATCACAGTCCAGCTTGGGCTGGGGGCCAGGGGCGGCCCATGTATATCTATCTGTCTGCCTACTCAAGCAACCTCGCCCAAGAAAAGCCACGCCAATCTCGGAACGAGAAGGTCAGCCCACCCGCCAGCTGTCATCGATCTGGTGCCGTGCCGCCAGGACACCTCACGTTTTGATACCAGAGCTGGCTGCGTGACCGCCCTTCTGCAGACACAATTGAGCCTGAGCAACGCGAGGCCAACGGCGAACACGTCAGCTGGGATGGCCCAAAGGTCCTCATTCGCCGACAAGGAGAGGATCGCTGCGCCGGATAAGCACTCCAAGCGCCGGTCTAGCTGCCCTGTGCCCTGCTCGCCCACGACGGTCAAGTCGAGCAGGATTTCATGAGAAAGTGTCTGCTGCAAGGGATTGAGTTTTGACATCCGTCCAATTCAGGAACTGACATCATGGAGGCCGTGGCTTCTGGCATGCGTCCTGGACTTGGTGTGTAAGAAACGTGCAGAAGGGCCCGACCCCGCGTTGCCCGCCTCCGTGAGCCCCACGGCGAAATCAACTGGTTGCACTCAACGACGATTTGTGGGAGACTCGCCCGTGTATCACCCATTGATAATTTGTTTGTTTTCCTATGGGCTTGAAACTGCCCTTGACGCGAATTCCCTCGGTTATGTCTTTGGACGATGCCTTGTCTACCCTAGATAGGCACAATATTTTTCTCCAGGCGCCGGCCCCGGGGCTGGGAGGGGTGGGTGGAAATGTCCCCGTAATAAGCCATCGATTAAGACTCTTGGAAAGTAAATCTGTCAGAACTCAAATTCCAGGTTCGATCTGGTACCATAAATTTGAAGCGCTCGATTTCACATGCAGTCGAATGTTATTCGCGCTGGGTAGACGGCCCTCGCATGGGAAAACGTACTGGCAGCGGCATCACGGCCTGTTGGGTCGGTCATCAAAATATTTGCAGAGGACCAACAACCTTTTGAAACCACTGCCGCCCTGGAATTTTTGTCAGCAAGATATCATCGCCAGTCTATCTGTTTCACAGTCTACTAACAACATCGTTGCAGGCCGGATGTGCACTTTCTGGCGCCGAATCTAAGGACCTGTCGACCAACAGTTCCATGAGCACAACTTCAGCGTGCACTTGGCTTCCCCGCCGACGTAGGGGATGTGTCGAACGTGATGTAGAGGGTGCACATTTGCTGACTGACCCGTGATCTGCTGCTTCTGCGGTCCGACCGAAGCAATGCCGCAATTTGCCAGCAGCTTCTCTGCATCTTCCTAGCCAGAGTACAGGACGATCAGTTGCATCTTGTTCGGCGTCATCTCATAACCAGCAGATTGAGGATGAACCCAAATCTTGTCCTTCCCTGGATACGCGTATAAGAGCTAGAAGCACTAAGACCCACAAGATCGTACTCCTGTCAGGGTATTAAGTCGTTCTCGAAGTCATAAGCCCTATTGCGAACAGAGAGTACCGGCTGTAAGCGATGGCCGTGCCGGAGCCGACTTGTTCTCAATGATTTCCCTTGATCAGGACTGGACTCATTGATAGAACACCAAAAACTATTCGTATGGTTGAAAACGAACGATATCAGATTAGTCCGGGTTAGCAGAAGGACGCCTCGCCAGTCGAACGCACGACGCCGAGTCTGGGGCCTCCCTTGGCGGGCAAGTGATCGCGTGGTACTTCATGTCTCTTCTATATGGCCTATTGGAGGGACGCTGAGAAAGGCGACATTCTAAGCCAGACGACGGAGGGCAACATGATGCCGGAACTCTTGTGCCTGAGTACCCGAGTACCTATGTAGACACGAAAGGGCCCCGCCGATACGGCAGGTCCCAGCAGATCCACCCCAATAGCCGCCAGCCTTGCTGTGCAATGAGCCCTTCGAGAAGAGAAATCAGACTGCCAGGTCATATCTGGGTGTTGCCGTCTTGACCTCGTGGGATGTGGGCCCCGCGAGATGATCACCATAATATTTGCAAAACAGCCGCCAGTGTGATCGGATTATCCCTTCTCAAGACGGCCTCACGGAACGAGACTCTTCGGAAGGGTCACCCGGGCCGAGGAGTTGAGATATGACCTCTACATCCGGCAGCGACACCCAGGCCGCACTTGAGATGCCAAAGTTTTGGTGACTGCTACTAATATGCATGCGGTAGCACGCGGTATGCAGCCACTATCACACGAAGGACGACCACGCCGACCAGGCACAGCCAGCAGACGCGAGGACCTCGCGGGGCCCCGCCCTTCAACGCTAACAACCACTATAGCGCGCTGCAAGACACAGAGGCTAGCAGCAGGCGCCATCGCGGGAAGCAAGACTGGCTTCCCACTGGCCCAAAGAGCCGCGAGAATGGGAAGAAGAAAAAAAGAAAAAAGCAGAAGAACCCACAGTCCCCACCTTGAGAGAGCCAACCCGAGTCCGTGCTCGACAATTGAGGGATGGTGTTGAGCGAGGCCAAAGAGGATTCCTTGTTCATGGTGTCACCAGGACAAAATGCTTGACTTTGTTCAACCACCCTTCACACCCACAGCCCAATTGAAAAGAAAGCCAGAACGGGTGCGGAAGCACAGCAGCACCTGCCCGATATGTTGGACCCCTGCGACCCGGTGAAGGTCGCTTGCCAGCGGTCCTACCGCCGTTCTCCACCTTGAGTGGCCCAGCTGGGGTCCCTTGGGGCTGTGGAAACAAGATGGCCGTGTCCCAGGCCGGCGTCTGGAGGGCCACTCACGTCCCGCGCTCCAGAGTTCTAGCGCAACCTTGAGCGAAACAAGATCTCGCGAGCTGGGGTGTCCGTGTGTGGCAGGGGCGGGACAAGAGACGAACGAACTATGACCTGCATGCAACTTTTGTTTCTCTCTCGCCTGTTTATCCTGCCCTCGCCCAATCACGCCCGCCCGTCCGCTTCTGTTTCGCGCTGAGCCCCGTTGATCGGGTTCCTCGCCATTGGCCCGCCCTATGGATCTGCTGCCACACCACCGACGACATGCTCGAGTGTGGGTCGCCCTCCGCCGCCCATTGGTCGCCCGCCAGAGGCTTTTGGTTGCTTGACTTTCGATGAATGTCCCTGCGAAGCTGGACACAGCAGCAGTAGCAGCCAACGCCCGCATGCTCGCAGGCATAGTTTCCGCTGGCCAGAGCCGGTAATTATTGATTGCAGAAAAAAAAAGCTTGCCTCTATCCCCGGAGGGCTAGCTGATTAACTTGCCCAACATGTACCATCTGCAGGCTCGGACGCGTGGCAACTTCGCTTGGGCTCTGGCTGCTGGTCTTGTATGTATATGAGTCTGGAGTGCCCCAATATAGCTCTTCTCTTTGGGAGCCTTGCTCTTAGCTGTCTCGCTGCTTTCTTTGGATCCTCTCCTCCGTCCTGCAGAGTCTTGGTTGTGTGAGCCGGAACTGGGTAGCTTCGACCAGGCTCCAAGTGGCTTACATGGGATCTCTCCTATGGATATGTGTTGGGGGCCATAGACATCACCACTTTTCCTCACTCCGCCCTCCTCTGCTGTTCGTGTATCATCTTGAAGCATGGCAGCTTCCTTTTCCAACAAGATGATGTTGTCGTCATTGCCCCTGACCCTCATCTTCTTTTTCCTGTCAAGCACGACAGCCCTCCAAGTTACCCCGGGCTCATCATGTGCATCAGTCTGCCTCGACTCGCCCGATGGCGATTCCATGCGGGCAACGAACTCCTCCGACATGGTGTGCAACGACGTCGACTATTTCTCGTCATCGACCGGGCAGAAATTCAAGGCTTGCCTCACTTGCTTGCAGACCAGCAACGCCCTCAGCGGCGAGGAGAATGATGTCTCGTGGTTTCTCTGTAAGCTGTCACAAAACGGCACAGCCTGATATCCTATAATACGGATGGTCTCTAACGTATGGGCCCAAAAAGACAACTTGCGATACGCCTCGGCTGTATGTCTGTACGACTACCCGGACCACAAGAAGACGACGACGACGCCGTGCGATCTCACCAGCGCCTGTGCCCCGCTACAAGGCGCACTCGAGTACGGCAACCTTGGCCCGGAAAATGGGACGGGATACGGCTACTGCCAGGCCGATGACGGTGTCCTCTACGGTACAGACATCGACGATTGCGTGACCTGTCTCCAGTCCAGCTCTTCCACATACATCGCAAACTGTGAGCATCCGTCCCACCCAGTTTCATTATCTTGACAGGGGAACTGACCACTACCAGTTCTCCGTGCCCTCCAAGCCGGGTGCAAAGAACAGCCCCTCCCAGGGGCCGCTCTGAGCATCTCGGGCGACGTATTCTCCGCCTTCCCTATCAACACCACCGACGCAGGCAATAACACCACGTCGTCCAGCGCCGCAAGCTCCAGGAGGGAAGACAAGCCGGTGCTCGCGACAGGCGCTACCGTCGGCATCGCCCTTGGCGCCGCGGCGCTGTTCCTCGGGGCCATCGCGCTGTTCGTGGTGTACTGCCTGAAGCAGAAGAAGTACGAACGCGAAGACAAGGCGGCGGCGGCGCCGTTCGCCTCGGCGCACCAGTTCTACTACAGCAAAGACCCGGGCAGCGGCGGCCCGGCGTCCGTCACCACCTCCAACCACAGCTACGTGCTGCCGCAGTACACGGCCGACTACAAGCAGCCGCAGGTGGGCGCCGTCTCCGTCTCCGAGACGCCCGAGCCACTCCCGTCCGAGTACTCGAGCAATGCCGAGTACTACGACCGCCTCGAGGGCAGGACCAGGGGCCGGCCCCTGAGGACGATCAGCCCGCCCATCATGCAGACCGCCGTGGTGGTCGACAGCAGCCACCAGCACCAGCACGAGCAGGTCGACACGATCGGCCAGCTTCCCACCAACTCGTTGCCGACGCACCCAGCCTACATCCCGCGCAGTGGTAGCAGGAACAGCAACCACCGAGGTACGCCCCAGCCGGGCGCCAGGCCGAGCCGCAACCCGACCCCAACATCCGTCCGGTCGAGCACGCAGTCGCTGCGGCAGCAACTCAACAGTATCGGCGGCAGCGGAGGCAAGCCCGACTCGTACGCAATCCAGGTCTACCTGAACGCGGCTGAGGATCCCAAGGTGCCCCAGCCGCCGCCGCCCGTCGCGGCGCCGTCGTGGGTATCACGCCCGCCGTCTCGTATCGCACCGGCCTCCAATGCCGAGATCGCGCGGAACATCCAGATCGAGCTGGCCTCCGCACAGCCTACGCCTCCCACCTCGGCAGGGTCCCTGCCGCAGGCGGGCGGGCGAGGCACACCCGCGCCCCCGTTCCGATCATCGCAGCAGCAGCAGCACATCTCGAGGACGACGTCACCCGAGCACACCACCGGTGATGCCGGCGGGGGCTCGCCACTCCCACCGCCGCCGAGGATCGGGTCGCTTATCCTGCCGTCTGTACCGCGGATCCGTGTGCCGGGCAGCAAGAAGCTGCCGCCACGCCTTGAAGTGCCTGACGGCGCGGGCGCTGGCATCTCGGGACCGCTGGCGTTCCCGGATGGGCGGTTCTCGATACGGCCGCCGCCGCCGCCGCCGCCGCCGAAGCAGGGCCAAGGCCCAGGGCAGGATCGCATCGTCACGCAGACGGTAGACCGGGGCGGGCGGTCGGTGGACGTACCTATTGCGAGTGGGAAGAGTTACCTGTATGGGTGATTAAGTTGGCTGTGTGTCTGTGCCATTCCAATGTGTTTCCTCTGGTTCTGGGGTTCTATAGGAAGGTCTTGTCTCTTTAAGATTCTTTCGGCGATAGTTTCGGTAAGGCGTTCTGGTCTTTCTAATTATGGGACGCCTTTGGTTGAATTGGATGATTGTCTCGTTGCGAAGTCGATCTTTTGCTTGGGAGCTAGGAAAAGTCAGGTACGGGCGCACTTGCACTGTGCGGTTGCAAGGCGACTTGGGGGTCGTGATTCTATCTCAACACGGCAATGTGGTAAAGCAGTCCAGTCAAGGCTTGATGCCAGAAATAAATCAATAATATTAAGTAACCATGATGGCAACGGCAACGCTAATGCTACATGTTGACCAATTCGATCAACCCAGACGATGGCCGGAACCTCTCGTCTTCCAGGAGTCGGGCAGTGGGCCCCTTCCCTGTGCGCCGGTAGACGTCCCCGTGCTCGGGGTATTGCGAATAGCCGTGCCGTACTCACGCTGCATGAAGCGAGGAGTGGTGACGAGGCGTGCGAAAAAGGCAGGGGTGGGGATCAAGTTGGCGCCACCGCCGAACTCTGGCCACAACCGGGTGAGAAAGTCGTGCAAATGAGCAGCGACGAGCCCGGTCAGCTGCAGTAGCATGACCTGGGGACCAGCCATGAGGAGGCTGGCGCCCATCATGCAGAGCGGGATGAGCTGGGCTGGGACGGTGAAGAAGAAGAAGCCAGCCTTCTGGCCTCTCTGGTCCTGTGTGGCAGTGTAGCACATGGCTAGGATCAGGGCCTGCAGGAAGTAAAGGCTTCCGAGGAAGTATTGTGCAAGCACCTTGTTTCACATGTTAGCGATGCACATTTGATCTTGGTGATGAACAGTGCAACATGACAGCAAGCGGTGATGGTGTTGGAGTAATGTAGGGCGCTCAAAACCACCCGGGTCCACAGAGATCAAGACCCGAGTCATCCATAAAGACATCCCACCATGCCCACACCGCGGACCGGCCCTAACTAGGTATTGCGAATGACGGACCGGCCGAAGTGCAGGGGTAATCTCCCTCCTTTCCAGGAACCGTGATAGCAGTAGAGGCACTTCACTATCCGGGCAGATATAAGAGGTGTGCAGTTGGGGTTTGGCAAGGACAGAACAGAACGGATCAAGTATTTGCCGGGGGAGTCTTACAATGATGACTGTGCCGCAGAAGACCAGGTACCACAAGAAGTCCTCCTTCCTGCCAAACTTGGGGTGTGTCGTCTCCAGCTGGCTCGCATACTGGAAGACAAAGTATGTGTCCATGACGATGCCCAGCTGTGGGCTGGTGAGCAAGAAGCTGGTGACGGGGCGCCAAATATGGGGAGGCAGGCGGAAGAGCTCCAGGTAGTGGAAGTAGATCCAGGCGTAGGGCATGATGCCCATGTGGCAGGCAATCGAGGTTGCCAGGACGGCGGTCGCGAAAGTTCTGCGCGTCGTCGTGTCAGAGCCTGTCTCGTGGAGCGCATGGCTGGAATTGAGAGAGTACTAACCTCGCGATGGCTGGCGCGCGCCAGTAGGCATCCATGATGTCGGCCATGGCTGCAGCCTGGTGGAGAGACGCGACAAGAACGGAGACTAGAACAGGGTGCAGGCAGGGGCAACAACGGGGGAGGAAAAGATGCAAAACTGTTTGCGCGGCCCCAGCTGCTCCAGCTAGTAGACTAGGTGTTGCAGGAGATCATGTAGACAAGCTGGTTGTGGTGGTGATTGTCGCGGGCTTGTCGTGTATGACTTGACGTGAGGTGAGGTGGCCTTTCAAGACAGAGCCCGCAAGCGGATTGAGAAGGGAAAAATTGCAGCAGAGCTCCGAGGCCCGTGGCGGGGCGGATATAGGAGCTTGGGGAAGCTAGCAGCCTAAAGCCCCACAGTGCCGAGACTGTGCACCTCCTGCCCAAAAAAGCAGCAGCAGCAGCAAAAATTGTGCTGAGCAGGCTGTGCGAGAAGAAGCTCGGTTGAAGGGCCACAAACGAATAAACCTACCTGCCTTGACTCACCTGGCAGATGCAAAATGGACGCAGTAGACAGACTTGGTCATGTTATCTTCCGCGAAATATGCAGAAAATGTAGCGCGAGAGGAAGTTGCAGCACAAGGCTAGCCTTCCTCTGCCAATTGCCCTCACCCTCTGAGGACCGTGTTCTTGTCCATGTTGCTCATTGAGCTCAGAAAGCTCGGGAGCATCCTGGAAACGGTCTGCTCAGGTGTAGTCGCACAAGACGTGATACAGCGAGGAGTTGCCGCGATCCTGTCTCAACGAGAGATCGAACAGAGAGACTGATGGAGCTGAAGAACGAAGGGGTGCGAGAAAGTTGTTTGGATGAAGAGAATGAGGAAAGGATGTTGCAGACTCCAATTCAGATATGCAAGATATAAAATTTTCTGAGGCTGCACGGGCCAATCGACGGACCCAATTGACATGGGGAGCTCCCCCAAACCCAAAGCGATTGCGGAGCTGTTGTTGCTCATAGTTGGGGACTCATATGCGCCGACACCCGGGACATTTATACATGCTCCTGTCCGGGTCCGGTGGTGAGTGTTGTTCTGGTCAACAGCATCACAAGAGCCATTGAGCGATTTCATTAATTGTTTCCTATACACACGAGCAGTCTTCAGCACTGAGGGAACAGAGGACATCTTGGTGAGTGGTCCTGCTGGTATTGTACCATGCACCCTCCGCTCGTCACATCCATCCACTACCTCTCGTCTCATATCCTCTTGCAAGAGCAGCATCCCAAGACTAACACAGCCCAATAGTCCCCATGGAGCGCCCAGCCCGGATCGCCAGGCAGCTCGCCTCCAAGATTCAGTCGCGGGCCTACGCAACACACGGGCTCGAGATTCCGACAAAGAAGCTCAAGTATGTGCCCAAGACGGGGACTTTCCCGCTGGGCTTCCGTGTGGCCGCCGTCAACGTCGGCGTCAAGCCCGCCAACACCACCAAGCCCGACCTGGCTCTGATCACCTCCGATGCCCCCTGCGCCGCCGCCGCTGTCTTCACCAAGAACAGGTTCCAGGCCGCCCCCGTCACCTTCAGCCGCGACCTGCTCGCCCGTACCGGCAACCGCGTGCGCAGCGTCATCATCAACTCGGGCTGCGCCAATGCTGTCACAGGCAAGGGCGGCCTCGAGGATGCGGCCGCCATGTCCCGCCACACCGACCAAGCCACTGGTGCCTCTGACTCCACTATCGTCATGAGTACCGGTGTCATCGGCCAGAGGTATGAGTCCTGGCCGGACATGCACCCGCCAGATGCCAGCTAACCTCCCGCAGACTTCCGATAGACAAGATCACAGGCGGCATTCCCAAGTCCCACGCCGCCCTGGGCTCCACCTTTGACCATTGGCTGACCACCGCCATCGCCATCTGCACCACCGACACCTTCCCCAAGCTCATCTCGCGCGAATTCACCCTGCCCTCCGACCCTGCTAGGACCTACCGCATAGCCGGTATGACCAAGGGCGCCGGCATGATCCACCCCAACATGGCCACCCTGCTAGGTGTGATCGCCACTGACGCCCCCGTCTCGCCCACTCTGATCCCATCCCTGCTCCGCCGCGCCGTCGACTGCTCCTTCAACTCCATCACCATCGACGGTGACACCTCCACCAACGACACCGTTGCCCTGCTTGCCAACGGCGCCGCCGGCGGCCGTGAGGTCGCCGACGAGAAGGGATCCGACTACGCGGCCCTCGCGGATGCTGTCCGCAACCTCGCCACCGACCTCGCCCAGCTTGTCGTCCGCGACGGCGAGGGCGCCACCAAGTTCGTCACGGTTCAGGTCACCGAGTCCCGCTCTGAGGAGGCCGCCCGCAAGGTCGCCAGCACCATCGCCCGCTCACCCCTGGTCAAGACGGCCCTGTATGGCCGCGACGCCAACTGGGGCCGCATCCTGTGCGCCACCGGCTATTCCCTGCTGTCGGAGCCCGGCTCCGCCTCCAGCTCCGCCTCCGCCGACGAGGTCGTCGTCCCCGAGAAGACAAACGTTTCGTTCATCCCCACAGACGGGTCCGCCGAGCTGAGGCTGCTCGTCAACGGCGAGCCCGAGGCCGTCGACGAGGCCCGCGCCTCCGAGATCCTGCAGGCTGAGGACCTGCACATCCTCGTCAGGCTGGGCACCGGGGACAAGGAGGCCAAGTACTGGACTTGCGATTACAGCCACGAGTACATGTGAGTATCTTTTCTGTCTACTTCTTCATGTTTCTCGTCACACGTGTAGAGTCTGCTCAGTTACTGACCGTTTTCTTCTGTAGCACAATTAACGGAGACTACCGTACATAGAGATTCACCCAGCTTGCCTGAGTATAGATGAAAGCGATGTGCTTATTTGAGATGAAAAGTTTAGAGGTGCCATGAGTGCTGTAAGAGATACTTTTAATGATAGAATCTTACAACAAAACAGTCCACTTGTGAATCCTCAACTTCAGCTGTAAATGCAAAGATAATTCAGAGCATTCCTCCCATCACCTCTGTCACGACTTAAATTCAGGTCACGTTTCTTCCTCCCTCAATCCAAAGAGCGACTTGAATCCAGCTCTCTCCCCCACGCGCCGACAACGCAGCCGCGGATTCACGGCTCGCGAGCCCGCGCCACTCTTCTCATTTAGCCACTCCGCTGGCAAATATTGAGGAACTCTCAATTAATGAATCAAGCGGGCCCAGGTGGACCAAAAATTGGGAAAAGTCAAAGATAATCACAAAAACGTACAACACCGGGTATGTGCTGATCGTCACCGACTCAACTACTAATCCGGCCCTCATTGGCGCATCAGAGGAAGGGGAACATCGGAACATTGGTTCGGCTTTTAACCCGCTTTTTTCGGATTCTTCAGCATAAGTATGAGATGTTGTTCTCTTAAACAGGACAGTTACAACAGGATTGGGGTACCCCTTTCATTTGTTATGGCCTTAGATGGCTGTTGTTATAATATGTTCGTCGCACCATAATTAGACACAGTAGAAGAAGTCTTTTAAAAACAAAAATGTATCATCTCCACGTTCCCTCATTCCCAATTCGCTCGTAGTGAGCAGTGGTTCCTTGTTGCGAACCGCTGGAAGACGTCGTTGCAGATAGAGTTCGGAAGCATGCGGGTATGAAATCCCTCCTCAGGTTCGAGACATTCGAAGCAGCATGAAGCCGTCTATCGGAAGTTTCCGCTGCCATTGCAGCGAGATAGGGGGATGGAACTCTGCTTCTTGATGCAGGCAGTGATGGCGCCACCAACCCAGGTAACACCCTCGTAGGAGCCCTCCTCGTGAGAGTCGGCCATGAAGGTGCCGGTCTGCTTGAGAGCGCCAACACAGCCCTGGAAAGTTCGGCCGTACTTTCGGTTGGTCCAGGGGCGAGTAATGACGACACCAGTGTAGCCAGCGTCGACTGTGCCGCGGATGAGGTAACCCTGGGTGGTGGTCCATGTGCGCGTGTAGTCGACCTTGAAGGTGAGACCGAGCTTCTTGACCAGCGTGCTCATGTCGAAAGAACCACCGGCGCTAACAGCATTGGAAACGGCGTACGACTTGGAGATGGTGATGTCGATGCCCTTGCTGCCTTGACCGATGACCACGGGGGACATCTGCACGTCCCAGTCGACGAAACGTTGCTGCTTGTCAACAACGAACTGGTAGTTGGCGTTGCAGTCACGCTTGCCGAGCGCAATGTCGGTGTGGTTGACAGGGATTTCAGCAAGACCCTCTCCGGCCTTGATGTAGTCGTGATCGATCTCAGGAGTCTCGGCATCGACGCCCTCGACCTTCAGGAGAAGCTTCCAGGTAGCTTCAGTAATGATGGCAGCTACACAAATGATTCAAAGTCAGTACAGCTCGATCACCCAGACTTCTTGAGGTAAACTCACTGCGACCACCACTTCCGAAGACAATCATCTCTCCATTACGGAGGTCTCGGTCGAGGGTCTCGGTAATGTTGAGGGCAGCATCGCTGTCGTCGACAACGGGGACGGGGGCTGGGGCCGCGCTGACTGCAGCAGCGAAAGCCGAGAGGAGGGTGATGAAACGAACAGAGACCATCATGTTCTAAAAAGACCGGAGATGTCAAGCAAGAGAGGAGTGGGTGGATGAAATTGGGAGTGGTGAGAAGCAGGTCCTATCCGGTGGCATTCTCAAGAGCCTTTATAGATATCGAACGAGCGCCCTGACTTGGTATTTCCAGCTCGTGAGATAAGTTTTAACAGTCACAACAACGATCAGCAACTTAGTGGATCGCATCGCCCGCCCGCCGCCGTCCAGGTCGTCTGGAGTCGCGATTGCGTTCATCCGGAGGTCGGTGGCTAGTGGAGCAAGTGCCCATCAAGCATGTTCCTGCAGAACGGCTCACCCCGGACCTTGTCCGTTGGGTGGAGCAGACCAAGCATATTTGAGATCTGTTCCTGGTATATTCAGAGCCGATCTTCTCGGTACCCAGTCCCGACAACCAATTCTCGACAACCTGTACGGTATGCCTTCATTGTCGCTCGACTCAGGAAGGATCAATCTCGTGTCGCCGTTCCTTAATCGAGCTTAGCAGCCCCCGTACCACACGACTCAGCAACCATCACGAGAGTCACTTGATGGTTCGTCAACCTCCTTGAGATAGAGGCTTGACAAATTTCCAACGTGACAACACGCTGGACATCACCCGCAAATGGCACCAGGATTGCGGAACTTGACGTCGTGATGAAGGAGTAAGATTTCCCACAGATAGGATCCAGTAGATTACCCACGCCCCAATTGGGAAAAGCCAGAAGCCGGAGTGATCATTACGAGATATCATTATCAGGCTCCTTGGGCGAACACTATTTGGTTTCATTCCTGAATTCCAAATCCGAGGATTTATTTCAAGGATCTGTTTCGCCGTCCCGTTCACCTCGATCAATTCAAATCACTCGTTTAACCTTCTTGTCCACATCGTCCCTTCCACTTGACTCAGTCCTCAGTCTTCACACAAAGCTCTACCTTTGGATCCCCAACCGACAGCCAGAATGCAGATCTCCACGCTCGCCACTTTGACGGTTCTTACTACCGTGTATGCCACACCTCCATTCGATCTTCAGTAGGGCTCACAAATGTACTGACTTGACTCCAGTGCGGTCGCCAAGCTTCACAGCGCGGCTGTCTGCGTACAGAACAGATCGTACGGCAGCACCGGCAACGGCACACCTTATGGTCTCACCTACGGCTCTTTCAAGGAGTACGAAATTGACAGTGCGGCCACCGAATGTGCCTGCGGCTACTACAAGAATCGCAACACTGGAAACAAGCAATGGGACAGGTGCCCTGATTGCAAATTCGATGGCTTGCAGTGCCTTTCCAACGGCTGGCATATCGGTGGCGATGAGGTATGTCATAACTCGGCTTTCCATTACCTAGAATGAAGCACTGATCAATCCTTCACTTCAGATGACCTACTACTGCGAGAAGAAGTGCGGCGCCCAGGGAGCTGAGGCCAACTAATGAATTGGAACTACGGGTGGAATCATCGTGGCAAACGTTTTGTTGGGTGCAGATACTTGATACCTTAGTCTCTCCTGGACGTAGATATTCATTTCTACTGTATTTACTTCGATCAAACAACCAATTGCTGTTCAACTATGCCTTTTTCATCATGCTTTATCTTGGTGCATAACTTGGAGTTATTTTCGCCGCACAACCCAACTTTTAAATATTGTCATCAGGGCTTTTTGTCTTACAGCTGGTGTATTAGGCGCAAGACAAACAGATAACTCGGTAGTTGTGATGGCGCTGGCGTTTCTTTACGAACTCTATCTGATATGTCGACTTCATCTTACTTTTTCCCCCACGCTTGACACAATTTGTGCTGCTGTTCTAGATTGTTGCATTTCACAGTCTCATGGCATGTCAAGTCCCGTCGTCGATATTTCATTTTGCAGCCGGAAGAGACCCGCACCACAATTACTCCTTTCACGTTGCGAGGGCATGCACGCAGCTACAGTGGCCAAGACATGCCACTTTTCCCCAGAAAGGGGATCCGTGGGGTTGGGACTCCCGATGATAGGAGACCGGCCTTTGAAGCTCGTCCCCACTGTTCACCTTGCCCACGTGCCCATCTACACTTGCGCGGGGATTCCTAACGTTAAATCAACCTTTCGGATCCCATGTGCCTGAATACCACTCTCTTGACAGAGTGAAACAAGGGACAATTTGATCAAAGGTAAGCATTCGCCGAGAGCAGTCCGACAACAATGACTCGGTGAGAATGCTGCCTATTTCTGCTCATGTACTCTCGAGAGTAAATCACAAAGAGGTAGACATTCTTTGGTACACTAGTCATGCACTGGGGAACGAGGTTTAGGTGCGGGTCCAACGACCCATTAATTCAAGGGCAACTGCCGCCTTACCATAGAACATCTTGTACAGCCTCAGCTAACGCCGGATAAACGGCAGTCACGTTTTCAGGCATGCCCAATGTCTATCATGTAATGGGCTCGATGGGATTCAACTGCTCCCCGGAGGAGCCTTCGGCCGATTCTTCTCTCAGGAACGTTGACTGCACATTGGGTCAGTCCAACAGTTGCCCTGATTCCGTAAATATCCATAGACCCATGAGACTTCACGCGATTAGTGCGGCTGTTGGGCTGACACTCTGGAAACTTTAATTTTATTAGTTCGGCGCCAACCGAGAAAAAGAGGATACTACAGATAAACAACCAATCCAGCCCAGCCTCATAGAGAGGAGAAGTGGGACCAAAAATCCACTTCATAAAATAATAGCTTGTAAAGTGGGGGACTTCTGGCCCGAAGTAAATATAGTGTTCTAGACCGAGCAACGATGAGATCAGCGCCACCGCCAAAGCAAATTCGTTAACTCACCGAGGCAATCGAATACCCAACAGCCGGAGATAGCCGGTATAGAGGACGCAACTGCAACTGAGTCGAAGTATCACAACGAACCAACCAACCAACCAAACTGACGGCAGCGAACACCTGATTGCTCATCTCTCACACGACTCCTTTACAGCCTGCGACTCGCATAAGACAAGCTACAGTTGGCCATGATGAACTTGATGTTATCAGCGTCTTGAAAAAAAGCCCTTTTTTTTCCTTTTTTAACCAATGGCCCAACAGCTTCAAGTCGTAGTATCATAACGTTGCCCGAAAGTTGCCTGAGAAGGCCGAGAGCGTTGATCCCTCACTGGCAAGGACTTGGACCGACCACAAATCGGGAGCATGCACAGGGGTGATTCTAGATGCCAGGGTGGGGATAGCAGAGCTTTTGTCTTAAGATTCGGATTCTTGGATCGTGGGCCCCTGCCCGGCTCTATTGATCTCTGGAGTGTTGTCAAATGGGTATCAACTAGGCCGACATCTGGAAGGGGAGATGTTACACAAAACTGTCGAAAATTTGGAAATCCAATATCAGTCACGCACACCTTTTCCAGGACAGTTAGGACGATTCTGAGAAACCTTCTTTACTGTCGACTAGTGCATCAATGTGGATGCAGGTGATATCACCGCTTGACTGCTCACCAGACCTACCAGGGATAATTCCAGTTCCAAAAGTCATATTCACATGGGGAAGCCTTACAAGACCTATTTGTTTCAGTCATCATCCCAATAAAATTGCTCTGAATCAAACGACTGGCCCTACATCAATATGGCCCACTGACACACTGCCAGCAGTCACGACAAGACCCAGCCCACCACCCGCATATTGGCCATCCTCGGCCGTCAATCTTACTTCGGTGCCTCCTATCCATCCTGTTATCCGTGTTCCACTGGCCTGAATGAACAGACCATACGGCTGGTCCAGAGTCCACGAGAACTCGGCGGAAGCCAGCACCAGCCTCTCCTCATCCAGCGCCTTGATCAGCGACACTTTCTTACCATTTCCAGCCAGCACAAGCGCATAATATCGATTCAAGCCTCGGACCCTAATGGCCACGCCAGACGGCTGGCCGAACTGAACCGTGAAATCGGCCGCGGCGACACTATAGTCTGTCCACTCCCTAGTCCCATAGGTGACGATGCCCTCTCCCCTGTTTTTGACCGCAGAGAACGATGCGTCCCCCCAGGGACGGAAGGCATCCACGCCCTTGACCCATGCCCTGGTCCAAAACTGGCTCGAACCATCAGCCGGTTTCTTCAACGTCATGCGTGGCACGCCTGTCCAGGCAAGGCTGTCTAGAATGACCTTGCCCGTGAAATCGCACTTGATGGCGCTCACACCAATGCCAACTGACTGGATGGGATGGCCATCAACATCATCCGGGATAGTCCATTCCAAGATCTTTTCTTCACCGGGGCCGAGATCAACTGCATCGCCATCTTTAGGCAAGAGTTCATCCTTGGGGCCATAGACCTTGAGCCGGAGGGCCACCCGGGCAGACGTTTGGTTGCTTCGGGGGGATTTCAACCTGACTCGCAGGGTTTGCCCAGGATACACCAAGGGCGAAGCCATCAAAGGATAAGTGTGCATCTTGAGCACGTCTTTCCCAGAAAAATTGTCGGTCAGAACCTCTGCCGCCTCATCTGTTGGTGTTAAACCACTACAAGTGATGACAAGAACTCCCGTACCGTTTTCATCGTACCCATGAGCAACCGCTGCACTCTTCGCCCTGAAGCCCTGGATACTCCCTGGCAGGGTGAAATGGAAACGGGCGCCATCTTTGGGAGGTTGTAAAGGGGGTTTTCCCGCCACTCGTAGGCCGATGTTGGTAACTTCGGCGGCTATGTCAGCGGCCGTGGTAATGGAGTAACCTCCATCGGCACTTGAAATGAGTGCACGGTCATTCAAGGGGCCACGCCAGTCGGTACTTCCTTTGAACGCATCCATGCCGTGCATGAGCGCCAGAAGACAGCCGATATTTCCTGAGTTGCAGTCTGTATCCCACCCGCAAGTATTGATGATATGCATGGCCTCGGTGAAGTCGTGGCCTGCGTAGAGCAAGGCCATCACCATTACACCGTGGTTCGGCATTATGTGGCAAGCACCGCAGTACTTGTCATAGCCATGCTTGTCCTCAATCCGCTGTCGCGTCTTCAGCCAGTCTTGGTCTGATGCATGCCACTGCCTGATGTCGTTGATCAGGATGGCTATGGCCGAGTCCGGCGGGATGACACTAAGGCCTGTATCGAGAAGGTGGTCCACGTCCTTGCTAGAAAAGGCCTCGGCTTCCATCGCTGCCCAGAGCATGGCAGCGTACACAGACTCGCCGTCATGGCTGACACTGCCAGCCTTTTGCGCGAGCTGGGCAGCTAGCTGAGGTTTTCGCGGGGCCACCATGGCCCAGCCGTCAACGAAGATCTGGGCTCCAATCTGCTCTGCTACCGTCTTGCCGTTGGTTTCGATAGACCCGCTTCTCGGGGCAGGAATGCCATCCTTGAGATTCAAATAAGCAGTGTGCTCGGTCGAAATCCCCCTCCCTCCCCACCAGAGAATCGTCTGTCCCTCGATGATCGAATTCAGCCACGTCTTGCCGATCTGTTCACTTGTGATGTCGCTGCTGAAGCCATGCTCCTCCAAGGCACGGAGGAACGTGAATGTTCCCGAAACGTCATCATCCGTGACCACCAGCGGGTAATCCTTGTTGTCCCTTGGGCCCTCATTAACAGACCAAGGTGTGCTCGGTATGTTTGGGTGATCATGGACGTAGTAGCGAATTGGTCCCAGTACTTCCATCACGCGCTGATGGGTCCATCCTTCAAAGGGCCGACCGAGGTAGACGCCTATAAGCTTTCCGAGGACCCCGGCGTAGACACGCTCCAGATGTTCATGTGGCGGCGAAGCCATGACTGTTCTAGCACGCCACTTTTGGCCAATATGAAGGATTATCTCAAGTGATGGTCTTGGATGGATTACCCTTTAGTGACACTCGTCGGGGAGGGGGAATCTCGCCATCCCGATAAGGGACGAGGCCTTCTCCAAACCCTGAGGGTCTGGCAGCAGCACCCTGATCAACGCCCCCTATCTCACCCGTTTTCTAGGTACTCTCATCTTCAAAGCAAGGGAGCTGACGACTCTGGGAAGAGAAGTGACGGCACAGTCCAGTCAGAATAGTATATACATAAATATCCAGTGGCGTTACCTGAAACAGGGTTCGGACTGATATTTGTTTTCTTACATACATATGCCCTGGAATGGACTTTCCACGACAATTATTCTCGCGTGTCTGGAACGATAACGAAGTTGCTATATACCTATTTACATACCATATCCTGGTCTCAATAACAGCCACAATCGCGATTCGAGTCTATAATTTCGTATGTACGATCTAATACTACCTAGGTACACCAAATCGGTCTATTCCACACGCACACACCCCTAACAAAAGGGCATATATCTAGCTCGAACCGTCCCGTTTTATTATTGTAAGCCATGCAGCTGTGCCTTATCTTTATGTCCATAGAAATTTATACGTAAGTTCAGCGATCCATCCTAACAAATCCTCACCACCTGCGCACAGGCGCACACGCCGATGGGACCACTCAAGGGCACCTGTCCTCATCAGGGCACGGCACGGTGTTCTGCACGCCGCCCTCCTCAGTCAACCACCCAAAGTTGTACACATCATGCTCAGAGGTGACGTTGATTCCGAAGGTGATCCACCCTAGTACGCCATCAGCGACAGTGTCCCCGAGCAGCGCGTACTGGACGAACGGGTCCGCGCCGTTCTCCTGGACGAGGAGGTAATCCTCAGAGTTGGGCGTCAGGGCCTGCGTGTTGGACGCGTAAGGCTCCACAACCTCGACCTGCGAGATCAGGTCCTGGTCGAAGTACACCTGGCCGATGTGCGAGGACGTGACCGTGTCCAGGGTGCTGTTGCCCAGGCTGGCCGCGGAGCTCGCGTTCAGGTGCACCGACGTGTGGATGTGGATCGCCCGCCCCGTGTAGTGGCCCGGGAAGAGCGTGTCGAACTGCGACGTGCCATCCGCGTCGATGGGCTGGATACCCCGCAGCCAGGTCTTGTCGATGTTGCCCGGGTCGGCGAAGGCGGCGCCGTTGGATTTGGTCACGACGCCAGAGTATACGCCTGTCGCGTTGGCGCCTACGAGGGGTGTTTCCCAGCTTAGTCTACACTGCGCCTTGGTTCGTGTTGAGCCGGGTGGTGGAGGGGAATCGGCTGCTTACTCCAGATCTCGATGAAGCCGTCCCTGATGGGTTCACACGTGTCGATATCGAGAACCTGCACATCAAAGTGGAGGTTCACACCCTTCTGCGCCTCGCGAAGGTCTTTGCGAATGAACTCGCCAGCAACGTCTGTAGCACTCGGTTCAGCCACTTTCCACACGCAAGGTGAGAGATATGACATTCAGGGAACCCACAGTAGGGGCCTTCAGTAACTTCGGGCTTTAAAACGCATGAACCGTTCTGGAAGATCTCCCCCGCAGGCGTGTCCAGGTTGAAGCTCTCGGAGGTGCGGTCGTGGCTCTCGTCGAGGCCAGTGACGTTGGCGGTGTCAGCCGCCTGCCGGCGGGCGAGCACCTCGCGCCGAGCAATGGCTTGGTTGCGCACCGCCCGCGCCTCGAGCTTTGCGGCGCAGTGACTGAGATCCGCGCGCTTGGCCGTTGTGAGGTACTCGCGGCGCTCATGAGCTTCCCCGTGGATGTCGTGGCCGGGATGGGCGGCGGCGAAGCCGAGGATAGCTGCGATAATGGCGGGAGTGAAATACATCTTGACAGGGCCGTCTCGGAGAGTGTAGGAGATAGAGGCGGGAGAATGGTCTTGTGTCTTTCCTTTGCTGGTCATGTTCATGGCGACGGTCCTTATATATGTGAGCTGCAGGAGCCCTGGACGGTGCATACTACATGTCGTTGATAATCCATGTATGTCTGTGGGACGCAACATGACTCTGTTGCCGACTACATACCATCATTCAGCCTGTAGTGGGGTGGAAAGCAATATGCATGTAGGTCCCCTGATTATTTCTCCAATGGTCAACAAGGTATCTTGCGCACATCAATCCCTGGAGTTGATGATCTCATAATGGACATAGAGATAGGCCTCGCTTCGTGACATGGATGCCATGATAGAAGGTGCTGATGGTTCTAAATACACCCATACTTCCTCCTAGGGATTCACTATGAGGGCAACAAAAAGGAGAAAAGAAATATTGGGTCGACTTCTAAAGGGATCGGCTGGTTACATACGGCTAATATTAGTCGAGATAGTGAGTTGTAGCCACTCGGGAAACCCACTTAGCGGGCGCCGAATTACTTTGTAGAATCAATGATACCTAGCAGGCTCTCCAGTGGCGGCTTTGCATCTACAGTACATACATGCTGCGGATATACAGTACAGTGTAGTAGGCGGGAGACTTCTCACCAAGCTTCCATGCTCCACGTATATCATCACAATACCACTCCGGATAGAAACATCCGTACAGTACAGGGGCGACGAGTTGCAGGGGCAGCGGAGCCTTTCCCACGAGTGGCCTCGGGCACCGAAGCTTCCAAGCCCTTCGCCAATATCATGTCAACCGTGCAGTCTCGGCAGGTGTTGACGCTGGGTCAAGTTGATGATACGAGAGCCAACTGCCTGTGTCGTGATTCTCATTGTCCTTTCCTGATTGGGGAATCTGGAGAAAATGGGGGCCGGCTGAGGGATGGGCTTTTGCGAGGGTCCTGGCGTCAAGTCAGTCGTAATTCTCATTCTCCTTGCCCAATTGGGGAATCCGGAGAAAATGGGAGTCGGCTATGGGACGGGCCTTAGCGGGCGAGGGCCCTGACGTCAAATAGGAGCGCACGTTTAGTAAGCCAAAGCCACCCCAAGGTCGCCCCCTATACGGGC
Source organism: Diaporthe velutina (assembly GCA_038088505.1). NCBI lineage: Eukaryota > Fungi > Ascomycota > Sordariomycetes > Diaporthales > Diaporthaceae > Diaporthe > Diaporthe velutina. The sequence goes on along the minus strand of JBBWSJ010000009.1, from coordinate 14,394 downwards.
ACAAGGTCGGCGTGGGTCTCGTCACCTCTACCATAGTACACAGGTTTTCATCAATAATAGCAGCCCGGGGCCCCGGGCCGACTGCGATGTACGCATGCACAGATACTGTGTTGATTATCTTGCTTTTGCCTTTCCTGTCTCCCATGCTGGAACCAAGCCAGTGTCCTTAACCGATGGATCTCGTCCAATATTTTGCTCTTCACGTCACATAAGGTCTTGAGTTCGAGAAGCATGCCTCCCTATCTCCCAGAACTCAAGTTGCCAAGACCGTGTACATCTAAAGTTATCGAGGCTGAGCACGTGGATTCGATATGCAGATCTCCCTGTCATCTTGTAGAGGAAATTGTATATACTCTGCGACAAGGATCCTCGTATCTCGCAAAGAGGCAAGAAGCCCTAACGCGAGGAACTCCCTCTTCCGATGAAAAGTCTTGCCAAAGAGGCACAGACACTCTTTTCTATTTCCTACTTTAATTGCGATTCAGTGTAACGGGAAGGATGATGCTCATGCATATGCGCTGCGCCTTGGAATCCCATAAAGGCCAAGGCTAGATGGTTTGGTTGCATGCGTTATGCACGCTCGAACCTGAACAAGATCAAGTTTCGGGCCCCTTTCCCAGCCTCCCCGAACCCCCACGACGTTCTAATGTTGAGATCTGAGATATCCAAGAACCCATTGTTGATCGCCAAGATTTTAACCAAATGGACAGAGGTAACTCCCAGCTTGTTGAGACTTGTTGTCTATCTTTGTGAGAATTCGTGTTTTCATAGAGTCGTATCCCAGTTCTACCTATGTGAGTCCCACAAGTCTGAGCCGCTGCGCACGGCGGAGACACGCAAAAATGGAGCAGGATGCGTCCACAAATGAGTGCAGCATACGCAGGTGCACTGCGAGCCCGCTGTGCAGAATCTGGTCGGTCCCAGAAGCCGAGTAGCATTGATCAGTGCGAGTTTCTCCAATTTGCTCCTCAATTTATAAGTGCCACGTCTTCCATGACTACCACGTAGACCATAATTACCCGGTGGAATATACGGGATTCCGTCCGCTCTCCCCTAGAAAAGACGGATCAGTAGTTGAAGCGTTGATCATTACCGACCCAACTACTAATCCAGTCCTCTGATAAATTAACTATGGGAGCCAGAAGTCCCAATATGTCATTTTTGATTGTGAGGCCCTCTGCGGCCTCAACCAATCGGCTTACACGGTCCAATGAGGGGAAGAAAAAGATGGGGGGGGTGTAGAATAACAACCCTCCAAGCTGTAACAGTCTAACCCTGGCTCCCATAGTTAATTTATCAGAGGACTGGATTAGTAGTTGGGTCGGTGATGATCACCACATACCCCGCGTTATATGTTTTTGACAATTTTCCTTTTTTCTTTCTCGGGACTACAAACAAGCCTTCGCCTAGCTGTCACATAGCAGAATCCCACCGCAAATTCCATTTCGCGGTCACGGGAAGGAGGCACAGAAGATAGATCACATTTCCTCATAATTGTTGATATAGTGCACGGGTAGCTGCGCCCAGAAAACATCACCTGAGGACTTCAGGAAATAAAACACCCACAAACAGTAGTAACCTTTCCAAATGCTCGCTTGACTTGATTTGACGACTCAGCTTGCTGACATGTGATGTGACGTGATCGCGATGCATTGTGTTGGCCTGCGCCTGCTCTGAACCATTGCCCTAAACATCCCTTTTCCCACCATACACTCCGTAACCGCAAGAACGCCTGGCTGGATGCAAGAAGAAAGGCTGATTTCCGTACACCCTCGATGTGTATAAAATGGAAAGAATAAAACAACCGCCCTGATATGCCGCCATGGTAGTCCTCATCTCCCTCCCCTAGTCAGTCCGAGTCGTCGAGCACAATGATGCTCTGTTGCTGGCCCCATTGTTCCTCCGCGGCTGCTCCTCCCATTCCGAGGACCTGGCTTGTACGTCCATATGTCTCGCTGCCGAATGGCCTGTTCCCATTGTCCACATCCTCATTAATCCTTCCTTGCTGACCACCTGCCACCTTGATCGCCTCATGAGGTCCCTCAAGCCTCGAGGGCACAAATTCCCGTCCCTTTATCGGTCCTTCCTTAGCTTGAGATCCGTCCATTTCGTCTGCCTCTCCGCCGTTGGTCACATTCTAAGCGCCAAAGGCTTGCTGGCCCTGAGATAATTGCTTGTTTTGCTCGCGGTACCACTCTGTCTCGCTGTCCAGCTCGGCAGCTACCCTCTTCAGTTCCCGCAGGCTCTCCTCGGCATCTTGTTGCAGGGTACTGACGGCACTACCCGCCTGTGAAACAGCGTCACCTTCTGTCTGATGAGAAGCGAGCAGCGATACCGATGACATGCCGGCCGGAAGTGATTGTCTTGCCATCGATGGCTTCGGTTTCAGGAAACTGTGCCGTGGCGGTGATCCCGCTGCTGATTGCGGAACGCTGAAGGTGCTTCGGCGGGAACCCGTCAACCCCAAGCTCGCACGGTAGGCCCCGTCTTGTTCCAAAACGCGATCATCCAGGTCACCGGCGTCCGAGTCTCCAGAGTACTGGGAGCCGCCTTCGTAGTTGTTGCTTGTTACTGGACGAGGAGCCTTGTCGGACAGGACATGTCCAGTGGGCGTTGCGAATAGTCCTCGGCTTCGGAGTAACCAGTAGGATGATTTGATGCCGCTGCCTGGCCCATTCCTCGGTCGCTCTCGCTCGGGCTCGGCTGATGAGCGAGGCGATGAGGACTGGTACCGAGAGAAGTTTGTGACCTTGCCACCTGTGGGAACCGATCGTGCCATACGCGAAGAATTGCTGCTCCTGAAGCTGATTAGGTCGTCCTCGCGGTGCTTGCCGCTCATCAAGTCTTGGAGATATTGGGCCTTTTTGCTGAGTTTCGGTTTCGGTGCGGGCTTCGCCACGGCAGCGTTGCGGACAGACCGCAGAGGATCCTTGGGCCTGGCCGGAGGGCCCATGCTTTGCTGGCTGGTGTTCGGGTGTATGGTCACGCCCACCAGCGCGTCGTAGAGGGAGTCGTCGTCCCGCACGCAGTTAGCAGCCAGCTCCTGCTGATTCTCCATGCCCGAAAATATGCCGGTAGCAAGCAAGGCGTCTGCATTGCTTGAGGTGATACTGGCTCTTCTCGAGGTATCAAGGGACATGCTCTCCCGCCTAGCCCTCTTCAAAGCTCGATCCTTCTCCATTTCGTCTAGCCAAGACGACGGGCCGGTGAGCCGCTTCGTACGGGACTGCGCGTCCTTCTCCGCCTTCGCCTTCGCAGCCTTTGCTTCGGCCAGTTTGGCTTCTCTATAATGTTTCATTGCGGCTCGATTGTGGCGCCCAACGCGCTTCAAAGCCAACTTCCTCGCAATGTCCCGCCATCTGTAGAAGAAACGGACTCTCAAACTGTATATCCTGAACTTTCGAGCTTGTGCCCAGGACCTGTTCTCTTCTTCTTTCCGTTTGCGCTCTTCTTCCTCCCGTTGGTGCTGGTCAAAGACGGCACGAACTAGGTGTGCGATGAGAGCCTCTTGGAACTCATCCATCAAACCGTTGTCTCCAAGCACCACCCATTTGGCGAAGTCGCCCATCAGATCCTGAGGCGGAGCAGGTTTTGGCGGTGGCGGAGTGTTCGCTGGGACCAGCTGTGGTTTGGTCATTTCGGAAGGCTTCGCGAATAGCGACGGAGCCTGTGGTTGCGAGGCTTCGAAGGATTGTTGTATGGCCGTCGGAGCAGGGCCTGCAACGGAGGGAGGGTTGGTTGATGGCACAGAATTTTGATCATCGACTGGTGCAGGTGTTGCGTCTGAGGGCTTCGTCGGAAATAATTCAGAAACCGGAGCCTGCACTTTGGCTTCTGCGGCCTGGTTTTGAGTCGAAAACAAGGGCGGCGAAATGCCCGATGCCGTGCTGGTCGAGGTAGCAGTGTCAGGGATGAAAGATGTTTTGCTTTGTTCTGCTGGCTTGTTCAAGAAGTCGAACACAGAGCCTGAGCTGCCATCAGCGGGCGGGGTGCTATTCGTTGTGTCGGCCGGAGTAGTCGTCCAAGAGAACCTGGGCATTTCCACCGGCGGCTTTGTGGCGGACTCTGACGATGAGGAATTACCGAAGATACTGGCGGTGTTCGGATTGGACGCCAAAGGAAAAGACGGAGGTTGCGCATTTGAGGCAGAATTGTTTGGTGGAGGGATGCTGCTTGCGTTGGAGGCCTGAGAAAATGGGTTGCCAGACACTCCGGAGAAAGGGTTGTTGGGCGCCGAGTCCACGACTGACTTGTTCGTATCCGGCGTCGCAAACCCGTTAGTCGTTGGCGGTTTCTGGAACGGCGAGAGCGTCTTGAGAGGAGGCTGCGGCGATGATGAAGGCGTCTCATCGTCGGAGAAATTAACCTCAACGTGGTTCGCCCTTGGGTCGCCACTTGCACCAAAGCCTGGGGACCCTGTAGGCTGCGTGACGAACATGCTGTCGGGACTGTGAGTTGCGTCGGCTATTGCAGAGGCGTCCTCGAAGACAGTCGTATGTATGACTTCTGGCAGCGACCGGCCGCCACGCTTGCGCTCGACCATCGTCCCAGAGAATGACTGCCGGATGGTTTTCCCTGGAATGCTCCTCCTGCGCTCCACCACGAGGTAGGGCTCGTCCGCGCCATCGGATGAAAACTCCATTTCCAGCTCCTCCAAGAATGTGACGCATTGCTCCTCGGTGTCAAATCGAAGGATGCTGTTAAGAACCTTTGCTGTAAGGTCCTTGGGTCCGTCTCTTACTCTCCCATATGCCTTATGTATGGACTTCAACAATTGACGACGGATTTGAGTGAAATGTATTTCCGCAAAACAGGCCATGGTGTATGACACCTTGCGGTCTTCGACAATGGAGAAATACGTAGTGAAAGACGCCGAGCCCGTCGTGAGAGGGACTTGAGGCCTGAGCGGGCCACGTCCATTCCATACGTTTTGCATTGCCTCGATCAGCGTGACAGCAGTTTGGACCTCGGATGAGTTGAACCAGAACTTTTCGTCCCAATCTTGCATCTGTTGCATCACAAAGGGGTCGTGAGCGTTGAATAGGAGGTAGTAGGCTCGAAACTCAGCCTCGTTCTCCATGTGGACGCCTTTCATGTCCTTGCACTCGTCGTAGACCTGCATCAACGAGAGCAAAGTCTTCCCGAGCTGCTCACGCTCTTGCTGCTCCGAGAAGTCTTCGGCCGCAAAGTTCTCCTGTGACAACAAATGAAGTGCCACAGCGTGGAACCTGGCAATGTTTTCCAAGCAGTAGATCTGGTCCGTCCTTTCCTCGGCCGACATTGCGTTTTGAAAAATGAAATCCTTCCGTATCGCCCTGGTCCGATCCCAGAGAAAGTTGTGCTGTGAGGGAAGGTTCTCATCGGACCTCAAAAAGTCGTCAATGAGGTAGTCGACAGTTCGTCTCAACGCGGCTGGCGACCTGACTTCAGTTGGTAAGGGCGAGTCGGTCCCGGCTGCTGAACGCTTGAATGATTTGATCATTCGATCGGGATTCGGCCACATTTCCAGGCCATCTGGACTTGTGGTTTTCTCTGCCAATTTCACATCGTACTCGACTATTCGTGAAACCTTCTCCCCTTCGGGACACATATCCTGACAAATGCCCCTGAAATCGATGGCATCGCTTAGCTTCTTCCGTACATCCGGGTCATCGATCAGTCCAGCCTTTATCAACGACGTTCGGACACGTCCCTGATACTTCTTGTACTTCTCACTGTGATCCTCCATCGCTTGTCTGCTGGCTGGGTTCCCTGGTTGCTGAGGCCATGCTGGCGGGTGGAGGTTGTCTTTGCGCAGTTGGTCCCGTATCTCCTTCTCGTAGACAGACGCTGACTTCTGGACGCCGTTGGCGTCAAAACTGTGAGCGCGTGCTGTCTTGCGACCGAGGCCGCTTGCCTCCCTCGAATTCAAGTAGTCGGAAAATCCGTTGCGATTCTTCCTCGTGTCTTTGATACCGAAGCCAACGGGATCATTACTGGAAGGACCTGGCGCGAAGTATGTCTGCGGCTTCTGGAAAGAGGTTGTCGTCGAGTCAAAAGCGAGCCGCTTCATGGTCCCTGTGTCCCCAAATCCGTTTTTCCTCTTGTTTGCTGTAGCGCCAGCGAAGGGAGCAGCTCCATGGTTCGAGCTTTGCGCCGGCTTCGCAAGAAAATCTGATGAGCCATTCGTGACGCTGGAAGGGGCGCCAAAGCTGTTGGCTGAGGTGGCTGCGGCAAAGGGGTTCGAGGCTGTCGTCGTCGCAGGTGCAGCGTTTGTGAACGGGTGCGAGGAGGTGCCTGTGGTCGCCTGTGTCGCAAAGGGATTTGATGCCGTGTTCGCCGACGCGAACGGATTGCTGCTTACATCACCATTGCTCGCGACATTCGAACCGCCAAAACCTCCACCACCACTGGGGTTGTTTCCAGCAGGAGGGTTGGTCGCGCTGTTCTGAAAAGCAAAGGCAGGCGGTTGCTGGAACTGCTGGAAAGCGTTGCTCGCTGCTGCCGCCGGCGCGCCGAAGGCGGGTGTTTGTTGTTGCTGGCCGAAAGTCGAGGAGGAATTGAACGGAGCTCCAAATGGCGAGACTGATCGGTTGGTCGCGTCGGTCGAAAGCGCCTGCGCTCCGAATGCAGGCGCTTGACCGAAGCCCGCCATTTCTGTTTGATTCTGAACGCCAGCTCCAGTTTGTTGCCGACCTTTGTTGCGACGCAGAGGGTGAGGGGTCGGTGTGCGAGATGGAGGGTGAGGGAGCGAGGCGTTGTTGGAGTTGACATCGCGGCCCCTGCTGCTAGTAGCTGGCGTGCTGAGCTCGCCGGCCGCTGGTTCCATTTTGGGCTTAGCGCGGGTCTTGCGGACCTCTCTAAGGATCTCGTTCAGCGAACCATTGGCCGAAGCTCTATTGTCCTCCATCGCGTTCTTTTGCTGCAAGCTGGGCAGCAAAATTTATTGTCAGTCATGCTCATGCTCGAATGCAAGATCGAATCACGACTAGACTCTTGTGATCAAAGCAGAGTTCAACTACCAGCAGCAACGCCCTGAGCGGAGCTTTTTATGCTGCCGGAAACAGTCAGCTACCTTGTCTCAGAGACCTCTTCATGATTGGCTCTTTCGGCGCCAATTCCATACCTATGAGGAATTACTTAAACATGGCGGAATTAGAGGACAAAGACGGCCGCCAAATTCCCAAAATTAGCCCTCTCTCCGGACCGTGGTGTCTTACCAGCCGCCTCTTCCAACTTGAGTTGCAAAGGCCCAGTGAAGTTGTCTTGATCCTGGCCTTGACCGCATGGTTGATCCTGAAATGGCCTTGCGACTCAGTAGAGCAAGGTTCCGATGGATTGTTCTGTGTTTGAAAGAGACGGCCTGGAAGATGGCTTCCTTATATCTGCTCATTCTGGGCATTTGAAGGACTGACTGAGTCACTTCGACCTTGATAGCTTGACGGCGCCAGCACGAATAGTTGTAGGCCAGCTACAGTCTGATACTAAAACTTTTTGATGCGAAATGATGGCTTCTGACACAACACTGATTTGCAGAAGAAGGTAATTTAGTGCCTGTCTAAAGCCCGGTAGACCGAGAATGACTGTGATTGAGACGGGCACTGTATCTGCATGGCATCAAGGCACAATTCAACTACAAAATTATAACTACAAAAGCCAATAAACGCCTATCTGATCTAGCAGTGCGAGAGTTCTGCACAAGCATCGTGTTCTCGAGTGTACAATGTCCTTGTTCAAGTGTGTCTTTACTCCTATCCAGAAGCAAGCTATTTAGTGCATCTATATCCAGCCTGATATTGATAGTTGATGCTTGAGAAGCTGCTACTGGGCATCATGTTGTTTCACAGTGCAGAGGGGACGGCACAAGTAGTGAGAGCGTTCATTACAAAGACCATGAAACTTGGGTATCTTGATATTGTGAGTCAGCGCTGGTAACGCTATGCTGTCGTTCAGTCGTGAGGTTGTCTGTCGCGTGTTCCTGACCCGCCTATGCATTTCGACCTTTAATCCGCGCTGGTCCCAACCCTCTCCTGATTTCTTCCAGCTGTTGAAGTCCAGTCTGGTCCTTTCCTCGCTTGACGCGCCTCTTTCCCTGCATGCGGTGGTTTCCCAGAAATTCGTCGAGAATGCCGTCGAAGTCTTGTCTCATTGCGCCCTGTACGCTCGACATGGATGACATGCCTGTCATGCCTGACACAACCGAACCTTCCTCGTCTTCCATATCGTTATTGTAGCGCTCCTCCATCTTCTCAAAGCGTGCGTCCAGGATGTCCAGTTGCTCTGTGCGCACAAGGGAGGAAGAAGTCATGGAGTAGGCTGACGGGTTCGTGAGTGCCCCCTTTCTCTTCTTCTTCCGGCCGCCCATCGTCGTCGTAGTCCATATGGACGACAGGCCGTCTGCTTGCTTTGGCGCCGCCGGCGTCTTCTCTGCCTTTTGATCCTTCTTGAATTGCTTGAAATCCTCCAGCCAGTCTTCTGATGGGCCCTGCGCCGGGACCTCCGCCGTATCCACAAGAGTCGGCACCTCGTCGTCTCGGTACTCTTTCGTGGGCTTCGCAGTGCCGTCTGACTCCCAGCCCTCGTCATCATCATACTCGTCGTATGTCTCATCAAACTCGTGGTCGTTCAGCTCCTTGGCGTCTTTCGACAGGGTCTGAAAGATATCGTCGTCGTCATCCACATATGCATCATCCTCCAAAGCCTCAAGAACTTCACGGAGGCGAGGGTCCATATCGGGCTGGAAGCCCGCGATGGAATCTGGCACATCTTGCTGCGACTGGTAGTTCAGCCTCTGCAAGTCCTTGGACGGAAGGAGGTCCTCGTCGAAAAGGTCTCCAGACTTTTGCTCCAGCTCCATCTGCTTGAGAGCAGACTCAAGGGACTGCTTCTGCTTTCCCTTGCTCTTGCTCTGTGGCGCCTCAGCTTCCACGAAGACGGCCTCTCCGCCACCAGTTCCAATCTCGCGCAGATGTTGCATGTAGTCGTACTCGGTGTCGTCATAGTATACGCCGAAGTTTGCGGCCTCGCCTTCATTGTCCCGTATGCTCTCAGCATCTGACCCCAGTTCCGAGGCGAGATCATTCAGCTTCTTGGTTTTTGAGCTGCCCGGGGTCGGGTTCAACACCATCGACGGCGCCGAGTCATCATTGATTCGAGGGTCATTTTGGGGCCGATGCACCAGTGTGAAGTGCTGGGCGGTGCCCTCCTTCTTGGCTTTTTGCCAGTTGGAGGGAGGCATTTTGCCGTGATCTGACGGGGGTTAAGAATTGGTTGAAGATAAGCGGTTGTAGTTTTTTCGTGGTGTGGTAGTGATGGATGTAGAATGGGTATGATGGTGGTTGATGGTATAGAGCGTGGTGTGAGTGGTCGTCCAAGAAAAAGTTCGGGGGACCAGTCAAAAAATTCCAGTTTCCAGGTCGCGCTATCTTATCGCCGCGGGGCACCTGTTGCTGGTACTGGCGCTGTGCTTCGAAAAGTCTGTGCCCCGCGGCAGACCCCAATTTCTAAGCCGGCTCTGGTTTCGTCACTTATTACTAGAGGGGTTCGCGCCGGATTTTGCCTCTGCCTGCTTTCACAGTCCCCTTCTCCCGACCTAGTCCTCACAACCCCGAGAGCAAGGCAAACATTATCTTCTGGCCAGGGGTATTACACAGGGACATACATAATCGCATTCCACAATCGACTGTCTAGGATTCAGATCCACGATGGGGCAACCAAAGAGCCAGAAAAGCGTCGGCCTGGGCAATGCCCTGATGCACGACCGCTTCGGCAAGGGCAAGGGAAAGGATCGGAGGAAGGGCACTGGAGTCACCCGTATCAACCATGCGACCGGCGAGGAGTATATTACGAACGACCGCGAAGAGGCGAGCTGGGTCAAGATGAGGTCGGTCACGGAGCAGGGCGCCCTCGATGAGTTCTTGGCGACGGCAGAGCTTGCTGGGACCGATTTCACGGCCGAGAAGATGAACAACGTCAAGATCATCCACACCGACCAGAAGAACCCGTACCTGCTCTCTTCAGCAGAGGAGCGCATCGCATCGAAGAAACACAAAGAGAACAAGGACAAGTTGACAGTACCAAGACGGCCGCATTGGGATGCGTCCACCACACCCGAGGAGTTGGATGCACTGGAGCGGAAGAGCTTTCTCGACTGGAGGCGAGGCCTTGCGGAGCTGCAGGAAAACCACGACCTGCTTATGACCCCCTTCGAGCGAAATCTGGAGGTCTGGCGTCAGCTCTGGCGCGTCATTGAGAGGTCGGACCTAGTCGTGCAGATTGTCGATGCTCGAAATCCTCTGATGTTCCGCTCCGAGGATTTGGACACCTATGTCAAGGAGGTGGACCCGCGCAAGGAGAACCTTCTTCTCATCAACAAGGCCGATATGATGACATACAAGCAACGAAAAGCTTGGGCGAATTACCTGAAGGGCGCGAAGATTGCTTACAGGTTCTTCTCCGCTCAGCTAGCAAAGGAGTACAATGAGGCGCAGGAAGACGAGGAGACTGACGAAGAGTCCGACGAAGAGCCCCAGCCGAGCAGCTCCAAGGTTGTGGAGGACGCAGCAGAGCAGAAGCAGAAGGATGGAGAGGATGGGGCAGGGGCAGCAGATGACAACCCCAATCTCCCCTTAACGGAAAGTGCCATTGCACCAGAACAAGACGACGAAGACACGAGAATATTGACTGTGGACGAGCTGGAAGGCATTTTCCTGCAACACGCACCTACAAATCCGGAGAAGAACACAAAGTTGACAATTGGCCTGGTGGGGTATCCCAATGTCGGAAAGTCGTCCACCATCAATGCTCTCATTGGAGCCAAGAAGGTCTCCGTGTCGGCTACACCCGGCAAGACCAAGCATTTCCAGACGATCCACCTGAGCGACAACGTCGTTCTCTGCGATTGTCCCGGTCTTGTGTTCGCCAATTTCGCCAGCACAAAGGCGGAGCTGGTCTGCAACGGTGTCTTGCCTATTGACCAGCTTCGTGAGTTCACCGGGCCTGCTGCTCTGGTGGCCAAGAGGATACCAAAGAGCTTCCTCGAAGCTTTGTACGGTATTACGATCAACATGAGGCCGCTGGAAGAGGGCGGCACCGGACAAGTCACGGCCTCAGAGATGTTGAGAGCCTATGCTCGTGCGAGAGGCTTCGCTACCACGGGTCAAGGAAATCCGGACGAATCTCGAGCGGCGAGATACGTCCTCAAAGACTACGTCAACGGCAAGCTCCTCTACGTCGAGCCTCCGCCTGGCGACATTGATGCGAAGGAGTTCAACAGCGAGCTTTATGACCCGTCACATCTGACAGGAAAGAGACGACTGGCCCTCTCAAGCGCCATGGAGTCAATGTCAGTCGCTGAGGACGACGGATCATCCGTGTATACGGACATGATCATGGACATGCCGGCCGGGCCCAAGTCCAAGACTCTGGACAAGACGTTCTTCGGCCCCGGGAGCGGCAACGCCGGGCACGTCAACAAGCCATTCAACTTCAAGTACTCTGAGCAGGGCCAGGCGGAAGGCAGACAACTGAGCGGCAGGAAAGCCAGGACGATGGCTGCGCTCGAGAAGGGGCTGGACCCTAAGGATGCGCAGCTGCAGATGTCTGGCAAGAAGCACTTCAAGGGCGGTCAGAAGACCAGGACAAAGAAGAAGCCAAGTACGGCGGATGATGACTAGACCATTCTCAGGTAGTCCAATACAAAACCCGGGAGATATTCCACAATGTGGGGTTTGCCAGTGTAGATACGAGCTCTTCTCGATCGAGAAGGGCCCACCGGGTGTTTATACGAGCAGCACTCTGTATACAATCCTCGTTTTACTTGGTACCCCTTTCTTGATTACGATCCAAATTGTAAGAATTCTGCATCCTAGCTCAGCACAAGCTCGCAGGCCCCATCTGAGCCTAAGCTACGCCGCAGCCCCGGCGACCACCCATTTCTTGGGGGAGGCTCAAGCCGACGACGTTCTCCGAGCACAGCGAGATTGAGCTCCTGCATGCCTTCTCCCTTATGATCCCGCCGCTGCTGCTCCCCATAGGAAGAAACGCCCCCGAAATGAACCGGTAGCTGTACCGTACATCGTCCTTTGACGGCTCATATTTGTACACACCGAAAGGTTGAATTCCATTTGGTACATGAAGTGAAGACATGACATTACTTTTATTGGGCGTCCGGGCTGAGAGTCTGAGAATGGTGAAGTGAACATTACAGGACAGCCATACAGGTACTAATGTATGTCTTACGTGGTGGTTCATTGATCCACAACATACTGCATATGTGTCCTGGGCCACATTCTACAGTGAGCATGCAACGAAGACGGTTATAATTCTATAGCCTCTTTGGATTTGAAGAAAAGTGAACTAATATCTCTTCTGTAGCTGTGTTGCTGGCCCATTGCAAACCTACGAATGAAGGGATTTCTCACATAACTAGTACTTCATAGAATATTGTAATGTTCCCATGGGATTATCACCCTCAACTAGATCAGGCTGTACGGAGTGCAGAGGCAGAGCAATATGTACATTTGAATGCACATAAGGTACTCCACCTGAGGGTTTCGGCCATACTGTATTTATTTAATTATCTGGCTAACTTTTAATCTTTTTTTTATTATTTTAACTACCTACTATCTACTTAACCTCTAAACTACTCTTTAGCCTAAAGCTTATATAAAAGGTTAATAATAGTATAATATATATTATTATTATTACCCTTTTATAGTAATTTTAAGACTTTTTATAACTTCCCTTTTTTTTTTAATTTTAATACCTTTTTAATATCTTTAACTTAAGATTTTTATTTTATAATAAAAAAGAATATTTAGAAAAGGATAATATAGTTTTTTTCTTTTTTAATTTCCTTTTTAGATATATTATTATTATTAAGAAAGTAATAAATATAGCCTTTCCTCTCTTTTAAAAGGTAATTTTTTACCTTTTAAAATTTTTTAAAATAAAATCCTTAAGGTAATTTAAATTATTTATTAATATTAAAAGGTATATAGTTAAATATAAATTATAATACTTATTATAATAAGAGCTTTCTTAGGAGCTTTTTCTTATAGTTTTTTTATATAATTTATAGGAAGTATATATAAGGATATAGTATAAAGAAGTTGCTTTATTTTAAGTTATAGAGTGTTACTTTTTATATAAGGCTTTTATATAATTGCTTATTATATAACTAATTACTTAAGTTTAATTTATTACTAGCTTTAACTAGCCTTATCTGTATAGCTTATAAGGCTGTTTATTATTTTCCCTAAGGTTTATCTACTGTTATTAGCATTGTATACTTACCTAACGCTGGGTCTTTAAGCGTTTACTACTGTATAAAGGGATTGCTTACGGCTTTGAAAAAGCACGTATATGGATTAAGAACGAAACCACCTCCACCTGAGCCTGCATTGCTTGTACATTCGAGAAAGAAGTTTAATTACTAAAGACAAAAAAGTGACAAAGAGATCAGATAATAAAACATTACCCGGCAACAGCATGCCCATCTGCTACTAGGTATATATAATGGTATAGCAGGCTTTATATCACTTATATAGCGATATATTTAGGGGTTATATAGCTAATTTAATTAATTTAGTAAGAAGTGTTTATATATTATTTTTTAAAAGGAAATTAGGCTAAGGAAGCTATAGGATTAAGGGTTTAATAATATACTACCCTACTTATATAATATACCCTCCTCTTAAAAATATATATATCCTTATATATTATTTATAATATAATACTATTAAAATCCTATTAATTAGTAATATTTCTTATTTTAATTACTTTTTTCTAATATTATTTAGATATTAAGTTTTAAGATAGCTTAAATACTATTATTATTTAATAATTTTAATATTTAGAAAGGTATATTTAATTTTTAATCCTTTTTTACTTTTATTATAATACTATTATTTTATCCTCCTTTATTTATTAAAGCTTATATATTTTTTAGGTTATTATCTACTTATTTTAATTATTTACTTATACTAATAGTTTAAATATTTATTATTATAATATTTTAAGGTAGGTTATTAAAGGATTATATAATATTTTTTATAGGAAGCTTTTACTAGCTTATACTAATATAGCTTAGCTAATCCTTATTTAAGATAATATATTAATACTTTTCCTTTAAAAGCTTAATTTTAATAATCTTATTATTATTATTTAAAATATTATTATTATCCTTTTTACTAGAAATTTTATAGATATTATCTTTTTTAAGGGGTTTTATTATAATAAGCTTTTAAAATTATAAAGGAGTAATATTAAAGCTTTAAATATATTTAGCTATTTAAGTATATAATTTAATATTTAATTAATAAGCTAATATATTTACCTTTTTTAGCTTTTAAGGAGTATTAATATTATTAAAAATAATAAAATTTATAGCTATCTTAAGGTATTTAATTTTTA